>CM060323.1:62330763-62475763 GCA_030674155.1 Stramonita haemastoma | reverse complement strand
GCTCACCCCTCTCCCACATAAACTTGTTTTGACTGCACTGAGCAGAGTCCCGTAGGTATGTCGCGCTTTGGCCAGCTGTGTTTATGGGGGAGGCTGGTGGTGGTGACATTATTATGGGCAGTCAGTTATGGACTGACCACTTGTTCGGGCACCATGCTCGCCAGTTAGAACCGTTGGGGCCGTCTATGACCGTGACAATTTCACATGTCTTTTTAACGAGTTGTTTACGACTGGGTAAGGACAGGGGACCTGACCAAGTGGCGGGCTGAAAAAAAGTTATATCTTAAATTTTTAATAACGCTGGATCTCATCTGTTTTTGACAATGTGTGGAGTACGAATAGAAACCATTAAATGAAATACTAAAAGGAATTACTGAGAGGAATGGGAGAGAGAGAGAGAGAGAGAAGAGAGAGAGAGAGAGAGAGAGAGAGAGAGAGAGGAGAGAGAGAGAGAGAGAGAGAGAGAGAGAGAGAGAGGAGAGAGAGAGAGAGAGAGAGAGAGAGAGAGAGAGAGAGAGGAGAGAGAGAGAGAGAGAGGAGAGGAGAGAGAAGAATGAATGAATGAATGAATGAATGAATGAATGAATGAATGAATGAATGATCTTAATTTCCAAGGGTTACAGAATAAGCATTCACATACTTTTTTTCATCCATTTCATGAGAGAGAGAGAGAGAGAGAGAGAGAGAGAGAGAGAGAGAGAGAGAGAGAGAGAGAGAGAGAGAGAGAGAGAGAGAGAGAGAGAGAGAGACAGACAGACAGACAGACAGACAGGACAGACAGAGTCCACAATACTTGTACAAATAAATGCAAACAATTAGACAGAATGAGCAAGGGACAAGTTTTAAGTCAACCATAACTGTTACTGTTCGAATAACAACTGTCAGCTGTATTTTATAAATTATTAAATGAAGGGAAAAGATACGTGGAAAGTGTGTATATCAGACTTTTGACTGCTCTAGGCAAAAACAACAAAACAACAATGACACCCCCAGACCCCCTCCCCCCCAAAAAAAAAAAATGAAGAAAAAAATAATAAGCAATTTCTACGGTAATTCAGGTGGGTGTTTATTGTACGATTTTTTTAAAGATTACCAAGCTGCCTTCATTTTTTTTCTTATTTGTATATGTTTATTTCTTCTCCCTGGATTTTCCACAAGGACAATTATGTTAAACTGATTCCCGAAACAAAAAGTATCGATCTAAGAGACAAGGTTACATGAAGTAGGCATGAAGTGCATATGGCGGAAAACCGGTTTCGGTGTAAAGTTATTCTGGTCCCGTCCTTCTGGTCTTAGTTTGAACCTCCGCCACACGTCAAGATAGATCTTTCATGGTTTGGTTTGGTTTGCTTTGCTTTGCTTTTAGAATAATTTGTTTTTGCTTGTTGCTTTGCCCGTCTGTCTTTGTTTCTATAGATCTATATGTTTGCCTATCGATAGGCTTAGGGGGTATGAATAAAACTGTCAGCCGAGGCACTCACACTCTAAGAAAAAAGCATCCGCCCAACCAATCACAGCAGGTTGTTGGGACTGCAACCTTGATCAACTGTCGTAAAGTAAGCCAGGATCAAGTCAGTAAGAAAAATGGCTTCATACATCTATATAATTATTCTTTCTGAACATAAAGTAGATGGGTGTGCACGTCCAAAAATACTGAATGTGGATTCCAGGCAGATTTGTCTTGAATAATGCACTTGAATCGGAACGAGTTGCCACCGTTTTCTGACAACCTCCAGTGCAGACAGACGTTCGAGTGACGCAGACGACAATTTCAGTGTTGTGATTAGCGGAGCTGACATTCCGATACAGCATACGATATAAAGACTGAAAAGAAAAAGTATCAACACTCGGCTAAAAGTGTGTGTTAATTTCAATATCCATAATAAGTGACGGCCAGTGATGGAAATATCATAACTTCAGTGAAAGCAGAGGAATCGTCAGTTTGGGCTGCTTAGGTATGGTGCATTGATTTGTTTAAAAGTTGAGTTTGTTTTGGGTTTTTTGTTTTTGGTTTTTTGTTGTTGTTTTGTTTGGTTCCTCCACTTCAACTCTGAGGTTCACAAATGGTGAAATTTTGCGTATGCGACAGTTTTTGCCCACCATGAAAATAACTACATTCCGATTTGGGGGATAAAGTTGTGCTATAAATAATTATGATAAAGAAGATAGCAGACTTGCATGCAAAAATACTTATGGAGACTTAAGACCCGAGAGGAAAAAATCAGCTGGACAGCAGAAGGTGAAGAGTCAGGGGAGCTGCCCTCGGTAGCAAGTGTTCAGGGGCCCTAACATTTCATGTACGCTTGGGGAAAGGGGAGGTGGGGGTGGAGGGTGCATCCACCTTCTCAGCTCCTTAAGCATGCCTGTGTGCTGGCAAGTAGCACAGGACTTACTGACTGGTTTGAAGTTACGTACCTTTGTGTTTTTTGAAGTTACCTCTCCTGTTCATTACCTATGTCATCTTCTGGCCATATTTTTTCTTCAATCAGTATAGCTGTAAAGTCTATTTTCCTCAGGAACGTTTTGTTGTTGTTGTTGTTGTTATTTTGTCACAATCATCGTTGTTTCTTGCCTAGAACTGGACTCTGGATCTTCAGAACTTGTCATATTTGGGGAGGGGGGGGGGGTCTTCTGTGGCCTTGCCTTTCACAAATGACATGCCACTAGGATCTGACATTGCATACACGTGCTGCGAAATTAAGATCATTAATTGATAACTAAGATCGAAATCAAAAAAAAAAATCAAAGATTAAAATGATGAATCATTTTATATTTTGTAATCGAAATTTGCAGAAACTGATCAGTCCCATGGCTTCGGCAAAAAGCTGGCTTACATTTATAAATCTGTTTTAACCCTGCCATGTCCAAGTTGTTAGTTTGATTTTAAAAAGCAAAAAGAAACGACAACTTTTGAATGCGTTTCAAAACTATTCAAGTGGGATTGCAAATCCGTTTAATTACAAGTAAGTGGTTTAAAAAAAAAAAGAAAGAGACTAATATCCTTCTATAATTTTATTCAGATACAAATGCGCGCGCTCGCGCACGTGAGAGAGAGAGAGAGAGAGAGAGAGAGAGAGAGAGAGAGAGAGAGAGAGAGAGAGAGAGCAGACAGACAGACAGACAGACAGACAGACAGACGACAGACAGACAGACAGACAGAACGACAGACAGACGAGACACAAGATGGACAAATAGCTAGACAGAGAAGACACATTTAATCAACACAAGAAACACGGGGTGAGCAACTCTTGCATTATGATAGTATCATCTCTTTTTTTTCCAGAAATAATCCTGCAACGATTTCATCATGTGTACATTTCCACAGGCACATTGACGATATTGAGCAAGTATAACAAGAGTATCGGGGTGGGTGGGGATGGAGAATAAAACAAGAAAAAAAACACTGCTGACCTGATATTTGGTATATCTTCCAAAAATATACATTTTGAGACCTTCAGTACAATTCTGTCACCATAGTTTATGTCTTCCTTCCACACTTCTTCCTCATTTTCTTCAGGTTGCACATATCCCTTAAACAAACAAACTGTTGGAGTCAAATACTGCACACAAATATACAATTTCATTTGGATAACAAATTGTACAACAAAATCAGAACAAGGCTGTTTTGTAAATATACATTTAAAAGGCCACAATGAATCTAAATTCTTTTAAAACAAGGCCTCAAACAGCCTAAACAAAACATCATCAGAAGCAACCGAAAAAAACAAACAATTATCATCTGTTGGGAAACTGAAGCCACATAGAATATCATCTTTAAAAAAGAAAACACCAAAAGGAAACCACAAGAGAGATTATCATGAATATTGCCCCCTTCTGTAACATCCAAGACTAGATATGTTGTCCCTTTTATTGAGCACATCTTTGGCAGTTCTTCGCAGAGATGAAAAGTTTGGCTGCGTTACAGAAAAAGAAAAATGCGGTGATATTGAGGAAGTGATCGCATACCGTTGGTTTTATAACCATCATTTTAACACACACACACACACACACACACACACACACACACACACACACACACACACACAAGTCTTTGTTTTGCTTGGCGGCTTGTGATTTAGATCTTTTTCAGCTTGCAACTCATTTTCTTACCGCAGAGATTTTTCAGATGAAATTAATAGTTGTTGGCAACATCAATCCAATGATTTTAGCATTTGTTATTGGCTGTTAAGAATTTTGAGTGGCTATCAAAGCTATCTTTTTTCATGTGTGTTCAAAGTTATGTGTGTGCAAATAATAATAGTTGTTTAAATGTGTTTTTATCACTGCAAAACAAATATCTTTTGATAGAAGACATTGAAATGCTGAATTGAATTGTTCACATCCTAGATGCATTTTTTCCCCATCCTGCACCGAGAAAAACTCCTTAAAACCAAAACAAATGTCATGCAGTCTTTGATTACACAATTCTCCCCCGTGGGTATGCCTTGGGCTCTTTGATTGTGACTAAAATGCCCACAATCTGAAAATTCTGAGCTAAAAAATTCCCATATTTTCTATCACTCGCTTTGCTTGCTTCTCTCTCTCTCTCTCTCTCTCTCTCTCTCTCTCTCTCTCTCTCTCTCTCTCTCTCTCTCTCTCTCTCTCTCTCACGTGTTAGTTATGCCTTTTCAGCCCTTTCTTCTGCCTTTTTCTCAAGAAAGTAACACGTTTTATGACATGTTGTGTGTAGTGTTTTGTTCTGGTAGTGAAATTTTGAACACTGGGATGGGCACAGAATGTTCATTCTGCAGTGCTATTTCCCCACGTGTCATTCTATCTATATTTTTTGTCATATTGAGTTAAATTTTTTCGCTTTTTTTGTAACCTGGGCATGGTAAATTAAGCGATATACCTGGCGTTCTCAGTGCGACCAGATTTTGTTTACCTGGACTGAAGTAATCAAGGCACTATGTCATTCACCGTGATTTTGTCCAGGTTGAAAGAGTTGGGTATTTAAGGAGGAGTAGGAGGCGTTCAATTTGAGCTTGAAGTGAATGCTAACGCGAACCACTGAAACTGAATGATGTAAAATCCCTGATATAGCCTCCATGGTCGATGATGCATTAAACAACATAAAACGAAAAGAATGACATGAAACACAGTGGAATGACATGAACAGAAACCTTGTTGGTTGCCTTTAAAATACACACAACAAAGACACCATCGTTTTGTTACAGATCACCAGTTCACTTGATCTTAACGCTATCATTATTTATCAAAACCAAAGATACTGGCAACAAAAATGTTTTGGTTTAAGATGCTCACGTGACTGACATCCGACCGTTGGTATTATGTATTTACTTACATCATATTCATTTTCAAATTTAAAAAGGTCCAGACAGCTGTACGTAGTAAGTTTTGTTCACAGAGACAGTTTCCCTCTATAGTCTGCTAGGACTGAAATAGTTAAATATCATGTTCATTTGAAATAGTTAAATATCATGTTCATTTGAGATAGTTATAATGTTCATTTGACATTGTTAAATACCATGTTCATTTGAGATAGTTAAATACCGTGTTAATCTGAGACAGTTAAATATCATGTTCATTCTCGTCAAGCCAAAATGATAAACACTCCCATATTAAACCTATATAAGAGTCATAATACATCTAGTGAAAGATGTCGTTACTTTACTCCTTCTCAAACTTAAAAATACTGGCGAAAAGTTGTTTGGCTGATTTTGATCTTCCAACAGAATTTTCTATAACTGCGCCGTGTCGGTGTCCTGGGCAAAATTTCAATAAGATTTTGAAGCAAGAAAAACATGTGTCATATGTGATTAATCTTTTCATAACAACGGTGCAAGAATACTGTTTTTAAGTGCAAAGAAACCCATCAGTTTATTTATAGCTTCAACGCTTAGAGTCTGTTTATTCCCCTTTGTAATACTAAAATTTCCAGTTTTCACGAAGAAAATTATAACTTGTTTTCACACCAGAACTCTCCCATAGTTCAAGGTGTACAAGATAAAGCAGTCACAGCTGAACACTGTCGGCAGACTTGCAGACCATGATCATGACAGAAAGTACATACAAACTATGATAATGACAGAAAGTACATACAAACTATGATCATGACAGAAAGTACATACAAACTATGATCAGGATAGAAAGTAGGCACAATCTACGGCGCTTATCCGCGTAAAACTCATTACCATGGCACAACAGTTCAACAGCAATAACCTTTCACTCTGTTATGATCCCATATTTTTGAACACTTCGTGAATCCTATAGTTTCAGGCTGCGGTCAGTTTTTTCCCCCATGGCACTACAATTCAGGCATCAGTCAGAAATAAGGTTTTCACACAGAAAGTCAAGGCAAGGTAGTTTCAGTTATAGGTAAGAGTGATGTTGATACTGTGATTGCACGCTTGTTTGTATATACTGGAGTAAGGCTGCGAGGACGGAGACAGCTGGTAACAGTCGCCAGGGTATCTGCCCAGCCACGAGGACCCCACGTCACCCATGCCGGGATACTGCATGACGGGTGGTTCACTGCGCGGGGGCATCATGCTGTAAGGAGTGTCCTGTTGCCCGGAGAAGGTGACCCCAGTCGTGGTGTCCCCGGGTCTGGCCGGGGTCAGGGTGGAGGTCAGCAGGTCTTCCCTGGGGAAGGGGTGGTGGAGAACGTCGTAGGCTGTCCGGGGAGCCTGCTGGCCCGGGAACTCCTTCTGCTGAACAGGACGGAGTTCTTCAAAGTACTTGTCTGATGACGTTGTGGAAGAGGCCTGGCTGTCGGAAGGTGACGTCAGGATGTTGCAACTTGTGCCAGCCTCTGGGAGGTGAAGTAACGACTGGGGAGACTGTGACGTCAGCAGGTGGGTCAAGGAACTGGTGTCCTCTAAGGGTAGAGAGCGTCATTGGCGGAGCTGACCACGGACGTCAGGTGTCTGCTGCTGTCCAGGCTGGGGGCCGTGTTTCTGGAGCAGGAGGCAGCAGCTCGTCTGTGTGTGTCCGGGGTCCTGGTGACGGGGCAGAAGGCGCTGCTGCTGCCGGCGTCCTGACGCTCCTCCTTCACCTCCGGCACTGAACACAGCTCCTCCATGCGGGACGGCCCTTCAAACAACGCCTCGGTGCTGGAGTGCAGGAACGTGGACGAGGTGTCCGACACACGGCTACCGAACAGGAGAGGCTGGCTGGCAGAACTTCGCTCTTCATTCACAGACCTGGATGAAGAAATCCTCTGTTTGTCGTCACACAGGGAAACCCCTTCTTCAGCCCCAACATGCGCTCCCATACCAGAACCAGAAGTGGGAACGTACGTTGAGCAGTTGGTGAACGCTGACGCTCTCTGTCGGCATGACGGAACCTCGAAGGCGCTGGCTGGGTTGTGAGTGGAGCCCCTGATGTTCACCAGCCCATGTCCTGCGGGGAACGAGGAGTTGGCGAAACGGGAGCTGTCCATCACGCTGTAGGCCGACCGCGAGGGCAGGCTTGGCGCGGAGCCTCTCAGGAACAGGTCCAAGCAAGGTCTTCTGGTCTGCGGGGGACAGGCGTTGGTGATGTTGATCTGTGTGATGGGGAGCGGGGGTGGAAACGAGTCTTTGATGGGATCAGGGGGAGGGCGGAAGGGTTTGTACGCTGACCCAGACTTGATGCACGTGCATTCAAACGGTGGACAGGAGCAGAGAATGTCCTCACCTGCAGAAAACAAATGGAAGAATTCTATCATTAAGCACACTCAAAACTAATGATTTAAATCATGATATCCAATCTTTCAAAGTAATCCCTATAGGGTCATAGCCTAATGTTTTCATGATATTTTTTAATGTTAAAAAAGTACTTTGATCTGTTCCAGTATCAGCACCAACCTGCATTAATTTTAATGAGAATTGGAAAATGTATTCAAGTAAGTTTCATGTTCTGGTCTCAGATGAGTGGGAAGGAATAGACAAAATCCCCAGAATACAATACTTGTTTTTGTTCACACTTACCCGGCAGAGTGGCCAGTGACTTTCTGCTTGGGACAGCTTCTGGTTCGCTTGTCATGACCCGTTTTCTGTCCATATCACAACCAAACATGCCCGACACCTGTAGTCACACACACACACACACACACACACACACACACACACACACACACACACACACACACACACACACACACTTTTTAATGCGATAATCAAAAAAGCAATGAGGTATGTTTTTAATAAGCAGAATGCTACCCCCCCCCCCCCCACACACACACACACAAACACAAAAAAGCAAACAAAAAACCACCACCACCACCCCACCACCTCCACCCCCACCCCTCCCAAAACAAAAAAAATCCACAAAGAATAAACCAATCCAGAACCGAGAGAACTTTCTGCACATTTTCGAAAGATTCGAACTGGTTGACCAAATTATAGTTTTATAAAGATAATCTAATTTAATCGTTGACAAAGTAATCTGTGAGCCTACATTTTAACTTAAGCATTATTATGAAAAACAAAAAGATAGGAGCTGTTGTTATCCTGTTTTTCCTTCTTATCTTATTTGCCTCTTTCGTTCCATAAAAAAGATAGGAAAAGATCCTAAGACTCCAAACACTTCTTCCATTTCAAACTGGGAGATTTCAAATAGTAACCTAGCACAGTGAAGACAGGCGAGGCAGAGAAAGGAAGACAGGCGAGGCAGAGAAAGGACCCACCATGAATGACTTGTAGTGGCGAGTCGCTGACATGCCACGTCGACTTTCGGCCACAGACTTCAGCTCGGGTCGTGGATGATCGTGGTAACCTTTGGCCTGGAAGTAGATGGCACCGTGCGCGTGTCTCCAGAAATGGGTAACAGGGTATCCACAATGGCCGCGACAGGCAAGCAGCTCTAAACGGCCAGAGCACTTGGAGTTAGGGCACGGCTTTCCTGTAAAGAACAAATGGGAACTGAAAACCATTTCAAACAACCTAAGACTGACAAAACAGAGTGCAAAACGTACTAATTTATTCATAACGTAAGACTGACAAAACAGTATTTAAAAAAGTGCAAAACAGACTAATTCATTCATTTTAAATAGCAAAACAGACTAATTTATCCATTCAAATATATACAGCCTAAGAAGATGATTATACTCTTTGCGACAAGCGTGCACTGACCGATCTGTTTCCGTCGCGCCTTGTCGCAAATGGCGGGCCTGAGGTGGACCTTCTCGCCGCTGTCAGGCTGGCAGTCCTGCGAGCAGACGAGCACTCCCAGGCAGGACTTCTTCAGGATGAGGGCGTTGTGGTTGTTGGTGTTGCGCATGGCCCAGCCACTCACGTGACGTCGGCCATCTTCCTCCTGAGGACTGTACACGTAGCGGCAATGGCCGTGCGGCCAGGGCTGGAACTTGTCGAACTTGTCGGGCTGCGAAAGAGCAGAGTGGCGGACAGTTAGTGGACGAAAAACACTGGTTAAGACACAACTGTGTTACAAACTTAGTTCATCTAACTGCGAAAGAAAATGTAGATCTAGTGGTGCAGAGTAGAGCTACGTTCATGGGACATAAAAAGTGGAATGATATGAAGAATGCTCTATTAACACCCCCCCCCCCCCCCCCCCCCCCCCCGAAAAAAAAAAAACGCTTTGGCTTAAAGCGTAAGAAATTGCGCAGTGTAATTTTTAAAAATTTTATATTTATTTTACACCACTTTCTGTCCCAGCAGATTTCTCTGCGTGGAATTCGGGCTGCTCTCCCCGGGGAGAGCACCTCGCCACAAATACAGCACCACCCTTTTTTTTTCTTTTTCCTGTCTGCAACTGTATTTGTCTCCATACCAGAGTGGCTTTTTTCTCTACAAAATTTTGTCAGGGACAACCCTCTTGTTGCCGTGGGTTCTTTTACGTGCGCTAAATAATGATGTGTAACACACGGGACCTCGGTTTATCGTCTCACCCGAAAGACTTGCACCCAGACCACCACTCATGATCCAATGGATGGGGTAAAAGTTTGGGCCTAAACGGGATTCGAACCACCGCACACTCCGATTCGGTCTTTTCGCTTTGTAGGTAGGCACGTTACCTCTAGACCACTGATCCACCACCATCATGCATCACACCACACTTCACGCTGGTAATGTACATGTAATGACTGCATAGTGGTACAACACGATATTGTGCTACCTGGGAGAAATCTGCTGCTCAACCTGAAGCCTCTCAGGCCAGGTCACCATGGTGATGTCGGACAGGAGCTCAAGGGCTTCCCGGCCTGAAGATAACAAACATCTGGGGAATTGCACCCCTCCATCCCAGGTGCTCATTTGTTGCTTTAAACCACATGGCCAAGATAAGATGGCTGGTCGGAAATAAACCAGAGGATGATTACTCCATGTTCTTTTAAAAGTACGGATGTATAGCAAGCATTCACCGAAGCAATAGGATTTTTCATGGCACGCCATCTGGCTCCCCCCCCCCCCCCCCAAAAAAAAAAAAGTATATATATATATATATATATATATATATATATATGTGTGTGTGTGTGTGTGTTTTTCACAAGATTTGTGATATGTTTATTTTCATACTACAAAAAGTCTATTGGACAGGGTCCTCAGTCTTCAAATTGGTTGCATCAGTAACGGCTGAATTTTTAAAAAGAAACGGTTTCCTTCGTGTGTCTCGCAGTTTAAAACAAAGCTGGTTGGAGATACCGAGTTTCCAAGGGGAGATAAGCGAACAATGAAATTGTGGAGAACGAGGGAAAGCCTGGATTCACCCAAGGTCACCCACTATCTTGCAACAGGCCTAGAGATCATAAAAAAATACCATTTTAATTTTTCGGATGGTTCCATCAAATGTGGTCTATTAACAGCTCGTTTGAATGTGCGGCCATCCTTTGCGTCCCTCTTCGGCAGATAAGGACCGAAAGGAGTGACAAAATAAAGAGCGGCCTCGTGACTGGCACGTGTTGATACAGACAGACACAGAGACAGAGGGGGAGGGGAGGGGGATGTTGAGGGACTCTGAGGGAGTGGAGGGTGAGTTCAATCCATTTTTTTTAGACTTGTAAAGTTTTGGGAATGGACATGGCTTTGTTTTAGATCTGTTTGATGCAGGCTGACGGTAGCGCAGAGGTCCGCACAACGTATTAAGCGGGAGCGTCTGCCGATGATGAGATTTAATGGCTTCCCGGGCAGCTAGCTCACCTGCCTGTTCTAACGGGAGTGTGAAAGTGTTCCCCCGCCCGTCCCTTGCCCATTGGGGGGAGCCTGCTCTGAATACAGAGCTGAATACTGGTGTTTATATACCGCCACAGCTGTGTGCTGAGGGTGCCGACGTTAAACTGGAATGAAAGAAGGGGACGGACGTGTTAAGGCAGCTTTATAGCCAGGAGCGGACGCTGGTGTATCGTCATCCTAGTTAGGGTGGGTGTGTGGTCTGCGGGCCCCATCTCTCCGCTCAGGCCGCTATAACGACGCGCGTGTCTGATCCATAACAAAGCCACTATGACGACGTGAAGCTCTTCAAACTGTCTGACCAGACTAAATGAACTGAGATGTCGAATAAAAACCTCGAGAAAGAAGTCATGGATCCACCCTAAGTCCTCCGCGGCACTACCATGACTATCAAAGGACGTGTGATACACAGCATAAAACGTCCTCCCCGGTGGACGGCAGGAAGGAAGCGGTGTGTCCCTCCTAAGCCGGTTGACACGCCGTAAAACTCGGACTGACTTACTGTACTGTACAGGTCTATGTTCAGTTTAAGATGGCCGAGTTTTAGGCCTAGGCCTATGGTGTGGCTGCTGGAGAATACTGGGTACTAAACTGTACAAAGATTCAGTGTTGAAACTGGGATTTTTTTGTTGTTCGTTTTGTTTGGATTTTATTGTGATTTTTTGTTTCTAGTGTAGATTGAAGAGGTATAAATACATGAGGGAAAAGAAGGCATTGAAAGATAATAATATCCTTTGGCTCCACTTCAAAAAGCTCACCAACAAATAAATAAATCCTGTAAGACACAGTCATCCTTCACCTAAGATACGTGTAAGTGCAAGGAAAAGTTGATCAAATTTAAGGCTGCCCACTGAAAAGAAGCCCTATGTTGTGCATACACACACACACACACAAAAGAAGGAAGTATGGAAATGCCCGTTCTAATTATACGAGCAATGAAATACCGATAAGCAGACGATTTTTTCCCCCAACCAGATACAGAGAAAATGTTTAGACAGATCATCCTGTTTCTAGAGTGTTTACGGTTGATTCAAGTTGTGTGTGTGTGTGTGTGTGTGTGTGTGTGTGTGTGTGCGTGTGTGTTGGTGCGTGCTGCGCTGTGCACATGTATGTGTGTGTACGTGGGTGTGTGTTTGAATATGATGAGTTAACTACAAACATGTCTTTGTTCTATTTAGACGGGGTATAGTAGGGATGGCATGAAATTAGGGGAAATTAAATTGCAGTAGCTTATGGGTTTTTTTTGGTCATTTGCTACTGTCCTCTTTTGTAAATACTTTATTTATTTCACACACTCACACACACACCGCGCGCGCGCGCGCACAGAGAGAGAGAGAGAGAGAGAGAGAGAGAGAGAGAGAGAGAGAGAGAGAGAGAGAGAGAGAGAGAGCCTAGGTATTAAGAGGTCCTTTTTGATTGGATTTGTTCTTGCTCTTTATCTTTTTCTTGTGTCTCTGCTGCACTCTGCTGGCCAAAGCAAAGCTACATGATCAGATCCTTGTCATTCTGCCTGCCTTTGTCGATATGTGCCAGTCTATTTCTGTGTTTATGTGCCAGTCTAATTCTGTGTCTATGCGTGCCAGTCTATTTCTATGCCATTCTGTATATATCTGTGTCATTCTGTATATATCTGTGCCATTTTGTATCTTTGTGTCAATCTGTATCTATACATTGGCATTCTGTATCTGTCTCTGTGCCATTCTGCATCAGTGTCTCTGTGCCAGTCTGTACCTGTGTCTCTGTGCCAATATGCACCGGTGTCAATCTGTATCTATATCTGTGCCATTCTGTAACTGTCTCTGTGCCATTCTGTATCAGTGTATATTGCCATTCTGTACCTGTGGCATTCTGTACCTGTGGCATTCTGTATCTGTGCCGTTTTGTATCTATGACATTCTGTATCTCTGTGCCAGACTGTATATGTTTCTGTGCCAGTCTGTATCTGTGTTTGTGTGCCAATCTGTACCTCTATCTCTGTGCCAGTCTGTATCTGTCTCTCTGTCACAGTCTGTATCTGTTTGCATGCCAGTTTGTATCTGTCTGTGTGCCAGTCTGTATCTGTGTGTCAGTCTGTATCTGTGTGCCAGTCTGTATCTGTCTCTCTGTCACAGTCTGTATCTGTCTCTCTGTCACAGTCTGTATCTGTCTGTGTGCCAGTCTGTATCTGTCTCTCTGTCACAGTCTGTATCTGTCTGTGTGCCAGTCTGTATCTGTGTGCCAGTCTGTATATGTCTGTGTGCCAGTCTGTATCTGTCTGTGTGCCAGTCTGTATCTGTCTGTGTACCAGTCTGTATCTGTCTGCGTGCCAGTCTGTATCTGTCTGCGTGCCAGTTTGTATCGGTGTCTCTGTGTCAGTCTGTGATTGTGCCAGTCTGTATCTGTGTTTGCGAGTCAGTCTGTATCTGTATCTCTGTGTCAGTCTGTGTTTGTGCCAGTCTGTATCTGTGTTTGCGTGTCAGTCTGTATCTGTATCTCTGTGCCAGTCTGTGCTTGTGCCAGTCTGCATCTGTCTCTGTGTCGGTCTGTGTTTGTGCCAGTCTGTCTCTATGTTTGCGCGCCAGTCTGTCTCTATCTCTGTGCCAGTCTGTATCTGTCTCTGTGTCGGTCTGTGTTTGTGCCAGTCTGTATCTGTGCCTCCATGCCACTCTGTATCGGAGTCTGTGTGTCTGTGCCAATCTACACCAGTGTCTCAATCTCTGTGTTCCTTTTCATTCTGTGTTTAAGTTTCACCTATACCTTCTTTTGCTGCACACGACACTAATTTTATGACAAGAACTCCAGGTTTTTTTTGTTTTTTGTTTTTATAGATCTACAGAGAAATTATTATAATGACGTGCGATTTGAATTCGCCCCTCCCCACTCCATAAAAAAGGCTTGGGGTGGAGAAGGGAAAGAGTGACGATTGGTGGCGGTGATGGTAGTGGGGATGGTGGTGTGGGTGGGTGGGTGAGTGGGGGGGGGGGAGGTTAAGTGTCCCTATGATTCCGCGGGCAAGGATCCTTTGAGGAACTTGAAAGTATTGCCAAAATCAAGGTAGGCTTTGGATACTTTATCAATACCCCCATCCCCCCCCCCTCCCCTCCTGGTACATACACACTCTCCCAACCACCCCCTACCCCCAACAAAAAACAACAACAAACAGAACAACTAACAAAAACAACAAAACCCCCAAAGAACCGAACGAACGAACACACACACACACACACACGAGCGCGCGCGCGCGCCGCGCGCGCAGCACGCGCACACACACACACACACACACACACACACACACACACAGACGTGCCTATAATTATATCATATTAAATTGACCCGAAAACCAAATTGGAGAGCTCACCAAGGGCAGAGCGCTGTCGTTGATGTCCCAGGGGTGGTTGGGGGGGAATCCATGGGAGGCGGCTGCTGCTGCTGCCTGGGACGCCACCGCCGCCATGGAGACAGCAGGGTGTGTGGGTGTGAAGTCCGTTGGGATGGAGCCGACAACGGGCACGGTTTGTGTGTCCACCAGCATCACCACGCTCTCCGTTCTCCTCCCGACCCTCAGCACTCTCCGCACACTGGACACGCACAGGGCGGGGTGGGGTATATTATTATATCAACCTATAGTATAACAAATCTTTTAAAATATAATAGCAAACAAAATTTAAATAAAAATATATGGAGCTATAGATCTAGTTCTTATGAGGGTGGAGAAGGGAAAGATTGGGGTGGACATTCTGAAAGAAATGACAATAAAATCATGCGATCTCGATCCTGTACCTGCTTCTCTTTTCATTCAGTGCATTCCACAGCTTATACCTACTATCACAAAAATAGTAAACTCATCTCTTCTGTCGGGAAATTTTCCATCAGCTCTCAAAACTGCAATAGTCACACCTCTACTCAAAAAGCACGACCTCGATCCTAACATCCTGAAGAACAATAGACCTGTCTCTAATCTGCCTTTTATCTCTAAAGTCCTTGAAAAAGTTGTTCTGAAACAACTCAATAGCCATCTTCTTTCCAATAATCTCTTCCCCCCTTTTCAGTCTGCCTATCATGTCAACCACAGCACTGAAACCACCCTGGTTCATACTCTAAACATGCTTCTCCATGCTTCCGACTCAGGGAAAATCTCCCTTCTTACTCTTCTCGACTTATCTGCTGCCTTTGACACCATAGACCATTCAATTCTTCTCTCCCGTCTCCAAAACATGTTTGGCATTAAAGGCACAGCCCTCACTTGGTTCACTTTATACCTTAAAGACCGAGTCCACACAGTTGCAGTAAACAAGATTCAATCAGCACCTGCCAAACTGGAATGTGGTGTCCTTCAGGGATCAGTTCTGGGCCCTCTTCTCTTTACCCTCTATACTGCTCCACTGTCACATATAATAGACCGTCATCATATCAATTATCACTTTTATGCTGACGACTCGCAGATTCAAAGCAGCAACACACCTGAAAATCTTCCTTCTCTCTTGACAAATATGACCAGCTGCCTTCAAGACATCCAACACTGGATGATACAAAACAAATTACAACTAAATGCAGATAAAACCGAAGCCATGCTTGTAGGCACCAAACACAAACTCTCCTCCATTCCAACAACTTCAATAGAATTCGGCAATACGTCAGTTCCGCTATCCACTTCTGTGAAGTATCTAGGAGTCGTTGTGGACAACACTCTCTCCATGCAAAAATTCATTACCCAAACCTGTCAGTCATGCTACTATCAACTACGGCGTATTAGCGCAATTCGAAAGTACCTGTCCACTGATGCAACATCCAAACTTGTCACTTCTCTTATTCTCTCACGTCTGGACTATTGCAATTCTCTTTTGGCTGGTCTGCCAGCATCATCCATCCACTTCCTTCAACGCATACAAAACTCTGCTGCTCGTCTTGTCCTCAGAAAGAAAAAATCTGAGCACATTACCCCTCTCTTGAAATCTCTCCATTGGCTGCCTGTGCCACAGAGAGTAAACTACAAGATCAATACCCTCTGTTACAAATGTCTCCACAATACTGCACCCTCCTACCTCTGTGAATGTCTTCACTTGTACACACCTTCTCGCTCCCTCCGCTCGTCGGCAGATACTATGTCCTTAAGAATACCCAGATTCAACCTATCTACCGTTGGCCGCCGCTCTTTCTCTGTTTCTGGTCCATCGATCTGGAACGACCTTCCTCTCTCCCTCCTGCAAAAGCCTACTTATGACACTTTTAAATCCAACCTCAAGACACACTTATTCCAAACCTAAGTTTTCTCCTTCCGCTTCCATCTCTTACCTGTCCCTGCCTTCAACATCCACCTGCCAAAGTGCATAACGTTTGTAGGTGTGTGTGCCCGCGCGCGTGTTGCGTGCTTGCGTGCGTGCGTGCGTGCGTGCGTGTTGTGTGTGTACATTCGAATTTGTTAAAACTGTAAATTGTTGTTAATTGTGTGTTGTGTTGGTCGAATGCAAGCGCTTTGATTTGTTTTTACAAGATATAGCGCTATACAAATTCCATGTATTATTATTATTATTATATTATTATTATTATTATTATTATTATTATTATTATTTATGATCGCTACGACTGAAAACTGAAGGCTTAGACAGTAGGCATTCACTATTCTAATTGAAAATCTCTCTCTCTCTCTCTCTCTCTCTCTCTCTCTCTCTCTCTCTCTCTCTCTCTCTCTCTCTCCTCGCTCGCTCGCTCGCTCGCTCGCTCGCTCGCTCGATCTACCCCCCTTCGCTCTCCGTGAATACATAGTGAATCTGATACAACATGCCCGTTACGCAATGAACCAACGTAAAGACAGCGAAGTAGGCTTACGCTTGGTTTTATGCAGCTCTGCCTTTAATGACAGTAGGCAAAAACATATCCTAGCAAAACGTACTACCAGTCCAATGTATTTAGACTCACTTTATGCACTGGATGACGTCATCCTAATGACCGTTAGCAATTTAGCTTAATATTTCATGCAAAGCCTTTAGACGGAACAGATTACATTTACAAAACTCTACACAGACGGGGACTGGATGAAAAAAAAAGCACAAGAGTGCTTATCCCATTATCCTCGATATAAAAGAATGAAATATAAAAAAAATAATAAAATAAATAGACTGGATGACGTAATCCTAATGACCATTAGCAATTTAGCTTAATATTCATGCAAAGCCTGTAGATCGATATATTATGACGTCACACTTTGGGGGGGGGGGTCCTTTTCGGTTGGGGGGGGGGGGGGGGGAGGGGGGGGTCGTCTTTTTTTTTGTCCCCGGTAATTGTTAGTTTCCTACCGTGGATTTGTGCTGTCACAGCTGTAATTCACCATGTATTCTATACAATCATGATTGGATCAGCAAACCCCTTCATAACGTGTGGATAGCAATTTATGAATAAACATTGAGAGTCAGTCTGTCTGTTGTATGTCTGTTGGTGTCTCTTCTCTCTCTCTCTCTCTCTCTCTCTCTCTCTGTCTTCTCTCTCTTCTCTCTCTCCTCTCTCTCTCTCTCTCTCTCTCTCTCCTCTCTCTCTGAGAAGTGAAGCGGGTACATTTTCTGTGAGCAGCAGTAAAACTAGAAATTCAGTCAAAAATGCCAGTTACTGGACTTCCAGCGGCTGTGGAGAGGACCTTAGGCGCCCTGCTGACTGACAATGCAGTTTCCAGCTGGAAAGTGGCAGGAGAAGGGGACAGCGTGGTTTTTGTCTTGCGACTGAAACCAGTGGACACAACAGTGTCAACCAACATGGCGGATCCAACAGTGAATGGCAGCACACAAGCACAGTACTACAGGAAAAAATCGTTTTCTCAAAGACTACGAGATGTTGAGGGCTCTCGAAAGCATAAAGAGAAGCAGGCAAGTGTTGTGTGTGAAAGTGACTGTGTCCTCAGTGCCTCGAGTCTGCCTGACAGTGGAGTAGAACAGGGGAATACAGTATGTGTAGATACACATGGAATAGACCTACCAACAACACACACACAGGACATCAACACAAAAACATCAGTTAAGTTGCCATCATCGGTTGATTTAGAACCTCCCTGTATGTCTGATTGTAGTGACTGTGCTGACATGTGTGTTTTGCAGCCTGAGGTGAAGGATGATAATATTGTTGGTCCATTCGACACAAGAAATGTCAAACAGTACGTGGCTACTCTGATAGATCCGTACAGAAAAGGCTAAGAGACAGACAAAGAAATACACACTTTAGAAAATCCTGCTACATCATTCAGTGAAGATATTGTGATGTGTGAGTCAGAGGACATTGTGATCAAGTGCGCATACCAACCAGACACTGAGCCAGTATGTGTGTACTGGTTTGTCAAACAGCAAGAGAAAAACATGCTAAAAGAGGAACGTGTCAAACTCGCCAGTTTGCGGAATGGGAAGCGAATCCAGAACACACTACACACGGAGACCCTATCGTGTGCTTCTAGGGACTTAGCGACACTTAGAGAACTATTACAGCGGTATCTTGGCTAGGCCTAGCCTAGACCTAAGGGTGTGTTTGTGACAAAGACCGGACGAAAGAAAGTCTCGATGTACATTACTAATCAATGCTGTGGTTTCCATGGCTTGGAGTAGCGTCGTGTGTCAGCTTAAAGCAATTATCGTTATCCTTATTCGGCAACCCCCTTCATGTATGGGCCAATGGCCTTTTTTCATGAATAAACCTTTCGAGTTCGAGTTTTTCTCTCTCTCTCTCTCTCTCTCTCTCTCTCCTCTCTCTCTCTCTCTCACGGGGGACGGGATAGCCTAGTGGTCAGAACATTGGGCTCGTAATTTGACGACCCGGGTTCCCCAGAGAGAGAGAGAGAGAGAGAGACGCGAGCACGCTCTTTGTACATCTGATATATTTTTTGTAAGAGATTGTTTGGTACAGACCACTTTTCCCTCCGTAAGCTTTAGGGCACTGCACGCGAAACGGCGAAAAACGAGTACAACAGAGCTAGCTGACAGAAGCACTTCCTGTCTGCCAGTGTAATTAATCCAGAGAAGTGGTTCTAGGGACGGACAGAGAGAGACGTGAAGTGTGTTCCAGTGTCTAGACCGTCCAGACGTTTTCTCACAACTTCCTTTTTTCTTTTGATAGGCCTAATGCAATGTCACCCTTCTCAAAACCAAACTACTAGGTCCGCGTTCTCTCCCGCCGTCTTTGTGTCTGTCTGTCTTTTAAGTAACGCCTCTCTGTCCATCTGTCTGTCTGCTTTACAAGCAAGCCTGCCTGCTTGCCCCCCCCCCCCCCCCCCCCTTCTCTCTCTTCAATCAGAATCTAGGCCTAATCGTACCCCGCCCCCCCCCCCCCCCCTCTCTCTCTCTCTCTCTCTCTCTCTCTCTCTCTCTCTCTCTCTCTCTCTCTCTCTGTATCTCTGTTTTTTTTTATTTATTACCTGTTGTTTGATACTTAGTATGGTTTCTTGCTCTTGGTATTTGGATCATTGTAATTGTTGTTGTTTAGTTGAGGCTATCTTTTTATCCTGATGTTATCCCTGAAAAGGGCGGGGACTGGATGTAAAAAAGCACACGAGTGCTTATCTATTATCCTCGAATAAAAGAATTTTGCCTTGCCTTGCCTTGCCTTGCCTTGCCTTGCCTTGCCTTGCCTTGCCTCTCTCTGTCTCTCTCTCTGTCTCTCTCTCTGCTCTCTCTCTCTCTCTCTCTCTCTCTCTCTCTCTCTCTCTCTCTCTCTCTCTTCCTCTTCTGTTTATTACTCTCCTATTGTTTTGGCCTTGTTGTTTGGTTTATATTGTTGTTAGTTGGAGGTGTTTCTTAAATTGATGTAATCCCTGATTAGGACGGGGACTTGATGTAAAAAAGCACATGAGTGTTTAATCATTATCCTCGAAATAAAAGAATTTGATTTGATTTGATTTAGATTCTCTCTCTCTCTCTCTCTCTCTCTCTCTCCTCTCTCTCTCTCTCTCTCTCTCTCTCTCTCCTCTCTCTCATCAGAATCTAGGCCTAGTTGTATCCCCCCCCCCTCTCTCTCTCTCTTTAATCAGAATCTAGCCCCCCCTTCCCCGTTCAATAAGAATCTAAACCTAATTGTATCCCCTGTCTCATCTCTCCCTCTCCAATCAATCAGAATCTAGGCCTAATTATATGCATCAAGCTCAGCTTTCAAAAGTTTGCTTTCCCAGAGCATTCAAACTACAGACATGCTGGTCCCTTAAAATAGAAAACAGGTGAAAGTATCACTGACCGCAGTAAGAAAAACTAAAACAAAAACTGGACCTCCCTATCCCATCTCCCTCCCTCCCACCTTTAATTTTTGTTGTTGAAACAAACTTAAGATAAAAAACAAAACAGCAGCAACAACAATCTGTTGTACTTAATGATGGTCCATGGCGTTGCCATGTTTATCATGTCACTACAGAATTTGTGCTTGTAGACAAATACTGTAAATCCACCAGTCTCTTCGATGTAGGTTTGGAGCAAAGTCACCGACCACATACAACTACGTAACTGATCGTACAGAAAAGAAGGTGTAAAACACACAGCAATACAAACAAACAAACAAACAAAAACCAGATTCTGCCTTGTCACTGGTGCCTGCTGAAACGAAAGGACGCAAAAAGAACAGGGCAACGAAGCGCAGTGACCAGTGTCTGATTCGCGCGCAGGCTGACACGTTTGTGGCGAGAGAGCGAGAGGCAGAATTGACTCCAGACAGTGTTGTGGTACATTGTATTAGGCCTGCCAGTGTTAGTCACCAAAATGCAGATCACCAGTGCACAGGTCGTGAGGTTAACATCTCCGATTTTAAAAGAGAAAAAAATTTAGATCTGGATCTATATCTATACGGTAAGTCTCTGAAATAAGCACAACACGCATTTTTTCTTAATATCTGAAAATAAGCGGGGATTTTCTCACCGTCGTTCTTTACCCATCTAAATCAATAAGAGATCTGAACATTACCACATCGTTTCCTCGGCAAACCGGAAACGTGTGGAATGAAATAGCTTTTGATCTCAAATCTAGCTTTGTGTAGTAAATTAACAAAGTATTCGGACTGAAAAGAAGCTACACAAGTTCATGATTACGTAAGAACCAACCAACAAATTACTGGCAAATATACTTAGGTTAGCTATATCAGTATATGAGGCGATTTTATGAGGCGCCGTTGAACAAGTGACGCCAGAACAGCTATTTATATCTTAGTATTTTTTTTTGTACAGTCCTCTCCCAGACAGGCAGGTTCTACGCATAATCTCTGTGTGTTTATTCGTTTTTCTGGATTGATGCTTGCCTTCTTCAGATGATGTTTGGTAAGATTGTGCGCGCGTGTGTACGAGGTCAGTTTTTAAAAACATCTCCACTCAGTTAAAAAAAAAAAAAAAAAAAGCATTTCCGCAGTTTTCGAAGGAAGCTTCAAATAACAGTTTATTAATCTCGGTGAAAATAGCCACAAAGATAATTCACACACACACACACACACACACACACACACACACACACACACACACACACACACACATGCTCGAAGGCAGTTACAGTTTTGATTACTGAAGCATCAACAGGCTATGCAGAGCTGTGTGTGTGTGTGTGTGTTGTGTGTGTGTGTGTGTGTGTGTTGTGTGTTGTGTGTGTGTGTGCGTGTGTGTGTGTGTGTGTGTGTGTGTGTGGAGAGAGAGAGAGAGAGAGAGAGAGAGAGAGAGAGAGAGAGAGAGTTTATTTTTTGTTAGCTTTGAAGCCCAATCCCAGGGGAACAGTGGAAAAGCGATTGGGATCAAAAACATTTTTGACTGAGAAAAAAAAGCCCAGCAATTCACAATTTTGCCTAGCATAATGAGAACAATGAACAATACTTAGTGCTGTTTAACGCTTTAGAAGCTTTTCTGCAGCGCGGCGTCGGAGTCTTTAATACATGCGTTTTTAGTTGTTTTTTTGTTGTTGTTGTTGGTTTTTGGGGGGTGGGGTGGGGTTTTTACAAATTACGTCATGTACAAAACCAACTATGACTCGAAAAATAACGTCAGTACAAAACAAAAAAGTGTTAAATGGGGTTGGTTTTAAGTCCAATCACAGGTGAACAAAAGGGTCAGGGAGGAGACAAACAATCCAAAATTTCAAACAACACATGCAACACAATGTCGAGCCATGACTGGGAGCTGACAGCCCTGCTGTCTAACTGCCATCTTGCAGTTTCCTTTCTCCCCAAAGTTCTGCTTGTCAGTCCCTTCAGCCATGGGAGTGAAACCCGGTTATGTTCTCTTAGCTGGGTCAAGAGCTTGGAATTGTCTGGGGGATTTTTTCCTGACTTGATAGTTTGATGAACTTGATTCCCCTGGGGGGGGGGGGGGGGGGGGGCTGTCGATATAACAGCATCACCACATTCTGGATGTTCTGTGCCAGGAATTCCTTCTTTTGTGTCCTTATCTTTTTGTCTGCCTGGTTCCCTTTCCTCTGGTCACCTCTTCCTTGTCTGTTTTCTGCCTTCTCCTCGCCTGCCTCTTTCCCAGAAAGACAGGAGAACAATTCTCTCACACGCTGGGGTCGGATGTGCTGGACCTGACTTGTCAGGCGCTTAACGGCAGCGCAACGCATTTTCGCTCATATGGCAAACAACAAGGGTTGCTTTCTGAGCGTTACACGAAGAAAAAGCAGAAGAATTTTGATAAGATTCTAACTTCACTGATGTGGCCTCTGTGGTGGGCGGGACTATAAAGAAGAAGATTGGATTGAAACTTCACTGAAGGTTTTCCTGATGGTGACAAGTAGCAGATCTCAATGAGTTGTCATAATTATGGTATCCCAAGGGGACATGGGGATCCAGCCATAGGCACATGCTGGTTCTGGTTACCTATCAAAATCAATTGATTATGTAGATAATTCACAAGCAGCATGCATACTACAAGATCCTAGTTGCAATGACCTTTTCTGCCTTATTTCTCTGTGGATGAGGGTGACTCGACATGATAATGAACAGTTCTTTGTGTCCATAGCCAGAACACTGCACTCAGTTTTGCTATCAATTAACCTGGATTCGGTCAACAGAAGAGGAAATTACACAAGATTCACCCCCCACCCCCACCCCTTTCTTATTACTTTGAACATATTTACCGAAAAGGTTTTTTTTTCTTCAAACACATTCTTCCTATTTTTAAAAAAAAAATTGATATATATATATATATATATATATATATATATATATATATATATATATATATATATATATATATATATATATTTACAAAAGCTACTGTTTTATTTATTTATTTATTTAATAATCACGGATTGATTTTTTGACGAAACTCTTACTTCAGAGATTGATTTTTTCTCAGTTGTAGACATGTTTCTGCTTTATGTATATTTAAGGATGCTCTCACCTCGATACATTCACACTGACCAAACCCAGTATATATTCAAATAACCACTGTCCGCATGCGAATGGCCATATATACTAAGCCTCTCTAGCAGTGATCCTAAACGAATCTGGGCAAACTGGTCTTTCCCAATGATAAAAATAAGACATTTCCTTTTCCTCCTTCTTTCTCCTCCAGACGCGGCAAATGAAAAATAAACAAAATCGTGTTCAGTTACTCTTCGTTGTCCACGTGATCTAGAGGGCATTAAGTTCCATTCTCCTGAGGTCCGTTAACCTGACGTCACTGGCAATATCGATTTTTTTTCCTGGGTTCACTGTAAAAGCCCATGTTGCGCAGGCATAATAGAAAGTTCATATATGCAATTTTCTTTTCTTTTCTTAGAGGTAGAGAAAAAAATTGTATGCATTTTTTCTGGTTAAAAAAGTAGATATTGCCAGTGACGTTTACACCCAATTTGATTTCAGGGGGACTGAACCCACATCAGCTAGTCTATAAAGATCTTCTCCCAGAGTTGGTCAGGTGACGAGAACGGCTTGACCAGAAAACTGTGTCAGGTGGTTCTTTCCCCTTTTTTTGTTGTTGTTGCTGGTTTTGTACACATATTCGATATTACTTTTTTTCCCTCAAACTCCAGTGCTGTATTTCATCTTGTAAGTGGCTGTTTTCTTTTACCAGCGGTGTTTTTTGTTCAGGAGCTAGAGATCTTTAACGCGCGATGTTGAGTACTGTAGACTAATTAGGCACAGGGCGAGGACACCGCGATCAACATTGGCTGGGATTTGTAAGATCCCAGTAAAAAGGGAAAAAAATCTTGACTGCAAAAGACACGGCTAGCCTGTGGATACAGACTTTCCCTCTCACTAATACACTGGTTAATTAAATAATGTCAACACGTTATCACTCACGGTACTAATCAGGTCGAATCATTAGCATAAATACTAACTGCAACACACTAATCAATGAAGAATTGTTTACATGTAGTTTACTAACCTAGTAAGTAGTTCTCTATGGTCTGACTTGTTTACTCCAGACTGGCGTTACTCATCAATCGGCGGCACAAGACTGGAAATCTCCTCCTCAGCTGGGTGAAGCCAAATGTCTTTTAACACAGACCACACATTAAAACGAAACAAATGTATTGATTTCAGCCGAGCCTGTTGCACGAGGCGCCCGTAGCCATGTGACAAGAGGCGCGCGTGTCGAGCACCCTCTTAAAAGCGCGTGCGGGTATATTAAAATAACCCCGCCTCCTCCAATCCTCGCCAGCCGTTTAATTCCCGTCTCCTGTTTTTTAAAAAGGCGAAGCACCGCCCCTTTTTTCCTGGCTTGCCATTCAAGCTGACAAACTTCCATGTTCAAAGGTCGAGATATCAAATGGTTGGCTTTCCGTTTATCGTCGCAAGAACTTTTTTTTCCTCCATTGGCTGAGAGGCTGATTCTTGGCCTTTTATGGAAACCGTGACAGTAGGCGGTCGCAAAATAGCGGATAGGGGTGACCACGCGGCACTGGCACCCTGATGATTTTTGCCATCCTTTCCTGTGTATCCGGGTACACAACAGGGGGTTCGCTGGTTTGTGAACCGGCAACCATGATCCACCCCATTCTATCCCGTTCTCAGACTCCCTTTCACCTTCGGGCTTCCTCCATTTCAAAATGCATCTCCATGTTTGTACAATTGATGCGGGGGACGGGATAGCCCGGTGGTCAGAGTGATGCGGTCTGACCCGGGTTCGAATCTTGTTCAAGAGGATTTTTCCTCTGGAGTTAACCTCAGTGCAGACTCCACTCCCCCCAAAAGTCATTCGGATGAGACTATAAACCGAGGTCCCGTGTGCGAACGCACGTAGAACATCTTGCGCACACGTTAAAACCCGATCGGAAGAATAGGCCATCGCGTGCCAGTGAGAAGGGATGACAAAATGGACAAAACTGCATACACACAGGGACAGAACTTCCAGAAGCTGGGGATGCTGTTCATGCTGACAGCACCCCCCCCCCCCCCCTTTACTTTAAAATGATGTTTAGTCAACAAAACAAACAAAACCCTCATGTCATAGTAAGACTGAGTAACAACAAACTGTATAGTTGATCTTCTGGTGCATAATAATATAGATCTACATACAAAAAAGGACGAGGTACGAACAGACACGATACACCCACAGACAGAATTTTTTAAAAGAGTGGGGTAGTGACAGCTCTTTCCCAGAAGAGCAGGTGGTGCCGATTTTTAGGAACAGAAATCAACCATGTCTGCAGATAAGTGGCATACAATGCTATACAGTACAACACAGTGTTAATAACTGACATACAATGCAAAACAGTGCAACACAGTGTTAATAACTGACATACAATGCAATACAGTGCAACACAGTGTTAATAACTGGCATACAATGTTGTACAGTACAACACAGTGTTAATAACTGGCATACAACGCAATACAATGCAACACAGTGTTAATAACTGGCATACAATGTTGTACAGTACAACACAGTGTTAACAACTGGCATACAATGCAATACAGTACAACACAGTGTTAATAACTGGCATACAATGTTGTACAGTACAACACAGTGTTAATAAGTGGCATACAGTGCAGTGCAACACAGTGTTAATAACTGGCATGCAATGCAATACAGTGCAACACAGTGTTAATAACTGGCATACAATGCAATACAACACTGTTAATAACTGGCATGCAATGCAATACAGTACAGTACAACACAGTGTTAATAACTGGCATACAATGCAATACAGTACAACACAGTGTTAATAACTGGTATACAAAGCACAGCAATGCAATACAACACAGTGTTAATAAGTGGCATACAATGCAATACAGTACAACACAGTGTTAATAAGTGGCATACAGTGCAGTGCAACACAGTGTTAATAACTGGCATGCAATACAGTGCAACACAGTGTTAATAACTGGCATACAATGCAATACAACACAGTGTAAATAACTGGCATGCAATGCAATACAGTACAGTACAACACAGTGTTAATAACTGGCATACAATGCAATACAACACAGTGTAAATAACTGGCATGCAATGCAATGCAATACAGTACAGTACAACACAGTGTTAATAACTGGCATACAATGCAATACATTACAACACAGTGTTAATAACTGGCATGCAATACAGTACAGTACAACACAGTGTTAATAACTGGCATACAATGCAATACATTACAACACAGTGTTAATAACTGGCATACAATACAGTACAGTACAACACAGTGTTAATAAGTGGCATACAATGCAATACATTACAACACAGTGTTAATAAGTGGCATACAATGTTGTACAGTACAACACAGTGTTAATAACTGGCATACAATACAGTACAGTACAACACAGTGTTAATAACTGGCATACAATACAGTACAGTACAACACAGTGTTAATAAGTGGCATACAATACAGTACAGTACAACACAGTGTTAATAAGTGGCATACAATGCAATACATTACAACACAGTGTAAATAACTGGCATGCAATGCAATACAGTACAGTACAACACAATGTTAATAACTGGCATACAATACAGTACAGTACAACACAGTGTTAATAACTGGCATACAATGTTGTACAGTACAACACAGTGTTAATAACTGGCATACAATGCAATACATTACAACACAGTGTTAATAAGTGGCATACAATACAGTACAGTACAACACAGTGTTAATAACTGGCATACAATGTAATACAGTACAGTACAACACAGTGTTAATAAGTGGCATACAATACAGTACAGTACAACACAGTGTTAATAAGTGGCATACAATACAGTACAGTACAACACAGTGTTAATAACTGGCATGCAATGCAATACAGTACAGTACAACACAGTGTTAATAAGTGGCATACAATACAGTACAGTACAACACAGTGTTAATAAGTGGCATAAATACAGTACAGTACAACACAGTGTTAATAACTGGCATACAATACAGTACAGTACAACACAGTGTTAATAATGGCATACAATACAGTACAGTACAACACAGTGTTAATAAGTGGATACAATACAGTACAGTACAATACAGTGTTAATAAGAGAGATACAGTGCAGAACAATGCAGTACATTACAGTACAAGTCTTTCTCCCCCATGTATGGAACAGTCACCATGGTCAGATCAAATAGATCACAATTCTAATTCTCTTTTCCTACTCGACTGTTGCGTCATGATCATCAATATCATTATTACTGGTATTATTGCTTCTCAACTGCCCAGCAGTCAGGAATTCTCTACCACTTGAAATCGAATATGGCCAAGCTGGATTGTTGATTCTGTATAGCCCATTGCATATTGCCCCTCATGAAGGTACTAATCAAACATTCATATTTTCATCACATTTTGCAAACGTAGTAGCAATGAAACATCTGTCACAACGACATTTACCACCAGCAGTAGCATATTAACTAACAGACAAACACATGCCAAACATTGAACACTTTAACACATATGGCCTATTGCTAAATTCCTAAAATTCTGTGGACAAATGTATTGCTCAATTCAGTTAAATTCTTTCATGGATACTTGCAAACAGTAAAAGAACCTGAAATGGTTTGGGAATCTGTAAAATGTCACAGGTGTAGCGTAATGCTCTCTCTCAGAATTCTGAGTATAGGCCAACATATAAAAAAAATACCGGTTAAAAAAAAAAACCAAAACAAACCAAAAAAAACCTCAACATATTTTACACACTGATATATATCTATAGGCCTATCATCAATATCGTTGTAAGACCTGCAGGAAAAATGTTACTGAGAGCTTTCAGTAATTAATTAATACCAAGTCTAAATATTGTCACCACAATTTCCTCTCGTCTGTCAGAGTTAAATATACTTTAATATATAAAACAAATCAACAAAACAAACGTTATATCAACACTTGATCTATCTATCAATGTACTATCAAAGGAAAACAACATTCTTGCCACATACAGAGAATTAACCCTTCTCTAAAGTGACTTAAAAGCAGATCAATTCTTCAACACCTTGATAATTATACCCAAACAAAACCATACCCAATCAGGCACAACACGTATTTGACATCCACATTCGATCATTTTCGTACATTGAACTCAAACAGCATTCTGTAGACTCTCTGTGGTAGTCTAGACTCATCTATTAAGGTTGATTTTCATCATTTGCAAATGCATCTTCAAATTGAATTTATGTGAACTGTGTAACTATTTGTTTCTCTGATACTTGCATTTTAACCCCCCAAATTAATACCTCTTCAGAGCCCCCGCACGCACACACACACACACACACACACACACACACACACACACACACACACACACCACACACACACACACCATGTATGAATGTATGTATGAATGCATGTATATATTATTTCTCCCCTTTAGATCTACATTATCAAGATCTCATGTCTTCTTCTCCTATCACACACTAGCCTAATACCACATTATAGACAAAAACAGCAAGTAAAACAGGACCACTAGTGTCTCCTTGTTTGACCCAACCAGTCCAAGTAATACTAGTCTATTTCATTTTATCCACAGTGAATGTTGCCTTTCACATTCATGTATATAAACTAGTGACCCACGAAAACAGCTGAACCTTATTGAATTAAATAAATTTCAACAATTATCACAAAAAGATATAACAACTTTTTCAAACTATGAAGGCAACACATGATATACGATCTGCACAAAACTACGTTTGTATCAAAGCTACTAAAGCATGGCGAGCATTAAATATTATGGTCAATAGGTCATTCTAACTCATCTCCTCCCCCCCCCCCCCCCCCCTCTTTTTTTCAACTGGCTCAATATTTTCCCCAAAGATTATAGTTGTTCTTCAATCCTTTCTACAAGTATACCATCTATCATTGTGATTTTTCCGGCTTGCAGCACAGAAAGAAATGCTTCTAAAATTAGTCTAACCTTTCAAATCTTGTCAAGAGAAAAGAATGCATCTTTCCAGCCATTTTGGGGGGAAAAATGAACCGCCAGATTTATAAAACTTTTGAATCCAACCTCAAGACACATTTATTGAAAATCTAAGATTTTCCTCTCCTGTTTTCATCTCATATCTTTCCCTGCCTTTAACATCTGAAATCTTCATCACCCTGCCAAAGTGTATAACCTTTATGTGGGTATTTTTCTTTTCTTTATCTTATTTTTCAAGGGTTACAGTGTATGGGCTCATGTATGTATGCGTGTGTGTGTGTGTACATTCAAATTTGTCGAAACTAGCTCTATTGTTTTTGGTTGCTTGTGTAAGAATAGGTCAAATGCAAGCGCTTTGACTTGTTTTTTGCAAGGTATAACACTTAATAAATTCCATGCATTATTAATATTACTTACTTTTTTTTTTATCTAATCAGGATTGACCTCAGTGTGAAGAAAAGTGCCGGTTGCTTGGAATTCATCACAGGCATGTAGATCTAAATGGAGCAGCTTGAAAGCTTCCTCCCAGACAAACAGGTGAGCAAACTAAACATGATTGAAAATTTCATCAAATAATAACAATAATAATGTTCATCATCATCATGGCCATTGCCATCACCATCATCATCATCATCATAAGAAGAGGAAGAAGAAGAAGACTAATTCTTAACTTTTTCCTTCTTCCAATGAAATCACTATCGTGGGGTTTTTATCCACCTGTTAGTTTATACACATTTATAGCTGCTGTCAGTGACAATGTCACTGTAAGCCGTGTTGTTGTTGTTGTTATTGTTATATTATTATTATTATTATTATTATTATATATTATTATTATCGTTATTGTTGTTGTTATTATATTATTATTGTTGTTGTTGCTGTTGTTGCTATTGCTGTTGTTATCATTGGTGTCTTGTTGGTGGTATTATCATTACTATCACCATTATTATCATTACTACTACTACAATAACTACTACAACAATAACTACTGCTACTACTACAACTACTTCCACTACTATCATCGTTGTTGTTGAAATTAAATAGGCCTACTTTGAATTTGGTGCTGAAAATCTATATGAAGACTAGAAGGAGAGAGAGAGAGAGAGGGGGGGGGGGGGGTGCACATTTGAAAACTGAATTTCTCTATGCAATTATTGATTCTATAATTCTATTTATTCACAGCTATTTACTAGTTATTTATCCAAATCTATTCATGTGTATATCAACGTGTTGTATTTTCATATGGTACTGGCTAACTTATTAACTGATTTCATTTATGTTTGTCTTAACCATTCCATACTTTTTGGCCTAACGATTTTTTAATTTAAAGACATGTAGCAGTCAATGCCATAAGGGATTTAATAAAGGGAACACTTGTCCCAAAGAAAAACACACCACCCTAAACAATCAGTAGAGACAGGCAACTCTCAGCATAAGCAAACCGGACAATAGGCTATTAGTCAATAAACAACCCCCCACCCCCAATAAATACAGAAATATCACTTCGCTCTACACAACAGTACACAGAAACCATAGAACGACACGTTTTTCCTATTTACTTTTTATGTAGGCTTGTAACCCACATGAATTTATCTGTTTTTGAGATGATAAGATGTTTGAATTGAATTGAATACAATTTTCATTCTGAATAAAAGTGCACAGCATTCACCTATCATCAACCTATAGCACACAATGTGAACATACAACACACAATATCAACCAACACAATATCAACCTACAGCACAAAATATCATCTTATCATCAACCTTTCTATCTCATGACAACAGAAACGTAGCTGTTGTCGCGCATAAAAGCTTCACCATCATCATCATCATCATCATCATCATCATCATCATTAATCAAAAGCATGCAATAATAACCAATAACCACAGAAACACACTTCTAATCCTAAACAAAAACATAGCATTAACTAGTAACCACAAAAAGATAATTTTTCACCTAAACAAAAACAAGCATTCAATATGAACCAGTAACAAGAAAAACATAACTTTCACCTAAACCACACAAAAAATAACTCCACCCTAAACAAAAGCATGCAATTAAAATCAGCAACCACCCAATTTTTTTTTCACCTTGAATAAAAGCATGCAATACAAATCAATAACCACAGAAACATAGTTCTGACCCCAAACAAAAACAAAGCATTAACAATAACCACAAAAAGATCTTTTTTACCCTATACAAAAACAAACAATAATAAGTACTATAACCATAGAAAAATAAAGCCCCCTAAACAAAAACATAGCATTAACCAATTACCACAAAAAGACACCCTAAACAAAAGCATTCAAGATCAACCAGTAACAGCGAAAGCATAATTTTCACCTTAACAAAAATATAGTATTAAATTAACCAGTAGCTACAAAAAGATAATTTTCACCCTAAAGAAAAGCATGCAATGTCAATTAGTAACCTCAAAAAAATAATTTTCACCTAAACAAAACACACAGTATAACCAAACCATAGAATAATTTCACCTAAACAAAAACACACAGTATTAACCATAACCATAGAAATTTTCACCTAAACAAAAACACACAGTATTAACCAATAACCATAGAATAATTTCACCTAACAAAACACAGTATTAACCAATAACCATAGATAATTTCACCTAAACAAAAACACACATTATTAACAATAACCATAGAATAATTTCACCTAAACAAAAACACACAGTATTAACCAATAACCACAGAAGAATTTTTTTTACTAAACACAAGCACACAGTATTTACCAATAACCACAGAAAGATAATTTTTCACCTGAACAAAAAGCACACAGTATTAACCAGCAACCACAGTACATTAAATTCACCCTAAACAAAAGCCCACAATATAAACCAATAACATAAGAAAATGTACTATTCACTCCAAAGAAAAATACACAGTATTAACCAGCAACCATAGAAACGTAATTTCACCCTAACCCCCCCCCCCCCCCCCCCCCCAACGCACACACACACAATATTAACAAATAACACCAGAAAGGTAATTTCACCCTAAATAAAAACACAATTTTAACAAATAACATCAGAAAGGAGAAAGGTGTTTTTTTGTTTTTAAACAAAAGCCCACAATATTAAGTAGTAACATAAGATGGAGAATGTTTACACCAAAGAAAAACATAGATCTATCATGTTAACCAATAACATAAGAATGGTATTTTTCACCCTAAACAAAAACCGCAATATTTTGTTTTATTTTATTTCATTCTATACCACTTTGTGTCACAGCAGATTTCTCTACGTGAAATTCGCGCTGCTCTCCCCGGAGAGAATGTGTTGCCACAAGTGCAGCGCCATCCATTATTTTTCTCTTAATTTTGCCTGGGGCAACCCTCTTGTTGCCCTGGGGTCTTTTACGTGCGCTACATAATAATGTGTAGCACACAGGACCTCAGTTTATCGTCTCATCCGAAAGACTAGCACCCAGACCACCGCTTATGGTCTAATGGGTGGGGGAAAAGTTTTGGGCCCAAACGGATTCGAACCACCGCACACTCCAAGACTTTTTGCTTGCTAGGCGGGCGCTTTACCTCTAGACCACCGATCCACTATATTAACAAATAACAACAGAAAAATAATTTTCACCCTAAACAAACGCTGCATTAATAATCAATAACAACATCAGAAAGGTAATTTTCATCCTAAACAAAATATACGATATTAACTACTAACACCAGAACGGTAATCTTTTCTTTTCTTTTTTTTAACAAAACCCGACAATGTTAACCAGTAACATGGTTTAAAAAACGTAGCGTTCATTCCCAAGAAAACTACACAATAATTAACGAATAACAACGATTGTTTCACCCTAAACAAAAAACGCAATTAACCATAACACAGAATAGTTTTCACCCTAATCAAAAACACGCAAACAATACTATAGAAAAAATTCACCTAAACAAAACAATATCAACAATAGAATCTAGATCAATAAGAAAGATAATTTTTATCCTAAACAAAAACAGCAATATTAACAAATAACATGACAAGTAACTTTCACCCTAAACAAAAAACACGCAATCAACGATAAACAAAAGGTATTTCCCTCAGAAAACACGATATACTAATCAACAGAAAGATAATTTTCACTCCTCAAGAAAAACACGTGATATTAACGAATAACAACAAAGGTAATTTCACCCTCACAAAAACACGTGAATATTAACGAATAACAACAGAAAGGTAAATTTCACCCTCGACAAAAACACGCGATATATTATGAATAACCACAGAAAGGTAATTTTCACCCTTAACAAAAACACGCAATATCAACAAATAGCATCATAAAAGTAATTTTCACCCTAAACAAAAACACGAAATCTCAACCAGTAACATAAGAAATGTAATATTTACTCCAAACAAAACACACAATATTAACCAATAACATCAGAGAGCTAATTTCTAACCCTAAACAAACAACAACAACAAACCAACACACAAAACCCCTCCACAAAATTAGCTAAGAACGACAAAATCGTAACTGTCACCTACACAAAAACGCACAGTTAATCAATCAATAACCACAGAAATGTATCTTTTGTCATGTAATGCTTGCCAATTAGCAGGCAAAATCCATTTCCTCCTAAATAAAGGCTCACGATATCAACCAAGAACCCCCGGAAAGGTTTTTTTTATTTTTATCTTAACGAAAACACATAGTATTAACCAATAACATCAGAACATACCGTTTTAAATAGAAATCTTAACGAAAACACGCAGCATTAACCAGTAACGTACTTAAATAGAAACCTTAAACGAAAACACGCAGTATTAACCAGTACTTAGTTTTAAAAAACAAAACAAAAACAACCAAACAAACGAAAACACGGGGTTTTAACCAATAACTGTCAAAACAAACCTGTTAAAAAAAAGAAATCTTAAACGAAAACACGCAGTATTAACTAGTAACTATCGATACATACCTTTTAAAAAAAAAAAAAAAACTTAAACGAAAACACGCAGTATTGACCAATAACTATCGATACATACCTTTAAAAAAAACACTTAAACGAAAACACCCAGTATCAACCAATAACTAGATCTATCAAAACATACCTTTTTTAAAAAAAATCTTAAACGAAAACACGCAGTCTGAATCAATGACTACCAAAACGTACCATTAAAAAAAAAATCTTGAATGAAAATTATCAACCAAAAATCACGGTAAAGTAGGCTTACATTTTATTTGAAACAAAAACACACAATATTAACCAATAAATATGGTAAAATACCTTTTCTCTTATACAAAAACAAACAGCATCAGCCAATATTCACAGGAAGGCACCATTTGTCCTTAAAACAAAACCCCGCAAAATCAATAAAGAACCACAGCCAGGTACCTTTTGTCCAAACAGAAACACTCGATATTAACCGATAAACACGGGAAGGTACCATTTGCCTTAAAAGAAAACACGCAATATTAATCAATAAAACGGTATGATATCTTTTGCCTTTAAAGAAAACTTGCAAATATTGACCAATAAATACGGTAAGCGATATTTTGCCCTGAAGAAAAACACGCAATATTTGCAAAATAAACACTGGAAAGTATTGCTTTTGTCTTAAACAACAGCGCAAAAGATTAACCAATAATTACGGAAAAGTGACTTTTGTCATAAGCAAAAGTCCAAATAAACAACAACAACACACAATACCAACCAATATGTACGGAGAGGTAACCTTTTCTTTATCCTAAACAAAAGCATGTAATATTAACCAATAACAACAGACAGGTAAATTTGTTATCAACAAAAGCAAGCAGTATTAACCAATAATTACCGACAGGCTCTTTTATCCTAAACAAAAGGACACAATACTAACCAGTAATTACAGAAATGTAATTTCGTCCTAATCAAAAGCATGCAATACTAACCAATAATTACATTAAATGTATTTATTTTGGTCCTAAACACAAACACGCAATATCAGCCAGTCACAACCAAAAGATATCTTTAGTCGCAAACAAAAGCACGCAATATTACAAAAATGTACCTTTGTGTCCTAAACACAAACACGCAAAGTTAGCCAGAAGCCACAGAAAGATGTTCTTAGTAGCAAACAATAGCGCGCAAGTATAAACCAATAAACAAGGTCAAAGTCAAATTCATTCCAGAAAAGGACCCTTTTTGGATACGTGGAAATGTATACACAAAGCCATCTAAATCATAATCAATCTAGGTTGCGGTCATCTAGCCACAGAATGATCACTCTCCATAACAGGAAACCACACACACACACACACCACACACACACACACACACACTCGACACCCACACACACACACACACACACACACACACACACACACACACACACACACACACACACACACACGAACATCAAAAACAACGGACAAAATGTGAATAATGCAAAACATGAATATATAAACTTTTTTTGACAAATCAAAATCAATGTTTATATTTCATACAGCTTCATATAGGTTTTTTTTGTTTTTTTAATAAACGTTGCCAGGTTTAAGAGCACTTTTTAAAAATTGTACTAAAGAGTGCATGAAACTTTATGACATCCCAAACGAAATGCACAATTTAACCAAAAAATGTTGTAAGTTACCTTTCGTCTGAAAGGAAAACACAATATCAACCAAGAACTAGATCTAGCAGAGTAGACCTTTTGTTCTCAACAAAAACGTAATTAGGGGGTAGCGTAGTGGTTAGAGCGTTGGGCTCGTGATCGGCACACCACTGAGGCACTGCTTTGAGACTTTTTCCCCTGGAGTTAACATCAGTACTGACTCCACTCCCCGGGAGTCCTTCGGATGAGACTGTAAAGTGAAGGCCTGCGCATGTTGAAATCCGTTCTGCCTTTTGGAGGGCAAGGTCATCTGTATCGGTAAAAACGGATGACAAACAAAAAGCAAAACAAACGAACAAAAATGAAAATTACATAATATATAAAGGCATGCACGCTGGTGTCGTGTTTAGATATCATCCCCGGAGTTGGAATGCGGCTACCTCAGAGGTGGGTAAAAACAGTCGCATAAGCAAAAATGTCACCATCTGTGAACTTCTGACCTCATGCAGAGGAAGGTATAGAAAAAGGAAACAAAACCCCCAATAACCACGAAGGATACCTTTTGTCCCAAATGACAGCCCATAAACGTAATTACAGAAAAGTACTTGTATCCTCAGCAAAACCAACCTCATGGTACAAACCAATATCAACAGGAATTAGCTTTTGTCCTAAACAAAAGCACGCCACTTAAGAAAAAACAAGACTTCCATTCCCCACTCTGTGTGTGTGTGTGTGTGTGTGCGCGCGCGCGCGCGCGCGCGCGTGTGTGTGTGTGTGGCGCGCGCGCGCACTCTAAAGACAAAAAGGCATACAGTTGTAATGCAAAACCACATAAAAGTATGTTGTCCCAAACACAAGCACACAACAATAAATACAACAGAAACTAACTTATGTTCCAAACGAAGGCACACAACATTAACCAATCAACAGAGAAAGGTCACTTTGGTCCTCTAAACTACAACGCATATTAACCACTGACCCCTCACCCCAGATGTGCACCTTTTGTCCTAAAGAAAAGCACGCAATCCTAACTAGTACCACAAAAGCGTCACTTTTGTCCTTTATGACAGCATGAAATACAGACACGTCTTATCACCCCCCCCCCCCCCCCCCCCCCCCCCACCGTTTTTCGACGCTTCCTTGGAGCATCAATGTCTGGGTGCAAGTCTTTCAAATGCGACAATAAACAGAGGTCTTGCATAAAACCTTCATTTAGCGCATGTTAAAGAATCCACTTCAACGGCTGTCTCTGGCAAAAGCATGCTGAAAAAACACAGCCATACAATAAACAAACACAAGCAGACAGGAAAAGAATAATTAGCGACAACCATAAAAAAAAAGTACAGGTGGCGCTGCTCTTTTGGCGACGCGCTCCCTCTGGAACGGGCAATCCAAACTGCACGCCGAGAGATCTGCCATGACTGAGAATACAATACATTACAATACATTACAAAACAACACAATACAATACATTACAATACAATACAAAACATTACAATACAGTACAATGCAGTACAGTACAACACAATACAATAAGCACAGAAAGGCGATTTTCGTCTGAAGTAAACGCACACAGGCTTAATACCTAGCTAAACAATAGGCCTAAGGAGAGAATTTTCCCGTAACCACTGAAAGATAGAGAATCAGGTACTAAAACCAAACGAGGAAACTTCCATCATCAACACAGCACAAATCAATATTGGACAATAAACTTGATAAGAATACATTTTATCATAATCTTAAGTTTGCCTTTGATTATCGACTTAAAAACAAATACAACAAATATAACCAAATAATGTAACAAAATTGGAGCAGATCGTTGGTACTCTTTCGGTACTTAATCTTACTATAACTAAGTTGGGGAAAAGTACATGAGACTGACAACAAATGGTTTTCTTTTACTTTCTTTTACCACATGTTACGTGTTTGTAGCCTGCAGAGACCACGTGACCACATCATTACATCGACCTCAGTAAATGATTAAAAGCAAAAAACACAGCCCCCCCCCCCCCCCCCCCCCCCCCCAACTCAGTTACGTACCGACAGATGAGGAGACCAAAACCAAGTAAAACAAAGCACAAATAAGGCAGCCGCCCTCCCCCTCCTCCTCTCCCCACCGCCAACAAAACATAACTCCACAAAATAGATACAACCATTAACAAAGACACTTTTTTAACCCCCCCCCCCCCCCCCTTTCCAGGACAATTTGCAGTCCCAAATATTTTCTTATTTAATTTATCATATGAAAACACAAGTGCTGTGGACGGTTTACCAACAGCAAGAGCAAAATTCGTGACTTACTGTAGTTACGAAATACCATTTCAAAAATTTTCAACTCCCCAAATGAAACAAATGATAATCGGAATGCTTTGCTGCACTAAATATCATCGCTGATATACAAACGAGGGTAAATCAAACTGTACATAATGCCAGATAGCGAATGGGGAAAATGCACTCCTGACTTAACACACACACATAAATCGAAGGATCGCACATTCTTACCCATCCACAATACAAGTCAGTGCTACAAATACAACTTAAACAGTAAGTGAAATATCATCTTTACCAAACCACAAATCAAATCAAATCAAATCAAATCAAATCAAATTCTTTTATTTCGAGGATTATGAATAAGCATTCATGTGCTTTTTTTCAATCCAGTCCCCTCCCGTAGGGATACATCATGATATAACAGCGAGAGAGAGAGAGAGAGAGAGAGAGAGAGAGAGAGAGAACAATGAACAAGAATTATTCTTCAGGCCACCAGCCCCAAGAATGGGGTAAACAAAGCATAGCAAAGCAAAGCAAATAATGCAAAAATAAAATAAAACCTCATGACATATAAGGCAACTGCTAAAACATATCAAGTGTTATGGCATACAGAGGCGCACACATTTTTTCAGTTCAGCTACACAGCAGAGTTTGTGCAAAACTATAATCACAGTGTCATAACCACTGACGACACACCACCTCCGTGACAACAATGTCAGCGCGAAAAACAAAACAAAACAAAACGATACCTTGCGTACTTACTCCGTATAACAAATAGCAACGACACATTCAAACTAGAGCTAGCACCACAACACATGGGTTATTTCATCTTTAAAAAAAAAAAAAAAAAATCAATAATCAAAATCGCCCGCGTGCGCGCATGTATGTGTGTGTGTGTTTATTTTTATTTCGAGGATAATGGAATAAACACTCATGTGCTTTTTTCTCTTACATCCAGTCCTCTTGTGTATGCAGTTTTGTAAATTTTGTCAACCGTTCACACCAGCACACAATGGCCTTCTCTTCCGAAAAGCGGATCGGGGTTGTTGGTTTTGTTGTTTTGGGTTGTTTTTTTTACGTGACGTGTGTGCAAGATGTTCTGCGTGTGTTTGCACACGGGACCTTGGTTTATAATCTTATCCGAAGGGCCTTTGGGAGTAGTGGAGTCAGCACTAATGGTAACTCCAGAGGAAAAATCCTCTTGAACGAGATTCGAACTCAGGTCAGCAGATCACAAGCGCATCATTCTGGCCACCAGGGTATCCCGTGTGTGTGTGTGTGTGGTGTGTGTGTGTGTGTGTGTGTGTGTGTGTGTGTGTGGAGTGGATGGTGGGGAGAGAGAGAGAGAGAGAGAGAGAGAGGAGAGAGAGAGAGAGAGAGAGAGAGAGAATTAAAATAGAAACATAAGCAACAAAACTCAACAATACCAAATAAACATGCATCTACTTATTCACAAAATCTCCAAATCAAAGCCACAAACGCTATCTTATTCGTCACACCAACAAACACTATCATTGCAGCAAATGGAAACGAGAAACAGAATTCCACATAATGAATTAACAGCAACAAATCAAAAAAGACAACAACAACAAATAAAAAAGAGCACATGTCTAATTTCTTACCTTCGAAGATTTCAAATTAAAAACTTCCTCGAGATAGAGACGGGTCGGGGGAAAGTAAGTACTACACGTTTGGATAATAAGAATAAAATAAGAAGAATATTAATAATAATAAATGGAATTTATAGAGCGCTATATCTTGCACAAACAAATAAAATCATGGATCATGTATAGCTATTGTAAATGATAATTCCTAATACCTTGTAGGCGTTAACTTACATTACTAGCTTTGACAGAATCAATTAGAAATACTCCAGTGTTTTCGGTATAGTTGATGTTCAAAAGCCATTAATTCTACCAGTCGTTATATGAGCACAGTGTAAAAACAGTTGTTTTTCTGAGAACGTTGAAATGAATATCATATCCTTTTTTAAGTAAAGAATGCAAATGTTTTCGGGGGGTGTTTACTGATTAGCTTTGAAAAAGTAACAGTAAAGATATTGGTATATGATTCGTAGGGTCACAGAGATTCCGTGTAAAGATTCTGATATTAATTAATTTGATAAGAAGTTCTATTACTGATGGTGACAACTTTGTTATTTTACCATCTATTTCATTAATATCTTTGGTTCCTGACGAACGTGGAGAACTAAAGGATCCAAACACTATTTTTATGAAAGGAATGGAGAATTCTAAGTGTTGGTTATGGATCTGCATAGCCAATGAAGTGTTTGAAATAATATTTTTCCACGCATCCACAAATATGACAACTGTGTCCTCCAAGTTCAATATCATCTGTTTAAACCAAGCAGCAATCAAGTAAGAAAGTGAATAAACACATAGCCCATTCCAGATTGCGAGCACGTCAAAACAACAAGGGAGAAAACCCTTCACACCCACAACTAGCTACAAAGATCCAAATCACAAACGCGCTATCTATCGGAGAGAACGCCACAGCAGAAAAACCAAGGCGACAAAGCTGAAATACAGCATATGGTAACTAATAGGGACAGGCTGAAATAAAGACAGAAAAATCAAAACATGCACAGAGAGAGAGAGGAGAGAGATGTACATACCCAGCACACCACACATGCCTGTTCTTGCACGCAGCACACCACGCACGCACGCGCCACGCGCGCGCGAACACCACACACCCCACATACACACACACGCACGCACGCACGCACACACACACACACACACACACACACACACACACACACACACACACACACACACACACACACACACACACACAGAGGAAGAACAGAGAGGGAGAGAAACAGACAGACAGAGATTACAGTCCTATAATATCAGATTACATCGTTATACAAATAAGTATCAAATGATACAGAGGACAGTGGTCTAATATAATTTTGAGTGAAGAGACGTTAGATTAAAAAGAAAAGAACACAGAATACAACAAACACGCTGCACAACAAGCGTACACGCGTGCGCGTATCTACTTACATGAGCATGAGAGAGAGAGAGAGAGAGAGAGAGAGAGAGAGAGAGAGAGAGAGAGAGAGAGAGAGAGAGAAATAAGAGGTGCTTGTGCAAATGGCCCGTGTATGTGTATTGATAAGCATTTCATAGCATCAGTATTTACTTTTAAAACCACAATAAATACTACTTATGATGGTAATGACAATAATGGTAATCTAATGATAATGGAAATGAAACAAAAATAGTAATAAAGAAGAAGAATAAAACAAAACAAAAAGAAAATGAAAGAAAAAAGAAAGCAAATAAGTTATTAAACCAACACATAAGACAATAATATCTATCTATAAATCTACATCTGTATCTATCTATCTATATAGTATATATATATATATATATATATATATATATATATATATATATATATATATATATATATATATATATATATATATATATATATATATATATGGAGAGAGAGAGAGAGAGAGGATGGCAGCAATTAAGTGATAACACGCAAAGGAATGAGATATCAAAATACATAGGCATTTATAAGTTTGCATGTTATGAACTTTTTAAGCTTGATATGGACATTGGATGGATGACTACATTTAGACTTGATAGTTCAAATATTGTATGTTAATAAATTTACATACACAGAGCACAGCATATATGTTCACAATCTTCTATGTCCATTATTATGATTAATCTCTGGGGGATAGAGTATATTTTGTTTTGTTTTGTCTAGTATTCGATTTTATAAGGCATAAATAAATCAAAGAAAAAATGTAGTATACAGCCCAGTATGCTCTGGTGACTTTATGCAAAAATCGTCCAGAGATTTATATAGTGTGGTAATTGATTTATGAAAAAGTTCAAGAGTAGATGCATATGCAAATCTTCTAATTCATTTTTAAGCAAATCTGAGGTTTGAGAATGGGTTTAAAAAAAAATTGTACAAACCCAGAAATATGTTAGTTATTCTTTGATCTTGCAGATAAAAGTTTGCAATTATTTGTGGGTTAGAAGTGATCGTGTTTGTCTGAATTCTTATAGTTTTTAATTTTTCAGGAGATAGTTATGATTTTTTTTTAATGAAAAATTACATCGCAAGTCTAGCCTCTGCTCTCTAAAAGAGGGGAGAGCTAGAGACACATGAATTAAGTAGTATGATTTGTTAATTAAACACGCGTTTCATATTGCCACATTTTGTTTACCCCCACATTTTATAGGATAATTGTACCTAAACACAGTGAAATTGACAAGGAGCCTTGCACCTCAAGCAATAAGAACCATCTTTGGAGCTATCGGTGTGACAACCCATGAATAATCACATCGCCAGTCTGGCTTCTGCTCTCTAAAAGAGAGGAAAGCTAAATAGGCACAAATGAATTAAGTCATATGAATTGTTACTTCAACAGTTGTTGCCATTGTTATCTGTCTGATCCTGTCCCAGGTTTAGTTTCTGACAGATATCCTGACAAGAGTCAAGGATACTTAGATAACAGTCAAGGATACCCAGATAGCAGTGTAGCAAAACTCAATACTGTGAATTGTTCATTCCTTCCACTTTTAACACACGGAATTCTTTACCTGACTATATAACAAGCAGTAACTCCCTAAGCCCGTAAAAACAACAACAAAAAACGAAAAAAAACGGTACTTGCTACTTGTCATTTGTTTACATGTCTGTTTTTGCATTTACTTTTTTTAAAAATTTTTTTACTTGTACTATTTCTTTTTTGTTGTTGGTGGTGGTGGGGTTTTGTTTGGGGTTTTTTGGATGGGTAAAAGAGCAGCGGATACTAGCATTTTTTTCATACCATTTGCTTATTTACTCAATGGTCACGTCTTTTGAGGAAAGCAGTCACTCATTCCATTATCTGTGAATGTTAGCATTAATATCGTCATATTTAGTCATTTTCCTCGTCTTCTTCTTTGGTCATTATACTAAGGATCATTAGTCGCCATGTGAATGTTGATGTTGTTCTCGAGCACTATATAAGCTACTTGTTTGTTGCTGTGCTGATCATGTTTTTCATATCACATTATTTTGCTGCGTGCTTTGATGCTATGCTGTTTGGATTTGTGTCCCCTTCAGTGCCGGGGGGGGGGTCCTGGCCTTTATCTGAAGAAAATCTGTCTGTCTGTCTGTCTGTCTGTCTGTCTGTCTGTCTGTGTCTCTCTCTCTCTCTCTCTCTCTCTCTCTCTCTCTCTCTGTTAGAATTTTTGCTATTATTGAAATCATTCATATTCTATATGATATAGTTACTACTTAACCTCTAAGATTTTTCCATTATTATATATGCTTACAATGAATGCTTGTTTGTTTGTTTGTTTTAACTAACGTAGCATAATCTGAGCTTCGAGCACGATGCTGCATTGATCATTACTGATGACGAGGTCTGAATTTTGCTTGAGTTAAAAAGAACAAATTTTAAACAAGAACATAAATAGCAACAAGTAGCCTACTGCTGTTTTCTACTATTGCATCTAAAGCTACCACTATAACATACCATCTGAAAATAACAAAAACTGACTTTGACTCCCGGTTTATTTTCCTGTTCCTGGGATAGAGCTTCCAGGCTCACCAATGGTGAGATTTCTGCATATGCACTGCTTTTTTCCCATGTTTAAAGTAGCTGCATTCCGACTTCGCGGATCGCCTTGACTTTGACCACCACTCTTACTTCTGACACCTCCACCATCCCTACTGTTGCTCCATTTCTACTACTACTACTTCTACTTCTACTACTACTACTACTACTTCTACTTCTACTACTACTACTACTACCACTACTACAATGAACACAGAGTACACAAATCTGCTCATACACTTACCTTTGCATGGTTCTGAAGAAATGAGTAAAGCCAAATGTTGTGAAGGACTGAGTGAGAGCTGGCAGAGACCTTGAATATTTATATATGACCAAGAAAAGGCAGCTTGCACAAATCTCCTTAACTTGGTTGTATACTGAAGAGAGAGAGAAGGGGGGGGGGGAAGAAAGAGAGAGAGAGGGGGGGGGAGAAAGAGAGAGTGAGAGAGAGAGGGGGGAGAAAGAAAGAAAGAAAAAGAGAGAGAGAGAGAGAGAGAGAGAGAGAGAGAGAGAGAGAGAGAGAGAGAGAGAACTCTCAGACCTGTCCTCTTCCTAACCAAATCTTGCCGTGTTTGCTTATTACCCAGCGGTTGTATCTGTTTTTTTTTATCACATGCCAGTCTGTAGGGGGGTTACCCGTGACCCTGCACTTTTGTTGTTGTTGTTTCCCACCACGTGGTTCGTTGTCACGGGTGGCACGCGCTTCCACAGCTGGACGCGCACGCGCCAGGTATTTAAATCAGTATCGATTGTGACAAGGCTGGAAGCAACAGTTATCGCCGCGGCGGCGGTGCTGCGGTGGAGAGAACACGGCTGTGGCGGTAAGGATGACATCCGCCACGTGGTAGTCTAGTAAAGATGTGTAGGCTATGGAGATCAGTGGGATCAGTGTACATACAAGCTGTGTGTGTGTATAAGTATGTGCATAAGTGTGTGTGTGTGTGTGTGTGTGTGTGTGTGTGTGTGTGTGTGTGTGTGTGTGTGTAAAATTGAAAGTCAAATAATTATGTACTTTCCTTTCCAGATGGTACATTGAATAAGCGATTATTTGTTGGTTGTTTTTTTTTTTATCAAGCCCTCTCTCTCTCTCTCTCTCTCTCTCTCTCTCTCTCTCTCTCTCTCTCTCTCTCTCTCTCTCTCTCTCTCTCTCTCTCTCTGTGTGTGTGTGTATGTGTGTGTGACACACACACACACACACACACACACACACACACACACACACACACACACACACACACACACACACACACAGAGGGAGAGAAACTGAGCTCTGAAAGGATTTATTCATAGGAGGCTATTGGCCGATACAAGGAGAGGGTTGTTGATCAAATCAATGATTAAAGATACGATTACACACGGTAGTAAAGTACAGCTGTGACAAGCAAATGCCGACAAATCCACAGTGTTGGGGAGGGGGGGGGACCCTATGACATCATGACATCTCTTATTCTGATGGCTTTCCATAAATATAGAGCTGAATTTCTAATGATATTAGGATTACTAATCCTAGGAACAACAGTCTGAATGCATTAGGCTGGCTTGTATATTTTGCTGGGATATATTTTTGCTTAATGTCATTAAAGGCAGAGACAACATTGAACAAAATGTACTTCATGTTCTCTTGCTTCATGACATAAAGGGCATGCATGTTGCATCAGATTCACTACGAATTCTATACCTAGCTAGGTTTATGACCATTTAAATCTCACACACCCAGTCTGAATTGAAATTCTTTTAAAACGCATATCCATTTTAAGCTTTAAATCAGTTTTGACGTCATGTAAACTTATAAATTGTGGAAAAGTTCTATATCTGTAACTGGATTATATATGGTCAATCCATCATTGCCAAATGACAATCAGAGAGAGAGAGAGGGGGGGGGGGGGTGTCTTTATTTTTGCATTCATACACTGTTAAGCACACTCAAATCTCAGTGGGTTTTTTTGTTGATTACAAAATAATAAGATTTCTTTTAAAGATAATAATGGAGTAGGTATAAAAATGCATAATTATCTTTTGTTGTCATCCTCGCATGTTTATAACACTTTCGTAGTTTGTTTTTTTATTAATCAGATAAGAATGTTTAGGAAAGTTTCTTTAAAAAAAAAACTTTCTTGTGATCTTTTCTTTCTTTTTTTTTCTTTTTTTTTCATAAAGCGTTAGCTGATCTCTTTCAAAAGTGTGGCACACCGAATGTTTTCATTCCTTCCTCGGCGAGAGCTGCGAGGTTCACCGATGGTATGCCATCGTTTTTACCCACCCTGAAGGTAGCTGCATTCCGACTTCGGGGATAGTATCTCAACACAACACCTGTGTGCATGTATTTTTGTTTTGTTTTTTTAATTTTGTCCTCCGTTCCCACCGACACGAAATGGCCATTTTTTTACGAAAGGCAAAGCAGGTTTTTAACGTGTGCGCAAGATGTTCTTGTGGCGTTCGTTCCCGGGCCTCGGTTTACAGTCTCATCCGAATGACTTGGGGGAAGCGAAGCCAATCCTGAAGTGAACTCCATGATAAAATTCCCCCAAAGTTCACTCCATGATAAAATTCCCCCAAAGTTCACTCCATGATAAAATTCCCCCAAAGTTCACTCCATGATAAAATTCCCCCAAAGTTCACTCCATGATAAAATTCCCCCAAACGGGCACCTGCGTGGTGGCTCGGTCCCGGCCCGTCAGATCACAAGGTCAACGCTCTACGAGGCTGCCTCGCCCCCCCGGCATTGATGTATGCTTTCTGTTCCCAGTGTGAAACAGTTATAGCCAGGCAAGACTCAACAATACTTTATCATCACTGAAAGAGAAATTTCGAGTGGCATATTAAAATCAAAATCACACAAATTACAGTAAACAACTTAGACATAAGATTATCACTGAAATTAAAATGGAAAAGCAGTTGCCTCCCCCCCCCCCCCCCCCCAACACACACACACACTCACTCACTCACTCACTCATTCCTGATAATACTTAGAATGTTAAAAGCAGCAAAACAAGATTATAACATAATTTAGCTACAATCCCATGATAACACTACTGAAGTATGTAAGCTTAAGCTTATACAGTGCTCAGAAGACATCATCACACTTGTTCTCTTTGCATTTCATATTCTAGCTAAACTCATGGACATGTATTTTAGCTCTAGAAGGCACGAGCATATTTTTTATGTCCGGCTTTTTTAAGAACTGTTTTTCAGTATTTTGGAACATCAGGCAATATAGGGTAATCAACATAGACAAAAGATTATCACTCAAAATTAAATTACATTTGACCTCTCTCTCTCTCTCTCTCTCTCTCTCTCTCTCTCTCTCTCTCTCTCTCTCTCTCTCTCTCTCTCTCTCCACACACACACACACACACACACACACACACACACACACACACACACACACACACACACACACACACAGCTTTGAGCGTATACCATGCTCAAAAGATATCACACTCTTAGAAGCTCATATTCGGTTTAAACCCTTAAACCGGTATTTGAGATTCAGAAGACGTGAACATATTTTAGCTACTTTTTGTTTAAGAATTATTTTTCAGTATTTTGGAACATTTATTTTTTTGGGTTGTTATTATTTTGCTGTTCTTGTTGGGTTTGTTTTGTTTGTTTGTTTTTTTGTCTGTTTTTTTAACTGGTTTACACAAATTCGTATTGAGGAAAGAAGACGTCACAAATACGGCAAAATCTGGACAGCAAAGGCAAGTAAGATTATAACAGCCCCGTCATGACGTACATACTCATTATTCTTTTATTTTATTTTATTATTTTATTTCGAGGATGATGGAAGATGCACGCATGTGCTTTTTTGCACTTAATCCCCGTGTGTATGCTGTTTTGTAAATTTTGTCATCCGTTCACACCGGCACACAATGGCCATCTCTTCCGGAGAAAAGGGGAAAAGTCTCATCCAAAGGATCGACACTGTGACATTGTGACGAATAACGTAAAGGTATTCAACAACAGTCGACGACAATTCATACAATATTCTTTGATAATTCATACAGTCAACGAGCAATGTAACAGATAATTAGGAATAAAAGTTATTCAGTTAAATCAAAGGAGCAACCAACCGACTATCAAATCATTTGGTTGTGGTTTAAGAAAACATGTATATATAATAATGTATATCTTTTTAAGATTAAACCTTTGCCAAATCATTTTCAAAATGATAGAGAAGTTGTAACTGGTTACCTGTACTTGTTTTCCCCACTACTATATTTTGAACAAGGTAGGAGCATTGATAATATTTGGTCAAGTGGGGAACTGCATCTCTTGTAGATCCGAGTGTGGGCCATTTTATTATAATTTTCTTTAACTTCTCTTGCCTGTACTTGCACTATAAGTGCATGGCAATGTTTGGGTTATTATCAAGCTAAGACTGACCACATGGCTGGATATAAACCTTATGATCTCCCTCACATCTTTTTAATAGGATCTCCAAACACAAGGCACAGAGATTCACTAGGTGGTTGTTTTCTTCTACATATAGAATTACATTTTTTGTGCAACATATATATTTCACATATTTTCTTTCTCGTTTTTCTATCATCTTTCGATGGTAGCTTTGATATGCCTCAAGAGTGTCAGATATTCATGGATATGCCTCAAGAGTGTCAGATATTCTTGGATATGCCTCAAGAGTGTCAGATATTCTTGGATATGCCTCAAGAGTGTCAGATATTCTTGGATATGCCTCAAGAGTGTCAGATATTCTTGGATATGCCTCAAGAGTGTCAGATATTCTTGGATATGCCTCAAGAGTGTCAGATATTCTTGGATATGCCTCAAGAGTGTCAGATATTCTTGGATATGCCTCAAGAGAGGAGGAAGGGGGCAGGGTGGTTAAGACGTTCACCTGCCAATATGTAAACCGTGAATTCTGGGTTCGTACCCAGCCTCGCCCTTTCTTCCCAGTTTGACGAAAAAATCGAACTGAATGTCAAAGTCATTCGGATGAGACTAGAAACCGAGGTCCCGTGTGCAAACGCACGCAGAACATCTTGTGCACACGTTAAAACCCCGTTCCGCCTTTCGGAAGAGCAGGCCATCGTGTGCCGGTAGAAGCGGATGACATTTTTTTTTAACCAGCATGCACACAGGTGTCGTGTTTAGAAACCATCCCTGAGGAAAAAAAAATAATGAGTAGGCGCTGCACTTATGGCGACGCGCTCTCCCGGGGAGAGCAGTCCGAATTTCACGCAGAGAAATCTGCTGTGACATAAAGTGTTATAAAATATTTAAAAAATAAAATAAAATAAAAGAGTGTCAGACATTCTTTGATAGATCTATGCCTCAAGAGTGTCCGACATTCTTGTGAATGCGAGGGCGCACCTTCAGTCCCCCCTGGCACCTCTGATGAGGGCCCGTCCAAGAGCCAAAACCCAGTCAGGTCAGGCCAAGGCATGGTCTTTACAAACAAAACCAAAAAAATCTTAAAATGCTACTATTGAAAGTTAACGGATTTAGGTGGGGTTTTGTTTGAATTGAATCTTTGAGAAATCATTTGCTTATTGAAGATGCTGTAAGCCTGTACCGCCTGTGTTTATCTCCGCTACTATTATTATTCTAAACAATATATATATATATATTATATATATATATATATATATATATATATATATATATATATATATATATATATATATATATATAAAACAATGTATATAATTATATGGTTTTTGAGACTGTTAAAAATATGCACATATTTACATATTCGTCATCAGATTTTTCCCCGCGAACTCGCTTTTTCATACTCCTCCCTGGTCTGTTCATTTTGTTCAGTTCTGAAAGATGAAGGAAAGGGGATTTGGGGATGGCCGGATTGGAGGGGGGGGGGGGGGGGCAGGAAGGGGGGAGGGGAGTCTGTCATTAATCATGACGGACAGCAGCGGATTTTCCGTCCACTCATTAAGGAATTAATGTTTCTGACCTCTGCCACAGACCTTCGCTGTTACTCTCGAGCTTTTTGACTTTAATCAGAAAGTCTTAACAGAGAGAGAGAGAGAGAGAGAGAGAGAGAGAGAGGAGAGAGAGAGAGAGAGAGAGAGATATGAATGAATGAATGAATAATCTTGATTTTTCAAGGGTTACAAATAACCATTGTTGTCTTTTCATCCAGCCTATAAAAACAACAATATAAACAACATAAAAAAAATCAAAAACACAACAAAAGAAACAGAGAGAGAGAGAGAGAGAGAGAGAGAGAGAGAGAGAGGAGAGAGAGAGAACTCGATTAATTTGCTTACAAAAAAAGTCATTGACCCATAAATGATGATGATGATGATGATGATGATGATGATGATAATAATAATAATAATAGTGGTAGTAATAATAATAATGGTAATAATAATAAAAACAACAACAACAAGAATAATAATACTGTATAATATTCACATAGCGTTGAATCTTATAAAGCAAACAAATCAAAGGCTTGCATTGAGATCATTTACACGCATGCAACCGTCCACAAAACATTAGAATAAACATAATATCAAATTTATGCCCACACACACATCGCGCGCGCGCACGCACACACACACACACACACACACACACACACACACACACACACACACACACACACACACACACACACACACACACACACGGGGGCGCGTGCATGCACGCACGTACACACATACACACACACATACACACACACACACACGCACACACACACACACACACACACACACACACACACACACACACACACACACACACACATACACACACACGTTTAGGTAGGGTGGTAGAGATGAAGGTGGCTGTTGAAAAATAGGAAAAGACATGAGGGGAAGACATCAGGTAGGAAATAAGAGCGTTTTGAGGCTGGATTTGAAAGTGTCAAATGTAGGCTTTTGGCTAAGTGAAAGAGGAAGGTTATTCCAGGTGGATGGACCAGAAATGGAGAAAGAGCGAAGGACAACAGTGGTTTGTTTGAATCTGGGTGTTCGGTGGCGCAAAGTGTCTGCGGCTGAACGAAGGGAACGGTATGGAGTATTCAGGTGAAGACAGCTACAGAGATAGGAGGTCGCAGATTTGTGGAAACATTTAAAACAGAGGGTATTAATCTTATACCTCACTCTTTGTGAGACAGGCAGCCAGTGAAGAGATCGCAAAAGACGAGTGATGTGTTCAGATTTTTTTCTTTCTTAAGATTAGTCGAGCTGCAGAGTTTTGTATGGGTTGAAGGGAGTAGACGGGTGACGCTGGTAGACCAGATAAAAGAGTATTGTGAGAAAAGAGGAGCAGGTATGGAATTTGAGATGGCATGATTTTACAGTGACGGGGAAACAGACTACTTTGTGTTTTTGTCTATTCAAAATTAACCCACCACCACCAACAACCGCAGCACAGCAAACCCAAGTTAATTTCATAACAAGAATAGTCAGTTGCCAAGACTGTGAATTAAGATGACAAGATATATAAACGTATGCGCGCGCGCGCGCGTGTGTGTATGTATGTGTGTGTGTGCGTGTGTGGATAATCCGAATTGATTAAAACTGTTCATTGTTATTGGTTGCTTGTGTAATAATAGGTCGAATGCAAGCGCTCTGATTTGTTTCTGCAAGATATAGTCTAGCGCTATATAAATTCCATGTATTATTATTATTATCATCATTATTATAAATAATTTCAAACACTTTAAACCAACTAAGAGCAAGACTGCGCACATCTTCAAGACAGTGAACATAGTCTAAATAAATTAGGCTGTCTATGGTGGGCTATTTTTTTTTTTTTGGGGGGGGGGTTTTTGTTTTTTTTTATACTGGGATATGATTATTTTTTACTTAACTCTCACTTACGCTGGACAACACAACACAAAAAGTACCGTACTTTCCTGTGCTTGAGAGACAGAGAGAGAAACCAAATCAAATCAAATTAAATCATATCAAACTCTTTTATATCGAGGATAATGAATAAGCACTCACGTGCTTTTTTTTTACATCCAGTCCCCGCCCTTTTTGGGATAAGATAAACAATATAGTTTTTCAACCTTTAAAAAGACTAGAAACAGCAACAACAACAGCAATAAGAATAAATCAGCTGATAAAACAAGAGACAGCAGGAACAGTAACATTTTTTAAAAACCCAAACAAAAAGCCCCAACAACCCACCCCCCATCCCACCACACAAAAGCAACAACAACCAAAAAAAGAAACCCCCAAACAAAACAAAGTACAGGAAAATAATAACAAAATAACAAAAGAGTACACACGCAAAGAAGTAATATAAGATATAGACGATCAAAATGATGATTCTGATTTTTTAAAAAAGAAGAAAAAAAGGGGGGGGGGGGGGCAACTAGTTAACAGGAAAACAACACCAGTCAAGCCACTGAAAACATCACTACACCACCATCAACTAAAGAAGTCAGAATAACCATCATATTTGTTTAGAAAAGGGAGGAAGAAACTCAACCAATATGATAATCGAGAAAAAAATACCAAAAATAGCAAATAACATAAAACATATACCCCACATTTAAATGAAAAGAAAGCTGTGCATAACATTCTAAGAAAAGAAAAAAAGAAACAATGTATTATGCTTCACACACACACACACACACACACACACACACACACACACACACACACACACACACACACACACACACACAACAACCGTGCGCGCGCACGTCACCAATAGGCTTTATGCTAAGGGAAATATAATTATGCCTTGGATTTTAAGTGAAATTATGTCACGGAACATAAAAGGAGTTTATCTGCTGAGAGAGAGAGAGAGAGAGAGAGAGAGAGAGAGAGAGAGAGAGAGAGAGAGAGAGAGAGAGTCTAATGCCGTAATCAATCTTTCGATCTTATGATTACAGTCACAAAAAATGGATATAACCATATCATAATTTTGATGGACATATTCATTCCGCTCAATAAAAAAAAAATTGATAAAAGGTTTACCAAAAAATCAATTACATTCAACACACATGTTGAGATAAACACTACAAAATATGGATAAAACATATCTCAATAAAAATAATAAACATGATTAATTATAGGCAAGACATTCAGAGAGAAGAGAGAGCGAGAGAGAGAGGGACACAGACAGATAGACAGACAAAGAAAGAAAGAAAGAAAGCAAGACAGACAGACAGACAGACAGAGACAGAGGCAGAGAGAGACACAGACAGTGTGAGTTGTGTGTGTGTGTGTGTGTGTGTGTGTGTGTGTGTGGTGCGTGCGTGCGTGCGTGCGTGCGTGCGTGCGTGGTGTGTGGTGTGTGTGTGTGTGTGTGTGTGTGTGTGTGTGGGGTGGAATTATTCAGGGTATTCCAGAGTAAGTAATATTGATACAAATTTTATTAATCATCACTTTCTGTGATTATAATCGCACAGAATAAAATCATACTATAGTTACGATATACATACTTACTATATGAGAAAGGATACTATTAACAATACAAAAATGTGAAATATCAGTTACAATTACACAATAATAAGATATTTATTAAAGAGAGAAAGTGAAGGGAAGAGAGAAACAGACAGACAGACAGACAGACAGACAGGCAGGCAGGCGGCAGGCAGGCAGGCAGACAGACAGACAGTACAAAGAAGCGGATGCTCTCTCAGACAGATCCAGTTTCATTATGTTGGCTCTCATCTGTCTCCATTCTTGGGTCTGATGACAATCGGAGCGACATTCAAATTGACCGTTAGGGTCAGGGGGGAGGGGCCCTGCGGCCATTTTGCGCCACGTTATCAGCCAAACTACGGGGGTGGGGGAGGGGTGTCCAGTCAAAACACTGATCCCTTGTCCCTGGTCATTTGGCAGTTAAAAAGCCGTTTTCACAGCCCTCTGATCTTCTTGTCCGTTTGTCGCCACATGTTCGCTAAATGGGGGAGACTGAGGGAGAACACTATGGCGCTTGATTGTCCTCGCGCAAACACACGTGTCAGTGTGCATGACTCTGTGTGTGGTGTGTGTGTGTGTGGGGCGTGTGCGTGTGGTGTGTTGTGCGGTGTGTGCGCGTGTGTGTGCACGCAGCATGTTCCGAATGCAAACGTGTGTCCATATTTGCACATTGGTAGCAAATAGTAAAAGGACATGAAAGAGAAAGAAACTGTGTGTGGTGGCGCGCGCGCGCGCGCGCGTGTGTGGCTGTGTTGTGTGTGTGTGTGTGTGTGTGTCCGTCTGTATGTATGTCTCTGTCTGTCTGTCTGTCTGTGTCTGCGTGCCTGTCTGAGAGAGACACAGACACACAGAGACAACGAGGGGGTCATAGACCATGAATAAAGAAAGAGAGTAGTATTGGAGTCAAATAACTGCAAAAAATAACCAAGCAGATTCCACTTTATGATTCAGTTAGGAACCTACTGTCAGGTCAGTAACGATGTGTGTGACAGAGTCTGTTTCAGTTTGTTTATCAAAAGACGGCGTTAGATAGAGTATGTAAGTTTTTCTCCTTCCGCTCATCTACTGTCCTGCTCAACACACTGCAAAGTGCTTAATGTTGTAGGTGTTGTGCGCGCGGTGCTGCTATGCGTGTGTGTGTGTGTGTTTAATTTGTTAAACTGTAAATAGTTCATGTGTGTTGTGTAGGTCGAATGAAAGCGCTTGATCTGTTTTTACAGAGATAGCGCGATACAAATTCATATATTATATTTTTATGACAATAAATTGTTTCCATGTTTGTAGTGTGCAATAACCAGTTCCGTACAGGCTGTAGAGCTAAGAGGTCATAAGTATGCCGAGTTGTATTGGAGGCATTCGGGAGAAGGTTGTTGGATCATGGAGGGACGTTGTAGTGGTCACCACACCTGCTGGGCATCTAAGTCTAGCTCCGAAACTTAACCATTATTGTGGTCAGTAAGGGGCTCAGTAGGTGGTGTCCTGTGTATGTTAGTTGTGAACAGGCACCACCGAACATCACCAAAGTGACCCAGCAGCAGTGCAGGGCCCCTCTGGCTGGTGGCCCTACGGCGGCTTGACATTGAAGCCCGTAGGTTTCTGATCATGAGGATAGGACATAAAGAATCTGGGTTTGGCTGGGGCGGAGAGATGGAACTGAGCGGTGTGGGAACAGCAGGACAGGAACGTGACAGAGGAGAACTGCAGCACACCAGCGCACTGTCAGCAGTCTATATATAGTGTAACAGCTCCCACTCTGGGTCTCTTTGATACTCTGCTCTCACTTCTAGCTGTGTTCAGCTAACAGGGGAGAAAGAACTCTCCACGTGGATGGGCCAAGTTAGGGCAAAGATGGTTCCGGAACTGCGGGGCTTAAAAAGGAATGTTAGCGGTATGCAGTAGCCTCGGGAATTCTTTTTCTTTGCATCAGCACCCCTTTGGTCTCTGCAAACAGTTCTTCGAGAAGTAAAACATGAAGTGAGCGAAAAACTGATACCTCTAACTGACATGGTTTATGAAGCACCGCTTTGATCGCTCGCTTGTGGATAAATACAGCATTGAGGCATAATTCATGAGTGGAAGAATGATGTGCTTGAACAATTTTCTGGCATACAGCTTAAAAATGTTTTAACATGATTCAGATGATACACTTTTCTAGATACTCTTGTGTATGTTGCTTACGTGTTCACGCTATCAGACAGACAGACAGACAGACAGACAGGGATATCGAGACAAAGAGCAAAAATATAGTAGAAAATTCTATCCTTATCCATGTTCATCGTAGCATGCTCACTGTAATCACTCAATCTTTAATTCATCTACCGCAAATAATTCTGTGTTTTCAGCGTTTGGTGTCATGTGTTTTTCCAAATAGGCTTTTCAAGGTCAGAAAGTCAAAATCTACTTCAAAGAAATAGTACCCTCCTATAGACACTCCTTGATGTTAAACGAAGACTTTTCATCTTCTGTGACTTTCCCGTCCTGTTGTTCCAGTGCCGTTCATCTCTAATCTCCCGCCACTGCCATGCCCAGATTCGTTATGTCTCATCCACAGGGTCGGAAGTCCACAGGGAGCCCATCACTAACAGGCCGCCGTGAGGTCACCAACCAGAGAGGCCCTGCACTGCTGCTGGGTCATTTTGGAGGTGTTCAGTGGTGCCTGTTCTGAGCTAACATACGCAGGACACCACCTACTAAGCCCCCTAGTAAAGACAGTATTAAGTCAGTTGCGGAACCAGACCAAGTGAGTCACCCACCCGAGGTGGCGACCACCACAACGTCCCGCCAACGACCGTCCCCCTGAACCCCCAACCCCAAAGGCTTTGACACAAACTCACCATAGGCACAGAAGTGTATGGGGAAACCGAACCTGAGGTCACCATGAGACCAGAGCAACTGGTACCACCGAATTAGAGGCATTTTTTTCTATTGCGTGATGATTAATGATAATGAGGGTGACGTAATGCTGCTGCTGTGGAAGTGCATAATATGCTTTGAGACTACTTGACAGGGTAGTACTCTACACATACTGTCATAATATATCATGGCGTCAATCAGGCCCGAGAGATACAGACACCTGCAGTGTTGGTCAGGTAATTAGAGTAACAATCTCAAACTCGCATCCGTAAAGTGGATGAAGCTCGACTGTGTGGTCACAGTCTCCCCACTGAGCCCACAGTACACTCACTCTGGGTAGGAGCTGGCTGGAGTCCGGATCGGAAAAAGTCCGTTTGACTCATGGGATTCGAACCTGCGACCTTCCAGTCCAAAATCCAAGGCGCTAACCACTGCGCCATGGTGGCTGGTTGTATAAACAAACTTACTGTCAAAAGAATAACGGAGTTATCCCCATACCATGTAATGTTTATTTTATGAATACAAGCTGCTGGACATTGTGTGGAACCCCGCTGGAATGGCAGAGCTTTCGTCTCTAAAGAAACCGAAAGAAATAGATAAAATCCCTTCAAACAAACCCAGTGCCTATTATTCAGGCTGCATTTCGCAAATCTGTCAACCTATAAAACAACACGAATCGCTATTTCAACCTTTAAATTATGTGCTGAGTATGTGTTATTATTATTATTTATTATTATTATTATTATTATTATTATTATTATTATTATTATTATTGTTATTGTTATTATTATTATTTTATTGTTGTTGTTGTTGTTGTTGTTATGTTGCGCTCAGGTGGCCAGACATTATTAAGGCCCACGTTTAATTTCTGGTAGAAAATAGAGGTAGAAACTTTACCTTCCTGACTGTACCTGATATTTGATTTTTTCAAAAAAGTCAGGAACACACACACACACACACAACACACACACACACACACACACACACACACACACACACACACACACACACACACACACACACACACACACACACACACACGCGCACACACCACCACCACCCCCACCATACCACACCACACACACACACCACACCACACACACACACATACCATACCACACCACACCACACACACCACACCACACCACACCACCCACACACACACACACACATATCTGGAAACGTCCGTTGATAGTGATAAGAACTGGAAACAGTTCATTTGCCTGCAAGGGAGAGCAGTTGCGCCGTCAGTCGTCGATGTGGGTTTACGAATAATAGTAATAATAATAACAATGATAATAATCATCATAATAATAAAAGTCGCTAAAGCAAAAGAAGAGACACTGCTACCAAAGCATTTATCTGTTTATTTTCTTTTGCCTTTAAGTCATTTTTATTTTAAACTTACTTCGTGGAACGCTCAGACAGCAACTGTTGTCTATCATAATTTATTAGCGAAAATGTGCTGCACTGCCATTAAGCCTGACAAGTCAGGCCCAGCGTATACAACTTCGGCGTGGGAGAGAATTGTTATCTTTTAAGTCTTTCTGAAAAAAAAAGGCAGGAGAATGGACCAGGAAGGCAGAAACCCGACAAGAAGAAGGTGACAGGAAGAAACGGAACAAGGCAGGAAGGGATTTAAACAGGGATTCCTTGCACAGAATTACCAGAAGGCGGGGATGCTATTTATACGGACAGACCCCTGGTATCCCCACGGGAGGATTTCCATTTTAAACGGAAAGACAGTGGCATGCCGCACTGAAGAAGTGTTCACCACAGTCGTGCATTCATGCTATGCCGGCCTGGTGTCTGTATGCCAACGCTGGGGTAGCTGCCGATTATTTCCCTGTGCATTCTGCCATGTTGTTCATCCCCGGTTTTTCTGTCTACCTGTTCGCCCTCCTCCTCTGACAGTTCTCGGCAGAAAAAGTTGAGGGAAGTCACTGGATGTTGCAGCATAACAAGCAAAGTCACTGGATGTTGCAGCATGACAAGCGAAGTCACTGCATGTTGCAGCATGACAAGCGAGGTCACTGGATGTTGCAGCATGACAAGCGAGGTCACTGGATGTTGCAGCATGACAAGCGAGGTCACTGGATGTTGCAGCATAACAAGCGAGTATGATGTTGCAGCATACAAGAAGTCACTGGATGTTGCAGCATGACAAGCGAGGTCACGGATGTTGCAGCATGACAAGCGAGGTCATGGATGTTGCAGCATGACAAGCGAGGTCACTGCATGTTGCAGCATAACAGCGAGTCACTGGATGTTGCAGTATAACAGCAAAGTCACTGCATGTTGCAGCATGACAAAGCAGCGGATTTTCGGGTGTAGGCATGCTGTCTCATGGTCAGGCGCATCCAGTGTTTGTTCATTGTTCAGTGCATCTAGGGTTGATATATATCCTGCCGTATCAGCTCAGCTTTTCATGGCTTGAACTCTTTTTTTCTAGGCCCACCGTCTGTGTCTATGTTTTTGTGTTTTTTTTAAATGGCACGCACGCAGGTGTCGAGTTTAGACATTATCCCCAAAGTAGGAATGCGGCTACCTAATTAGTGGGGGAAGAAAAAAAACGGTCACATGGGCAAAAAATGTTACCCTTGGTGAACCTGGATCTGGAGGAACAGGGTAAAAAGCACATCAGCTTTTCCTTGTTGACAAATCTCTGCACTCAATACTGCAATGAGCAGACAGTAGCTTTAAAACACCGATCTTTTCCCCTGTTGCTCGGCTAGAGCTCCGAGATTCACCAATGGTGAGAGGTTCAGCGCTGTATAAACCCCATATATTATCATTATGATTATTTTCTGTATTGCGACTGCTCTTGCCCACATTAATGTAGCTGCATTGCAACCTCAGGGATAAAACAGACAATTTTCCTGTGTTCACTGCTATAGTTTATCTTCTTCTGTGCATGTGAGACGGGGGGCCCAGACAGTAAGTCTAATAAACAAAAAACAAACAGCTAAGCCAAGAAAAAAAAAGTCTGGTATTATCGCAAGACATTATTAAACATATTTTTTATAGCAAATTCGTGATGAGAAAGTACACCAGACCAAGAAACAGCGCTATTATTAGTCTCTTCAGCAGACATGTTGCTGTTGGTCAAAGAGCGAAAACTACTTCGTCATGGTCATGCAAACCTAATAAAAATGATTGTCGAATGTCCCTGATAAAAATAACTCATAGACCGACCAACCATTAAGGGAGTCAAGTCAAGTTAGATGCTTATTTCCTTTTGCTTTTTTCATCAAGCCATCTATCTAGGAACAAAAATCACTTCATCAATAATATCTAACTACAAATGATTACGTTACAGGAGGAAGATGGAGGAGCAGACAGGGAGATAGTGGTGGGCATCAGCATGACAGAATGGACACAGAGACCCAGCCAAGCAATTAACAGACACATTTCTCTGAGATAATTTTTAAGTATTTGAATTGAATTGAATGGAACAGAAATGTACCGGAGGAACTGGTGAAAAGCTCTTCAGGGCAACGCTCCAGTGAATCAATGAAAGAAGAGGAGGAGCTTCTTATATATTTTATTCATTTGTTTTACCCTTTTTTTGTCTTACTTTATTCATTCTTTTATTCACGGATCATGGAAAAGCTTTCGTGTGCTTTTTACATCTAGATCTAGTCACCGTGTGTATGCAGTTTAGTAGAATTTTGTCATCGGTTCTTAAGGAAAAGGTGTTTCACTTACATCTCCCCGCTGGCCATCATCAATATTAGTACATATCATTCAGGCACTCCATATCAACGCCAAAGGTTGCAGTCCTTATAAAAAGCCAGAACAAAGGTTCCTTTCGAACAGCAGTGGAAGTCAGACAAACCAAATTTTGCCTAATTTATTTGACCTCTTTCTGCAGAAGATCTTGCAACAAAAAAACAAACAAAAAAAGAGCTCCCTGAACACAACACTTGGTGGTGGACCCACTTGTAACATGCACTTTTCTGACAATCCTGATTGTTAAGGACGCAGTAACAACAAACTCCAAGAGTTAACAAGCAAGTTAAAACACTGAGCCTGTGCTGATTGTATGGAGGTAAGTGAAGCAAAGAGCAAGGTCATGGTAAACAGCACCAGTGGGGTCACAGTTAAAATCGTCATAAATGGTCAACAGTTTGAAGAAGTAGATTCCTTCAAACATCTTGGCTTCAGACTGACCAAAGATGGCCACTCTGCAGCTGAAGTATATACCAGACAAACCCGTGCAGCCTCAACCATGGCAAAGCTGACCAGGATTTGGAAATGCAAGATCAGTCAGTTTTCATTCAAAATTGATGTAGTTTAGAGTGTTCATCATTTCCATATTGCTGGACTGGTGTGAAACATGGACCTCGACTACAGAACTAAAAAAGTAAAATTAAACCTTCAAAATGAAATCATTCGGAAGGCTTCTAGAAATTTCCTGACGGGACCACAGAACCGACGAGTCAGAGTGGCAAGAGCTAATGGTGATCATGAAATCTTGGCTACAGGAACAACCCCTTCTAGTTGTAAAAATGAGGAAGCTGGCGTGTTTGGTCCTGTCACGTGTCATAATTCTCTTTCCAAGACTATCATGCAGAGGGCACTTAAGGGGGGAAGACGCAAGGACAGACAGATGAAGGAAGAACTGGATGCAGAACATCAAAGACTGGACCCCCTTGACGTGGCTGTGTTGCCGCCAGAGGCTGAAGACAGATCAACCTGGAGTAAAGTGTGGACCAACGCGTCCCACGGACAACCGTTTTTGTCAAGGGACTGTTGATGCTGATGCTGATGACAATTAGCATCCAGGCTTTTTTTTATCCCCTGCTGAATGCATCCGTCCATAGCATCCTTCCGATGGTCCCTGTCTTATGGCTGTCTCTGTCCCGGGTCACCCCCTCGTGTTTCTTCATCTCCTCAAACTGTCTGATTGCCCACCTGCCTGGAGTTCTGTAGCTGTTATCATGGCTGCCATTCTGCTACCTTTCTGTCCATCTATTCTTGCAATGTGTCCTCCTGCCTGCATTGTTCCATTACTGTTTAAAGTAAGGGAAAACTTGAGGACATCTTTTAGCCCTGAGGGTTTTTTTTCCTGATCTATTAAAATAATGATCTATCTGGTAGTTTTACTTTCAATATGTTTGGATATCTTTTAGGCCTGGGTTTTTCCTGATCTATTAATATAATGATATATCTGGTAGTTTTATTTTCAACATGTTTCTCATCATTGCCCTGGTGTCTGATTTGTAACATTTTCTGATTGGCTGTCGGTTGTGACGTGTTCCCCAGTTTAACACATGAGGGTCACCTAGAATATGTACCCTGACTTGCTCATCCTACCTGGGAATCACCGTGAGACTGAAATTACACACTGGATGAGATGTTTGCGTGTTTGTTTTCAAGAACCTCGCCACATAGGCAGCCATACTCCAACTTCAGAGGACTTTTTCTCCTTTTTAAAGAAGACTTGGGCATTTGGCTGACATCAGTAACTGACAAACCATTTGGCGGGGGCCTGCCTTTGGGAAGAGCAGGCCACTGTGTGCCAGTAGGAGCAGATGACAAAATAAAAAGCCAGCATGCACGCAGGTGGCGTGTTTAGACACCGTCCCTGAGCAAAAATCAGGGAGTTGCAGTCCCCAGGGTGGTTTGGAGCAGTATATGGCAACGTTCTGGCGGCTCCTGTGATGGCACTGGAACCACGCGTATCGGAGATTGCCTTTCCAATGACCATTCCAGTGACGTGGAGAGAGAGAGAGTAGGCTTGAATTTGTCTGTGAGATAAAGTGTTTTTTTGAAGTTTGAAGAGGGGGAGGGGGGGGTCTGCTGCATGGGTAACAAGTCTTCTTTAAAAAGGAGAAAAAGTCCTCTGAAGTTGGAGTATGGGCATTTACACCTTGTGTTCCCTTTAAACCAGCTCACAGTTCTGTTCTGGCTGAGACCTCTAGGAGGAGTGGAAAACTGAAAGCTCGAGGTCTGGTTGACAGCAGTGACGGAAAAGGAGGTGTTCCCGGTGTCTCAGCGGGTGCCTACTTGACTGGCGGATAGGGGTAGGGGGCGGCACCCTCAATGTCTCGATCGCCTCCCCTTCAAAACATTTTCTTTCTTCATCCTAGGTCTTCCATTTTCCTGGCTGCGGGTGAGAATTGAAACCGGACGAGGGTGGTGAAGAATCATTAAAAATGTTGGTCGACGTGTAGGCTACCGTTGTTTCAATGTTTTGAAAACACACACACACACACACACACACACACACACTGCCCACCGATGGGTTTTTTTTTTTTTCTCTCTCTCTCCTGAAAACTATTTTTTAAAGGTTGAAGCATATCTGGCAGTTGTTGGCAAGATACTGTACAAAAACGTTTACCTAAGTGTTGCACAGTGACGTTAGAAGTCACATGTATAGAATTTAGCTTTTAAATCTAACTTTCTCAAAGACCGAAGTTTCAGATCTGAGATTTAAGATATTTAGTTTTGTTTAATATTTGCCTGCAGTTGCTTCAGGACTAAGAATTATATAAATAAAACTTTGGTCTTTGAGAAAGTTTGATTCAAAGGCCAAATCTCATATAACTTCTGACATCACTGTGCAACAGTTTGGTGTTTTTGTATCCATTCAGAAATTCAGAGAGTGCCTGATTGTTATCTGCCAAAACCAAAGTCGTTGTATCCAATTTTTTCTGCATTGACTTTTGTTTCATAGACGAAATAGAGATGTAGATCTATATTTTGAAGTTCTTACTGCTAGTATGCATTTTATATTTTCAACAGACCATGCTTCCACCACATACCAAAAACATGACAAGCCTAACGAAAGCATGCCTTGAGTAAGTTTGCAACACAAAGTTTGCACTATGAGCAAAAACATATGTGTGTGCAGTCGAAGAACTTTTGCTGTGCTTGTAAAGGTAAAAGGTAAAGGTGTCCCATAACCTGTGTGGTCGTAGGGGAGCGAGGCGTCAGACCTCAGCTTCTGTGCTTGTGCAGGATGTTAATGCATATATATGTGATCCAGTGTAGGTTGCGCTCATTAAGTGTACATTTCAAAGGGGAGAGGCCATTGGGCGATTTTACATGTACTGCCCAGGTGCCTTTCTGTAATGCGATGTTGGCTGAGGTAGGTTCCTGTTCCATCAGAGGCGGGTCGCCATCACACTATGGCAGCCATTTTGCACTGCCATTGGTGTGTAAGGCCACTGCAGTTTTCGCCTGCTCTAAGACAGAGTCTAACGCGCGAACTGACTGGGCTGATGCCAAATGTAGCGAGCAACAAAGGCAATTCGCGCCAGGTGGTAGAAGGTACACCAGCAAATGTAGTTAGCAGACAGGATGTGGTTTATTACTAGCTGGCCGCAGACATAGGGATTTTAACTGACTGACCGGGAAAAAAAGGGTAAGTAGGAGGAGAAAGATTCTCTGTCTGTCTGTCCCTCTATCTCATTCATTCTCTCTCTCTCTCTCTCTCTCTCTCTCTCTCTCTCTCTCTCTCTCTCTCTCTCTCTCTCTCTCTCTCTCTCTCTCTCCACACACACACACACACACACACACACACACACACACACACACACAGGCTGGAAAAATTAATATCTTCAAATAGTCACTGACAAATGGCACCGACTACATCATGCAAGATTCAGACCAAAGAACGCTTGGTTTTAATGCAAACAGAAGATGGTTTCTGCCTGAGATGTCCACACAGTTACCATGACCTATGTGTGGTCATATTCTTGATGATGAAGCACATTTCCTACTTTCAGTGTCCAGCATATGTTCCAGCTCGTGAAAACTAGTCTTTTCAATTGATAAGCTCTCCAAGATATATAAGACAAGATATATTTTCTGTCGTCGTATCTTCTGATAATGATACTGTGATCAAATCTGTGACAAAGTTTATTGCTGAAGCACAGAAACTACGACAATCACAGCTTAACATTTATCAATTTAATATGTTGTGACAGAATTAAAGACACATCTACATTTCTGTGATCTCCAGTAAGCATACTTCATTGAACATTTTCAACAGAATTCGATTGAATAATCGAAGATAACTTTGTGGAGTGTTCCTTTTTTCATTACTTTAAATGCATCCTCTATATCCCGAAATCGATATGCGGCTACATCAATGGGGGAGGGGTGGGGGCAAAAATTTAGTCGCATACGCAAAATCCCACATTTGGTGGGCTGCAAAGCTCTAGCCGAAGAACGTAAAATATGCATCATGTTATTTTCTTTTGTATCATATGTATTTAAAAAAAAGAAAAGAAAGTCGTGTGTAATCATCCCCGCCCACCCCCTTGTCAATATGTCACAATGGGCAGTGACAATAAATTGTTTAAAGCCCCCCACCCCCCTCTCATAGATATAATATATATATGCGTGTGTGTACGCGCGCGCTGTGTGTGTGTGTGTGTGTGTGTGTGTGTGTGTGTGTGTGTGTGTGTGTGTGTGTGTGTACAAAAAGTGTTAGGTCATAAGCAGACGGGTGAGCGTGCGTTACAGAGAGAAGACGGTTCCCGCATGATGCCTCCTTCCACCTTCTGCCATAGGGGTAGGGGGTGGTGAGGGGGTGGGTTATAATGGGCAGGGGTCTCTACGGTATACCGACTGTGTCAGATAGGCATCTCTCTCTCTCTTCTCTCTCTCTCTCTCTCTCTCTCTCTCTCTCTCTCTCTCTCTCCTCTCTCTCTCTCATGGCTAAATTCGGACTGGGTGTGTCAAGTATAAATGTTCATAAATTTAGTCACAGAATGCATAGTGAATCTGAGACAACATGCTGTTTATGTAATGAAGCAACAGAAGAGGAAGTACATTTTGTCTTAAGTTGTACCGCCTTGACATCAAGCAAAAATATATCCCAGCAAAATTTACCAACCTGCCAAATGCATCTAGACTGTTTGCTCCTAGAATGAAGTAAACCTGATATCATTAGAAATTTAACTTTATATTATATAAAACCTTTAAAATGTGTGTGTTAACTTTATATTATATAAAACCTTTAAAATGTGTGTGTGTGTACTTAAAATACACAAGCACTGGCACTTGCACCCTCCATCCCTTACACACACACACACACACACACACACACACACACACACACCACACACACACACACACACACACACACACACACTCACACACACACCTCACTCACATATACTCTCTTCTCTCTCCCTCTCCTTCCGTCTCTGGTTCTCTCTCTCTCTTTCTCGCTATCTCTGTCCATCAGGGGAGGGGGGGGGGGTAAAAATCCACCCCACCCCCTTTCCATCTCAAAGGCGCTACAGGGTACTCATATTTAAAACTCTTCTAGGTAAAAACGGCTTTGCTCTTACTTCAATTCGGCTACTGATTAAGGATTTAATACAAATCGGCTACTGATTAAGGATTTAATACAATCCGGCTACTGATTAAGGATTTAATACAAATCGGCTACTGGTTAAGGATTTAATACAAATCGGCTACTGATTAAGGATTTAATACAATCCGGCTACTGATTAAGGATTTAATAAATTACAATAGCAAATCCGGACTGACCAGACAAGTGAGAAAGGAGAGGGGGGAGGAGAGAAAAAAAGGAGAGAGAGGGGAATGGAGAGAGAGAGGACAGACAGACAGACAGGTGCCTGTGAATCGTGGACCCTGACTGCTGATTTGGAGAGAAGAGTACAGGCGGTAGAGATGATATGCTTCCGGAGACTCCTTGGCATCTCCTACAGAGATCACATAAATAAGGAAGACGTGCATAACAAAATCCAGCAAAACATTGGTCCCTACTAAAATCTTCTACCAATCGTAAAAGAGGCATAAACTTAAATGTCACGGGCATATCAGAAGATCAAATGGACTTGCAAAAACAATATCGCAAGCCACTGTCCAAGGAGGAAGAAAAAGAGGCAGACCAAGAAGAGATGGGAGGACAACATCAGCGAATGGACAGGACATAGAACTCCGCGAAACTTTGAGAAAGGCAGAACAGAGAGAGGCAAGGCAAGGCAAGTCAAGGCAAGGCAAATTCTTTTATTCAAGGATAATGAATAAGCACTCATGTGCTTATTTACATCCAATCCCCGCCCTTATCAGGGATAAAAGCAAGATTAAAAAACTCCTTAAACTAAACAACAACAAGAATAATGAAATACCAAGAACAAGAAACTATACCCAGTACCAAACCAGTACCATACTACTACTACTACTACTACTACTTACTACTACTACTACTACTACTACTATTACTACTACTACTACTACTACCAAACAACAGACAAGAAATAAGGACAGTAAGACTATATATGATAAGGTAATAAAAATGAGAGGAATGGAGGGAGCTGGTTGTCAAGTCTTCAGGGGTGCCCCCACGGTCGCCAGACTAAGGGATAGATAGATAGATAGATAGATAGATAGATAGATAGATAGATAGATAGATAGATAGATAGATAGATAGATAGATAGGTAGGTAGGTAGGTAGGTAGGTAGCTGTGAGTGTGCTAATGTTCGGATGCTGGATTGTGACATTTCTCTAATAAATGTTTTCCTGTTTACCGTTTTCATGTATGGATGAGATGATACCCACATCAATTTCTCTGTGAGATAATAAAGTATTTGATTTGATTACACACACACACACACACACACACACACACACACACACACACACACACACACACACACACACACACACACACACAGACAAGGCAAGGCAAGGCAAGGCAAGGCAAATTCTTTTATTCGAGGATAATAGATAAGCACACATGTGCTTTTTTACATCCAGTCCCCGCCCTTTTCAGGGATAACATCAAAATAAAAGATATTAAACAATAAAACTATACGCAGTACCAAACAACATACAGAAATAAGTACACTGCATATAATAAGGTAAGAGAAATGCGACAGTACACTACATATCATAAGGTGAGAAAGGTGCACTCATTCAGAAGAGAAAATCAGAAGTCACAATAAAATAATTTGGATTATTGAAGATGAAGAAAAAAAAACACCAGAACAAAACAAACTAACAAACAAATAAACAAACAAACAACAACAACAAAAACAAACCAACCAAAAAAAACCACCACCCCAAAACAACAACAACAAAAACCGCTAATAAACAAAGAGCCAGCAGGAGCCAGCAGGAGAACATTATGATAAACAACTGAAACATCAGTCTACGTCCATATGTCTAAAGTTATACTAGTCATTTAAATCATACATTTGGATAAAAGGGGGAAAAAATAAATGATATTCTTATTTGAAGGGGGCTGGGGAGAATACTATAAAAAAAATATAAAAAATTTAAAAAACCCATCCCAGATGTTTATAGAATTAGCAAAACATTTTTAGAAATTGGATAATGATTTCCACATACTCACATACTCTCACACACAGACATACAGACACACAGATAAGAATTACACACATACACACATCCACACCCATGCACACACACAGTGGTAGAGAGGAGGGGAGGGGGGGAGTGTGGTTTGTTGTTTTTAATGCATCAAGTGGTTTAGAAGGTAATTTTTGAAGGTTGTTAATGATTGGTGCTGTTTAATTGAATCAGGAAGGGATTTCCACAGTGTAGGGCCTGAGTATAGTAAACTAGATTTAAACAGGTCTATTCTTGGGATTGGGACACTTGGCTTTTCCATACTTCTGGAATGATTTATTGGGAATTTATCTTTTAAGGATGTGGGGACATTTCCTGTCATTATCTTAAACATCATGATGCCTTTGTTATATTTTAGTCGTTGGTGTAGGGGGAGAATATTTAACTGAGTATAGTCTACTTCTAGCAAGGTTGTTTTCTTCAAAAGGACCAGTTTAAGACCACGTTTATACAGACTAAGTAACGGTTTCATGGTATTTGCACTGGCAGAATCCCACAGGGTTGCTGCATAGTCTATTGAGGATTGTATATAAGCTTGAAAGAACAGTTTCCTTGAATGGAAGTCAAGAAAATGTTTGATTTTAGTGAACTGGTAGACTTTTTGGGACAAATATTTGCATAGATGAGATATGTGGTAGAACCAGCTGAGATTTTCATCGAATGTCACTCCTAGGACTTTGTGGTGAGAGGTTTGTTCAATTGCTTCTTTTTATGTAAATTTTAAACAGTTTATGTGATAAATTTTGTCGCTTTTGTCTGGTGGTGATAAGCATGCATTTTGTTTTTGGGGGATGAATAGACATGTGGTTTTGTTCTGTCCATTTGACAAGTTCGTCAGCGCTTTTTTGTAGCATGGTTGCAAGATAATCAATGTTGTTATGGCTCGTATGTATGGTTGTGTCATCAGCAAATAGTTCACATTTGGAATTGATATGTAGAGGAAGGTCATTTATGTATAATGAGAAGAGAATTGGTCCCAATATGGATCCCTGTGGTATTCCATAATGAATGGTTTTTAGTTTGGATGTTGATGTAGTTATTGAAACACACTGTTGCCTGTTTGTAAGATAGGAATCTAGTAGTCCTAGGGTTTTTGTAGAAATGTTATACAGTTCTAGCTTTTTAAGGAGAAGTTTGTGGTCAATTGTATCAAATGCTTTTTTGAAATCAACAAATAATACTCCACAAAATTTATTGTCATTAATGTTTGATAGCCAGTTGTCAACAAGACTGGTTAGTGCTGTATGGCACGAGTGCTTTTGTCTAAATCCAGACTGATTAGGATGGAGTAAGTTATTGGTTTCTATATGATGGACTAAGTGTTTATTCATATGTTTTTCCATGGGTTTTGAAAGGATAGGTATAATAGAGATTGGTCTATAGTTTGAAGGATCTGAAGTATCACCTGACTTGTAGATGGGGATCACTTTAGCACATTTGAAGGCGTTGGGGAAGTAGTTCTTAACAAGGCAAAGGTTGTATATATTATGTTAGGGTGTCTGTGATAACTGGAGCTGATAATTTTAATATTTTGCTGTCTATTCCATCAAGACCACGCGTTCTGGATTGTTTGAGGTGAGTCAGATAGTTATAGACCTCTGAAACAGACATGAATGGTAAGTGAAGTTTTGAAGGTAAATGCTTTTCTTGGCAGTATTGTTTTAATTTATTGAGGTCATTGGATTCTGAGTTATCATTGCTAATTACGTTAGAAGAAACATTGATGAAGTGGTTGTTAAGTTTTTCAGCAGAGATGTCTTTGATTATATTTGATTTGGAAGATGATTGATTGTTTGTTATTTGATTTATTGCTTGCCATACAGTCTTTGAATTTTGTTTGGAAGATAGTAAGTCTTGAAAATATTTCTATTTTTCACGCCGTTTTTGTGAGATTATGGCGTTTCTTTTTTTTTTTGACTCCACATAATATTTGTGTTCTTTTAGAAAATCTCTTAGATAACATGCTTCCTCTAGTTCCTTTGTGAGCCAAGGTGGTTTGGGGACGTGTTTGATCCTAATGGTTTTTAGTGGGGCATGTTTGTTATAGATTTCAGTGAATGTCTTTAACCAGAACTCAATAGCTAAGTCTGGATCAGCAATGTTGAATGTTTCCGACAGCGTGGAGTTACATAGTTCTAGGAGAAAATGTTGTTCATTAAACTTTGCAAAAGAACGATAGGTTATAGTTTTATGGCCAGGTTTGGGAATTTTTGTTCCTTTTTTTGACCAAGTGGCACAGACTGGGTTGTGGTCGCTGCAGTTATAGACAGGGACACATGTTTCTATGATGTTTTCGGGGTTTGATACATAGATATGGTCAATTAGTGTGCTTGAATTTGATGTGACTCTCGTGGGAGATTTCACTAATTGGTGAAGATTGAAGGAATTCGTAACTTGGGTCCATTGATTATGTACTTTAGTAAGGTCAATATTGAAGTCACCCAGTAAGATTAGTTCCTGACATTCAAGTAGGACTTCATTCATCATGGAGTCGAATTTGTCTATCCAATTTGTTCTTTCTGTTGGATTCCTGTAACAGAACCCTATTACAAAAGGCCGTGTACCTTTCACTGAAACTTCAATCCAGATAGATTCTATTTCATGACGTTCTAGGTCAGGGAGACGTTTGAATGTTACAGATTCACTAATATATACTAACACACCTGTTTCTTTTGGCTTATGTGAATCTTTTCGCAAGATTTTATAACCTGGTATGTGTATGTCAGTGTCCATTATATGTTCTGAGAGCCTTGATTCAGAAAGCCCTAGTATGTGAAATGGTTTACCTTGATTTGTGATGAGTGTTGATATATCTTCAATTTTGTTGATTGCATGGTTTATGTTTAGGTGGCAAATTCGTAAGCCATCCTTGGAGGGCCAGGTATTATGTCTTGGATGCATCTGCTATAGGTACTTTGGTGAGAATTAATAATGTGTTGTAAAATTTGCCTTATTTGGTGAATGGGGAAAATGAAAATATGTTGAAAGTTTACTAATAAGGGGGGGGGGGGGAGAGTATAAGTACTTGATTGGGGGTAGGGGATGAAATGAATTAAAGAGTAGAATCAAAATCACTTTGCATATAACACACAATAATATAATAACTCAGTCAAGGTAACTGTTAGCCTTCTTCAGAAGAACAAATGAAATGTTTAAGGAGTAAAATCAAATAACTTTACATTTAACACACAATAATATAGTAAGTCAGTCAAAATAACTGTCAGGCTTCTTCAGAAAAACAAATCAAAAAACAAATCAAAAAACAAATCAAAACAAACAAATCAAAACAAACAAATCAAAACAAAATCAGATCAAAAAATCAAAAAACAAATCAAACAAATCAACAGACCATCAAAAACATAAAATAAAAGATTAGGCAGAGCAAGGTTTAAAAAATTTTTTTAAAAAATAAAATAAAAATCAAGAACAATCAAGGCAATACTATGCCAAGCAAGTCCTGTAAACAACAACAATGCAACAGAAGTGAGAATAATAAAAGTATCTCTTCATCCACAGTCTACACAATTCCTGGGATACAAGATGTCCATGCACAATCAGCAAGATCCAGTGGATTCACTCACAGTCTTTTCAGTTTAAGTAAGGTCAGGCAATGACCAGTCACAGTTTGCTACACAATGGGAGCACTGGGTTGGGTTGGGCGTGCCTGGAGCACAGAAGAACTGGTATATATATAGTTCCACTCTGTCACAAGTTGACAATTCAAGACCATGGATTGCAGAGCACAAATATCAGTCTTCACAACCTTGTTTCATTATTTTTATCAACTTATAGTTGAAGGATCAAGTTGTGTTCACACAATTATACATATGGGCACAATATGTTCACACGCTCACACACATGTGTGTATGTGTGTACATATGTGTATACATACATATATATATATATATATATATATATATATATATTATGTATGTATGTATATATATATATTACACACACACACACACACACATATATTATATATATATATATATATATATATATATATATATATATATATATATATATATGCACACATATATATATATATATATATAAACAAGATAAGATTCAGTCACAGTCTTTTTAGCATAAGTATGGTCTGGCAATGACCAGTCACAATTTGCTACACAATGGGAGCACTGGGTTGGGTGGGCGTGTCTGGAGCACAGAAAACTGGTATGTATATCTATAGTTCCACTCTGTCACAAGTTGATAATTCAATACCATGGGTTGCAGAGCATGAGTATGGTCTTCACAATCTTGTTTCATTACTTTTATCAACTTATATTTGAAGGTCTAGTTGTGCTCACGCACTTATACACATGTGCACAAATACACTACTATCTTGCTCACAGCTCTCATACACACGTGTGTGTGTGTGTGTGTGTGTGTGTGTGTGTGTGTGTGTGTGTGTGTGTGTGCATATATATGTATATAAACACACATCCATACACTTACATATAATTGTACATATGCATAAACATATCACAGTATATATGTCCACACATGCATAAAACTCAAACATACATGCACACTCTTATTCATTATTGCAGTGTTGGTAGATTGTGACTTTATCACACCAGAGTTTCTATGGTGTATGCTATGTTGGGCTGGTGGTAAGGAAGACTTACGAGGGAAGCTGGAGCTGGGTGAGGTCTGGTAGAGGGCATTGCTGGGTAGAGAGGAGAGAGAGAGAGAGAGAGAGAGAGGAGAGAGAGAGAGAGAGAGGAGAGAGAGCAGCAGCAGCAACAACAACAACAACAACTACAACTACAACTACTACTACTACTACTACTTCCACTACACTACACTACCTACTACTACTACTACTACTACTACTACACAGCTGTACAAAATTTTTTTATTGTATTGGTATAAATATGTTCATTGCATTGTTTTTTTTTAATTTTTAGTCCCCATAATCATAAGTGGAGAAAGCCTGCTATCTCTTTGATATACAAACACAAAAGTGTAGATGGACCCACTGCTTTCAAACACCCGCAAAAACACACAGGAACAAACAAGTGAGGCAGTGGCACAATGGTGCGAACATACATTCACACACACACACACACACACACACACAACACACACAAAACAACACGATAAAGGACAATCCCAAAGAGTAACTGAATTTCACGCCTATCGTGTCTCAACAAAGTTATGAAATCTAAAGCAAGGCTCTCACGTTGGGCAGACAGCACACACCCGCTTATGGCTCGCATACGCATACGCGTGCGTACACACACACACACACAACACACACCACACACACAACACCACAAACAACACACACACACACACACACACACACCACACACACACACACACCACTCGCCTGCGCATGAGCGCGCATGGCCCCTATTTACACATAACACACACCCGCATGCAGTTACACGCTTTCACGCACTTTTAACAGTAACTGGATAAAATGCAGGTGTGCTCAAGATGACACACCGCACACACGTACGCATACGCGAGTGCGCACGCGTACACACACACGCACACACACATACACACATCGCGCGCGCGCGCACATACACACACGCACACACATGCACGTGCCCGCACACGCGCACACAGCACGTGCGGTGAAGCACTTCGTGCATTGTTTCTTGAAACAGAGGTTTGTGTTTCGTGTTCGCTTTTGAACTGTTTTGTTTTGACTTTAATCTGCACATTATGTTGCACCTTTCAGTTAGTGACAAACATTACACACACACACACACACACACACACACACACACACACACACACACACACACACACAGAGGGGTGTGTGTGTGTGTGCGCGTGCGTGTGTGTGTGTGTGTGTGTGTGTGTGTGTGTGTGTGTGTGTGTGTAATATCAACAAGCGTGAATAGACTAAAATCAAACAACACACACACACACACACACACACACACACACACACACACACACACACACACACACACACACAGACAGATGAGAACAGTTGCAATTACTTTTATTTCCGTGCACACCACACCACAAACCCCTATGCAGTTACCTATTTTCCCGCATGTCCTCAACAAACATGATATGCAAGTGTGCGTGCATGTGGCAGACAATACACACACACACACACATGCACACGCTTGTGCAGACTTAGGCACACTTGCATGCAATCAGACTTTCGCTGCCACCACACACACACACACACACACACACACACACACACACACACACACACACACCACACCAGAGAGAGAGAGAGAGAGAGAGAGAGAGAGAGAGAGAGAGAGAGAGAGAGAGAGAGAGAGAGAGAGAACCTGGTGTGTGTGTGTCACACACGCATTGTCACACAATGTCACACACACAGTCTCTCTCTCTCTCTCTCTCTCTCTCTCTCTCTCTCTCTCTCTCTCTCTCTCTCTCTCTCTCTCTCTCTCTCTCCACACACACCACACCACACACACACACACACACACACACACACACACCACACACACACGAGCGCGCGCACCCACACAAACACCACACATATTTTCACACACAACACACACACACACACACACACACACACACACACACACACACACACACTATAAACGCGGACGTGTGTGGTGAGAGTGTTTTTTTTTAATTAAAAAAATTAATTAGAACAATTTCACTTCCATGTTGAATCCCCTTATTTCCATCTGACTATATCTTTTTAGATACCGTGTGTTGTGGTGGTAATTATGATCATTACTTTTATCGTTATTATCATCAGGGGGGAGCGGGATGGCCTGGTGGATAGAGCGTTGCTTTCGCGATCTGACGGCCCGGGTTTTGAAACTACCACTGACACCCTACCGAGGGGATTTCCTCCCTGGAGTCGACATCGGTGCCGTCTTCACTCCCTGGAGAGTCTTTCGGATTAAGCTATAAACCGACCTCTCGTGCGCAATTTTACGCAGAACATCTTGCACACATGTTAAACCCCGTTCCACCTTACAAAAGAGTCGGCCAGTGTGTTCCAGTGAGAACGGATGACAGTATAAAAAAACAACAACAAAAAACCCGCATGCACACCGATTCCGTGTTTAGACACCATCTGCGGTCGGAATGTGGCTACCTATATGGTGAGCAACTACGGTAGCATACGCAAAACCTCTCCGTTTGTAAACCTTGAAGCTGTAGCCGAAAAAAGAATGTAAAAAAAAGAAGAAGTTTGTCATCATTACTACGACTACCAGGTTTACTATACCACTACACTGCTACCACCACGACCACTGCTACTTGCCCTCTACGTCATTTACCAAATGTCTCGATTTACGTCATTTCATGTCAGCCGTCTGTCCATGTTCAACTAGCCTATGTTTTCCTTGAAGGCTAGTACAATTTTTTTCAGTTGACCATTATTCTGTGACTGTATGATGGTCGCCTACAGCAATCAGTGTTATATGCAATGCAATACAATGCGATACGATACACAACGATATGACGCAATACGATACAGTCCGAAACAACACAATGCAACATTGCTTGAACTTGAAGGCTGGTAATTGTAGTAAATTGTCTTAATTCTTTGACTCCTTGACAATCGATTAGGTAACTACTGTCATGTATTAGTTTTCTTTAAAAAATTCAATCTGAGTCAGATAGGACAATTATTGACTCTTGGCCACTTGAGACATAGCTCTATCTCAAGCAGGGCCATCGTTTAATTATGAAACACATTACTTACTAAATCTATTAGTCATCATAATCGCAGACTAGTTAACGAGTCTTTTTTTTTTTAATCTGGAAAGATCTGAGAGTAGGGGATTTTTTTTCTCAGCAGTTTCTCTCCCCTTCCCCCCCCCCCCCCCCCCCCATGTGCTCGTATACAACTTTTAGCTCTATCATGTGCGGCTGCATGTTGTTGTGGGGAGGGGATGGGTAGTCTTGTTAGTGGTTATCATGTGTTAGTGGTTATCACTGTGTAGTGTTATCACTGTGTTAGTGGTTATCATTGTGTTAGTGGTTATCACTGTGTTAGTGGTTATCATTGTGTTGGTGGTTATCATTGTGTTGGTGGTTATCATTGTGTTGTGGTTATCATTGTGTTGGGTGGTTATCATTGTGTTAGTGGTTATCATTGTGTTAGTGGTTATCATTGTGTTGTGGTTATCATTGTGTTAGTGGTTATCATTGTGTTGGTGGTTATCATTGTGTTGGTGGTTATCATTGTGTTGGTGGTTATCATTGTGTTGGTGGTTATCATTGTGTTGGTGGTTATCATTGTGTTAGTGGTTATCATTGTGTTGGTGGTTATCATTGTTAGTGGTTATCATTGTGTTAGTGGTTATCATTGTGTTAGTGGTTATCATTGTTGTGTTATGAGTGGTTATCATTGTTTAGTGGTTATCATTGTGTTAGTGGTTATCATTGTTGTTGGTGGTTATCACTGTGTTGGTGGTTATCATTGTTAGTGGTTATCATTGTGTTAGTGGTTATCATTGTGTTAGTGGTTATCATTGTGTTAGTGGTTATCATTGTGTTGGTGGTTATCATTGTGTTGGTGGTTATCATTGTGTTGGTGGTTATCATTGTGTTGGTGGTTATCATTGTGTTGGTGGTTATCATTGTGTTTGGTTATCATTGTGTTGTGGTTATCATTGTGTTAGTGGTTATCATTGTGTTAGTGGTTATCATTGTGTTAGTGGTTATCATTGTTAGTGGTTATCATTGTGTTAGTGGTTATCATTGTTAGTGGTTATCATTGTGTTAGTGGTTATCATTGTGTTAGTGGTTATCATTGTTAGTGGTTATCATTGTGTTAGTGGTTATCATTGTGTTGGTGGTCATCATTGTGTTAGTGGTTATCATTGTGTTAGTGGTTATCATTGTTAGTGGTTATCATTGTTAGTGGTTATCATTGTTTGTGGTTATCATTGTAAGTGGTTATCATTGTGTTAGTGGTTATCATTGTGTTGGTGGTTATCATTGTGTTAGTGGTTATCATTGTTAGTGGTTATCATTGTTAGTGGTTATCATTGTTTGTGGTTATCATTGTAAGTGGTTATCATTGTGTTAGTGGTTATCATTGTGTTGGTGGTTATCATTATTGGGGGTTCCGACACTGGCCCCAGCAAACCCTTCCAGAGCAACCCAATACCCAAACTTGTACGAACGCACTCACATCTTGCGCACACATTAAACACTCAAACACTCATCAATCTCTGGTTTAAAAAAAAAAAAAAAGAAGAAGAAGAAGAAAAAAAAAAGAAAGATAAAGAAAAAAAGTTGCCAAGGTGTGTATTGATGCCACGAACATACCCAACATGTAATCCGTGACCAGGCGAGGGATGGGCCTCGCCAGGCTGGAATTGATCCCACTGCCCCAAAGTTTCAGTGGACATTTAATTTGACTCCTAGGGACAAGTGGGGATCAACGATTGATTAACTGAGGCATAATTATGTTCCATCTTCCAGAAGTGGAGGTTAGGTGTGAAGTCATCGACAATATCTTCTCTCTTTTTTTTTCTCGCATCTGACCACAACACAGGCAAAGACGTAGAGTTCAGGTATAGATCTATGAGCATTTGAGTGGAAAGGAAAACTGCATACACTTTTCTCTGTAGATGTTGTTGTTCCCCAGCTTAGCGCTCTGGGGGTCACCCAGAATGTGCCCTCTGACTCGCTCATCATACCTGGGAATGAATCACTGTGAGATTGAAATTGCACAATGAATGAGAAGTTTGCGTGTATGACTATTTTCAAGTACCTCGCCATATAGTTCTCTGTAGATAAATATGGGTGTTGCCAGTGAGGTCACATTCAACCAACTATTGCACATATGCCTTTGACTGACATGAAAAAGACAACAACAACAACAACAACAAACAACAACAACAAAAGAAGAAAAGACATGAAAAAGACACTCACTCACTCACTCACTCAGTCCCATGTCCCAAAGGACGTAGGGGGGACATGAGAGAAGACGCAACAGAGATCTTTTTCCATGCTTCACGATCCTGTGTGGCTAGTAGGAGGTGTTGCAGGGGTTGGGCGGTCCAGTCTTTGATGTTGTCAACCCATGATTTCTTTTGGCGGCCTCTTCTTCTCTTGCCCTCGACTGTTCCTTGCAGGATGGTTTTTGCTAGGGTGTTGTGTCTTGTGGTGTGACCAAACCACATCAGCTTTCTCCTCTTTATGGTGGAGAGCAAAGGCTCTTGGGGGCCCACACGCTTTTTGATTTCTTCTTTCACATAGTTATTGGTCTTGTGTTCTTTGTATGATATTTTGAGGAGTCTTCTGTAGCACTTGTTCTCGAATGCTTGGATTCTCCTCTCTAACTCTGCTGTCAGAGTCCATGATTCACAGCCATATAGGAGGATAGATATCACGAGGGATTTGTAGAGGTGGTATTTGGTGCAGAAGCTGATGTTGTTGCTTCTGACGATCTTCTCGAGTCTGACTAGAGCAGATGTTGCTGTTGCAATGCGAGCTTTCACTTCATTGTTTGATGTGCCATCTTTTGTTAGGATGGAGCCTAAGTATTTGAATTGGCTCACCTCTTCTAGTGTTTCTCCATTCATCTTTATTTCCGTGATGTCATTACTCGCGCTGTTGACCATGATCTTTGATTTCTCTGTACTGACCTCCATGCCGTATGCGCTCGCTCGATCTGTTAGATTGTCTGTGAGGATTTGCAGTTCTTGTTTGCTGCTGCCCATGAGGTCAATGTCATCTGCAAATCTGAGGTTGCAAAGGGGTCTTCCACCAATGGAGATGGAAGTGTGGTGGTTTTGCAGTGTCTCTGTCATGATGTTTTCGAGGAAGAGGTTGAAGAGTACAGGTGAGAGAAGGCAGCCCTGGCGAACCCCAACCGTGGTCTTGAAGAACTCGCCCACGTGATTATTCATAAAAACTGCACTTTCTGCGTTCTCGTACAGAGCTTTGATGACTTCAATTAGACAGCTGTCAATGTTGAAGTGCCTGAGTACTTGCCAGAGGCCGTCATGCCATACCCTGTCAAAGGCCTTTTTGAAGTCTATGAAATTGTGGTACAAGTCTTTTTGGTGTTGGAGATGCTTCTCTATCAGAATTCTCAGATTGAAAATTTGTTCCATTGTGCTGCGTTTTGGTCTAAAGCCCGCTTGTTCTTCTGCCAGGAGTTTTTCCGCTTGGTTTTTCAGTCTGTTGAGGACTACCTGCAGCATGATCTTGCTAGGATGACTTATGAGACTGATGGTTCTGTAGTTCTGGCATTGTTTGAGGTTTCCTTTCTTTGGCAGGGGTATTACAAGAGACTGTGTCCACTCTTTTGGCCATTCTTTGGTGTCGTGGATCTTCTGACAAAGTTCTGTGAATCGCCTTGCTGTTTCATTCCCTCCATTTTTTATGAGTTCAGCTGGGATGCTATCGATTCCAGGGGACTTCCCCTTCTTCAATTGTCTAATAGCTGCATCTACTTCACACCTTAGTATTGGTGGGTCTCTATCTTGGTGTTCAGGGGGTTTGTCAGAAACTATGTTGGTATCTGGACACTAGGCTGGCCTATTTGAGCTTGTACGATGGGAAAGAGAATTTTGCTTTTGACCATGAACTTTTTACATTTCCTGTTCCGAAGAATAGATTTTTCTTTTCGTCAAACTCCGGGTATGATGTCAGCAAGTTATTTTGTTAGGTGGATCTAGTCATTGATTTTTGTATTCCATTAATTATATTATTTTATATTACATTATATTATATTATGTTATATTACATTACATTATAGTTAGTATAGTATAGTATAGTATAGTATAGTTAGTAAGTATAGTATAGTATAGTATAGTATAGTAAATTACATAAATATTATATTATATCATATGATATTATATTATATTATGTAACAAATCAAGACACGGCAGATTTCTCTCTGTCCAGCGCTTTCCTCTACTCATGGTGAGAGTGGTGCCACTAGTGTTGCCGCCCACTTTTCTTTTCATTTGCTGTCTGACGGTGAGTTTTCCTGAGACAGTGACTGGCTTTTTCTACAGATTTTTTTTGTTTTGTTTTGTTTTGGCCAGGGAACCTCTCTTGCTACCTGGGGTTCTTTTACGTGCGCTTTATAGGTGTTGCACGCGGGATATCAGTTTATCGTTTCTTCCAAAAGACGAACACCCAGATGGTGTAATGAATATGGGAGGGAACTGAGAATCCGGTTTCATAGGTGGGTTACCAGTAGATCACTGTTTACACACACACACACACACACACACACCACACCACGCACGCACGCACGCACGCACGCACGCACGCACGCACGCGCACGCACGCACACACGCGCGCGCGCGCACGCACGCACACACGCACGCACACACACGCACGCACGCACACACACTCACGCACGCACACACACACACGCACGCACGCACACACACGCAGAGAGAGAGAGAGAGAGAGAGAGAGAGAGAGAGAGAGAGAGAGAGAGAGAGAGAGAGAGAGATTCATAGAACAGAGGTTAATACACATACATCGTCTTGCTAGCATGTGTACACGAAGAAAGGGAGGTGACTGACAAGGGCATTTTTTTTCTTTTTTTAAATCTCTTCTTTTTTTTTCATTGTAAAGAAACTTACTAATATCTCTCTCTCTCTCTCTCTCTCTCTCTCTCTCTCTCTCTCTCTCTCTCTCTCTCTCTCTCTCTCTCTCTCTCTTCTTTCAGTAGGATTATAGTCCTTTCCAGAAGCTGATATCAGGACTTCAGCCGCGAGCCAGAAAGTCGGAGGTCCCACTCTGCCGCAAGTTCTCCCACCCCAGCACCTCGGGCCACCCCAAAAATGATACAATATATATATACATATATATATATATTGGTGTGTGTGTGTGTGTATGCGCGCGCGCGCGTGTGTGTGGTGTGTGTGTTTAGTGCTAATCATATATCGATATACTCAGCATTATCATGGAGTTGTACCTACATTATATTGTGTTGTAATATTGCTTGCTGCTTTTAAAACTAATGGTACCTAGCTTGCTATTTTGAATTAAATTGAAACTGTTAGTATTGTTTACAGTGTGTGTAGATGCGGGTATGTGTGCATGCGTGCGTGAGTACATGCCTGCATACGCGCACGCATGCGCGCGCGCGTGTGTGTGTGAAATGTCAAATGGTATTTCAGTTTGATGTGTATGGTATTCTTTTATCTATATTGTGTAACGTTAATTCTTATGATTTTTACGCCACTCATAATTTTTTCAATCTGAGATAATAAGAGTATTCTGGAGTCTTAAATGGTTGATCCATATAGGGTTGACTGGCCTTCCAAAAAAAAGGAGAAAAACCCTGACAATCTTCAGAAGTGGTAGACCTAGGCTTATTATGAACTAGTAACCTTGACCATGGTTTTGTACACAAAGCTTTAATTTTCGATTTTTTGCTTTTTATCCATTTTTGTCGAGCGGGTTTTTTGTTCAGTTTATTGAGTTTTAAAACTATGTTTTTATTTGTTTTCATGTCCCTTTTTTTTGTTTGTTTGTTTCTTTGTTGTGTTATTTTGAATTGACTAAGACTAGCAACATGGAATTTATCTTGCACACTGTAGAAGGCACAAAGCCGCCGTGAATGTAATTCATGATAGTGGCCATTGTTTTCTGACTTTGCGACGTGAAAGAACCCCCACAAAGTGAAGGATGGAAATGAGGATTTAAACACAGAAGCTTGTTAACGAATGAACTGCTGTAGAGAAAAGGAAAGGGGATGAGCCCCTTGACCATGTCACCTTTGACTGACGGGGCTGCTTGACAGTGACCCATTCAAGAGGAAATAACTTTGTAATGGCTGTATGGGGAATGAATCCTTTTGTGTTCTGACCTGCTGTCAGGCGTTTTGGGGTGGATGAGCATGGAAGAATTGTTACATTGTTTCTGCCTTGACGCCTCTCCCTCTATCCAGCCTTGCATTTTCACTGCGTTGACAATACATATTGCCGCGGAATATCAGTGACATACCGCACATGGGGAACAAGAATTCATTGAGCACTTGACAAAAATGAATTTTTTAAAAAGCAATTATTTGTTTGACTTACACCTGTCCCTTATTTGTTTTCCATCCTCTCTCCCACCTCGCATTCTCTACAAGTTAACAAACTTGTTCTGCCGCGATATACCCATGGAACATAAGAACAGTTCTCTGAGCACTAAACCCAAACCCAAACAAAACCAGATATATTTATAGACTTACACTTTGCGCTCATCCCAAAACGTTGATTAAGCGTGGGGACAGTCGACATTTCCGCTCTATTAAATTTCCTGAAGTTGATTGGATAATGACGTCACGTGCTTTCTTCTCCGGAGTCAACTTTGGAAGCAACCGAGATGGTGGCGTTCGAAACCTTTTCCTTTTTGGTGGCCGCCAAAGTGATGATTGTACACTGTCATAATTTTCTTTTATAGATTTGGATCTCAGTGTAATTTGAAAAAATATAACCACTTCACAGCGTAGTCAAAATCAATGTGTGTGTGTGTGTGTGTGTGTGTGTGTGTGTGTGTGTGTGTGTGTGTGTGTGTGTGTGTGATGAGAGAGAGAGAGAGAGAGAGAGAGAGAGAGGAGAGAGAGAGGATGTAATCTGTAAACATAAGTTGTCAAGCGTGTTCCATTTGCATCACTCCTTTCAAATGAAAAACGGAAATCTATATCATAATGTCTCTGAAAGAAGGCCTGTCCTTGCCAAATGACCAGGCGCAACAAAAAAGCTGTGTGATTATATGGGTACCGTGTGCCACAGACCAGCTAAAAAACAAAACAAAACTGAGAGGAAAGAGAGAGAGAGAGAGAGGGGGGGGGGGGGGGGCGAAACATACCACCGGGAAAACGGAAGAAGAAAACGTGAGGTGGTTAAAGAGCCAGGCTTACCGACTTGGAGGAGACTATAACAGCCATTTGTTACGGTACGCTATAACAGCCATTTGTGGCTCGGTAGGAGAAGCGGTAATGGCGGCCTTTAATGGCGAGGCGGATGGACGGCAAGCCAGCAAGCCGTGGTAACAAAGACAGCCGACAGCTCAGGATCCGCCACTGACACAGCCTGCTGCAGCCAGAGTGGGGGGTCTGCTGGACCCGGCTGTGATAATTTTAAAGCCTTTCTTTTACTTTTTGCTGTTGTTCAGGGCAAGTTTGGGGGGGGGGGGGTTCCCTCTTGGCTGTTGGGGGAGTGAGAGAAGAGCGAGAAACCTGGACTAGTATCTACCTTCTTACTAGATGCTTTTTTCCTTCGTTCTTCACTCTACACTTTTGGTGTTGTCTGTTTTTTGTTGTTGTTGTTGTTGTTGTTTTTCTTATTTTTATCTGTTCAACCACGTTTTGATATAGGTCTACAGGTTATTGTGTTGATCACTAGTTTGCTCGGTTATCTTTTGATAAACGGAACAAAATCGGGTTTGAAAAAGCTAAAAAGGGCAGGGAGGGATGTTTTCCAAAGCATCGCAAAATCACAACACACACACACACACACACCACACACACACACACACACACACCACCACACATCTCTCTCTCTCTCTCTACTCTCCTCTTCTTCTCTCTCTCTCCTCTCTCTCTCTCTCTCTCTCTCTCTATTCCCTTTTTGATTCTTCGAGACTCTCATGCTTCTTGCTAGTTAGTCACTCCTTCTAATTGCCATTTTATGATATCTGGCAAGCAAGAAATGCGTACTTGTAGAAAAGCACACACATCGCCTCAAAAGTTGAAGATTCTTAATATGCTCAGAACTGACAAATTCTGTTAGCAACCAAACTGCCTGAGAAATGCTCTGGCGTCAAATTTGGAGACTTTCAAACTCACTAGTATGTTGTTCTGCCGTGAATTTTTTGCCACTAAAATCCCTGTAATCAGAGTCAGTGGTAGAAAAAAAAAACCCTCTCAATCTGACAATGACTGAAATTTCGCAGATTGAATTCTAGTTTTATCCCCCCAAAAAATACCGACCTAAAATTTCATCTTGTAATTTCTTACAAAATGGAATTGACCCGGAAGTAACATCGTAAAAACCTTCACCTTTCCCGTAATGTAGTAGACCTTTGGGGCACCACTGAAGATTTTGCAACCAGCTTCCTCCACTCCCCGTGGTTCTCAGCTTTCCGTAGTAGGTCTACGTCGTTCCACTCAAGGCCAGCCCACTCTGCTGATGCTGTCTTCCCATCGTTTTCTCTGTCTGCCTCTTCGTCTCCCTCCTTGTACTGTTCCCTGTAGGACAGTCTTTGGAACAGAATTATTACAATTTGAATCAAACAGAGCTTTTGTACTTGCTGTGCTTTGAAATTATATGGAACAACATTTCTCTCCACTCTAAAGTGAATACAATAATCACACAGCTTTTCCTCTACACTTACGTACATAAAATGAACCGTAACAATAGCCGACATCTCAAAAAGAAAAAATCAAACGTTAAAGATAAGATACTAACGTTAGCATAAGATCCCTCACGTCACAAAACGATTCGCACCACAAACGATTGATTGTCTATGTGCCAATAAAAAACTGAATCACCTTTCGTCCTTTCAAACTTCTGTTGACAACTGGCATGGAACAAAGACTGTGAGGGCACAGTTACAGTACTAGGCCTAACTTATCTTTCCTTGCAAAGACTCTCTTCAGGACACCGTGTCAGCAGACACAAAAGGAGAGAAGGGCGATTGCCGGCCCCCGAGTGAGCAGCAGAGAGTAAATTGACAAAGCATTCAGTGATGCCATACAACCATGGTCAAGAGATTGCCAGATTGAGGGAGTTAGTGAGTGTGCATAAGACAGTTTAGGAAACTTCACAACTGGGGCCTTAGGCCTCAATGGAAGTGGGGATTGCATGGGCAGTAATTCTCCGAAAAAAAAAGTAAGAAAACAACTAGCTACCAAAATACTCGTGGGTACCTTGGAATCTCTGCTTAAAATGCTTGCAGATGCCATCAAATTGTTGTTTGGGGATAGCACCAAATGTTTTTGTTCTAAAAAAAAAAAAAAAAAAACGCAAGAAAACATAAGTGCATACATGGCAAACACATCTCCATGCACACGTTATGGCTCAAGTTTCAAGATTTATTTTTCCGGCTCCTTACGAGATGTCCAGCTAGCCTCTAGGGTAAATTCAGCACTTTAAAAACAGTGATTGCCATAGACGGAATGCAGCTACCTTTATTGTGGGCAAAAAAGGTAGCATATGCAAAAATGTTACCATTGGTTACCCTCGGACCTCTAGCCGAGGAACCCGGGAAAACCCGACAAACAAAAATCTAGTTTTGTCTCTTATTTTCAGACTTCATGGAGCAGTTTTGTAATTATATAACAAATACTATTTGGCTGTTACTCAGTGTTTATGTTTTTTTCGTATAATTGTATGGTCATTTAAATTACATTTCTTTCACGTTTGTTTTTTCCGATTCATTTTCTGGTCATAATTATATTCTCCACATAGAGTTTATATTTCATTTTGTTATATGTCATGTCTCTTACATGCCTGTTATTCACTGGTATCCTCTAACTTCCATTTTAATTGGATAATTTAATCTGATTTCACTTACACTGAAAAGATGCAAAACTGAAGAGTATTACTACAAGACAGACACGTGTGTGCTCGCGCGTGATGCCAGAGAGAAAGGAAGAAAGACGGACAGAAAAAGAGCAACAGAGGTTAAAAAGCCTTTAAGCGGCTTTGAACGAGGAGCAGCATTTGGAGACCAAATAATTTTCCACTCTCACCCAACAAAGCCTACCAGATGACCCACCCGGATACGAGTTTCAAATTAACTCGTCACAAAGCCAGCCCGTGTGACATCACATTGACAAATGACGACAGAGGTCATCCCGTCAAACACAACAGACGTCAACATTGTAACCAAACCCAAGACACTCCCGCCACAGGCCTTTTCTTCCTGCCCCTTAGTTTGTAAAGCCGCCTTTCCTAAAGGTCCATTCTTCTATTGGCGACCATCTTTCACAGTTCAGGGGGGCTCCATAGTTTCTTTGGCTGATGTGGACAGGCGGGAGCCCAGGTCTGACAAGGAAGAACCCGGGTTCTGTGGGAAGAGGAAATGAAGCAGGAAATTTGAACAGGGTGCGGGGAAAGGCGAGAGCTGGTTGTAGAAATAGTGGCGGCTTCAAAGCCCGTTTGTCTGCCACCTCCTGTACAGCTGGTGCGGTGGCTGGTGTTGTGATTTGAAATAGATCAAGCTAGAGTTTGCATCGATTTTCCCCCCTTTTTAATGGGGGATTACTAGTACCAGAAGGGTGGAGCGAGAGATGGGATGGGTTGGGAAATGCTGAATGTGTAGTTACTCATTGGTGTTTTGTGGTTTTCAGGGTATTAAGGGAAAGGGGAAGACGGAGCAGCTCAGTGGTTAGTGGTGTCAGGCCTCTGACCTAACGGCCCAGGTTCGAGTCCCTGCTGAACTTTCCGGGTGTGGGTGGAGCCTTTTTTCTTTTCTTTTCGCACCGTTAGATATAAATAATTCTCACGCAAGATTTTCACTTGACACCTTATACTAAACTTTCTGATACTTCAAACGTGGATCTCTTTTGCGAACTCAAACTTTCGCTGGCGCTGCCCACTCCTATTTCGTACTAGAGAATAGCAGTTATATATTCACAATACCCAATTGTATGAAAGAAAAACTCATCAGTCACGAGACTTCAGCTTGCTTGTTCAATAGCGAAGCATGTTAATATTAGTAAGCATAAGGATATCATTTGAACAAAGTAACACAAACAAACATTAATTTTTTCTGCTATCGTTGACAAACACTGCGACATTAGTGAAATAAATGAGGGGAAAATGGAAAGAAGATATATTATAAATAAGGGGAAACAAGATTGTTAGTAGAAGCAACCGTAGTAGTGACAGAAGCAACAGTGATAACTTTTCCAAACTGAAGTCGTTTGCCCAAAGCTGATGTATGTGGTAAAGAGAGACTGCAATCACGTATTGAATTGCTAGTTTGTTTGCTTTCCTTAGTGTTTTCTGCAATAAATACGAAATGTGTGTGTGTTTGGGGGGGAGGGGGGTAAAGGGAAACACACGACACTAGCCATATAAAAAAGTTTGTTTTTTATAGCCAGTTGTTGATGATAATCAGTTTTAATCCACATAAAATTATCGGTTAAGTTGGGCAGCACACTTGCAGGCCTGCACCACAAATGCATTATCACCAACAACAATGACAAACACAAAGGGGGGGGGGGGGGGGGAGAGAGAGAGAGAGAGAGAGACTGGTGCTTTGTTTAGTCACAGTTGTGGTATTGGGTAGACAAGTTCAAATACTATTTCACGCTATTAAGAGTGTATTTCATTCTGCAGTCGTGATTTGGTAATGCTGTGTGCTTACTACCTTGGCGTTGGTCCACATTTCCTTTTAGTATTAACAGATAGCCACTTAAACTGATCTTCTTTTTCTTTTTGGAGGGTGTGTTTGTTTACTTTTATGGAATGATATCAAAGTTGCTGTAACATATTTTGTTAAACCACGACAAAGATTACAACCATTTTAGATTGAGGGGAAGGAGGGGAGGGGGGTCGTGTCCTTGTAAAAGAAAAGCAAAAGAGCAATGAGTCCACGGACTTTCCACCCAGTCCCCTACTTTAAAACACGACAAATTGGCTTTTAACCATAGCCCCCCCACCTTCGATCATTTTATTACTGGCTCATAAAGAACCTAGGCAAGTTCACGACAAAGAACTTTGAGACCGAATCCTGGGGGACACACGCGCGTGGTCTCCTGTACACTTGTGGCTAGCTGTGTTGACTAACCTCTTGAGGCCTCCCATGGCGCCGACTCACGTGCTGGTGGCGCACGTACGCACGCACGGCGGCTTGACAGTGCCGAGTGCCAGGCTCCGCCACATGTCTGGCTGAGCGTGTGCGGATGCTCGTCACCACCAGTCACGTGGTTCTCTCTTGCGCGTGAAGAGCTGGCCACAGCCAACGTGAATGGGTTTCCGGTTGAAAAAGAAAAAGGATGTTTGGTCAACGTTTTACTCTGTCCAGGAGGCTGTCTGTCTGTCAGCTCTGTCATTTCTCTGCCCAGCGTGGAGCCTTGATAACAGTTTCTAATGAAGCACTGCAAAAAGACACTGGCAACTTTTTCTGCCTTTGTTTTAGGATGGCTTTCTTTCTTTTCTTTTTTTCTTTTTTTAAAAGGGTGAATGTCCTTCAACTGAGCACTGTAATTTTTTTTTCACTTCTGGATTTTTGTTTGTTGTTTTTTGTTTTTTTTTAATTTTGTTGTTATTGTTGTTTTTGATGGGGGTTTTTTGGAGAGAGAGAGAGAGAGAGAGAGAGACAATGACAATGACAATGACAAAGGTTTATTGTGTAAAGCAGTTATGCCCATTCACAAGGGGACAGTGGGGTGGGGGCTGGGCACAAAACACATATACACAATAAACAACATAGTTAATCAAACCCAAAATTGTCCACATGGCATGGATTCCAAACCATGGTTTTGATAATCTAGCAGAATACTGATACTGTCTTTATTATTATATATACTGTTGGTTGTTCCAATCACAGTGTCTTTACGTTAAGTTTGTATGAAGTCTCTCACACAGTCTTCAAGGCACATCTCTAGAAAGCCTTCCTTTTGATACAGCAGCGGCTCCATCAGTGAGGCTTTGTTTCACTTCTTGCAGCATGGATCTAGTAGTGTCTACAGTTTTTGCCAATGTTCGTATGCCTTCCAAGATTTCACGTTCTACACGATCTTCCTCACTCTCATTTTCTTCATACTCCTCCTCGCTCTCATTCACTGCACGCTCTTCCTCGCTCTCAGTCATTGCATGCTCTTCCTTGCTCTCATTTACTGCACGCTCTTCCTTGCTCTCATTTACTGCACGTTCTTCCTCACTCTTTTCCTCTACATAGTCTTCTTCAGTCTCATTCTTTGCAAGTTCGTTTCCCCTTTTACATTCACCCCCTTCATCACAGCCTCTGTCTCTCACTTCATTCCCACAAGCACAGATATTACTGCAAGAAATTGTCACTTTTTGTTTGTCTATCTCATGTTTTTTCATATCAATACATGCTTCATTTCTGCAACTGCTTGAGGAGGGAGGGTAATGATCTTCACACATAAACACATCATTGCTATTGCTATTACGGTGGCTAGCATCATAATACAAGCTGGGTGGGGTGGGTAAAAATAAGCCAGAGGGGGACGAAGCCTGTTCATTATTTTCTTCTTCTTTGTTTGTTCTGTAGGTTGCCGCTCTTCTTCTGTCCCTGTTCATCTGCGATGGGCACTTCTTTCTATATGTTGTATTTTGAACAGGTGTGACAAGGGAATGGCCGGCATTGTTACCTGTTAAACGAAGAATGACAACAGTCTGATGTCCTCTCCCTTCCACCTTGAACGAAGATAGCGTTTGTTCGTGCAGTGCAGCGTTTAGCATGCATTCCAATGTTGCTGGAAGTCCATGCACTGGCATTTTGAGTTCAAACAAGTAGTAAACCACAAAAACTCACACACAGCTGTAGAGAAAGCGTCTTGCTGGCAGCCAAACAAGGGAAGTCACTCCGAGAGAGAGAGAGAGAGAGAGAGAGAGAGAGAGAGAGAGAGAGAGAGAGATTGATACGCTTATTGCCATCAACGTTTTACAACCCTGTAGCCAAGAATACTAATGCAAGATGTTCATTTAGAATTAGGCATAGGCCCCTTTCGGAAGGGGATGAACATTATATTAACACAAAGAGAAAGCTGCAAACGCATTTGTATAATTATCATACAGCATTTTAACAGGCGTCCCTCTATAAACATACTGTAATATATATTACAGTCGAAAATTATATTTCCACAGTCTATAACCGTCTCAAAGCTTTATACATATAGCCTACATTGCCGCACTGTGTAGTTCATTCTCAGTTTGAAATGCCATATAAGCAGATTGACTACAAAGCGACATGTATTGTTATGGAATTTGGGCTGAATAGATTTAGTTTTCAAATCGTGAAGAACGGTGCAGCAGAACATGAAATCCATTATATATTCTTCAGAACTATGACATAAACGGCACTTTGTCACATTATCATTCTCCACTGTCTATATCTAAGCCAGTGGAATGCTATGTCTGATACACCTAAGTTTTGGTAACGCACTCTTTACATATGTGTTCATTGTAATTCCAGTGTATATTTCGACTTTGGTATTTGACTTAAACATCCTATAATCTGCAAATCTATGACTAGTTTCTATGTGATCGTGCCATTCCTGCCACCCGCAATCTATGGTTCTTTGGTTGAAACTTTTTATAAACTGTGTACTGTTTCCTACTCTCTTATTTTCCTAAACATACGTATGCAAAACCATAAATATACAAGCATTTTCGTATTCCTGAAACCCAAAGTCTTTTTTTGTGTGTCCACTCTATACAGTCATATACGCTTTTTACCGTAATCTACTACAATTTGTTCTTGTCAACTTTAACCAATAATTGCTGCATTTTCCAAAGGAGTTTTAATGTATAGGGTATCTCCCAAATTCACCATGAACAAAGTCATTGCGTGTTCTACTATGTACATTAAGAATGCGTTTCATAACGAGTAAGTGGAATTTCTCAATCACATCACTATTCTCAAAAGCCCATGTTTCCGCACGCGCGCGCGCACACACACACACACACACACACACACACACACACACACACACACACACACACACACACACACACACACACACACACACACATCAAATAAATGACAAAAAAGGTCATGTCGAATATAGTTATAGTAGTGGATGTGTGCTTCCTTATCATCATTACATCAAGCTTTTTTTTTTTTTTTTTTTGCCGTTGTTGAAATACTGGGAGCGAGGCATCAGAGGCCTCAGCTTCTCTAGGGGCCAGCATACTGAGGGCAGCGCTCATCTCCTCTCCCTCGCTGCTTTACCTTCCCTGACCTTAAAGAGGGCAGGTACCTGTTTACAGCTGGGTAAACTGGAGGGACTGTACTGAAGCTAAGGCGCGCAAACGGTCACCCATCCAACTGGTAACCACGCTCGACGCTGCTTAAGTTGGGGAAAGCGAGCGCTCTGACCACTTAGCTATCCCGCCCCCCACTTTAGTACCCTCAAATATTTTGTCCAACTCTTCAGTCAGTATCGCTCAGACATGATCTACAGTTGTCTGTTATATAAGCGAAAATGCGTTCCACTGCAGTTAAACGTCTGAAAAAATCAAGTCTAGTACATCGGACTTCGGGTGTGTAAGTTTTTTTTTATCAAGTTTTTTTCTGAAAAAGGGCAGGAGAATGAACCAAGAAGGCGGAAAATAGACAAGGAGTTGACAGGAAGAAAAGGAACAAGGCAGAAACAAAGAGGGGAATAGAAAAGTGGGAATTCTTAGAACAGAATTTCCAGAAGGTGGAGATGCTATTTTTACTGACAGCCCCCCCCCCCCCTCCCCATGAGGGAGAGGTGAAGTTAGTATAAAGACTTTAAGAAGTGGTCATTTTTGAAAGTTGTTTTTTAAAAATCTGTTTCCTTTGAAACCATATTTCACAAGGTGTGTTACTTCGAAGTATGATATTCAAATGTTTTGTCAATAAGAAAGCATGTTCAGCCCGGCAGCTTTTAAAAGTGGAATATGCAGATAGATCTAGACTATGTCTGCTTTTCAGCTGTGACACTTACATTCTTTTCAAATTCAAAAAAATAAAACTAAGACCTTATCACTCCTTATGTGTAAGAAACAATGTTTTACGAAGACTTTGTCATTATTGACGTATAATAAACAACGTTTTACGAAGACTTTGTCATTATTGACGTATAATAAACAATGTTTTACGAAGACTTTGTCATTATTGACGTATAATAAACAATGTTTTACAAAGACTTTGTCATTATTGACGTATAATAAACAATGTTTTACAAAGACTTTGTCATTATTGACGTATAATAAACAATGTTTTAAGAAGACTTTGTCATTATTGACGTATAATAAACAATGTTTTACAAAGACTTTGTCATTATTGACGTATAATAAACAATGTTTTACAAAGACTTTGTCATTATTGACGTATAATAAACAATGTTTTACGAAGACTTTGTCATTATTGACGTATAATAAACAATGTTTTACAAAGACTTTGTCATTATTGACGTATAATAAACAATGTTTTACAAAGACTTTGTCATTATTGACGTATAATAAACAATGTTTTAAGAAGACTTTGTCATTATTGACGTATAATAAACAATGTTTTAAGAAGACTTTGTCATTCCTCATGTGTAAGAAATGATGTTTTATATGCAGCTTTTTTTATTTTCAAAAGCACCTTGGGGCTTTTTCACAAAAAATTTTTTTTAAAGAAATCCATAGTTTAACAGTGTCCATCGATGTTTTCTTTGGGATTCATGGACCTAAATCTGGCAGTTTTGGTTTGAAAAGTGTTTCCAGTCCAGACTTTCTGATAGAGGGACAAGTCTAATTAGGTATGTCATTTTACATTGACAGAAGAAAGCCGCAGTCTCCAACCTAAGTTAGGGATATTGTAGCATCATTGGTTCACCAACCTACACCCTACACATATTCAACATGGCTTCAGCCGACTACTAGGTCTGGAGGAGGTGGGTTCAGCTTAGGTGCCCAAGCTCATTTATTGAAAGATGCAGTGCAGTGCTCCAATGACTCCATGACTCCTCACTGCACTGCGGGAGTAAAAGTTTCTCTCTACTGGTTGGAGATCTGTTGGCCTAACATCACTCCATGTGGACTACCAGCTGTGAAAGGGAGACAGACAGAGACAGACCTTCAGTATGGCTGGCTGTTCGGTGCAGCCGGTGTAACACGCTCAAAACACTACCGTGCAATAAAGACTACTGTAGTGGTTTTGGCGTAAGGCTTTCATGCCATAACCACTACCGTAGTGACTTTTGCACATGCCATAAACACTACCTGAGTGACTATGGCGTACACTATGAACACTATGTCTAAGCTAAAACACTACCCCTTACAAACACTTTTTTATATATCAAATACTAAGAAGGAGGGTGGCAGGTTGTTTTAGGCGATCGCTTGCCAACAAGTAAATCATGAGGTCCTGGGTTCGATTCCCAACCTCGTGTAGGAGACGTAGCCAGAAATAGTGTTTTTGGCGTGAAGGCCTGTGCTATAGAGACTACTGATAGTACTTTCAGCGTTGCCAAAATGACTATGGTAGTGTTTGTTGCATAGAGTGATTTTGGCTGATTACACCGGGAGGAGTGGTATGGAAATGGCAACTCGGGACAAGTACAGCAAACCAGAAGTAAAGGGGGCGGAGGAGTTCATGAATGCAGACCAAGTTCCAGAAACCCTCCAGGTTACTTTCTTTGCTGTCGTTCTTCCCTATTTTCTGCCACATCCACCACAAGGTGTCACAGGAAGATGAAGAACTTTGCTAGCTGCGTGCAGCGAGACGGAGACCTGAGGAATGTCATGCCATGGGAATGGAGTGTATCTGGGAGACTGCGTGGATCCAGGATCAGTTCAATTCAAACAGTTTATTATCTCAAAAAGAGAGGAATTCACGTGGGTTACAAGTCGAACATAAAAAGGTTGTTGTTGTTTTTTTTTAATGTTGTCTACCCCTGCTGACTCTGAGAGTCCCAGTTCTTGGCATTGGAGGCTTGCAGAGCTGTTCTATACACACACAAATGTGTGTTCAGATATTGCGAAAGACGGGATTGATAATGGCAACAACAACAAAAAAAACCCAGCAACAAAAAACACGGAACACGCTCTTTAGGAAATGATGATCAGTAAAACTGCAGGTACAATTCATTGCTATTACGAAAATCTTGTGTTTTTAACCAATACAGAGATGGTTGTCAAATTCTGACCAGAACGAGAAAGCTTAAGTTGTAATGGAGATGATCGTGTCATACAATCTGTTCGTAAATATTGTCCAGTTATTTTTGTCACGCAAGTTACATTAGCAGGGGAAAGACACCACCAACTGCGATACCAAAACAACGCAAGTTGCGCAAACACACACACACACACACACACACACACACACACACACACACACACACACACACACACACACACACACACACACATTGTGTGCTTTCTATTTCCACAGTAACACCACTAGCTATTGCGTCAGACGACACGAATGAAAGACACTGCAAGAAAAGTTCATAAGGACCGCCTCTTCATTCAGTTTCCGTGAATAGAGTTTTTTTTTAATTGATTCTTTTATTTCAAGGATAATGGAATAAGCTCTCATATGCTTTTTATATCCAGTCCCTGTGTGTATGCAGTTTTGTAAATTTTGTCATCTGTTCCCAGGAGTTGGTCATGATGCAATATAGATTTGTCCACAAAGGGACTTTTCCAATTTATTATGCCTGTCACCCAATGGTAACATGATGTTGAACATCTTGCGCACACGTTAAATCATGCTCCACTTTTAGTAAGAGTAGGCCATTGTGTTCCGGTGGGAACAGATGACAAGATGTACAAAATTGCATATACATGGGGACTGGATGTAAAACAAAAAAAGTACTTGAGTGCTTATTCCGTTATCATCGATACAAAAGAATAAATAAATAAATGATCTTACGCCTCTAAATTTGTGGTTGGGAAGACATGGAATAAAAAAGAGAATGCTTTCAAAAAATAAAAAGAGACAGAAAGTAGATAATTAATTTATTCCAAATGTATGGTGGGCAGTTTGTGGTGTTGTCTACGTCGTTAGGGTTCACCGTCACCACCAGTCTGTACTCTGGATTGTTAAAAAAATAAAAAATAAATAATTATAAAAAAAAACATGTTAAGAGTGGTGAAATCTGTTGTGCTTTTTTCGTAAGTTTCTTCTTTTCTTTGAATTAACAATGGTTATCGTGGACTGATTCCAAAGCGCTTTAGAGACGTGGGGTTAACTTCACGGTTGATCCGTTCCAACATCATTACTTTCATTATGTAAGTTTCCTCAAATTGCAAACACACACACACACACACACACACACACAGAGAGAGAGAGAGAGAGAGAGAGAGAGAGAGAGAGAGAGAGAGAGAGAGAGTAATTAGTTTTTCATGGGTGACTGATAAGAATTCACATTGTTTCTTTTTTTTATCCGGCCCTTGGTGTGATGAGGGACTGTCCAGAGAGAGAGATGTCAATTTCTGCCCTGTCTCCGCTGTCTGTCTGTCTCTCTGTGTCTCTCCCCCCCCCCCCCCCCCCCCTCTCTCTCTCTCTCTCTCTCTCTCTCTCTCTCCTCTCTCTCTCTCTCTCTCTCTCTCTTCTCTCTCTCTCTCTCAAATACTTCACAAATGATAATGAACATTGCCTGCAAACTATTCTGAATAGTGAAAATGTTTGTCAGTTGAGACATGTGGGTATGTATATATTTTATGCCCTGAAAGCCAGAGAACTCAGTTAAGTACAACCGGTGTACAAAAAGTTGATGTAGTTTATGTCTCTTTGGAAATTAACTCATGACAATGCCAAAATTCTGTTGTTTGTTCAATGTTTTGCTTTTAGTCTTCTGTTAAAATGTGTACCCCCTTGTATACAGGCTGGTGGCCTTACAATTAAAATCGAGTTTCCGAGTTCCGAGTTTCTCTTTCTCTCTCTCTCTCTCTCTCCTCTCTCTCTCTCTCTCTCTCCACACACACACACACACACACACACACACACACACACACAACCACGCACGCACGCACGCACGCACGCACGCAGGCACGCACACGCACGCACGCACGCGCACACACACACACACACACACACACACACACACACACACACACACACACACACACACACACACACAAGCCTTATGAGAGAGAGAGAGAGAGAGAGAGAGAGAGAGAGAGAGAGAGAGAGAGAGAGATGTCAATGTCAAATTCTGCCCGCGACTTTGAGCAATAAAGTATACACTTTGCGAAACTCGGCGTCCACAGCTAGTTACTCTGTTGAAATGGCAAGTGTAATCAAAGGGAGGACAGAGATCCCTCCTCTCTCCGCCTCCTCCTCCAGACCAAGACTGGCTCTGCTCCCAAGACCCCTGGCAGAGGAGCTGGAGGAACAGGGGAAGCAATTTACATGATAGATGGGGGCGAGGGGCCGGGCCCGTCCCGCATACGATGTTGCAGGCCAGAGGTTGGGTTTCAACACAAACTATTGCCTTCATTCATCAAACCACTGGCTACATCGCCCTGCCACTATTTCCACTGGCGTGTTGGGGAGGGTGTTAACATGCACGCGCACACCTCGGGGCCCCTATGCTCGTGTAAGGTGCACGCGCAGGGAGCAATCCCCTGGACTCCGGGGCCATTTCCATCTGTCGTCAAGAAAGCTTCGTCATCAGGCGACAGGCCACGTAATGAATGCACGTGTGTCAGCCTGTTATTATGACGTCACATTAGCATCAGGATCCCTGACCCTGAAAGATTGAATTGTATTGGCAGTCAATGGGCTGATAGCATCAGCGACTTGGGTATAATCTTAATTCATTTATTCTATTTCGAGGATGATGGAATTAGCACTCGTATGCTTTTTTGTTTTACATCCTGTCCCATTGTTCATGCAGTTTTAGTCAACTTGCTATTCTTTGTGCCACATATCACAGTGGATATAACGCAGTTTTTGTTGCTGTCATCATCAGTATTCCAAGAATCTGAAGAAGAGCCCTTCAGACTTGTGGTTCTGTGGCAAGCTTGCCAGTTACCGCGTTTTTCTTTGTAAGTTGTCAGGCCATTTTGGTATCATCTTCAAAGCATTGAAGATATATGGGCTGTTTGGAGTTTGCTTTTGGTGGTTTGTTTTTTTTAATTTGTACTTAGAGTGTGAGATGAACAAAATCAAAAAGCCAAGGGGTTTGTATGTGCCAATGTGTGTGTGTCTGTGTGTGGGTGTGGGTGTGTGAGAGAGAGACAGAGAGAGAGATTCTGGCTCCTGTCCCTAGTAATGACGTTGTGGGGCAGTACAGGTCACTGAGAAACGCCAGTTTGTTTATCAAGTGTCACATCGCACCGTGTGTTTCTCACTTGCCGCAGAGGAAGATACGGGAGAGATGAATGGATGTGTCTTCAGTTGAGACTCTCGACACCTGGGCCAGGTAGGATTAGTGACACAGTGTAACTGATCGTTACACGGCCCCTCGGTGAAAAGATTTTTTTGGGAGGGGGGGGCATAATCGGCGTAGAGGGTTGGAAGGGGGGGGGGGGTGGGCGGAGGTGCGGGCTGATGGCCTATAGTTGCTTGAAATCCCCCTACCCCCCTTTCCCCCTCGTCCTTTTTCTCCCCTCTTCTTCTTTCGTTTCTTTGTTTCTCAGTGTGTCTCGTATGCGCGTGCAAGCATTGAGGAACCCTCATAATTTCGAAACCTAAGATGGGTAATACTTTACTCTGCAGTCACATTTTTATAAAACCCTTTTGTGAGTGTGTCTAAATAAGCTGATATCAGTTGTCTGCATGCACCAAAGAGAAATATGACACGAATAAATTGGCTTTAAGTGTAAAGTTGGGAAAAAGCAAATCCCAGGGTCCAAAAGATGTCTTGGTTTTGTTTTGGGGGTTCTTTTTTGTTCTTCCAACAAGAGCTTCCAGGTTCACCAATGGTGATGTTTTGCGTACACAACTGTTTTTTCCCGCCATTAAAGGGAGCTGCATTTAGACTTTGGGGATGTCTTGTGTGAATTTGCTCCTCTACTATTTCAGATAGACTAGAATGTGGCCTGTGTTTTACGCCTGTTCCTCTCAGTGATATTAGATATGTGTGTGTTTGTGTGTGTGTATGTGTGTATGTGTGTGTGTGTGTGTGTGTGTGTGTGTGTGTGTGTGTGTGTGTGTGTGTGTGTGTGTGTGTGTGAGAGAGAGATCTTTCCTTCGAAGCACTGAAGTTCTGTAGCACGGATGACTAATATTTTATTTGAATTCTTGTGTGGAGAAGCAGATAAGATCAGACGTTCCTGTTTTGATGTTTCAGTTGCAAAGCCCAGAAACAAGAGCAGAATTTGTTTCCACGATTGTGTGCCAAATTATTTAAGTTGATGTCAAAAGAATTCTAAGTTTGAGTTTGTAAAGTCTTTGTAAACAATGTCACATGAAAGCGATAGGAGACGAGTTTCACTTTATAATAGAATGTCTGAAGTTTGGTTTTTAAGCTTCAGAAAAATGTCTTACCTCATGAATATATGTATCCAAGATCCATGTTCACATCATGTAATTTGTTCTGAGAAAAAGATTTTATTAAAACTTACCAAATTTACAGTTAAGAGTAAAGTTGCGTAACATTGATGAAAAAAGGTTGGCTATTTCTATTTCTGTCAAATTCAGTGCCGTAAACGTACTTTGTTTATGCATATATATATATATATATATATATATATATATATATATATATATATATATATATATATATATATTACAGTTGATTTTGTTTACTGACATCCTTTATGCCCCAAGAGGGGTCAAAGGCAAATTAACTCTTATATGGGGAGGAGGGGGGTGGGATATCTGGGAGGACAGCACCGACAAAAAGACCCGTAAACCCTGACTGAGCCATCTAACTCTGGCTTTTGTAAGTAGATACTGCTGAAAGGTAAAACTATTAATTCATCGCTAAAAGATTGTATCCGTTTGATTCTTATGAATTCTGGGTAACAATTAATCCCCAAATAAACCGCTATACACCTGGGCTTCTTTTTACACACCCATCCTTTAAGTGGGTATCTTTCCTTCCCGGTGGGCCCCCACCCTAAAGGCTTCACAGTCTAACCGGCTTTTCAGACTGTTGGTCCTTCCCTCGTGGCTTGGTCTCCTCTTCTGGGCACCCCACCTCAAGCAGGTGGATTGCCTTTTCCAGCCCCGCCTGGTGTTGTCTGTCAGTGGTGATGACTGTCGACAGCGTTTTGCTTTTATCTCTGCCCTGTCATTGAGACCCCGACGATCACGTGCAAACCCAGGGGAAGGACTTCTTCACAAGCACTGGATGAAAAATTAAGGAGCGCCGATAACGCCTGGTAAAAACAAACCGCAATTACCACAGAGGAGCGGCAACAGGCTATTAAACCACTCGTCATATCTCTCTGCATGCGCGGCTGAGTCCCCCTCTGGCGGGCCGACCTTTGAAGGCAGCATAAAGAGGAGAGAGGAGAGGAGCAGAGGCAGTGGTAGATGGGGTCTGGTTTACAGGCCTGACAGCCCCGCGCTAATGGCTGTGGTTATACACGGCGGCGCTTCAGAACACTTGGGAAGCCCCGGTAGCTAACGTACAATTGCCAGGTTTTTGTCTTTCTTCCGTCACCACTCGGAGGTCGGGGCCGCTGGCTCGGATTACACCGGAGGACAAAGAGGAGAAAGAAAGATGTGACGGGCCAAAGATAAGCAGGAGGGAAGGAGGGAGGGAGGGAGGGAGGATCGGGTGTGGGGGGGGGGGGAGATCCACGTGGCGTCAGCCACACGTGGTTAATGTTGGAGTGGTCGATTGTTGTAGGTGCCGGCGCTCAATCGGGAGCGATCTTAGGGCCTGTTTTGTGGTTGGTGGCGAAAGAGGAGGATTCTGACCTTTTTAAAAATTTTATTTAATTTTTTTTTTTTTAGGATTCTGATCTCTTCACAGCTGCACAGAAAATTGTGTGTGTGTGTGTGTGTCTGTGAGTGTGTGTGTCTGTGAGTGTGTGTGTGTGTGTGTGTGTGTGTGTGTGTGTGTGTGTGTGTGTGTACATGTCTTGTGTGTATGTGTGCGTGCGTGCGTGTGTATGTGTGTGTGTATGTGTGCGTGCGCGGGTGTGTGTGCATGTGTTTTAAAATTGATAGAGTAACCTGAAACAACATTTGTTGTTTATATGGCAGATGACCAGCAGGCTCCCTGACACTGAAGTCAGCGCCTTGTCCACACGATTTTGTTGAGCCTGGCTCGGCAGTCAAGGTAGGTCCTGTGACTGATCTGTATCCCATGAGTTATTTTGGTGAAGATTTATGTCTGCTGACACTAGTTTAGGACAACATGCATGCTGCCTAGGGCCCTCTAGGACAGCCTTCAGTGGCACTATGAAAGATCCCTGGCTCAGGAGAGCGGACAAGGAAGGGAGAGGAGGGGCAAGGCAAACTTGACTTCAGAAACCCCCCTGGTTATGCATGCATTGCTGCTACACATGACAACGTGTAACTGCTTGAAAATGCAAATCACATAAATATTGTTACTGTGGGTGTGCTACTTACTTGAAGTGATAGTCAAACCGTGTAGCTGATTGGTTAAACAGCTGCTGGAACATAAGTTTAAAGTTAAAGTCTGTCCCGAGCCTAAAGGCTCATCAGGCCGGTGCTTATTCCGGTTTCTGTGGCGTTAAGCGACTGAGAGTCATAGACTCCCCCCTGGATAGGACGCCAGTCTATCGCAGGGTTAACCCCCAACGCAAGGTTGGTACCCCTTTTACACCTGGGTGGGGTGAGAAAATAGCCGTAAAGTGCCTTTTCCAAGGGCACAACGCCATAGCCGAAAGCTGGGATCGAACCTGCAACCTTTAGATTACGAGTGCGTGGCTTTCTCTGGCACTGGTGTTAAAACTTGTCCCTGCATCAACAAGGCCTGAGACAGACAGACACCTGCAGTGATGGTCAGGGTAGTCACTCACCATGGCATATCAGAACTGAATGACACTTCTGCGGTTCCAGTCATCCAGTTGAACCCGGATCATACTGAACACTGGTTATAACCTGGTCAGGAATGGGGAAAAAATGGGTGGCTGTTGGGGCTGAGTTTACAATCTTCCACCACCGAGTCTGCTTTGTTAACCACTCCACCTGAACTGCCGTTTATCCCCATTCCCACCACAAACATTTGTTGTTGTACGCATTTGAGCTTCCTGTTGCGATTTTGCATTGACATACTACAATCATAAACCCTATAAGTCAAAGGCTTACTTCAAATCTGCAGCTTGCTATCTTGGTTAGATTGTTGTATTTTAACTCCAAGTTTGAAATAAAAAAGAAAAGCATCAGTGAGTTTTTCTTCTTCTTCTTCTTCGCCAAACGCTTAGACAGCAACTTTTGTACTCTGTCATATGGGCAACAATGCGTTGCGCTGCCGTGAAGTGCCTGACTGTTCAGGCCCAGTGCATCCCACTTCGGCGTTAGAACTATCTTTAAGTCTTTCTGGGGCAAAAAGGGCAGAATGGACCAAGAGATGGCGGAGAATAGATAAGAAGAAGCTGACAGGGGAAAAAAAAGGAACAAGGCAGAAACAAAGAGAGCGATAGAAAAGAGGGAATTCCTAGCACAGAATCTCTAGAAGGTGGGGATGCTATTTATACTGACAGGCCCCTGGTATCACCATAGGGAGAGGAGGGAAGGGGGGTAAGCTTTATGAGAATACAGTTAAGTGGTTAAAGTCTGTCCTGAGCCTAAGGCTCATCAGGCTGGTGCTTATCCCGGTTTCTGTGGCGTTAAGCGACTGAGAGTCAAAGACTCCCCCCTGGATAGGATGCCAGTCTATCGCAGGGTTAACCCCCAACACAAGGTTGGTACCCCTTTTACACCTGGGTGGGGTGAGAAAATAGCCGTAAAGTGCCTTTTCCAAGGGCACAACGCCATAGCCGAAAGCTGGATCGAACCCGCAACCATTAGATTACGAGTCAACGCCCTAACCACTAGACTACAGCGGCGGCTTATGAGAATACAGATATTGAAGAACTCTGGGAGTCTTGGTCCCAAAGATTACCTCCTATCCGTGCTGTAAACTTCAGACATGTTGTTTTCCCATAACTGTTGCAAGCAGCAGATTAGTGGGCCTGACTGCTGCACGTTGCCAGGAGTAGACCCCGCATGGGCTGATCCTCCAAATGTTCCACGTGCACAACCGCCGTTCACAGGAGCCGCACGAGGAGAGTGGCCACGAGGCAAGCCAACGCCCCCAACAACCGTGCTCTTGTTAAGTCACTCCAACCTGGGTCAGGACCGCAAAAAGCCTTGCACCTGTACAAACGACGGGTAGCTACACGATTCCTAATCTTCTCCCCTGATCCCCTGTCGCCGCTTCGTGGTTTGCCCCCCTCCCAGTCTCCCCCCCCCCCCCCCCCCCCCTGCCTCTCGTCAAAGACCTCACTGACTTTATGAAGTCTAACGCCCCCAAGAGGTAATTCTGGGCGACACGTGCAGGGTAGGGGCAGCCAAACAGCGGAGCAGAATAGTTTGTCACAAACTGTCTAATCAAGGGTTGACGCATGGCAACGGGCGATGCAGAGGCGTTCCCCCAACTTGGCTCAAGTCGGGGAAGTTGGCCCGACATGCGGCATGGGCCCTGATGAGGGCTTAAAGCTGTTGCCGCCAGAGAAAGAACCCCCCACGTGATGATGTCGTAACACATCCTACTTCCACTTCTGGACGTGTGCAGGGTCAGAGAATCGCCTCCCATCTTTCTTCTTTCTTTTCATTTCTTTTTTGTGTGTCCTTTTTCTGTTCTTTTCTTTTTCTGCAGCCCACCCTCACTGTTCAACCAAAAAATAAAAAGTTGTCGCTGTAGATCTCTTCACCCCACAATTGGGAAACCACCAAAGATGTTGTGAAAGGGGGCGGGAGATGAGATACTAACCAGAAACAGAAAGCATCCTCAGGGCTCAGCCTGGCGGAACGGGAATATGCAAAAGAACCCGCGGGAAGGACGGCCCTGTCTGCCTACAGAGTTAATCAACTTTGAAGCGTGAAGCAAATTTCATGCCACGGTGACCATCCTGGCGTGCACAGGGAGCATTTGAATGTGGGAAGAAAGTGGATTATTACAGAGCCAAAAGAGAGATCAGATGATAGTTCCTCCCCCATAGGGGCTAGTGGGGGAGGCGGGAGTGGAGGCAGGCAGGCGACATGTTGCCAGTGGTGCCGACATCAATATTTAAATGGGACTGCTGTCTGCCACGTGGCCGGGGCGCGGAGGCCTGTGGCTTCAGTTGTGGGGCTGAGGGCGGAACAAAAGGGCACAAGAGGAACCCACGGTCAGGGACACAGGCCCGCCATGCTCGTGACGTCAGGTGTGAGGAAGCTAGCCATGGTGACTTCATTCTGGCCTCCTTTTTTCTCACTGACTGTACAATAGTCCGCCAAGCTTTCCTCAGGAGAGATGAAATGAAAATGCAGTCTTCTGAATTGATGATGCTTCCCTTCTTTCCATTTCTTAATGCACGTCCTGTTACTCTTCCAAGTTTGCGTCTTGAGGGACACAATGAGGGGCACGCGCGCGCGCATGCATGCTTGCATGCACGCGCGCGCGCGCGCGTACACACACACACACACACACACACACACACACACACACACACACACACACACCACACACACACACACAAGTCCTTCAGATGAGACTAAAAACCGAGGTCCCGTGTACGAACGCATGCAGAACATTTTGTGCACAAGTTAAAACCCATTCTACTTTTCAGAAGAGTAGATCATTGTGCGCCGGTGGGAATGGATGACAAAATTTACAAAACTGCATACACACGGGTACTGGATGTTAAAAAGCACATAAGTGCCTACTCCATTATCCTCGAAATAAAAAGAATAGAATTGCACACACACACACACACACACACACACACACACACACACACACACACACACACACACACACACACGAGTGCAGAATGGTCGTTTGTTCAATGAAGCGTGGCAAATGCAGGATTTTTATTTTATTTCTGTAGTCACTCAGTATGGCGTCAAGACCAAGTCCCACCCACCCTTGGGTGAAGAACACCCCCAGCATCAAACAACCTGCCGGATTGGTCCTGACCCTAAGCAAACATGGTGGTGGCTGGTTGATGGCACAAGCCCTACATCCCCTAGCTCTGCTGGGACTTGAATACAACAAACCAGACCAAACGTGGTGACCTCCATACTTGAGCTTTCAAGACGCGGTAGCACATCTTATAGATTCTGGCGTTTGACCAGTGAGTCAACATAACCTGACTTCTAACTCCATTTCTTGAGCAGTCATAGGGATTGAATTCATCCTGGCGGAGCTCATCCTTCTACAGACTACAGACAGCATGCTGGGTATGTTTGCATAGCCCAATATAGGGTAGAATGCGTAGTGCCTGATCTTCTCCTGTGCTTGTCACTCTGCAGGAGGTCTGCCTGCTGGCCTCAGCTGACACCTGCCGACTACAGGGCAGCTCAGTAAAACATTCATAAAAAGGAGAATGGGGAGGTGGGCAGAAAATAAGCAAGGGAGAGAGAGTTTGGGGGGGAGGGGTAAAGGGTTGGACAAAAGGAGTGATACAAAAGGGGACATTTTTAGCACATAATTTTCTTAAAGTGGGGATGCTGTTTATACTGAAAGAGCCCCCGCTGTTTTTACTGAAAGAATCCCATGGGGAGAGGTGGCGAAGGGGGGGGGGGGGGGGGGTACTATGTTTGTATCATCCATATCACTGTCCATAGGTCAAAGTTCGGCATGAAAGTCAGCTATAACTGTAGTCGAAAGAAGGTTTTATGTCTATGGCATCATCTGTATGTTAAATCAGAACAAGGCGTGCGTAAAACTCGCCAAAGTAACCCAGAAGCCATGTAGGACCCCTTCCAGTAGTCGGTCTTGCAGCGGCTTAGCATACATTGCTAACAGGCTTTGATATGAGGTTTTTGACGGATAAAACTTGGAAACGGCTATGTGCAGTGAAGTCAGGTTGAGTTGGTGAAGATGCTGAATTCTGAGGAGCAGGCCTCAAGGAGCGTAGAATATTTTTGACAGCGGGTGAGGATTGATACCTAATGCTGATAGTGCACAGGGAACCACGAGTCCTCTCCATGGAACGGAGGTCAAATTCATGTACCCCCCACACAGGCTTTGGGTTGGAGTCAGGGTACAAGTATTTCGTCTGCCCTTCTTTTTCCTTGAGGATGTGTTCCTGAAAACATTGTATAGCCCAAAACATCGGTTAAGCTGCTTCCAATTTTTTTTCTCTCTTTGCTGTTGATGGTGAAGATACCTTTTAAAAAAAAAGTGAAAGCTAATCATTTTAATAGCTGAATAAAAAAACAAAACATGTAACAATGAGTAATAACCACTCAAAATAGTACACACATACACACACATACGCACGCACGCACACACACATGCGCGCGCACGCACACACACACAGATTAACTAACAGTCGGGGACTGATGTGCGCTTGTATGACCTTTCCCCTTCCACTTCCCTACCACCGCAGAAACACGTTGGTGGGGGAAAGGAGTGGGGGTGGAGGGAGTCATTGAAGGAGGGATATCATTATTCAACCTGAAATTAACCCATTCAGAGCAGCCATGGTGTTAACAATATTTCACGGTGGAGTTAAAGAATGGTGCTCAGTTTCCTTTGTCATCTCACAGAACCCACACACGAAACACAAGACAGACACCGCATCCCGACATGAATCATTTAACACGGTCATACCATTCCGAACAGGGATCAACACTGAAAGAGATGTTCCATGAATAGTAATAATACATAATAATACATATTAATTATATTGATAACACGGTCATACCATTCCGAACAAGGAATCAACACTGAAAGAGATGTTCCATGAATAGTAATAATACATAATAATACATATTAATTATATTGATAACACGGTCATATCATTCCGAACAGGGATCAACACTGAAAGAGATGTTCCATGAATAGTAATAATACATAATAATACATATTAATTATATTGAAAACACGGTCATATCATTCCGAACAGGGACAAACGCTGCGAGAGATGTTCTAGGAATATCAATAATACATGATGATATATATTAATGATATTGATAACACGGTCATATCATTCCGAACAGGAATTAACACTGAAAGAGATGTTCTAGGATTATCAATAATACATAATAATATAATAATTGTAATGATATTGAGAACACGGTCATACCATTCCGAACAGGGATTAACACTGAAAGAGATGTTCTAGGAATATTCCATCACCAGATTACAAGCAGAACAGAACACAAGGCAACACGCAGGCATGTAACACGTTCACACGTACCCGTTCACCGCATACATCAATCCCCCCCCCCCCCCCCCCCCCCCCCCCCCCCCCACCATCCCTAAGTTATATGCTTGTTTTTGCCCTTTGCCCTTGATATGTGTATGCGTTGCACTAAAAAACCAGCGTGCACACAGGTGTTGTGTTTAGACACCATCCCAGAGGGAAAAAAAAATAATGGGTAGGCGCTGCACTTCTGGCAACGCGCTCTCCCCGGGGAGAGCAGCCCGAATTTCACGGAGAGAAATCTGCTGTGACATAAAGTGGTATAAAATGAAATATAAAATTAAAAAAATTATGTTGTCTGAAGAAAGATCTGTTCAAATCATCCCCTTCCCTTTTCCTGTTGTGAGGAAAAAATAGATATAAAAATCTGGAAGGAGGCAGAGAAACAGAAAGAAACACAATGACACACAGAATAGCTTATTGAGGTAAGCTTTTTAAGCCCATTCACAAGGGGACAGTGGGAAAAGGACTGGACACACACACACACACACACACACACACACACACACACACACACACACACACACAGCATATATATATATATATATAATATATATATATATATATATCTGTGTGTGTGTGTGTGTGTGTGTGTGTGTGTGTGTGGTGTGTGTAACAACAATAACAATTTTTATTCAGTTTTTGCAGGCCATTTAGCCCATAGGAACAACAGTTAAACATGTACTTTCATGTATGGTGAACATTATTACTTCTGATATCAAACATTTAGTGAGAAATAATCCAACTTTAAACATCAAACTATGCTGTGATACGAAGAAAATGTATTCCTTTGTATTACAGTATTGCAGTTCGGCAACCCCCTTCATGTATGGACCTATGGTCTATTTGTGACTAAATCATATTCTTCTCTCTCTCTCTCTCTCTCCTCTCTCTCTCTCTCTCTCTCTCTCTCCTCTCTCTCTCTCTCTCTTCTCCTCTCAGCACGTAATCCTCTCGCTTTCTAGGGCCGAGACACAGAAAACCAGAGAGCGAAAAGCGTGAGGTCTGAAGGGAGGAAAGCTAGAATTATAGATTGTAATATTCTGTGTTCAGGAAACCAGAACTATCAGTCCCAAATCCAAATCAGGCGAGGAGCCCTCACCACAATGGTGTCAGAGGAAACCTCCAGTTCTGATAGAGAGGGTTGTTCAAATCAAGATGAAGGCGTCTCTTCAACTAGCTGCTAGGGCCTGGTAATGACTGTGCTAATTCCTGTGGTGAAAGGCGACAAAAAGCAATAAAATGGGATCCCCCACCCCCAGGCAGCGTGTCGGCACACCGCGCAGGGCAGAATTAGCATACGGCGACACGTGACCAGCGCGAGGGGGGGAGGAGCAGGAGGTGTGGCAGCAATAGACAACTTGTCAGTTGTTTTTTTTTTACCTGGGGGACCTCCCTCCCTCCCTCCCCACCCCCATGTGGGTATTGGGAGTTACCCACTGGAACCTCAGCGCCGTTTTGCTGGTTTCTGTCGTGGGGCTTTCTTCACCCCACCCCTCATTCCCCAACACTCACAAAAGTCTTGACAAGGTGAAGTGAGGGAGAGGGGGGGGGGGGTAGACGTGGAGTGAGGACAAGCACTTGGTCCCATCAGGTTGTGCAGGTCGGAGGCACACGCCGCCCGCAAGATAAGAGAGGAAGATAGTGCAGGAGCTAATAAGGATGATTGAGGCGGATGGGGAGGGAGGGAGGTGAAAGCGCCACCCCAACCAGGGAGATGCCTGTCCCTGATGCGGTCTGCATTGCAGGGAATCAGCAGAACAGTCGGCCGGCGGATGCATGTGACTGATGCCATCTGTAAACTTTCGCGCCCTCATTCCCCATCTCTACCGTGTCTTTCTGTTTTTTTCTTCTTTTCCCCCCCCCCCCCCCCCCCCCCCCCCTTTCTTAATCCACTTTATTGTTTAGAAACAAACCGTTTCCGTTATGGGCAAGTGTTGTAAGGCGGTGGGAAAATGACGTTTATCAGCCGTTTCATCAACAGCAGAAAAGAGGAAAGGGACCTTGCTGTTTGACACACACAGGTAATCATCAGAATTAAATATTTATGAACACGCTGTATGACAAACACAGGTAATCATCAGAATTAAATATTTATGAACACGCAGCAACGGACGTTTGTGAATGAAAAGGAAAGGTATCTCCCGTGTTAATCAACTTGATTTAAAAAATTGTTTCAATCAACAACAACAACAACAAAAAACAACAACAAAATGAAAGCCAACAATGTTTAGCCTTCCAGAATATGGGAAACCTTCTCGACTTGTTTTCTTTGACAACTTCTTCTCTAGCTTACTGTCAACCTTTCTCAGCTGTAAATTTCCCGATCCGTCAAAGGTAAGATTGAAGGAGATGAGACCATGATGCTTCCCATGTCTTGCCCTACCCATCCCACACACACACCCACAATCCCCGTGACACCTGCTTGTGACGGGCAGTACTGGGTTACCAGTAGCAGGTATCTATCCCAACGTGTGATATTGAGTTACACAAACAGCAAGAGCAGGACGTGAAGCTCTGGTCCGAAATGGAACGTTCCCTTACTAAGCCAACCTAACACCGTACCAACCTGATTCTACAGATATGACTGTCTTCATAACACGGGAAAATGTCTGGAGGCAGCAACAGATGGTGAAGTCACATGAAACAAGAAACCTGTTATCATGACCTGCATTGCACAATCTGGGGGGACAACAAAACCATCACCTTTTTTTAAAAATCGTTTGATTTCAACAGCTGTGTCTTTCAAAACAGGTATTTAGGCTGATTAATTGCCAGGACTAGTTGGATTTAAAAGATTGCTCTGTGTGATACGTTTTGTGGCTTCCAGACCAGACATTTATGAACAAAACCCGCCCTCAGATTTGCATCAAGTGGGGAGAAAGTTGACTGCCGGCACCGCATCCCTTCTCCCTGTGTCGCAAGCCTTCGTTCCTCTGCCATAATTGTTCACCTCCCTTTGGTCACAGATGTTGTTATAAGGTGTGGCGGAAAGATGTAATGCAACATGTGTTCCCATATGAAATTTGTCGGTTCAGAGATGACCCGAAAAAGGGACGAACGGCTGCGTGCATATGTATATATATATTATATATATATATATATATATATATATATATATATATATATATATATATATATATATATAACAAAACAAAAACAAATTATATAGACAAGCGTTTTTCATATCGGAAATTCACAGCATTTTTGCCTTCTCCTGCAGAAACTAGTCGCTGACAAACCTCCAACAGTGCCATGGTAACGGGTCAACACTTGAAAACACTGTACACAGACGTTATGGAGTTATTGGGCTATGGTTTTATAAATTTACAGCCTGTTCATAATAATGACCAAATTCATAATCATCGCTTTGGGGGGCTAGTGTGTGACATCGTTACATGTTTTGCTTATGTACACCAAATCACCTGTTTTGAGTTTGTTTGAAGTCTTTTATCATTTTTCTTTTGTTCCTTGCATTGATTGTTTTTACCACGACATCGAAACTATAAAACATGAAATTAAGTTATCGTTTTTCAAATTATGCAAAAATGAAATCACCAACGTTGGAAACAAAGAGAACAGAAATATGCCATCAATATAAGAACACACACACACACACACACACACACACACACACACACACACACACACACACACACACACACACGCAACGCACACACGCACACACACACACCAGAAATAAGAAAATGATATTCAGTTATAACAGCATACACTCACTATAGCGCTACCAAAAACAAAACAAACCAAAAAAAGCTGTATGGAAATGCCTATGTGTGTGGGTTGTTTTGTTTTGTCTTTTTGTTCCTCAGATAGAACTCCGAGGTTAACCAATAGCGAGATTTATGAGTATGGGACCGTTTTTTCTTTGGTTATCCTTCCAACCGGCACACAATGGCCTACTCTTCCGAAAGGGGGAATGGGTTGGGTTGGGGTTTTTTTTAACCTGGGGTCAAGATGTTCTGCGTGCTTTCGCACACGGGCCCTCGGTTAAGAGTCTCATCCATAAGACTGACATTCAGTTCGATTTTTCCGTAAAACTAGGAAGAAAAGGCAAAGCTGGGAATGGAACCCAGAACCCCATATGGTTTATTTGTTGGCAGGCGAACGTCTTAACCGTTCTGCCACCTTCCTTCTTGAAATGAGTGTGTAAAAAGAGCCATAAATGTGGAGTCTGTGTCAAAATCATCACTTAGGGCCACCCAAAGAGCTACTGGACACGTTAGTCTCTAAGCGAGAGGGCAAAGTACCCACTAAAACCTAGCGCCCACAGGAAGTATGAAACTGCCGGTGTGGGCCATTTCTGGCGTGTCACACACCCCTGAAACTATATCGTAACTGTAGCCTATATCCTGAGAAAAGTGTTGACTGAAAGGGCTGGGATGGGGGAGGGGAGGGGTGATCAGGTCACCCATGCAATAGCCCGTGTTGATCTTGAAAATTATGGGGCGAAAAAGGGCTGGATGAACCGTGCAGTATTTAAAAAAAAAAAGCTGAATATGCACACTTGTGGCGCACAGGTGCATTTTTTAAATCCCGTATCCTTAGCCGTTTCATTAAAGAAAATCAAGAGATTGAAAATTAGGGGGGAGGGGAAAGAGAGAGAGAGAGAGAGAGGGGGGGGGGGTCACTGTAAAAAAACAAAAGCCTAAATGGAGACAAAAAATAGTATTCCATTGTAGTATATCTATGAAAAGACAGACAGACAAGACAAGAGACAGTAAGAATGAGAGGGGGTTACAAAATATGCTTATGTAAAACCTGTCAAGAGATTGGGAGAGAGGAGAAAAGGAATCTTTCAAGAATTCTAATCTCTGATGTTTCTCATTGTAAATGGTAAACCAATGGAAGCTTAAAGCCATAATTATGTGTTAGGTCAAGTGTGAATATCAAGAAAGGATTGGGAGGGGGGTAAGGAGGAGAGCAAAGACTGATTTTGTGTAGCGGCAATGTAGACAAGCCTGATTTTTTTTTAAACAAAGAGGTTGGACAGGAGACAGAAAAAAAGCTTTCAAAAGTTGAGATTGTATTTGGTAAGATTCTACTTCTTGTCATTCATGTCATCCTGTTTACAGCCCCACCGACCATGCAGGCCATATCAGGGCTGTCACCTTATTCCACTTCAGCAGCTCCAGTGACATTCACCTCAAGTTCAGCATGAACACACCCATTCCCTTCAAAAATCGGACACCATCTATCTGACCCAAAAAGCTGACGTGACAAAACACCTGGATAAATCCATTCCATCAAGGCCGTTGAAAACCAGACAATGCTGAGAACACCTGCCTTTCTGCTTCATTTGCTCACCCCGGGTTACTGAAAAGAGTAATGAGCACTCCAGTCTACAAAAGGAACGCATAAACAATGCCATGTTGGCAAATAAGAATAGATTTCCTCTTTGATAAAGTGATGGTATTGGTATGGGTACTGTCTTGTAGTATGTGCGAGGTGATGGTTGCATACTGTTCTGTGTTTTTCCTCTGTGATAACTGGGTTTTTTTCCCTATTATATTATATATATATATATATATATATATATATATATATATATATATATATATATATATATATATATATATATATATATATATATATATACACGGCTGCGAGGTTCTAGATTCGATTCGATATCCCACCCTTGCCCTTTATTCCCAGTTTGACGAAAAATTTGAATGTCAAAAGTCCTTTGGATGGGACTATAAACTGAGGCCCCATGCGCGGGCCCCATGCATAACATCTTGCGCACACGATAAAAACTCTCACCACCTTTCGGAAGAGTAGGCCATTGTGTGCCAGTAGGAACAGATGATAAAATTTCAAAATACGCATGCCCACAGATGTGGTGTTTAGACACCATCCCCGATGTCGGAATGCGGCTACCTAAGTGGTGAGAGGGGAACAGGTCACATACGCCAAAACCTCACCATTGGTACACCTCGCAGAGCCAAGGAACGGGGGAAAAAATCAATATTTTGTCCTCTATTAAAAGAAACTTGCTGTTAAAGGAATTTTGCTGTTTTTACTACTGCTGCGCTACTATTACTACCACTATTGCTTCTTTTACTTCTACAGCTACTGCCTCTGCTATTACTACTACTGCTGCTGCTGTTGTTGTCATTAGAGTAACGTCCTAGCGGAGATTTCCGATTTAAGGACTGCATTGCTGTTGCTTGCAGCTGCTGCTACATGAACTACGATCTTCAAGGGAATTAATTTCAAAGCAGAGTTTTTGCAGACTAGTTGTTTCCCCTACTCTTTAACGACTGATTCTTCCCTTTTTCTTTCTTTTCTGGTCTTTTATTCCATCGACCTGCTCCCAAAAGTTGCTATTTTTACGGTCCTTTATTTGAATTATTTCATTATGTCTATGTTTTTTTGTGTTTGTTTTTGTTTTGTTGTTGTTTGGTTGGTTGTTTATTGTGGTGTTTGTGTGGTGCTTTTTTTGTTTTGTTTTGTTTCGTTTGTTGGGTTTCTTCTCTTTTTTTGGTTTGGTTTTGGTTTTTGATTTGTTTTTGTGTGTGTGTGTGTTTTTGTTTGTTTGTTTGATTTTGGGGGGGGTTCTGTGACATTCCTCTCATGCTGTTCCCACACCGCTTATTTCGATCTCGCCGCCCCAGCCAGTCGTTATGTCGCATCCTCAGGGTCAGAAGTCCACAGGGGGCTTATCTATGCCAGGCCGTCGTTGGGCCACCAGTCAGAGGGACCTTGCACTGTTGCTGGGTCACCTTTAAGGTGACCTTCAGGGGTGCCTGTTAAGCTAACATACGCAGGACACCACCTACTGAGCTACCTACTGACGAAAATAATTGGCCTAGCTTCGTGGTGATTTATTGCATGATGATCAACGGTGATGAGCATGATGTATCAATGCTGCTTTGGAAATGCACGTGCTTTGGCGCTGCTTGACAGGGCTGTACTCTGTGCTTCCTAGCGCAATCATATAAACCAGTGTCAACCAGGCCAGAAAAATACAGAAACACCTGTAATGTTGGTCAGATGATTTGAGCAACACTTTCAAAATCCATCCGTTAAGTAGATGGAGCTCGACTGTGGTTTCAGCCTTCCCAGTGGGCCATAGCAAAGTCACTCTGGATAGCAGCCAGCCGGAGTCAGAAAAATTCCTGAGACTATGAGGCTCGAACCCGCGACCTTCCAGCCCGTAATCCAAGGCGATAATCTGCTATAGGCCTCGGCCTATACGAATATCAGGTGTTCACAAAGTCTATGCGATCGTTGGTGAGCGAGGTATCAGAGACCTCAGTTTCTCTAGGGGCCAGCATATTGAGGGTGGCGCCCATCTCCTCTTCTTCTTCGTCGTCGAATGCTCAGACAGCAACTCCTGAGGCCCTCACATATGCTGCCGTGCGTTGAAGTCCTCAGGGGTCCAAAAGGTTGTCCCTCATCGGCAGGTCAGTAGGCCAGATATCGGCCTTCACTCAGGTTCTGGTTTGTTGGATGGGTCTGGAGGAAGTGTTTCACTGTCATGGCAGAAGTGCCACATGGGCACACCTCTGAATCACCAATGGAGAACTTGGTAAACATGTGATGTCCGAGTCTGCAGTGTCCAGTCCTCAGCCTCACAATGGTTAGTCTTCTCGGGGCAGGAGGCAGTAGTCATTCTTACCGTTGAAATTAGTGTGCTGCTGAAGCCATCTTCTCTTTTGCTTTTCCTTCACAATTGTTGTTGCCTCTTCAAACATCACCTCCTGCTCCTCTTGAGGCATCTGACCTCCTGCCTTTACCAGTAGGTCAGCTGCCTTGTTGTCATAGATGCTGCCTGAACCTGACCTCTTCTTTCGCTCTTTAACACTAATTAAGGTTGACTGTCTTTGCTCCTTTACTGGACAGTTGTCATTTAGCTAAAACCAATAGCATCACAAACAACGTGGCAAACGGCTTGGGCTGTTAACACAAACGTCACTAACATGAAATGGCATGGAAAACGGTAACAACACAAAAACAGTTTGGGAAACAAATTCAACACCACCAACAAACGGCCTAAAGCACACACACAAAACACAAACACGCACGCACAGCACACAGCACACCACACACACCACACACACACACACACACACACACACAACACACACACAGCACACACACACACACACACACACAACAACACACTAAATACAGAGTGTGACCAACACCTTGGAAAACAAGACCAACACTGACAATAAACGAATGGGGGGAAAACAGTTAACAACAACATGCTCTGAAAACAAGAAAGTATCAACAAAACGTACGGAAAATAATAGCAACACCAATCAATAAAGTGTTTGGAAGCAACGAAGAGCTTGGAAAACAATATCACTAACGACAGCAATAACAAAAACACAAACACCAAAAAGAGACAAACAACTAGCCCTAGGTTATCATAGCACCCAAGTTTGTTTGTTTTTTTAATCGGTCTCATTGCTCACGATGAGAGGATTATGTGTGGATTGGTGAGTTCAATGAAACAGCCCAAAACAGTAGACCTTATTTATTAATTAAATAAGCTTCGTAATTGAGGCTGAGAGATTTGATTTGATTTGATTTGATTTATTCTTTTATATCGAGGATAATGGAATAAGCATTCTTGTGCTTTTTTACATCCAGTCCCCCGTGTGTATGCAGTTTTGTAAATGTCATCTGTTCCCACCGGCACACGATGGCCTACTCTTACGAAAAGCGGAAGAGAGAGAGAGAGAGAGAGAGAGAGAGAGAGAGAGAGAGAGAGAGAGAGAGAGAGAGAGAGAGAAGAATCAAATCAAATCAAATCAAATCAAATCAAATCAAATCAATCAATCAAGTTCTTTTATTTTGAGGATAAAGAATAAGCACCCATGTGCTTTTTTACAGTCTGTCCCCTTCCTGATCGGGGTACATCATGATAGTGAAATAAGCCCAGTACCCACACACTCACACAGAGAGGGGTGAGGGCGGGAAGGGGGTGGGGAGGGAGAACGCGGGGGGGCCAAGAGGGTAGGCTGGACGTAGTGGACTGAGGTGCGAAAAGGGCATGGGGTCTGATTGCGGGGTTTTCTTCAAAGAGGCAAAGTGCCGTTTTTCAACCCTCACATTTCCGCCCGTTAATTATAACCTCTCCTCCACCCACTAGGGTTCTTTGTGACGACAAATTTCATCTGCCTCCCTGAGTTTCTCCGGCTCGTTGTAATGTATCATTAAACCCTAAGTATGGAAACTACTGAACTGAGTCTTCTGCCTAGCCTGGCTGAAGGGGAGGGAGGGGGAGGGAGAAGAAGAAGAAAACTTGAAAGAAAAAAAAACCAAAATGAAAACAAAGGCTGCTGGTCTTTGTTAAGGTGAAGTCTCACCTGCTTATGATTTTTCACGTTTGTGTGTCGGCTGTAAATCCAAGATCACACATGACCCTCACCCTGGGTCTGTCTGTCTTTCATCCCCCACTGGATAATCACAGCAGTGCTGGTAATAGTCTTTTGATTTTTGCCCCCTTCCATTTTTAGGCGAAAACAAAAGACTTTGTATGCAAAGAATGGAAGACTGCTTTCTTGGGTATAAAAATGCTCACATATAACGGTCGAGGCCAGCGCAGCTGCTCCTTTTGGTGGTTTCAAAGAAGGAAATGTAGAGATGGAATTGGGGGGGGGGGGGGGGTTGCGGGGACACTCAGAGAGAGAGAGAGAGAGAGAGAGAGAGAGAGAGAGTTTTATTTGTCTTCAGGCAAGGCTGTAAAAAAAATTATTTCTAGGATTTAACCCACCATTGGGCGGGTGAGTATTTTTACTTCTCATCAACAGTCCTCCTTCACCCACAAGCAAAAGTCATTGAACGGCACACATGAAGCGGAATAATGTCACACATGATTTGGGGAAAATAGATGAATGATCCTTGAACGAGAAATAATCGAAGCCCTTTTCATTCAGAATTTTAGTGTTATTGTATAAGAGACTTTCCTTCAAATAAAATTATTCACCACCACCCAAAAATAACCCCCAAAACTTTTTTTTTAATAAATAAATAAGATAAAAATAACAATAGATAAATAAAACAAAACCCAAAACAAAAATTTTAAATTAAAATGAAAGAAAACCACCCGACGGAACAAAACCTAATTCAGCAGGGACAGCAAAACCATGTACTGATGAGAGCGCCCATGGCAACGCCGTTTTCTTTTGTAGAGGTAAGAGTTACCCACCGTGTGTACTTTTGATATCACACGATGGCGCTTTGTGGGTACAACAATTACGCGTCCATTTTGAATGTGACAGAATGAAAATCGAAACCAACAATAAGCCGATTTCCTAACTTCTCAGTGTATCTGCATATGAACAAGAGCAAGTTAAAAGCAGCAAGTTATACGGTAAAAATTCTGCAAACTTTGCCGAATGATATGATATACAAGTCTTAACGTTATATCTATTCCCAGCATAGATGCTTGAACTGAAACTGGACATGACAAACTGGTCAGGCTATTGACGATGTTAACATCACAACCTGTTTATAAACTCATCGCTCAGATCAGTCCTTTTAGGTGTGGAGAATTTATGACTTCAGGTTGTAACACAAATATAATTTAAGAGATGCAATGTAGATTTTTTTTTTTTTGGATTGAGTCAAAATAACAAAACCAAGTAAAGTTTATTGAATTTGGCACGAGCTTCATTTGCACATGGACACTGTGACGTAATGTAAACACTATTGACATCATTTCCTGTCGTCTGCTGAAATACGAGTTGAAAACGGCGAATTTTGTTTGTTTTTGTTATGGGGGGTTTGTTTTGTTTTTGTTTTTTAAAGGAGAGAGATTCCTTTTTACTTTGTGTAACATTTTTGCTGGAATTTTGATAGCTTTAATTTAGAAAGCAATCAACTCATATTATATGCTAACATTCCAATTTTTGTTGGTTGCTAAAAAGAAAATTGAAAAGGAATCGTCCCATAAAAAAACAAAACAACAACAAAAAAAAAAAAAAAAAAAACTAGGATTAATCCAAACAGTGAACTCTTCAGTTTATAGAATTGGAATAAAAATCTATTTTAATTATGGCAGTTTTTAAAATTTGAATCAAAATCTATTTCAAAGAGGGCAGCCTTTATTTATTATAATGATCCATGGTCATACACACACTCACACACACACACACACACACATGCACATGCACATGGGCGAGCACACACACACACACACACACACACACACACACACACACACACACACACACACACACACACACACACCAAGTGTGTGTATGTGTCTTTTTTTCTTTTTTTTTGCAAAGATATTTCGTTTTAAATCCTATAATGCTTATTGAAATTTGAAGTGTCAGTATATTGTGGTACTCTTTTCAATGCTAACAGATAACATATATTGAGATTTGCAAAGATATAACTGTTTATTTGTTTGAATTAACTTTTTTATTTTTTTACGCTACTGCATGAAATTCTGTTTATTTGTTTGAATAGTTTCTTTTTATTTGTTTAAATTAACTTATTTTTGGTGTGGCAAAAATGTACTTTTTCTTAGTAAGTGAAATGAAAAGGCATTTTTTATCATTCCCAGCATCATATCTGATTTTACTTCATTTTTTGTTTTTTTGTTTTTTGTTGTTAAAGATGTATATGTATTATTAAGAAATTTAATAAAGCTGTAATTAGCACAGGTTAATTGATGTTATCAAGTAGCAGTAGTAGTAAATATGATGATGGTGATGATGACATTTAAAACTGATGATAGGATGTTTCATGCTGCATTTTACTTGAGTTCAGAGCACTTCACAGCAGGTAAGCTGTTATTACACAGGCACACCCACATCATTACATGCTGCTTTTCACTTTAATTCAGAGCACTTTCAAAAGATAAACTATGACACTCACTCACACACACACACACACACACACACACACACACACACACACACACACACACACACACACACACAACACACACACCACACACAGATAAACAATCAAAGTACTCTGTGATTTTGCTACCCACTTGATTGTTTATCTGGAGTGAAACAAGGATGTATTCTAAGCCCTTTGTTGTTCTCAATATTTCTTTCTGAACTAGAAGATCAAATGAATTTATGTGGTGCCCATGGCATAGATTTATTGAACAGCCAGCTTAGCGTATTTCTTCTAATGTATGCCGATGACATTGCTTTGGTGTCAGATTCTGTTGGTGATCTACAAAAGAAAATTAATTGTCTTGAAAGGTACTGTTGCAAATGGGGTCTAAAAGTTAACATGGAAAAAACAAAAGTGATGGTTTTCAAAAATGGTGGATTTTTGAAAAACTGTGAAAAATGGTACTATGCCGGCATGCAAATCATGACAGAACCCTGTTACAGTTATCTAGGAATCATGTTTGGTTCTACTTTGAATTGGGCACGTTGTAGAGATAACTTATCTGGCAAAGCTCTCAGAGCAGTTGCAGGGATTAAAAGATTGTATTTCAGACTTAAAAACCTGCCTGTCACTACTGTGTTCAGAATTTTTGACACCAAAGTTAAACCAATTCTGTTGTATGGTTCCGAGATTTGGGGATATAGTAGATTTGACAACATTGAAAAAGTACATATCAAAATTTGTAAAATGATTTTAGGTGTGGGCAGAGATGTAAAGAATAGCATTGCTTTGGGTGAATGTGGTAGATACCCAATATACATTGATACTTTTACACAAATGATTAAATACTGGATCAGACTTCTTGCCATGCCAGAGAACAGATATCCCAAGCAATGTTACTTCATGTTGCTTAAACATGACCAGATGGGTAGAAGAAACTGGGTAACTCATGTAAGATCCATGTTATGTTCAAATGGTTTTGGATATGTTTGGGAAATGCAAAATGTTGGAGACATTTCTTTGTTTATCAGAACTTTCAAAACCAGACTTGTGGACACATATCGCCAGATCTGGCATGACTCTTTGATGTCTGATCCAGATTACTTGAGTTACCATCCTGAGATATGTAGAGCAAATTATGTAGGACTTCTGGTTTCTTCTGAACACCGCCGTGTACTTTGCTTGTTAAGAAGTAACACACTGCCACTGAAAGGAATTTCACGTTATAAGAAAACACCTGTAAGTCCATATTGTGTTCAGTGTGATGGATCTGCCATTGAAGATTTATGTCATTTTTTGCTTGTTTGCCCAAAATATGCAACTTTGCGTAAGCGTTATATCCCCCTTTATTATCACAGATTTCCATCAGGCTTTAAGGTCCAGATGTTGTGCTCAAATCCTTCTGACAAACTGATTGTGAACTTGGCAGTTTATGTAATTGAATGCCTAAAGATCAGAAACATGTAGGTCTTTCGATGCCTGCAACAAAAGATTGTGTACCCATTATATTTTATCACCTCGACTGCTTCACGGTTGCTTTTCATATTTTGTGTTCATATGGGTCTTATGGCCTGCAAAAACTGAATAAAACTGATTGATTGATTGATTGATTGATTGATTGATTGATTGATTGATTCACACACACACACACACACACACACACACACACACACACACACACACACACACACACACACACACACACACACACACACGCACATGCTTATAAAAGCAAACGAGTACAACACCCAAGTGTCTGGCACAGCAAATTTTTGTTTTTTTTAAAACCTTCAGGCTAACAGATCAGCCAACTGGGCATGCATGCTTGGTGATAAAGGCATAATAACACACAGAGAGATATGGCACAAACCTGTATAGTGATTAAGTTTAGCTTTCCCTAGTTTGTGTTTCACAAAATACAGTTTGATAGGCACCTTGTCATTATCTAGGTGTTTACTCATTTATATGATAATTTCAATTTCATTCCTTTTTTTTTTTACACAGTTTACTCTCAGTCCAAATATTCCTTTTCTTTTAAAAAAAAAGAATTACCTTTTTGGTATTGTTTCAGATGAACAGAAGTAGATGATTAAGCCTTGAGCCGAGAACAATCATGGATCATATTGGAACGATCAGAGCTGTGAGTGGATAATTTCTTTACATCGAAATGTTCTGTATATTTGTGTTTGACTTGTTTGTATTTATATATATATATATATATATATATATATATATATATATATATATATATATATATATATATATATATATATATATATATATATATATATATATATATAAAAATAAGAGAGAGAGAGTATATTATATTATACACACACACACACACACACACACACACACACACACACACACACACACACACATAGTCGTCTTGGTAAAAACCCACAATTCTGCTGGGTACCACTCTCTTCAAGTACGCAGTTGAGAGGTAAAACAGTACTAGGCATCTGTCAGTCTCAGAAGACTAAGCTTTCGAGCGCAAAGCCTGGGTTAGTAAGACCACTGAGATCTTGTCAAGTTCCCCTGGACTTTCTCTCTGTCTGTTTCTCTGTCTGTCTGTCTGTCTCTGTTTCTCTGTCTCTGTCTCTGTCTCTGTCTCTCTCTCTGTCTCTCTCTCTCTCTCTCTCTCTCTCTCTCTCTCTCTCTCTCTCTCTCTCTCTCTCCTCTCTCTCTCTCTCTCTCTCTCTCTCTCTCTCTCTATATATATATATATATATATATATATAAGCAGATGATTGCTTATTCTGTTATCCTCGATATAAAAGAATAAAAAAAAATTTAAAATTTAAAATCTCTCTCTCTCTCTCTCTCTCTCTCTCTCCTCTCTCTCTCTCTCTCTCTCTCTCTCTCTCTCTCTCTCTCCTCTCTCTCTCTCTCGCTTCCCTTTCCCCCACCCTCTCTCTCTCATTGTGTGTGTGTTTATTATTTATTTATTCATTTATTCTTTTTGTATCAAGGATGAAGGAATAAGCATTCGTGCTTTTTTTTACATCCACTCCCCATGTGTATGCAGTTTTGTAAATTTTGTCATCTGTTTGGTGTTCCCACCGGCACATACTGGCCTACTTTTTCGAAAAGCGGAACAGGATTTAATGTGTGTGTAAGATGTTCTCTGTGTGTTTGCACATGGGGCTTCAGTTTATAGTCTGAACTGAAGGACTTTTTGAGGGAGTGGAGTCAGCACTGAGGTTAACTCCAGGGGAAAAATCCCCTACAATGGGATTCGAACCCGAGTCATCAGATTGCGAGTGCAATGTTCTAACCACTAGGCTATCCGGGGTATCATTGTGTGTGTGTGTGTGTGTGCATGTGTGTGTGTGTGCATGAGTGTGTGTGTGTGTGCATGTGGGCGTGTGTGTGTGTATGTGTGTGTGTATGTGCATGCATGTGTGTATGCATACATCTGCATCTCCATTTGTGTGTATGTTTTTTATGGATTAACTTTTAGTTTTTTCTGTCTAAATCACCTCACTTCACCTGTCCTGTAGACCCTTGGATCGTGGGGGCACAACTGAAGATTTTGCAACCAGCTTCCTCCACCCCCCACGGTCCTCCACCCTCCATAGTAGATCGTTCTGTCCAAATACTTGCTCTTAAAAATGTTTAACTTGTCTATCTATCTTTGTGCCCTACTCACACAAAGTATGTTTGTTGAGATGTCTCCTTGGTTTTATTCCCTACTTTTTTATTCCCGAAGTCGGAATTTGGCTTCCTTAAATGGTTAAGGGGGGGGGGGGGGGGGGGGGGGGGGGGGGGGGGGGACAGTTGCATACACAAAAATCTCACAATTGGTGAACCTTGGAGCTATGGTGAAGGAACAAAAAACAAAAATATCTCTTGATTTTAGCTGGCTTCAAAGATTCCATGACAATGTGACGCTTGACAGTCGGTAAGAATAACCACAAGACTATTGAAAACTGAAAAGTATTTTTCTAATACGTATGTTTGCAGTCAGGTACTCTTTCATTGGAATATTTCTTTTCTCTTTAAGAATGTTATATTATAACTAATTTTTTTCCGTTTCTCGGCTAGATTACCCAGGTTCATCAATGGTGAGATTTTGCACAAGCAATTATTTTCACCCACCATGGAGGTAGCTGCATTCCGATGTCGAGGGTGTATACTGGGTATGGTATGTTTGTGTTTCCGTAACCCGCTGAATGCTGACATGAATTACAGGATCTTTACATACATATTTGATCTCCTGCATGTATATGTATATATATACAAAGGGAATTAAGGCACTGGCAGGTCTGTGCTGGAAGTTGACTTGGGAGATGGTAAATTTCCCCACCCTTAATTCACTAGACCCCATCAAGATTCAGACTCACGGTTTCATGAACCCATGAGATTTAAGTCAAACAATGTTAATCATTCGGCTGTAGCATTTGCCATTATGACTCATTTTGATTTATTTGCAATTGTTATAGCTTCACATCATGTTCACTGAGGTCTTTGTAAGCAGTCTTATTTAAGAATGATTGAATGTTTTTACTAAGTAGTTGAATGATTTTGTTCTGTCCTAGGCTGTCCCAGAGCACCTAGATGCCTCCAATTATTCAAAAGTGCAACAAAGCTTGCAGATGTGCCTGACCTCTATCCAAAACACGTATGATGATGAAAAGTGTTTTGCTGTGATGAAAACCGGCGTTTTGTGTCTGATAAGTATTCTTTTATTATTTTCACAGCAGTATTATTAAGATAAATTGTTGATATGTAATGTTGTCTGATCATGATGAATATTAATTGTGCTTGGGGAGGTGATAAAGGAAGAATTTGAGTCAGCTCTGAAATCTGAAGACTGAAGTGTTTTTAATAAAGTCAATATATATTATATATATATATATATATATAATATATATATATATATATATATATATATATATATAATATATCATGTTCAAATGATTTGTTTTGATTTTTAAAGCATTTTTTTCATAATGGTACCCTATAAAACTTTTGGAATATTTTTTTATATATACTGAAAGAGTCTAGTATTCTTTAATTTTAATTTTTAATTGCCTAGAATCATTTTGCTTCTTTTCTCCCCTTTTTCTGTTTAAAAAAAAAAATATATATATTTGTAACACTTTATAACTTTTCACTCATGTGCACATTGTACATTTACTTGGCGAATCACTGTTTCTAATCTTAGCATAAAATGTAGTCTGGGGCAGATTTGGTCAAACAGACATGCTTGATAAGACAGAAGTTTCTGTATGATTTCCCTTCTGGTGCACATGTTTTACTTGTTAAGTGTGATTCCTAGCATTACATAGGTCCCTTTCTCTTCGTTAGTGTGCTTTGAAGCAATCAAGCAAGCAACTATCTTTTGGTATCATTGCACATAATGTGTATTGCACTATTGTGTCTCATTTAACTTCGTAAGAAAGTGTACTCTTTTTTTTGAATGTTGTTTTATGTTCAAGACTTGCTTATTGAAGGAATAAGAAAGATGTGTATCTCTATGGTAAGACTTTAATATACTAAATATTGTCTTTTTTTTTTTTTATCACGTTTCAGAGATAATGCATCTCTTGGTATCAACATACCCAGTGGAAAATGGAGACCACATACTGAATCTCATTCTGGAAATTTTGACTGTGAGTAGCTTTATTTTGTAATCATATGTTATTAGTTTGTTTTTCTGAAGCACTGGAAAAACCATACTTCAAAACCAGGCAGATAGGAATGTTTCTTGCTATCAATACTTTGAAACTTTCTTTGATAATTGAGAGAAGTGGGTCACATATTCTGACACTGTTGTCAGAAATGTGCATCATCACGTATACTTCTTGGAAAAAATATTTATTTCATCTGTTCCTACTGGCATGAAATGGCTGACTCTTCTGAAAGGCAAAGTGGGTTTTTAACTTGTATACAAAATGTTCTGCATGCGTTCGTACATGGTGCTTCAGTTTATAGTCTCATCCAAAGGACTTAAAGGGGAGTGGAGTCAGCACTGAAGGTTTTCTTTTGTTATGTTGTTGTTGTTTTTTTGTCAGCACAAGTGAACTCCAGGGCAAAATTCTCTGAAACAAGCGCCCCCATGATGATTCAATCCAGCACCATCAGATCACAAACCTAATGCTCTAACTACTAGGCTACCCCACCACCTTTTTGTACTTTGAAGTTTTTGTTATCTTTTTTTTTTTTACACTTTTTTTGTAGCCTGGGAATGACAAACTAAGAAGAATGGGTGGCATTTTCAGAAAGGCCTGGTTATTGTCCTTGTGGAATTAAATAATTTAGGTATTGTGTCATGTAATGTTGTTGTTGTTGTTTTTCCAGATTTCTGGTGTTGAGTATTTGAAGGGGAGGTGTTGGTTTTGAACTTGAAGAAAATGTTACTGGAGCCACTAAAACTGAATGAGATTACAGTCCAGATATGGCGTTCATGATCACAGGGCTATAAACAGCATGAAATGAAAAATGAAGCATTCTTAACTGGAATAGCAAAAATCTAGGTCAGAGAAAAAGAAAGGTATTTGATGGACTTCAAGTTTTGTTTACTGTTTTACAGGCAGCAAGTGATCGTGGAACAAAGTGTGAGTATTTTGTGTGTGATGATCCATGACTGAAACATGATAAGCCTTTGGTGAGTTTGAGGGGTTTTGGTTCCTTAGCTAGAGCTTTGAGGTTCACCAATGGTGAGGTTTTTGCATACACAACCATTTTTGGCACCATTGTGGTAGCTGCATTCCAACCTCAGAGATGTTGTCTAAACAATATGCATGCAATTTTTGTATGTATTATTTGTCATTCATTCTTACTGGCTTGAATGGCATACTCTTTCAAAGGGCAGAAGGGTTTAAACATGTGGGCAAGATGTTCTGCATGCATTTGCACATGGAAAGTTTGGTTTATTGTCTCATCCTAAGAACTTTTGGGAGTGTAGAGTCAGACTGACATTAACTCCAGAGAAAAATCCCCATGAATGGGTTGCCTGTGGATCAAACCCAGGTTCAATCCTGGGCTGATTGCAAGCACAAAACTCCCACGAGCTATCACCCTTCACCCCCACCCCCATTTGAATGTAATGTGTGGAATAAGGGTTTGTGCAGATTTTCACTATGGAGTCAATTGTATTTTCAGTGTTCTTGTACCTCCCCTCCCCTGCCCCCCCCCCCCCCCCCCCCAAAAAAAGGGGAAAATTCCAAGAATTAACTTTTTTTTTAATCCAAGTATTCATCTGTGTATTTACAGTTTCCATATAATCATAACTTTCATTTCAGAAAAAAAAAATAATTTTTTAAGATGGTACTGTGTGCACACCATTTTTCTTTCTAATCAATTTGTAAAAAACATACAAATTTAGGATATTTGCAGGTACTGTCAGTTTGACAAAGAAATGCCAAACAGGGTAGTTTGCTGACATCAAACCTATCTTATGATTGTCAGAAATTTAGTTACGGTGCTCTTGTCATCTGTTTTGATATATTAGCGCAAAGTGTTACTCACTTTTCAACAGAAGGATACAGCTCTGGCAGAAGGGTACAGCTCTGGCAAGGTTACATTTGGTATGTGCATTTTAAAAACAGTGCAGCTGTTTTCTGTTAGCATAACTTGAAAAAGGTTGACAAAAGAAAGGGGAAGAGGAGTGGGGAAAGGGTGGGCAGTCAGATAAGTGCCTGTTGATAAGTGTGTACATATCAGTGATCTAAAAAGAAATTAGTTTATGGTGTCTTACATAATTTATTTAGATTAGTATAGTTTTTATACTTTTTTATATGAATAGCAGCTTGATTGCTTAAAAATGAAGTATGTTTTTAAGGATTGCTTTTGTCTTTTTTCAGCAAGCAGTTTAGTTGCATCTTTCATCACCAGTGCATGCCTGGACATCATTTTGAGTGACAAGTTTGCCATCTTGATCAGAATAGAAGTGAGTCTTTTTAAAGTGTTATTCTGGAAATGTCAAATAAATGAGTTACAAATGATTTCCTCAAATATTGTTGATCATGAAATATTTGCTCTACATCATTAGAATATCAGGGGAAAGTTGTATCAAGCTCCCCCTGTGTTGATGCCGGGGCTCTTACAGTATAGATAGCGTCCCCACTTTCTGCACATTCTGTGGTAGAAATTTCCCCTTTTCTATTACTCCCTTAGTTTCTGCTTTACCTTTCTGTCCCATCTTTCAAATTCAAAGCCAGTTCTCAGACCTAGGAGGATGTCAGACAGTGTTGATTCTAGGGTGCGCCCTTGCGGGATTCCCGCATTTTTTTCAACTTTGCCGCAAAATAATGTGACCAGTGCGCCCTAACGGACGCAAAAAAACTGTGGATAGCGCATATTTGAAGAAACAGTGCGCCCCCACAACTGCCGTTTGTATAGTTTCAAAATAGCGCTACGTGCGTTGGTCATTACGTTGATACCCCGGGGACAGCAGGATGCACTGATTAGCGCCTACAGTCGTCACAACCATCACAAAGCGGCTGGTCTGACGTCATCTCCCTACTCATTTACGTCATTACGTCATTTTTCAAAGGAGCCGTGACTCCTGAAACAAGTGACGTCATTGTGACAGAGATCGTTAGTGGTGTTTGTGGAAGGAGCGGCGACCCAGCAGGGTTCAAAGCTGATAGACCTACGAGTTTTCAAGGGGGGGTTTCAGATCTGGCTAGACAAGTAGCCTGTGCTTGGCAACATTAATGATGGCATAGGGTAGACTATCGGCTGGATATCGAAAATGACTTTGACTACTCCCCCCCCCCCCCCCCCCCTCCTCTCTCTCTCTCTCTCTCTCTCTCTCTCTCTCTCTCTCTCTCTCTCTCTCTCTCTCTCTCTCTCTCTCTCTCTCTCTCTCTCTCCTCTCTCTCTCCTCTCTCTCTCCTCCCCCCCTCTCTCTCTCACTGCATGGGAGGAAAAAGACTGATATTGGATTTCACCTCTTCTCATCTACATCTAATCTCTCTTAACAGAATCTCCCCTCTCTCTCTCTCTCTCTCTCTCTCTCTCTCTCTCTCTCCTCCTCTCTCTCTCTCTCTCTCTCTCTCTCTCTTTCCTTCCTCCCTCCCTCCCTCATGGGGAGGGAGCAGGGGCAAGACTTTGATATTTGCTTTCACCTCTCTTCTCATCTAGATCTAGAGTTCTAACTCTGAAAGTGGAAATAAAAAATGACTTTGACCCCCCCCCCCCCCTCTCTCTCTTCTCTCTCTCTCTCTCTCTCTCTCTCTCTCTCTCTCTCTCTCTCTCTCTCTGCCATATGGGAGGAAAAGATAAGACTTAGACATTGGCTTTAACCCCTTTTCTCATCTAGATCTAAATCTAGTAGTTCTCCCTCCAACTCTGATTGGAAATACAAGATGGACTTTTGACATCCCTTCCTCTCTCTCTCTCTCTCTCTCTCTCTCTCTCTCTCCTCTCTCTCTCTCTCTCTCTCTCTCTCTCTCTCTCTCTCTCACTCACATATGGTAAGGGGGGGGAGGGGGGGGGGGGTTAAGACTGATTTTAGCTCTTGCCTCTTTTTTCATCTAGATCTAGCTCTCTCTCCAACTCAAAATGTGGAAATACAAATTTGACTTTGACTCTCTCTCTCTCCTTCCTTCCCTCCCTCCCCCCCCTCCCCCCCCCCCCCCTCTCTCTCTCTCTCTCTCTCTCTCTCTCTCTCTCTCTTTCTCCTTCCCTACCCCCTCCTCTCTCTCTGTCTCTGTGTCTCTGTCTCTCTGTCTGTCTCTCTCTCTCATATACAAACAATGCATCTCCTCCTGTATCTATGTAGTATGTATCCCTCCACATCTGAATGTACCACAATCTTCCCCCCCCCCCCCCCCCTTTCTCCCCCCCCCCTCCCCCAAACTCTCTCTCTCTTTCCTGTGTAAGAAAATCATTTTACAGACCAGCTGCAATACATAAGGTGTATATTAAATCCTGTCTGCCTATATACCATCTTGTTTGTTTTGTTTCTCATTCTTGAAAAATAGCAGAAATCAGAGTATTAACGGTATTATGAGCAAAATATACTACTCATTACTTGTTCCCTTTTTTATGAAGAGAAAAGGGGGGAGGGGGGCAAATGCCCCCTTTTTTTCATTTCAGGGGGCCCTTGGGCCCCCTTTTTTGAAATCCTAGAATCAACACTGTCAGAGTTCTTGACCTGGGAGCTTTTGCAGTTGCTGCTGATAAAACTCCATACCTCACAGATGCATCATGAAGACAACCCTCTGACATTCAGAAAATCTGTTGACAGTTTTCTTTTTTACTTCAGAAAATTGCAGATGACCATAAGTAATGATTTTGAGGGGATTGTTGTTGCAGTGACCACCCCCCCCTCTCTGTGCAAGAAGGTTCCTCCCTTTGAACTTTCCAAGTCGTTGTTCTCTTTTTGCTCAGAACTCGGCTCCAGTCTGAGGTGGTTTCTAATGCCAGAACAAGAAGCTGGCATTATCTCTCATTCCCTGATCAGCCAATATACTTCCCGTTCTGAGTTCTTCTGTTCACCCAGCTTCCCTTACTCTGATGCTTTGTCCATAGCATATACTTTGTGGGACATTAAAATGAAGGTTTATGTCATGTCATGCTGGTAAAGAGAGTTCTATCTGTCATATCATGCTGGAAAAAGAGAGTTCTTTCTGTCATATCATGCTGGTAAAGAGAGTTCTATCTGTCATATCATGCTGGAAAAAGAGAGTTCTATCTGTCATATCATGCTGGAAAAAGAGAGTTCTATCTGTCATATCATGCTGGTAAAGAGAATTCTATCTGTCATATCATGCTGTAAAGAGAGTTCTATCTGTCATATCATGCTGGTAAAGAGAGTTCTATCTGTCATATCATGCTGGAAAAGAGAGTTCTATCTGTCATATCATGCTGGAAAAGAGAGTTCTATCTGTCATATCAGGGTAATGAGGTTCTTTTGTCATATCATGCTGGTAAAGAGAGTTCTTTTGTCATAATCATGATGGTAAGAGAGATCTTTCTGTCATATCATGTGTAAAGGATTCTATCTGTCATTCAGCTGGTAAAGAGAATTCTATCTGTCATTCATGCTGGTAAAGAGAGTTCTATCTGTCATATCATGCTGGTAAAGAGAATTCTATCTGTCATATCATGCTGGTAAAGAGAGTTCTATCTGGTCAGAGGATTGGGTCTTGGGCAACACCTAAGTACTATATTGGCTATGGAAATTGAGAGAGAGAACCATCTTGTCAATCAGATGTCTTCACCTTCACCTATCCTATTGTCTAGTAGACGGTTGGTGCACCCTTGAAGACATTGCAGCCAGTAATCAGGTGTACAGTATAGTAATTTGATGTGATCAAAGTTAACTTGCCAAAGTGTGTGCATGAAACAACTTCCCATGCCTGCTGTGCATTTCATTATGTGCATTGTTTGTTTGTGTGTTGTGTGTGTGTGTGTGTGTGTGTGTTTGTGTGTGTGTGTGTGTGTGTGTGTGTGTGTGTGTGTGTGTGTGTGTGTGTGTGTGTGTGTGTGTGTTGTGTTTGGCTATGTTTTATTTATATGTCAATCATTTATTTCCTCTGTTACAAGGTTTTGAACAAACTGAATTTCATCTTTGAGTGCACTCATTCTTCACTCAAGGACAAGCTTTTGCAAACAGAATTTTTGAAATCAAATCTGTGAGTGCTTTATTGTGTTGGTGCATGGTGGACCTTTTTTTGTTTATGTTGTTGTTGTATGTTTTAAGTTTTCTAATCTCTGCTTCTTTCTCTCATTTGATTTCCTTTTTGCATTGTTCTATCCTGATTTGTTTAGGGCCAAGATATGAGATGTCTAATTAGCATGACCTAGATAGGAATGATTAAAAAAGTAGCCTTGAAAGTAAAAATTATGATGATTATCATGATAATAAAATCCAGCCTTGTGGCACTGTAGCTAGTATGTTTGGTTCCTGACTTGAAGGTTGCAGGTTCAAATCCCATAAGAATCTTGGGTTTTTTCCTTACTGTGGCTGACTCCTACCCAGGGTCTGTTATGGACTCAGTGGGAAGACTGGCATTACTCAGTTGAGCATTGTCAGTGTTGTGGGTGCGGTTTTTTGAGTGTTGCTCAAATTACCTGACCAATACTGCAGGTCTCCGTAGTATCCTGGGCTTAGTTGACACTAGGATTGTCATGAAAGGAGGCATAGAGCACAGCGCTGTCATCTTGTTTTAGAGCTGGTGCACTTGCCTAGATTATTGATACATCAGCCTCAGCAGCAGCCATTAGGCAATGAAAGAACAGTGTTTGTGATCCATTGGCCTCTGCTGCGCTGATTTCATGGTGACCTGTGTTAGTTTCCCATACATACATATTCATGCCTAGGGTCAGTTTTTTTTTAGCTGTAGGGGTCAGAGGTTCATGGGAGAAGCTTATTGTAGGGGTGTTGTGATGGCCAGTGCCCCAGGTGGGTGTCTCACTCGGTCTGGCCCCATGACTAAGCTGCCATTGTTGACAGTAGGGGGTTTAGTTGGTGGTGTTTTCATATGTTGGTTTAGAACAGGCACCACTGAATACCACCAGAGTGACCAAGCATCTGTGTAGGGCCCACCCGGTTGGTGGCTGCATGGCGGCCTAATACAGATAGGCTGTGTGCATGAGGATACAACATGATGAGCCTGGGTATGGCTGGGGCAGAGAGATCAGAATGAGGGATATGGGAACAGCAGGACAGGAGAGTCACAGAAGAGCAGGCAGCAAAAAATATATTTATATAATGTAAATATAATATCATGATAACCATACTGATAAAAGTGATGATAATGGTGATATTTATAATGATAATAATGATTAATTGCTGTTATATACAATGCAGTGCCACAGTGCACCAAATGCACTATATAATTCAGCTCACAGATTAAAAGTTAAGACGTTATTTTTTTAGGAAGATGTAGACATTTTCATCACACCACTTATGAAAAAGGATTGGCAGACCTGTCCATAAGCTTGTGGACTCTGACTGACCCATTATCAGCCTCAACAGACCAACATGTTCAGTTTTACAGGCTTCATGTTACTTTTACCATTTATATTTTAAGTAGCTGTTCATTAATTAAGAAGTGTGTTACTTTATTTACATTATTGATGATTTCTCTATCATACAAGTGTGATGTTGCAGGCTTTTTGTTTGTTTTATTTGTTGTTATTCATTTGGTGCTTGGTGATAAATTGTGCAGAGGCAAGTTGTTCCAGCTGGTTCTTGATGTTGGAGGTAAGAAGGAGAAAATGTGTAGACGTGTAGATGCATGTTTTTGCCGGTATGTTTGGCATTGCAGTTATGTGTGTATTCTCTTGTTTGTGCATTTATGCAGATGAAATAATGAATAAGTAAATGAAAAGGTAATCTCTTTTTGTCATTCCTCTGCTAGAGCTCCAAGGTTGTGAGATTTTTGCATAGGCAGTATTTTTGCCCCTCATTAAGTTAGCTGCACTCCAAATTCAGGGATAAAAGCTATTCTAATTCTGTGTGTGAAATACTGACAAAGGAAAAAATGCCATTAGCATTCATTCATTGATCATGCAAACAGAGAACTTTGTGATCACTTGTCAACGAAGCACCACCTCAGGGGCTGTGCAGGCCACATGCAGAATAGTAATCATCCATCTGTCTGCCACTTGATGTAAAGTAGGTACAGACTTTTTTGTGCAGGCCACATGCAGAATAGTAATCACCCATCTGTCTGCCACTTGATGTAAAGTAGGTACAGACTTTTTTTGTTTAAATAGCCAAGAATTGATTCAAATCTTTACTACTTACATCACAAGAGGAACATCATGTGAAGAATTAATCAAAAGCAGATGACAGGCATGAATTGGTTTGTTAAATTATTTGAAGATAATATGTCACAGCCGATTTCTCTGCATGAAATTCGGGTTGCTCTCCCCGGGGAGAGGGCGTCGCCACAAGTGCAGCACCACCTTTTTTTTTTTCTTTTTCCTCCCTGCAGCTGTATTTGTTTTTCTATCAGAGTGGCTTTTTTCTACAGAATTTTGCCAGCAATAATGCTCTTGTTGCCATGGGTTTTTTTACGTGTGCTAAATAATGGTGTGTAACACTCAGGACCTCGGTTGATCATCTCATTCGAAACACTAGCACCCAGACCACCACTCATGGTCTAATGGATGGGGGCAAAGTTTGGGGCACAAACAGGATTTGAACCACTGTGCACTCCGACCAGGACTTTTCACTTTCTAGGCAGGCGCGTTACCTCTAGACCACAGTCCCACCTGAAAGCTTAGACCGAAAACCCCAAACTTTAGTTAGACCAATATATGCTTTATCCCTCTTTGGGGGGGCTTTTGCTAATGCCTTTTTTCTCTCTGTCTTACAGATTATGAATTCCAAGTGTGCCTGATGGAGTACTTCTGTCGTTTGATACCGAGAAAACTGAGGCAGGAATCCTCGTTAACTATGATAAAGGACCGGGACATTCGGCAAGCATACCTAGCAATGCGGGACAGTTATTTTGAAATTGTAAGGATGGCAGTATGTAAGCAGTCCTGAATGTTTCTAGTGGTTTTGAGTGTGGGCATTTTGTTTTCAAATTCAGATTGTATTGGGATTATGTCTTTGTTGTTTCAAATCATAAATAACTTTACTTTTTTTTCTTTTTTTTTTTAAAGATAACTTTTACTGTAATTTTGGGGAAAATGTAAATACCAACATTTTAATTGGATGTATACACACTCAAGTATGTTAACCATTTGCCTCAAAGTTTCTGATTCTTATATTAGTAAATAGTTTGAAAGTTTTTTGATTTGCCATTGGGTTACGGTATAATGCTCTAAAAACTTCATAGTTGTTCAAACTCTTAAAGCTCTTTCTTGATATATTCCTTTTGGGGGGTTAATCCTTTTGAAGTCACTCAAAAAATAAACATCTGTAATCATGCTTGAATTGTTTCTTCTGCATTCAAACTTTTATCCCTTCATTGGGCATCTATATTTGCATTTTGTTCTGATGATTGAAAACTAATTTTAAATAGGGAAAGGGAGAAGAGTAGCCTAGTGGTTACAGTGTTGACTTGTGACTTGACAGCCCAGGTTCCAGCCACCACCTAGGCACCAGTGCCAGGGATGGGGGAGGGGTTACCCCTGGAGTTCACATCAGTGCTTACTTACTCCACTCCCCTGAGAAGTTTTTTGGATGAGATCATAAACCAATGTCCCATGTGCAAACGCACACAGAACATTTTATGCACACACTAAGACCTGTTCAGTCTTTTGAAAGAGAAGGACATTGTATGCCAGCAGGAATGGATGACAGAATTTTAAAACTGCTTGCAGACTGGTGTTGTGTTCAGATATCATTCTGAAGGTAGATTGAGGCTTTCTTCATTGTGGGGAAAATTGGCTGTAAATGCACAGTCTCACCATTGGTGAACCTGGGAACTCTCAGCCGAGGAAGGATCACAAGAAAAAAATTATGCCAAAACACTACTACTAATCAAGATGATGTGGTTGATAGTTTGCAGCAGTGGAGCATATACATTTTTAACTCATCTTGGATTATTCATGACTGCATGGCCATCATACCAGCTAATATGTAAGATAACTGTAAATAGTCGGTCAGTGTGCTCTGATTCCTGTATATATACAGTTTATTTCATAGTTGAGAGCAGATTTTCAGTCTTAACTCTTTGCATGAGTCCTTATCCATTCAGAAAGTAGGGTATGTTTGCATTATTTGCATTTCTTACACTACAACACATGCATACACACACGCAACACGCACACACACACACCATTTCAACTGCAATTCTTCATTGCTGTTCTCTCTGTCTTCTGTCTCAGGATTGCAGGAAATTCTTGAACTACGTGAACAGTAATCAAGACAAAGCCAGAGAAAGTAAGTGCACACCTGACAAAGATCTACACTCCCTCTGAATGCTTGTCTCAGTCTGTGAAGATTTGTATTGTCATAGTTGTGCAAGTTTATGTTCCATCTGTGAATCTGCAATACTTGAACTTTGCACTTTTAGTTTACTCAGATGATTGCTTTGTTCTGTCATGCTTCTCAGCCTCCCATCCTGAAGAGCAGATCAGGACTTTATTTTTCTTTTTTAGAATGCAAGAAAGCAACTTTCATTTCTGGATGAACATATGTAGAAACTTGTGTTATGATTTTCAGTGAACATTTGGTAGCTTGCAGTGCAGTTTCTGTTCTGGTTTTCGACAGTTATTGTTTGTCTTCACCTTATCACTGCAAGTTCTGATTGTGTTTTAATTGGATTTGGATTCCAGAAAGTTATTGAATGGTTTTCCCATATTATGTGGAGTAGGTGGATGGAAAAGGGTTAGAAGAGCTGAGAGGGAAAGCTACTTGTTCTTAAAGGATGCTTAGGGCCTTTCTACTTTGGGTGACTGGGCCATGTTGATGTCTTGAGTTTACATTCAGTGGTTATTTTCTGCCATGGCTCTCATCCATCAGGTATGAGCAAAGTCAATTGATTTGCAAGTGTTGTGCAGTAGAAAGTAACACAAAGTCCTTTTTATTTTTAAATTGGATGGATGGAATAAAATTGTTGATATACTGGTGATGTTGTAGTGAATGATCTTTTTTTTTTCCAGAGTTTTTCATTTCCGTGTTGGAGCATATTTTTGGAACGGTTCAGTAAGTTTACTTTTTTCCCATATTATTTACTTCCTTCCAGATTTACAGCAAGATGGTGATCATAGTCAGTGATTTAACTTTGTCTGGGTAACTTTATCATATCCTGCAGTTTAGCTCTTTTTCCCCCTAACTGTCCTAAAGTGCAAATATTTCTTTCCTTTTTACATTACTCAGTTGGACTTTTAAAGTTCACCTAACATGAGATCTTGTGTATGTGACTGTTAACCCACCATTAAGGTAGCTGCATTCCAACTTTGGGGATGGTGACTAAACACACCAGAGTTGTTCTTACCCAAATAAAATGGCCCAACTCTTTTGGAAGGTGTAACAGGTTTTTGAGATGCGTTTAAGATGTTCTGCATGTGTTCCCACACAGCACCTCATTTTAAAGTTTCATCTGATGGACTTTTGGAGGAGTAGAGTCAGTACTGATGTGAACTCCAGGGGGAAAATCCCCTCGAACAGACATCTTTGTGGTGGCTGTTCACTGTATCAATGGCCTATTCACTAGGCTATATATCACGGAATTAATGCCCTATTCACTAGGCTATATATCACGAATCATGCTTCATGATATCATGGAATCAATGCCTATCACAAAGCTATTCACGATCAAAGCCTATTCACTAGTATATATCACGGAATCAATGCCCTATTCACTAGGCTATATATCACGGAATTAATGCCCTATTCACTAGGCTATATATCACGGAATCAATGACCTATTCACTAGGCTATATATCAGGAATCAATGCCTATTCACAAAGCTAATATCACGGAATCAATGCCTATTCACTAGGCTATATATCACGAATCAATGCCTATTCACTAGGCTATATATCACGGAATCAATGCCCTATTCACTAGGCTATATCAGTCAATGCCCTATTCACTAGGCTATATATCACGGAATCAATGCCCTATTCACTAGGCTATATATCACGGAATCAATGCCCTATTCACTAGCTATCCATGGTGGTAACCATCTTTATGTAAGCATGTGTGGGTGTGCAGGTATTTTGTCACTTCTGAGTGGATGGCTATCTGTTATTCAGTTTTATACTAGATTTTGCTTTTTCTTTTAATTCATTCCTTTTCTGTAAAGAGCATTGGAGTTTTATTAATGAAGTGAAGAAGGGTTATTACATATGCTAAAACAGAAAGTTATTTTTGAAAATTGAATCATTTCATCAACACTAGTTTTGACATGCAAATTATGTTTTTCAACATGTGTTTTTGTTAAACCCATCCAATGACTTCTGTAAGTCATTTTTATGTATGTTTGGTTTTTTAACATTTTTTGATGGTTGTTACAGCTGCAGAAACCCAGTGATCTGGGCTACAATGACTTCTGGTGGGACATCAACTTTGGCAGCAAACGGATTAACATCTTCTGTGAAAACTTGCAAACCTCCAGCCAGGTAAGTATGTGTGTGTTGGCATTATGCAGGTACTGAAATGTTTCCATACCAATTACAAACAACAAGTGCGAGGTTTTTTTTAATTTACCTGAAAAAAACCCAAAAGACAATGTTTAGATAATAGGCCAGCAATATATCAGGGAGCTTTACTTACCATATGAAGTTACAAAGCACAGACAAAGTAGATGGGAATTTTATAATAATTGAAATTTTGAAACAGGTCACTCGTGTGAACTTTTAAGTGCCAGCCATTATAGTTAAGGCAAACGTGCCATTTAAAATAAAATAAAAAAAATTTTGGAAGGGATTCTCTCTCGTTATTTCAGAAATGTGCTTTCATCATTCTGTTTCTGCAGATTTATTCTTGTTGCTTGCTGTTCAATTCCCTTCCCATACAAGGCCCAGTAAGGAATCAGAAAATAATCATTTGTTGTTTTGTCTGTTCATTGTACTTGGTCTTCTACCAGATTGAGAGTCATAGTAAGTTTAGGTGCATGTGTGTGAAGACTTCTTGTTTATTTGCTTCAGAAGCAATATTGACCTGCTGCCTTCAGTCGCTCTTCAGTGTAAGGGAAAACCTCAAATCTACCACAACCTTAACATAGTGTTTTGTGCTTTCCTATTAAGTGGACAAAGAACTTTTTTTGTTTGTTTATCTACAGGTATCTCTGTAGTTATCTTATGTACACTGTACATAATGAATACAATTTTCCACATGTAAAAGAACTGACTAGCCGCCGCTGTAGTCTAGTGTTTAGGGCGTTGGACTCGTAATCTAAAGGTTGCGGGTTCGATCCCAGCTTTCGGCTATGGCGGTGTGCCCTTGGAAAAGGCACTTTACGGCTATTTTCTCACCCTGCCCAGGTGCAAAAGGGGCTACCAACCTTGTGTTCGGGGTTAACCCTGCGATAGACTGGCGTCCTATCCAGGGGGGAGTCTATGACTCTCAGTCGCTTACGCCACAGAAACGGATAAGCACCGCCTGATGAGCCTTAGGCTCGGGACAGACTTTAACTAACTTAACTTAAAAGAACTGACTGCTTCAAGAGAGCTGACCCTAGAAAAATGTTGCCAAAAAGCCACTGTCTAATGGAAACAAATACACTTTTTTTTGGTCAAATACGTGGTACTAGCGCTAGTGGCAACATGCTCTCATTGGGGAAAACAGCTCAAATTCCATGTAGAAAAATTTGCTGTGCCTAAAAATGGGATATTTAATTTAATACAGTACAATACCAAACCAAGCACCAAAAATGATTGTGTTTATCTTGTTTCAGACGAGCACTGATGATGGTTGGGATAATGTTTCCATCTGGCAAAAAGATGTGGACAAGTGTGTCTGCCATGGTAAACTTTTTTCTTCTACAAGTTTTGGGTTTTTTTTATATGAGAATGTAAATTAATTCCTTATCTCTTGTCTGTATAGGTTAACATGACAGGACTGGGATGGTGTGCAAGCGTGTGATTGAGCATGTGGACACATGAGCACTTGACATTTTCATGACAGTATAAATACCATCCCCACCTTCTGGAAATCATATGCAAGAAATGTCCACTGTTTAATCTCTGTCTTTGTTTCTGTCTTTCTCCTTATCTGTCTGTCATCTCTCTTGCTTATTTTCTGCCCTCCCAGTCCAGTCTCCTGCCTTTTTTTTTTTCAAGCAAATCTTTCAAACACTGTACTGTTTTCATTATATAACATTTTGCCTGCATAAATTTACACATTCATATCGTGCAAGAGTGCATGTGGGCAACAATGAATATGACTATGTGTGTGTATTTACTATTTCTGCATAGATGTTTTTGCAAATTGTGTATGCTATCATTGTTCATTGCTCTGGTCTTATTGAAAAGGGCCTTACATTGGGTCACTTTGTGGTGCCCTGTGCCTATGCTTAACTAGCCCATGTAGCTTAGCTGAAGAGGTGGGGTGTGTTAGATGCCCTACCCACAGTCATGTCTGTTACTTTTTCTTCTCCCCATTTCAAGTACTGGGCACATGTGTTGCAGAGGATGAAGATGCGCTGCATGTGGAACTGCATATCAAGTCAACAGCACAGGGCATCCCTGCTGGATGTGAGAATGACCCCGCTCCCATCGTGCACATTGTGACCAGTCAGCAGCGGGACCTGAGGACAGTTCTGCGTCAGTTTCTTGGAAGGGTAAACCTAATTTTCCCCCATTTATTCTAAGTATTTTACTTGCTTGTAATGATTCCCTACCTGCAAGGCTGCCATATGCATTATGTATAGTAGAACTCTTCCTATCAAAGACCAGTGTTCACTCTTGATATGACAGTGTCCTGAACTGAACTGTAACTAGCAGTTCTTGAGGTGATCCTTAAAGGCTACAGACAATGATTCCTACCATCATTCAGAGGCTTCACAGAAGGACGAGAGACCAGCGCTAAAATGTTCATGACTTTTTCTTCTTTTTTTTCTTGTTTGTTTGTTGCCTGGCATTCCTTGAAGTCTCAGTGCTACTTTTCCGAAGCCTCTTATTCCTGTCTCTCTGCACATAGCCATGCACACACACTCTTGGTCTGACACAGTCCTTGCTATTTTATATGTAAGTGTCAGTAATCTAGATTCATTCTTTTGGCAATACTGTTAATTTTTTTCATTTCATTCATAGAATCCAGCAGTTTGCTTGTCATGAATTTACAGTTGGATTTTGTATTTGTGAAACAATGATGGTCTGTGGATAGGTGTTACATTGACATGTTTTTTTGTTTGCCTTTTTCCACCTGCAGAGAGTTGTCAGTGACCAGAGAGGTGGATCCCTGTCTTCAACACAGAGGACGATGAAGACAGCCACCTCCAGCACAGAGACCTCCATGTCTGTTCAGAGCAAGGAGAAAGTGTCTGTGCCCTCTGAGCCCATGTCTACACCTGCAAGTTGTGTTCTCCTGGGTTCTGTCATCAGCCAATCTGCAAGCAGTACTGACAGTTTTCATTTTGGTTGCTTTTTTATTATCATGCTGTATTGATTGGTATGCATGGGGTGTATGCATGTTAACGCCTTGTAACCATATATGACTGATGTGCATGTTGCCAGAGCCAGTTGCCAAACAGGTCATGAAATAAAAAAAAAGTTATCTGTCCCGAGCCATAAGGTCATCAGCCGGTGCTTATCCCGTTCTGTGGCGTAAGCGACTGAGAGTCATAGACTCCCCTGATAGGACTCCGGGTCTACGCAGAGTTAACCCAACAAACAGTGGTACCCCTTTACACTGGTGGTGAGAAAGCGTAAAGTGCCTTTTCCAAGGCACAACGCCATAGCGAATAGCTGGGATCGAACCGCAACTTTAATTACGAGTACAACGCCCTAACCACTAGCCACAGGCTGGTCATGAAATAAAGATTGATAAAATTCCTTTAGAAAAATGTCAAAGACTTAAAGTATCTAGCTCAGCAAAACAACAGAAAAAGTTGGAGCATGTACAAAGACATAACCACAAGATACATGGCTAAAATCAGACGATCCAATGAAACACCACCTGGGGAAATGGCAGTTCTCCATTTCCTTAGTGCTTTGCTGGCCCCCCTGTCTTCATAGCTTCTCATACCACAGATTTGGGGATGTTGTTGCCAATGAGAGAAGCTGGGGTCTGCTGCCTCTTTTACTTTTTGCCTTGGTCTTTCAAAGATAGTCTTCATCCTTTTTCTCACTCTTTTCGAGATGTTGAAAAACTCAGGTTTTTTATTGCTCAATGCCATTTTTCCCTTTTGATGTTCATAAAGTAAGGAAGTTTGGGAGATAATGTGTTTTGAAAAGTCCTTTGACACTTTGTGTTAAAAAGATGCTGGTGGTTCACACTGTCAAAGGCTTTGCTGTGGTCTATGAAGGTGATAAAAAAAACTCTTCATCAGTACTTTTGACCTTTTTAGAGATGTTTTGAAACGTGAATACATGTCTGGTGTTCCTCTGTTCTGTAGCCTTCCTAACAGTCTGACCATTCAGAGTCTACTTTTTGTTTCACTGTATTTCAGATTATGATCAGCATGTTTTTACTTGCATGACAGATAAGGGCTACTGTCCTGTAGTTATTGCAGTCTTTCTTTTACGTTTCTGTTCTAGAGGAGCATGACAAATTCTTGTGACTTCTTGAGCTGTAATACATGATTAATCAGTCTCTTTTGAAATCATTCTTTGTTGCAGCAAAATCAAGGAAGGCCTCAAGTGTGTGCTCACCACAAACGATAGAAACCCTGGAAAAACATGACCATTCCCAAGCAACTTGTCGGAAGTCAGACAGACTGGAAAGAAAGTCATCTACGGTGTCTAATCAGAGATCCTCCCAACAGAAAAGACAGCCTGTGTTAAAAAGAGATGGTAAGTTCACTATGAAAATATAAAGAATATCCTTTGTGTTGGACATCTTTTTTCCCCCTTTTTTGGGGGGAGGGGGGGGGGTAGAATATACCAATATAAATTAGCTTGTTTAAAATAAGGCTGAACTTTTTTTATTTGGGGGGTGTCTCATTTTCTATGATGTTCCTGTCCAGCTGTTCCCCCAGCCACCCAATTCAATCTCTCTGCCTTAGCCATACCCAGATTTGCTCTGTAGCATCCTCAACATCAGAAGTCCACAGGGAGCCCATTAATGTCAGGCCACCATGAGGCCACCAGGCAGAGGATCTCTACACTCCTCCTGGGTCACTGTGATGGTGTTCATTTGTGTCAGTTCTGAGTTCATTGAATACAGGACACCACCTAATAAGCCCCCTACTGGTGATAGTAAAGTTCAATCATGGAGCCAGAGAGGGTGAGAACCTACCCGTGGTGACAACCACCACGACATCCCTCCATGCCTTCCTCTGTGAACCTCCAACCACAAAGGTTTTGACACACACTTGCCACAGGCACAGAGTGTATTGGGAAACCAAAACTGAGGTCACCATGAGACCAGAGCAACAGGAACCACCTAATTAGAGACAATTTTCTTTTTTGCATGAGTATCAGTGGTGATGAGGCTGATGTAATGATATGACAAGAGAAATTCATGGGCTTTGAAACTTCTTGACAGGGCTATGTTTGACACTTCCTATCATAATATAAACTAGTGTCAACCAGGCCCAGGTAATACAGACAGCTGCAGTGTTGGTTAGGTAATTTAATAAGCATTTTCAAAATCACATCCATAAAGTGGCTGAAGCTTGTCTGTATGGTCCTAGTCTTCCCAATGAGTCCATAGCAAATTCACTTTGGGAAGGAGCTGGCCTGAGTCTGAAAATCCTTATTACTTTTATTTCTTTATGGGATTTGGACCCAACGCTTACCACTGCACCATGGCAGCTGGCTTAAGACTGAACTTGTTTTTTGTGTTGGCAAGCATATTTTGTGTGTTCACAATGGACTTCCTGATACAAAAGCAGTTTGTCCTCTATGAGAAGAGCTGGTTGTCTGATCCTTCTATGTAGAGGTATAGTGGTGGTCCATGTTAGGTGCTTTGCCCTTGTAGGAATCATCCCAGCAGACTTTGTTCTGACAGGATCTGCCTGCCCTCAGTGGAAAGGACAGGCATGTATTCTAGGCCTCTTGTCTCGACTTCTGATTAAGTCATTGAATACAATATTGGTGGTACATGGGAGATAATAGGATAGATTTTTCTGGTCACCTGATGGATCAGGAATGAGATTTTTCTCAGACTCACATGTTATGACTGTATAGACATACATGTGCCTTGCTCCCTTCCTTCTGTATGTACATGCATGCAGAAAGGAACTGTGCATGTTAAAAAAACCTCTGAATTCATAACAGTTATCACTGGGTTACTGAAGTATCAAACTAGCCAGGCTACATCAAGGCTTCACCAAAGCATTAGTTAAGCAGTCAGTCAGGCATCTTCTAAGTGGATTTCCGGCAGAAGTGGATGGAATATGAAATATTCCAAGCACTGGCATTTGAAAAACTTGAACCTGTATTCTACCATGTGTGTGATTGATGCTTGCAAAATACTTGGAAGAGGTATCCTGTTTGTGTGTTTATTGAGGGTGCCTTTTGCATCCTTATCAAGGCTTCTCCAGTGGGTTTTTTTGGCCAGGAGTTGTTAGTGCTTGTTGATATAACTGTCCATTATTCAGTTAAGAGTCCAAATCACTACAGACTGTTAATTGCAGATAAAGTCACAAGAGACAGTGAATTTCAGATATGACTTGTCTAACCACTGTAACATTTGATCTTTTCTTTTTGCAGGGAAGGCATTGCATCAGAACTTGTTTGGCACCCAAAGACAGACTGGAGTGCCACAGTTGTCAGGAAACATGGACAGCCTGCTGTCAGGGAGCACTTGCAGACAGTCTGAACGGAAAAAACACACCAAGTCATCTGTTCAGTGTGGAGAGAAAAGGACACCAGTGATTTTCATAGATGTAGAGCAATCAGAGCAAAAGCAAGAGAAGCAAACTGCAAGTGGATATACCAGATACGCTTTTCGAGACAGTACCAACAGACTAAGCAGAAGTAGGGAGAGAGCAGACAGTTTGCAAAGGAAAAAGGCTACAAGCAGGATACAGATTGAAATTGAAAGTGACAGTGAATGTCTTGATCAGGAAAGTATGAAAGAAAAAATGATGGACCTCAAATCAAAGTCCAAAAAAGATGTAAAGAACAAAAAGCCTAAACAAAAGGCAGAAACAGAAGGCATACAAAGCACTCAGACATCATCACAGTTGAGAAATAAACTGAATAAAAGCTCTGCTGGGGAAAGAAAAAATCCCAGTTCTGTTTCTGATAGCAAGGGGAAACTTAATAACAATCCAGTGATACATTGTGCCTCTGATAAGAAGAGGATGTCAAAACAGCCACCACAAAGAAGAGAAACTAGATCTCCACTTCTTAACTTGACCTCCTCACAAAGAGATGGACAATTGGTTCAGACACAGAGAACAAGTGAGGATGCAGCATTTGGATTTGAACCTGGTACAGACAGCCAGGCAAACTCTGATGATGGCCTCAGCTGTGGACATATGTCACCTGGGCCACAAAGTGTTCAGAAAAACTCAGTTAACAAAGGGGGGGAAATTGACCCTATCCTTATTTCTGACTCCCCATCAAGCCATACACCGAGTGTCTTTGAAAAAACATGTGTTGCTGATCAAGAACCCAAGACACAGCTGTATGTTTTTTATCATGATGATGATTATGAAAAGGATTCAGACTGGATTTATGTAACTGCAGCTGGTGTGATTGGTACTCAGAGTAAAGGTGGTCAGGACAGATCCCTAGGGAAAACCCCTCAACAGAGAAGGCGTCAGGATGGAGCTGACCAGGACAAAGTACCGTTGAAAAATCACGGGGGAGGATCCACTCAGAGAAACCTACCAAAGAAAACTCCTCTGGAGGGATCTGACAAGAAGGGTAGACATTGCAAAATCATTGGGTAAAATCCAAACAAAATGAACAAGACAGAGATAAGACAGAATCCGTACAGCCCAACAGACAGGTGAAAAGTTCTCAAGAGAGATCTAAACAAAACAAACCAGACAAGGATAAGGAGCAGTCCAAACAGAGCCGTGTGCCAGACAGAAATTACCAAGAGGGAGCCAAACAAAACGGACCAGAGAAAGATCAGGAGAGATCCGTACAAAGCAGACCACAGAGAGATCAGGAGAGATCCGTACAAAACAGACCACAGAGAGATCAGGAGAGATCCGTAACAAAAACGAGACACAGAGAAGATCAGGAGAGATCCGTAAACAAAACACCAGACCACAAAAATAGAGGAGTATCAGGAGAGATCCGTACAAAACAGACCACAGAGAGATCAGGAGAGATCCGTAAACACAAAACAAAGTACACACAGAGAGATCAGGAGAGATCCGTACAAAACAAGACACAGGCAGGAAGGTATGGAGAAAGATCCAAGCAGAATGACAGACAAGAAGGAAATGGTCAACAAAGACTCGGGCAAAACGATCAAGAGAAAGATAAGGAGAGATCAAAGCAGAACAGGGAGACAAGAGAAAAACTATCACAAGGAACACATGGACCTAGAGAGACCCTCTCCACAGAATGAATTACGAGAGAGAAATGATACAGAGAGAGGGGAGAAGAATGACAGGCGAAAGATGCATTGTCAAGAAAAACAGGACAAAAAGTCTGATTCTAGAAGTGCAGTTTCTGGTGAACAGGAGGGAAAGGAAAGACACAGTTTTGCAAAAACAGGAAAGAAAAATGAACCTTTTCCTGTGAAAAGTAGTAAAAAAAACAAACTCCCATGAAAGAGACTGATAGTCGGGCTGAGATTCTTCATCTTCCTCCAAAAAGGATGCTTATTTAATACGCCCAATGTTGCAGCCCAAGAGTGTGAAAAGGATGGAGATGATGATAACCGCACAGAGGATAAGGACAGCCAAGAACAGTCTGATGAAAATTACAATTATAAAATCCCCGAAGATATGGTGTATATAACAAACTGTATGCTCTTGAAAAGTAAACCTCTTTCTGATTCAAGAAGCAAATCTGGTAGACTCTCTGAATGTTTCATTTCAAATGTTGATAATCTTGGCAATATTTCTCAGCAGAAACGCACTACAGATGGATCTGCTTTCAACCTCATGGAGGAAGCACCTGCAGAGAGTGCTTCTGATGAAAACTCTCCTTCTTCAGCTAGAGCGCTAGCAAGAGAGAGAACTGCTGCCTTGTGGAGAAAGTAGTGACTCACTGGAGAATTACAGGCTGGCCAGACAAGCAGAAAGAAGTGCAGTAGAAGCTGATTCACCTGCACTGGGGGACCTGTCCAGTAGAAAAAAGGCCAGGTTTTCACAGACCAGAAACCTGCAGACCCAGGAGGGGGAGCTGGACAAAAGCAGGGCCTCATCTACAGCAGTTATAGTCAGACGTAGAAGTCTGGCAAGCTTGGACAGCAGTATCTCTCCTGCCAAGTTTATCTCACCAGACCCCTGGACTCACAACACTGGAAAGGACCTGTATCAAGTGACCCCTGATGACCCTGAGGCAAGTCTTAAGCTGCATAGTTGTGCATGTTAGCACATGAGTATTGTTCAGTTTAAGTCAGCTAGCTAGCTTCTTTTTTTCTTCATCTGAAATGTCATCATGAATGGACAGTAAACAAATGTAATACCCTTCAGCAAAGTCACAAAACTATGCAGAGGGTTTTTTTTTTTTAATGGGTGTGGTTTTGGGGGAAGGGGTGTTGTGAAATATGTAAACAAACGGACGCAGCATGCTAAAGCCCTGATGCAAACCTTTTCTGCTATACAGTTCCTTATTGTCATAAGATTTTTTTCATTATGATGATAATACTGATATCAGTAGTGGAAACTTGCAGCATATTTACTGGCCCTACAAGAGCTCAAAGCACTGGCGTGAATATCATCCTCAGAGATGTTTATGCATGTACATAGACATCTGAAACGCAGGCCATTGTCTACGCATGTTTATGCATGTACACAGACACCTGAAACGCAGGCCATTGTCCACACATGTTTATGCATGTACACAGACACCTGAAACCAGGCCATTGTCCACACATGTTTATGCATGTACACAGACACCTGAAGCACAGGCCATTGTCCACACACAGTTGAGAGACTCTAGACCACTCATACTTATAGCCGCATGTGTCCATACACACATCTATTCTTGTGCTCACACACACGCGCACACACACACACACACGCACACATACACATACAGGGTTCTGCCAAAATCTTTAAAATAGACTCAAATTTTGGCATTGTATGCAGGCATTTGGAATTGCACTGAGGTAAAAGTTTGGATTTTCAAAAGTCGCCTCTACCTTTCAGGAATATCTAGACTCCCTGGATAAATCGAAATCTTGATTTATCCTTAGACCATCTTGCATTCTTTAAGTGAAATGAGGACCCATGTTTTCTGTTACATGCCTGTGCTTTGTTTCACATATGACACATTTTGAATT
>CM060323.1:62168263-62325763 GCA_030674155.1 Stramonita haemastoma | reverse complement strand
CTCAAACATCAGTGTATCGAAGAGAAGCTTATTCCTATTTCCTTTTATTTCAGACCACAAAGACTTTCCGGAGAGAAGGAGCAGTGATAATCACCTCCCAACACTCCTTTGAAAACTGGGATAGTCCTTTCACCGTCAGTGAGCAGTCAGCACTGTCAGGGGGCATTCAGGTAAGTGTCTCCTGCTACACTATGCACACATAAAGTACAGGATCTATCTTTCCTCTTCTTTTTTTTTTAGCTATTTCTTATTGAAATATACCAATTAGTGTTCAAAATATGGATTTAAGGGTATATATATATATATATAGGGAGAGAGAGAGAGAAAATCAAGCCAGCTCAGCCTGTTTTAGGGAATTTTCCCCTGGAGTTAACATCAGTACTGACTCTACTCCCCAAAAAGTCTTTAGGATGAGACTGTAAACTGAGGCTTGGTGAGTGTAAGCATGCAGAACATACTGCACAAACATCAAAAACCTGTTCCACATTTCAAACGAGTAGGCCTTTGAGTGCAGGTAGGAACAGATGACAGAATGTAAAAAATGCATGCATACAAGGTGTTGTGTTTAGACACCAAATTGCAGCTACCTTAATGATGAGTAAAAATGGTTGCATATACAAAAGGTTACCATTTGTGAACCTCATAGTTCTAGCCAGGAACAGGAGTTTTTAAAAAAAATCTGTAATCATTATATATCCCCCAATTCTTATGATCTATTTATTTATTTATTCTTTTATATTGAGGATAATGAAATAAGCACTCATATGCTTTTTTACATCCAGTTCCCATGTGTATGCAGTTTTGTAAATTTTGTCATCTGTTCCCACCGGCACATGATGGCCTACTCTTATGAAAAGCGGAACAGGATTCAGCGTGTGCGCAAGATGTTCTGCGTGCGTTGGCACACGGGGCCTCAGTTTAAAGTCTCATCGGAAACCATTCAGAAGCAAAGGAACACTCCAGAATAACACAAAATCATGGCACAGCACAGCTGGCCACAGTGAATTTCATCATAACTCAACTGGTCCAAATCACTGCAGCAACCAAGGTCATGTTGGACTTGCACAATGTATGATTAAAAAAAAAAAAGACATTATTTATAGAACTTGATTAGGCTTTCCAGAACTACGATATCCAATAAAAATGCTTCATTAGGTAAAGAACAGTGGTATTATAGAGTGACAAAAACCCCTTCAATTTGGACCTATAGTGTTTAGTCCAAAGTTTTGATATACTCGCAGCATAACTAATATGAATATTCCTGATATATATAATACAGAACAAGATACAGTGTTCAAACTGTCGATGCGAATGAATATGAAACATAACTAATATGAATATCCCTGATAAATATATAATACAGAACAAGATGTTCATACTGTCAATACAAATGCATATGAAACATAACTCATATGAATATTCCTGATATATTGATATATATAATACAGAACAAGGTTCAGTGTTCATACAGTCAATACAAATGCATATGAAACATAACTCATATGAATATTCCTGATATATTGATATATATAATACAGAACAAGGTTCAGTGTTCATACAGTCAATACAAATGCATATGGAACATAACTCATATGAATATTCCTGATATATTGATATATATATATATATATATATATATATATATATATATATATATATATATATATATATATATATATATATATAATACAGAACAAGGTTCAGTGTTCATACAGTCAATACAAATGCATATGAAACATAACTCACATGAATATTCCTGATATATTGATATATTATATAATACAGAACAAGGTTCAGTGTTCATACAGTCAAAACAAATGCATATGAAACATAACTCACATGAATATTCCTGATATATTGATATATATATATATAATACAGAACAAGGTTCAGTGTTCATACAGTCAATACAAATGCATATGAAACATAACTCACATGAATATTCCTGATATATTGATATATATATATATATATATATATATATATATATATATATATATATATATATATATATATATATATATATATATATATATATAATACAGAACAAGGTTCAGTGTTCATACAGTCAATACAAATGCATATGAAACATAACTCACATGAATATTCCTGATATATTGATATATATATATATTAATATATATATATATATATATATATATATATATATATATATATATATATATATATATATATATATATATATAATACAGAACAAGGTTCAGTGTTCATACAGTCAATACAAATGCATATGAAACATAACTCACATGAATATTCCTGATATATTGATATATATATAATACAGAACAAGGTTCAGTGTTCATACAGTCAATACAAATGCATATGAAACATAACTCACATGAATATTCCTGATATATTGATATATATATATATATATAATACAGAACAAGGTTCAGTGTTAATACAGTCAATACAAATGCATATGAAACATAACTCATATGAATATTCCTGATATATTGATATTGATATATATATTATATATATATATATATATATAATATATATATATATATATATATATATATATATAATACAGAACAAGGTTCAGTGTTCATACAGTCAATACAAATGCATATGAAACATAACTCATATGAATATTCCTGATATATTGATTGATATATATATATATATATATATATTATATATATATATATATATATATATATATATATATATATATATAATACAGAACAAGGTTCAGTGTTCATACAGTCAATACAAATGCATATGAAACATAACTCATATGAATATTCCTGATATATTGATATATATATATATATAATACAGAACAAGGTTCAGTGTTCATACAGTCAATACAAATGCATATGAATGTTCTGCAGATGCTGACAGGAAGGAGAGTCAGAAGAGCAAGGTAAGAATTTCTCAGACAAATTGGTTTTCTTTGACTTCATTGTTATGTGAGATGTTCATGCTTAAGATTTGGACTGCGAAACTCCCCTTACATGTTTCAGTAGAGAGGGAGTTATCCTAGTGGAACAGCATTCTTTTTTTGTTGTTGATATTTTTGTTTTCTTTGCTGTTGGTGTTGTTTGCATCTATCAGAGTGAATTTTCCAGCTGAAATTCACTGAGACAGTATTTCCATTGCCAAGGGTTCATAATGATTCAGCTTGCAAGATCCTTGTTCTTTCATCCAAAAGCCATCATCCAGACAAACTTGTAAGATCTTGAGGAAATTATCTGGCTTATTTGCAAGTCAGACCTCTGACGCATCACACTGCACAAATCTTTGACCATTTACTGGTATTAACAACATTGCTGTTCACCTTTAGACACAAAACAGTATTGAATTAAATGAACTGTGACCAAAAGGGCCCCCCCCACACACACACACACATACACACTAAAAGCTGCTAAAATTCTTTAGTGTCCAGTTGTTCAAATGTTTCCTTACCAGAACTTAATCACAAAGAAAGAAATTTTGCTGAAAGAAAATTTGACTTTTTTGTTGTGTTTTTTTAGGTGGAAAGGGGGGGGGGGGGGATGGTGGTTGTTTTTGCTTGTTTGTTCCTGTGTTTTAGTCCTTGGTTCCAGATGGCTTAAAAAGACATCATGATAGAGTTCATAGTGGACGAGAATGACAAGAAGACTGCTGGAGTGCATTGCTTTCCCCAGGTCTTTGTAAATATACAACTGATTTAGTTAGAATGATATGTGGTTAGATGACAGTGATACAGAACTCATCAAACTTCCGTCTGTTGTAGTTGATGTAGACTGGTAAACTAACTTCAAAAAAAGAACTCTGAATAACAACACTTCATTGCCAGAAGCTCTCACCTAATACTGCTGCCATTGAATTATGGACAGTTATGGTATTCATTATTAGTGTGTATATGTCACTTTGTAATGATTCTTTATCTGTGCTCTAAACTTATTTCATTATTAGTTTGTATATGTCACTTTGTAATGATTCTTTATCTTGCTCTAAACTTCTTTCATTATTAGTTTGTATATGTCACTTTGTAATGATTCTTTACCTGTGCTCTAAACTTCTTTCATTATTAGTTTGTATATGTCACTCTGTAATGATTCATTACCTGTGCTCTAAACTTCTTTCATTATTAGTTTGTATATGTCACTCTGTAATGATTCTTTGTCTGTGCTCTAAACTTCTTTCATTATTAGTTTGTATATGTCACTTTGTAATGATTCTTTATCTGTCCTCTAAACTTCAAAGGCTATTTTCCTTTGACATACATGAAAAGTTGGGACAGTATTGTCCAAACTGCTTGGTCTCAGTGTTCTCACCTTCTTGAAAACTTTATGGCAAATTGTGTTTTCAGTCCTTTTTCTAAATTCAGTCGAAAAGTAGATATAAAAAGGATGGTTTCCATTTTGGGAACTAATCAATTTACTGTTTCCAAGTGTGGTTGTCTTCTTGTCTGTATGTGTGTATATTAATGCGTCTGTTATTGTATTTAAGGTAAAAAGATCAGTAGGTGCTTTTTGATAGTTTGGAGGATTGCATTTTATTGGACCAGTAATCAGACTCAACCCCCACTTTCAGGAATCTGTGACTGTTGCTCAGACCCCAGGGACCTCCTTCTGTGGCAGTGCTCTTAGTCAGCAGTCCTTTCTGTCACAGCTCAGCCAGCGTCTGGCATCTGTGCAAACAGATGTATGTAGTATGTAAACAGTCACAGACAGGCTGCTTATAGACTTTTACGTTTTGAGGATGCTGTTGGATTTGTTACTTTTGTGTTTGTTTCTCTTTTATTGCTTAGTTTTGTTGCCCCCAACGCAGCTGCACACAGCCTCACACAGGTCATAAAATGTTGCTTTCTCACAACTGGTCATCCACCTGTATGGGAAGACCTGACACTGCTGGTAGCTTATTTCAGTGGTGCTTGTAAAATATGGATGTGGAGGGGAAATGAAAAACTGAGTTGACCAGGAGGCAGTTGCCCAAAAGGCTGCAGAATGTGAAACCTGTGTGTTCCTGCTGTTTGGTAATGAATGAGGGTGCAGATTGTACTAATGGTGCTATGAGATCCCATTGCATTGTTGACTGCATGGCAAAATGGTGTTCTGTGACCTTTTCTTTTTATACAGCTACTGTTCACCATGTCAGTTGTTGGTTACTTTTGTCCTAAGTCCAACGTTTTTGTTGTTGTTTGTTTTGGGTTCATTTTGCTAAAAGTTTCGGTTTGTGTTGTGTTTTCTCTTTTTTTATTAAAAAATTTTTTTTGGGGGGGAAGGGATGATTGGAGTGTGAGTGGTGGAGGGTAGGTGAGCAGAAGGAAACAGATCTATGTTTCTGGTACCTTAAGAGGTTGTTTCTCTAGTGGTCGGTGCACTGCATGTGTGATCTTTGTTGAACGCTCAGACAGCAACTATTCTTGTCTGTCCTATGAGCGAAAACATGTTGCACTGCCGTTAAGTGCCTGACAAGACAGGCCCAGCATATCTGACTTTGGTGTAGGAGAGAATTGTTATCTTTTAGGTCTCCAGACTGATCCAAAAAGGCAGAAAATAGACAAGAGGCAAGTGACAGGAAGAAAAGGAACAAGGCAGAAACAAAGAGAGGGATAGAAAAAAGGGAATTCCTAGCAGAGAGTTTTCAGATTGGAATGCTGTTTATACTGACAGGCCTTGGGCATCCCCATGGGGGACAAGGATGTTCTAGAAGGTTTAAAGAATAGACCATGTTCAGTCTGTGATACAAGAAGTGAAACAGTGCTCATCAAAACCCTACATCCATTACTGTAGCAGAAAGAAACCTTTCCATTTATCTGCCTTAATAAAGGTGTGATGGCCTCCTGTGCAAACTTGTCAAACTGAAGAAACTATCATCAGATAACTGCAGTATTTATAATCGAGGAAAATCATTAATGTCATGCTATAAATAGCTAAAACCATGATATGGACCCTATGTTATGTTGATAATTTTAGGCATCGTCAATCATGATGTTGATGGATTATGTGTGCCCAGTCCCCTTCCTACTGCTTCCTGTGAATGGGCATAATTGCATAACACATTAAACCATTGTCATTCTCTCTCTTTCTGTGTGTGTGTGTGTGTGTGTGTGTGTGTGTGTGTGTGTGTGTGTGTGTGTTGTCTCTCTCTCTCTCTCTCTCTCTCTCTCTCTCTCTCTCTCTCTCTCTCTCTCTCTCTCTCTCTCTCTCTCTCTCCTCCCTCCCTCCCTCCCTCACACACACACACTTATTTACTTCTTTCTCCTTACACACTTCCTTTATTTTCACCCTTTATTTCAGATAGCCCTGGAAGACATCAGAAGGAAATTACTGTACTCAGAAGACCAGTCTCCATCTGGTCCCAGTGACCTAGAAGTCTCTCCACTGAAGTCTGCTGCAGTCGCAGGCTCCAGCCAGGCCAGCAAGAGGCAGCAGGCAGAGCTGGGAGAAAAAAGGCAGCGGCTGAAGGACTTTGGACTGCTGTCGGGTAGGTTAGGCTGGGGCTGGTTTTCTGGACACACAGCTTTCCTACTTTCCTTTCTTTTTTTTTTTACAGCCTGCTAAAACCTACTGGCTCCTAGTTTGAAATTGACTTTTTGTCCTGTCTTCTTCTTTGAGGCTACTGAAAGAGTTATTTGAATGTTGCATAGAAATTTTCAGGCAGGGCTGTGTTAAAGAGGAGCTCACCTTCTCCAGTATTGAGAATGCACACCACATGTGTTTTGTCATCCACATCACCCATATGTGCTATATTGATATTATTTTTACGTGGTTATTGTTCTAATGTATGGCTTGTAACACACAGGAATTTCTCTGTTTTAGAGATACTAAAGTATTTTAATTGAATTTGAATTGAATCACTCACCACGACGGGTCTACTCTTCTGTGAAAGCTGATGGGTTTTAAGTGTGTAGAAGGTTTTTTGTTTTGTTTTGTGCTACCTCATCATAGTAACGTTCCTGTTCAGTTGTTCCCACGCCAGTCATTTCACTCTCTCCGCCCCAGCCATAACCAGATTTGTTAGGTTGTACCCTCAGAAGTCCGCCATCCATGCAAACCCACCATGGGACCACCTGCCCTGCACCCCTGCACTGCTGCTGGGTTACTTTGGTGGTGCTCAGCGAGGCCTGTTTTCAGCTAACGTACCCAGGACACTATCTGCTAATCCCCCTGCTGATAATACTCATTTCTCAGTCAAGGAGCCAGACTGAGATGCCCACCAGGGGTGGCTACCATCACAATGTCCCTCCAGCAACCCTCTCCCATGAACCTCCCATTCTGAAGGGTTTGATAGAAACTCATCACAGGGACAAAAATATATGAAGAAACCAAAACTGAGGTCACCATGAGACCAGAGCAACTGAGTCACCAAATCAGAGCCAATTTCCTTTTATTGCATAATGATCAATGGTGATGAGGATGATGTAATGATGCTGCTATTAAAGTGCAGGTGCTATGAGACTGTTTGACAACCGGGCCCTAGAGGTACAGACACCTGCAGTGTTGGTCAAAATCACATCTGTAAAGTGAAGCACAACTGTGTGATCTCAGGCTTCCCAATGAGCCCACAGCACACTCACTTTGGGTTAGAGCTGGCTGAAGCCTTGAACCTGCAACCTTCCTGTCTGTAACTCTCAAGGCGCTAACTACTGCACCAAATTATTGTCCCTACCTCCTCCTCTTGCCCCTATTTTCTTTTCACTAGCCAAGATCAGAAATATTGTTGCTAACAACAGACTTGAGTTGAAAATCCAGAATTCCTTTTAAATCAGGAAATCCGGGGGGTCAGGACAGCCTAGTGGTTTGAGCATTGTGCTCACGATTTGACAGGCTGGGTTTGAGCCACCTCCAAGACTTCCTTCCATTCAAGAGGATTTTTCCTCTCCAGTAAACATCAGTTCTGACTCCACTCCTCCAAAAAGTCCTTTGGATGAGATTATAAACTAAGACCCAGTCTGCAAGTGCACACAGAACATCTTGCACACACGTTAAAACCCGCTCTGCCTTTCATAAGAGTAGGCCATTTGTACTGGTAAAAATGGATGGCAAAAAATATATTTTAAAAAACTGCATGCACACCAGTGTTGTTTAGACACCATCCCCAAAGGCTTGATGGTGGGTGAAAACGGTTGCATACACAAAAGTCTCATCATTTGCCAACATCAAAGCCCTAGCCAAGGAACAACAAAAATTTTTTAAGAGAATTAACAGCAGAGGCCAACCAGGTCTGAGAGAAAAGATATTTGCTGCGATGGGTAATTTGAGCAATACTTTTGTAACTCCATTAAGTTGGTTGATGACGTTGACTTTGTGGTCCCAGTCTCCATTGAGGCCTAGGCACATGCAGCACAGCTCTGGGTAGGAACTGCAGAGAAACTAGCAGCTACAAAGCAAGGCTCCAGTAAAGAGCAAACCTTTCATATTCTGGCTGATACTTGACTATTAAGGTTGCTGATGATTGCATATTTTTGGTATTGTAGTTGATACACTCTATGAAAATCTGTCTTTTCCAGGCCCATCGTCCATCCTTCGACCCAGCAAATCTGCAATGAAAAGAAAGTTTGTATCCTTGACTGTACATGTAGGCCGTGAGCTGAGCTGAGGCATACATATACATTTTTGTTTTCGTTTATTCATTTCCCTCCTCTTCTGACATACTCAGATTTGTACACATACGCATGAGCACTAACACACACCATGCCCACACACATGCTTATACACACACATGTGCTCATGCACACACACAAACAAAACCACACACACACACACACACACACACACACACACACACACACACACACACACACACATACTTACACACACACAGATACTTACACACAAACACACACACCACACACACACACACACACACACACACACAACACACACACACCACACACACACAGATAAAAACAAAAATTTTGAAATTAGTCTGATGTATGTAATTTTTGTGTTGTGTAATAGGTTACACACAAAACAGTGAGAGTATGTAACATTGACTGAAGGTAACTATGTTTTGAAAGTATGACATTTTAGTGTTCACCAGAAACAGTAAATAATGATATTTTTATGGACTGTGGTTTCCTTCACATTGTAAAGGGTGATGCATTCTCTGACTCTGAAGACAATGAAGATGGAATTCCTGAAGACAATGAAGATGGAATTCCTGAAGACAATGAAGATGGAATTCCTGAAGACAATGAAGATGGAATTCCTGAAGACAATGAAGATGGAATTCCTGAAGACAATGAAGATGGAATTCCTGAAGACAATGAAGATGGAATTCCTGAAGACAGTGAAGATGGAATTCCTGAAGACAATGAAGATGGAATTCCTGAAGACAATGAAGATGGAATTCCTGAAGACAATGAAGATGGAATTCCTGAAGACAATGAAGATGGAATTCCTGAAGACAATGAAGATGGAATTCCTGAAGACAATGAAGATGGAATTCCTGAAGACAATGAAGATGGAATTCCTGAAGACAATGAAGATGGAATTCCTGAAGACAATGAAGATGGAATTCCTGAAGACAACGAAGATGGAATTCCTGAGGACAATGAAAATGCACTCCTCCAAACCAAGCTGTTGCATTTTCAACCTAGGCAGCTTTTCCCAGAAACAGATGTGAATCTTTCAGGTAATTTCTAATGCTGGAATATATTCATTTGTTTATTCTAAGGATTTGCCTGTGTGCACTCACAAACACATACATGCACACTCATACACTTTAGAGTTAGATTGTCTTTTTTTGATAAATGGACTCCATAATGAATTTGGACTCTACAGTTGTGGTCTTCTAGACAAGTATGTTAACCTTTAGTAAAACTTCTGCTGCTGCAGTTGTTATCAGTCTCAGATATTCTGTGATTTCCATGTTTGAATGCTTCTTTTGTTCTATGTTGTTGTTTTGACTGCCATCATTGCATGTGTTGTTGGTGTGTGGCTCTAGCTGCATGTCCCCTTTTGCAGCCAGAGAAAAGCAGTTGTGTTAGGCTGTGTATTCATGAAGGCCAAAGGAGAAGGACTGTTCACACAGTATTACTGTTTGTTTAATAGGAACAGTCGATGCCAGTAGTACTGTTGTGATTAGAATGGCAGACAAATTTTTGAAATATCATGATGATTGGTTTTTGTATTTTTGCTCAGTTTGTCGGTGTCAATCATATTATGTATCAGACAAAGACCTTCAGACAGAAAACGCTGCCCTGTCAGAAGGCAGTGGCCCATCAGTGGCAGGAGAAGGCAGAGAGGTGGAGGAACGCTCGTGTATGGGAGAGAGTGACGCCCAGTCATTGCCGCACAGGGAAGAGCATGGGGAAGAAACGGGGTACAGGAAGTGTGCCTCATTCTTGGGGAAGCTGAGGCATGTGATGGAGAAACGGCTCCGGGTAAGAAACCACTTATGTGCACTCTGTTGTTAGCAACACTTCCAATTAACACCTGCGGGTAAGAAACCACTCATATGCACACTGTTGTTAGCAACACTTCCAATTAACACCTGCGGGTAAGAAACCACTCATATGCACACTGTTGTTAGCAACACTTTCAATTAACACCTGCGGGTAAGAAACCACTCATGTGCACACTGTTGTTAGCAACACTTCCAATTAACACCTGCGGGTAAGAAACCACTCATGTGCACACTGTTGTTAGCAACACTTCCAAGAAACACCTGTGGGTAAGAAACCACTCATGTGCACTCTGTTGTTAGCAACACTTCCAAGAAACAGCTCCTGGTAAGAAACCACTCATGTGCACTCTGTTGTTAGCAACACTTCCTCAAGCACAGAGATTGTCATGATCTTCGTTCCATTTGGGGAAAGCTGCCTCCATTTGATACTGAGTGACACATATGACCACTTGGTTTTCTTGAGGCACAGTTCAGATCTGAAAAGTCTCACAGCTATGTGCTACTGATGGAGTTTGAACCCATCATCAGCTCACTGTGCTAGCTGTTACATGAGTACTGCTAAACAGTTTAAAAGGATTCTGTTGATTTTTTCCCCTTGTTTTTTTCTTTCTGCAACATACCATTGGTGCTGTTTCACTGCATCTCATCTCAAAAGCCCTTCGGGTGAGATTATAAACTGAGGTCCCATGTGTGAGTGCATGCAGAACATCTTGAACACACGTTAAAACCTGTTACGTTTTTCGGAAGTAGGCCATTGTGTGCCAGTGGGAAGGGATGACAAAATTTTCACAACTGCATACAAGAACTGGGTGTAAAAAAGCACACAAGTGTTTATTCCATTATCCTCGCAAAAAAAACAACAACAGAAACCCAAAACCTCACCACATACAGCCACACCTAGGTTTGTTCAGTGGCTGCATGATAGGAGGAAGTCTGTAGGCAGCTGTCGGTGTACTGTTAGGCTGCTGTGAGGAAACTGATCAGACAAGTGTCTGCACTAGCCTATAGCTAGCCAGGTCACTTCCAGGGTGTCAGTGGTGCCAGTTCTGATCCAACAAGTGGAGGAGGAAACAATGCACCCAGTTCACTCTGCTGACCACACAAGAAGTGTGAACAAGTGGAGGCAGAGTGGGCCTAGCTCCCTCCCATACAGGAGTGGTGACTGTCCCTCTCTACCTCCAGTGACAGCCCAGCACAGCACACAGGCAGGCAGGCAGAAGGCAGGGCTGCATGGAGTACAGCAGGAGTTAGCATGCAGCACACAGGCAGGCAGGCAGGCAGAAGGCAGGGCTGCATGGAGTACAGCAGGAGTTAGCATGCAGCACACAGGCAGGCAGGCAGAAGGCAGGGCTGCATGGAGTACAGCAGGAGTTAGCATGCAGCACACAGGCAGGCAGGCAGAAGGCAGGGCTGCATGGAGTACAGCAGGAGTTAGCGTGCAGCACACAGGCAGGCAGGCAGGCAGAAGGCAGGGCTGCATGGAGTACAGCAGGAGTTAGCATGCAGCACACAGGCAGGCAGGCAGAAGGCAGGGCTGCATGGAGTACAGCAGGAGTTAGCATGCAGCACACAGGCAGGCAGGCAGGCAGAAGGCAGGGCTGCATGGAGTACAGCAGGAGTTAGCATGCAGCACACAGGCAGGCAGGCAGAAGGCAGGGCTGCATGGAGTACAGCAGAGTTAGCATGCAGCACTCAGGCAGTCAGGCAGGCAGAAGGCAGGGCTGCATGGAGTACAGCAGGAGTTAGCATGCAGCACACAGGCAGTCAGGCAGGCAGAAGGCAGGGCTGCATGGAGTACAGCAGGAGTTAGCATGCAGCACACAGGCAGGCAGGCAGAAGGCAGGGCTGCATGGAGTACAGCAGGAGTTAGCATGCAGCACACAGGCAGGCAGGCAGGCAGAAGGCAGGGCTGCATGGAGTACAGCAGGAGTTAGCATGCAGCACACAGGCAGGCAGAAGGCAGGGCTGTATGGTGTATAACAGGCAGTTAGCATGCAGCACACAGGCAGAAGGCAGGGCTGCATGGTGTACAACAGGCAGTTAGCATGCAGCACACAGGCAGGCAGGCAGGCAGAAGGCAGGGCTGTATGGTGTACAACAGGAGTTAGCATGCAGCCCACAGGCAGGCAGGCAGGCAGAAGGCAGGGCTGTATAGTGTACAACAGGCAGTTAGTATGCAGCTTCTGCCTGCCTTTGTGCTGGACTGTCACTGGAGGTAGAGAGGGACATGGAGTTAGTGTATTTATTTATTATTATTTGTTTATTCATTCTTTTATATCAAGGATAATAGAATATGCACTTCTGTGCTTTATTACACTGAACGTGGTAACTGTCATTCGTGTTGGGATTGCTGATAGCTCAGACATGCCCCTAAACAGCCAGTACCACTGCCAGCTGAAAGAACTAGGCAGTGATAAACAGGCTAGTTAGTTGTAATAATTGTTTTTAAGTTGCTTACAACAAATGTATTTTGATACAGCAATTTGTTAAATTATCAAATACATTCTAATTGTAAGTGTGTTACATTTGGAACATGGAACAGATAGATTATGACAATGGCTATTTTGTTTTATTGCAAAAACTTCTCAGAATTATAAAAAAAAAGTATAAGGCATCTTACAGGCTGTAATTTAAGTGGGTTTTTTTGTTTGTCACAAAATCAAACAACAGTATTATGGTAAAACTATTTTTATTGTAAAATAGGATTGAAGAGTTAAGTGTCTATTTCAGACTGTTTTTGGTGGTGATATTGTTAAATAGGATGATGTTGTAAAATAGGATTGAAGAGTTAAGTGTCTATTTCAGACTGCTGATTTGAAAACAATGGTGGAGCTTCAGTTATGGCTGGGTAGGATTTAATCCCTAATCTGGAAAGTGCAGATGGGCTTTTTTTATCATTATGTAATTAGCGGGGGGGGGGGGGTATCTTTTAGTGATGTGATAACCTACACATGCCCTTCACAATCAGCTGAAGTAGCCTAAGGGAAGCACATGAGTGCTTATTCCATTATCCTTGATGTAAAAGAATAAATAAATAAATAGGTACAATTGAAATGAAGGATGACGATGTGGTATTGGGTATGTGTATTTATTTTATTTTGTATGTCTATATCTTATTGCTAAGACACAGGAGAAACAAGGGCAGCTGCTTGCTTTTGATGCATTGGAACTTTGCAACAGCCGAACCAACCAGCTCTGGACAGAGGACAGAAAGCAGTGGTATGATATTCTTTACAACATGTATTCTTTTATACTATGTAAGTAGGTGAAAGGTTGTGCAATGTACATTACATAAAGCTAGGCTCATAGTTGAGTATTCTGATGACAGATAATTTGATGTGTGTGTGTTTGTGTGTGTGTGTGTGCATGCATGCATGCGTGCATGTGTGTGTGCGAGATATTTTGTTTACCTGAAGTACCTTTGAATAGCAGTTCAAAACCATTGTTTCATAAGTGACTGAAAGATATGAATAATATGGAAGTCATAGCAGTATTAGACAAACGTTATATATAACCAAGTGGTTAAGACAGTGACTGTTTGACTACAGTGACAATCCCATGGGTCCATGAAGTCCTAGGTTCAAACTTCAGCGGCGTCTGGTGAATTAATTTAGGGTGGGGATTTTTACAATCTCCCAGGTCAACTTAAGTGCAGACCTACCAGTGCCTTAATTCCCTTTGTGTATATACAGATTCACAAGATGAAATGTGCATGTTAAAGATCCCGTAACTTATGTCAGCATTGGGTGGGCTACAGAAACCTGAACATACCCAGCATACATCCCCACTGTCAGAATATGGCTGCCTTCATGGTGGGCAAGAGCAGTTGCATCCCCAAAATCTCTCCATTGATGAACCTCAGAGCTCTAGCTGAGGAACAAAAAACAAACAACCCCCCCCCCCCCCCCAAAAAAAACAACAATGTACATTAAAGTGTGCTTAGGGGTTTGGGGAGACTTGTATATCATTCAAGCATATGCATGTTTTTTAACCATTCCATCTGTTCTCAAAAAAATTCACAAATTGAAACTGAATAGGTACTTTTCTGATTCTCTCAGTAAAAATAAAGGTAAACGAAACTCTCAAACATTTATCTACGAAGTGAATGTCTTTGTTGTCCCAATCTTATCAGACCCAGGGTAAAAGTCGTTTGTAGAATCATAGTAGAAAATCCCCCCCCCCCCCCCCCCCCCCCAAAAAAAAAATATATATATATATACCCTACATATGGAGTTGAACACTTTAATCTCCAAGAGTATTAAAATTGCTTTTTACCTTCCTCATTGTTTAAAGGTAACACGAGACATTTCAGACAGATTAGGTTTCCACACACTGTTTTGATATTCATCAGAACTTTGTCCACTCTCAGGAAGAAGAAAATTACTTTGTGGCTACTTTGTGCTGCTTTAAAGTCCTGGAATTTTTATTTTTAATTTCTGAACAACATTTTTCAAATGTGAAGGACAAGTCTGTTTGTCTTATTTATTTGCCTTGATTGATAAGCCACCAGTGTAATCATATCCAGCACATATGCTTGACTTTGTCTCAGTGTTTATCATTTTGCAGGGATCAAGTTGTGAAAGATTTTAAAGTACAGATTGAAAACGAACTGTCAGTTCTGGAGAACGAAGTAGAAGATATCAACAAAGTGGAAAAGAAATCTCAGGTAAAATTGTACTTGCACTTTGCTCTGATGTGACAGGTGGTAGAAAGAATCTTTGTGACTTATTAGGTTCAGTATAATTCATTTACACACACGCACACACACACACACACACACACACACACACACACACACCACACAACACACACACACACACACACACAGAGTAACAGAAGTTAGTACCTCAATGAATTTTATTATGTTTTGCCATAGGTCAGTTGATTGTGATAGATCTGACCAACATTTATCACTACAATCAGCCCCATGATTCTCTTTCTCTGAGCCTCTCATCATTTTCTTGACAGTGTTTCTGGTTTTTCATCATTGAAATCTGTTATGCATGTCATTTCTATGACTCAATTACCTTGATTTTCTTGTGAGGCCTAATCTCCCAGTGACCACAATCGTGTGTGCCATAATATCCAGTGACTGACTGCATGAGATCCATGGAAAGCCTTTTTCTGTCTGCCAGCTCTCCTACTGTAAACCTGGATACAGTCAGTCACAGGCTTCATTGACAACCTCACCACACACAACTGCTTGTGACAGGATCGTCATTCTTGTCAGCACAATCAAAAGTAGACAATGCAAACACTGATCACATCACATGCATCATTTTAATCAGACAGAAATAAGGTCCACTGGTTTTCTTTCCTAATGTGTTGTGAAATGGTGATAGATATTCCAATCTTAGTTTGATACATTGTTTTGTGTAATCTGCTAGAGTTGGATAAATTCTTATTGTTGACAATGTTGTTCCATCTGTTCATTAGAATGGTTGAGAAAGTGCCAACTTTCAACATGGTTGTTTTTTTTTTCAGGCCGTTTTTGTGCAACAGCTGAAAATGCTCCGCACCAAGCGACAGAAGCTCCTGGAAGGGTATGTATGCTGAATCTCTGAACTGTCACTTCCATTTCACATTGATCATCGGACCTCATTTAAAAACTGCTTTTTTTTACTCTCTTTCCCATTTGTTATCCTCAGAGATGAGTATTGCGAGATGTGTGTCTGGTTTGCATGCGTAGTTTTCAAGTAAGGGTGTCAACTGAAGCATCAGTTTAAAGGTGTGTATCACATATAAGTACCTACACTTTTATGCAGGTGGGGAGGGGGGGGGAACCTTCTGACTTTCAAGGAGCTTTTTTCCAAGTACAGGTAGGTCACATAAGGCCAACTTAAGCTAGATAATATGTGAGTACATGCTTCCAGAGAGTAAAGGGAATAACTGAAACCTAACATCTGTGGTGTCCAAAGGTAAAAGGGCGGTAGGAGGGAGTGGGGGGGGGTCTGGGGGCCTCCAGTGGGGTCCAGGGGTAATGATCTTTTGTTTGATGATTCACTTCAAACTGACAGTGATTATGAAAGTGACAGGGATGTGTGACACCTTTACTGAAAGTTTATGTAGCAGACAAACTTTTCAGCAGGTGACTGTACTCATGATAGTGACAAGTCCACTCTGTTCTAGCAATAGCAAAAGTCGGTTAATTAAGGCCTGAGGCAGAAGGAAATACAGGGAGTGGTGGAATGCATGGTATGGGCAGGAGGAGAGGGGTGGTGAAGAGAAGGGAATCAGTGGGGGCATGGCCAAGTTGCCAAGGCCAGAAAAGTTGGATTTGTGCATTACATTGAAATAGGTGGATGTGATCAAGTTGGTAAAGATGATCCCTGAAGAGTGTATTTTCACTCCTTTTGGGGTTTATCTTGCATATCTTGGCTAAGAGATCAAGTGTCAGGTCAAAATGTGCATAAATAACAATTTCTAGTTTGGCATGTTTTGTAATGTTTAGTAATCAACATTGTTAAGATCCAAATTGAAGTTGTGATTCCTCATTCATTTTCCCTTTGAAAAAAAATGCTGATTTGTTTTTCTCTCTCAGAAAATGATGATGCCAGAACTTTTTGTTGATCGTGAACTGTCAAAACTCTCTGGCACTGGTTAGAACCTGAAATCAGATTTTTCCTGGTTAAAGGAGAAACCAGTTCTCTGAAGTGGGACTGTGGCTGCTGCTATGACGAGGTAACTTGAAGAGTCAAACACGCAAGCTTCTCACCCAGTGTGTACTGGCAATCTCACTGGGATTCCCTGGTGGGGTGAGGGAGTGAAGCAGAGTGCATATTCTGGGTCACCCCAGGGCTGGGGAACACGCAACAACAGCTCATAGAATTATGCACATCCAAGAATTATGCCGCATTCAAAGTATGAAATGATAAGATATATATTCAATCACAAGATAACAACAGGTCAAAGTGTATTTTTGTGTACCATTGCCATTTTTAGTACCTTTCAGATGAACAAAACTTATCAGTTGTAGGAAACAGAGGAACAGTAACAAAACAAAAACAACCCAAAACAAAAGCAACACACCCCAACCACACCACACACACACACCACACACACACACACACACACACACACACTACACACACACACACACACACTCCACACACACACACAAGGGGATTTTTTCCCCTGGAGTTAACATCAGTGTTGACTCCACTCTCCCTAAAAGTCCTTCGGATGAGACTGTAAACCGTTGCCCCGTGTGTGAATGCACGAAGAACATCTTACATGTTAAATCCTGTTCCACTTTTTGTAAGAGTAGGCCATTGTGTGCTGGTGGGAACAGATGACAAGATTTACAAAACTGCATACACACGGGGAATGGATGTAAAAAAGCGCACGAGTGCTTATTTCATTATCCTCAATATAAAAGAATAAATAAATGATAGATAAACACACACACAACATTACTGTTCATCATTTAGATGCAGAACTTTAGGAGGAAGGATTTTTTTTTGCTGTGGAAAAATAGCAAGGAGACAGGAAATGAGTTGTTGCATATGTGAAGAACAGAAGGCAATAAGCCAGTACAAATCCTCTGCATTGATCTACTTTATGCATTGTAGAATGAATCTGTGAAGTGTGACTGAATTCAGTGTCACTGTTTATTTGTGTTTAAAGATTGTGAACATTGGATGTCTACTCTTGCAGGGTTGAGGCTGCCCAAAGATGCCATGACCATTTCAGAATAAAATCTCTACACTCCCAAAGGCAAACGCAGGAAGCTCAAGTATGCTTTTGCTGTTTTTTGTATATCTATTTGTTTGCAGAATGACTTTATTTCAGTATTAGCTAAATGTCAGCAATGATGTCTCTCCTTCTATGTTGTTAAGATCTTAACCTTTTTTCATGTACATTTGTATGTTGATTTTTTTTCTGTGGCATACAGAATTTCACACTTCACAACTTTTTTTCTGTTAGGAAATGCACATAGATGTGTGCTGATTAAAAGTGTCCTGCCCCATCCAAAGTATTGTTCAAAAACAGCTTGTAAACAGGAATAACACTTGCTTGTATACAAAAGGCATATAGTCAGAGGGTGAACATGTGTATGTGATAAGCCTTGTATGAAAAACTGATTGTCCTATCATCAAACATGTCTTTTGCTTGAATGTAAAATGGTTTGGTTAGAGAGGGCAGGGGTTGAAGAGTAAAACCTTTTTGTTTTCATCATTGCACTTTAAGCTTTCATGTCACTTGGAACAGAAATAAATGAGGTAAAGGGAACCTATATTCATATCTATACATGTGCATATTTCCCTTCCGAGGGTCCAAATAATTTCAGTGTTTTTTTACATAGGAATGTGCAGTACAGTATAGTTCTTACAAGAAAATGGTGAAATTCATCTTAATTCAACAGATTTTTCTTTGTTAATGGGGAAACTGAATCGAGTGACGTTCATATCAAAACCATTTATCATTTCTTCTTAACTAAAGTAACCTAGTTTTTGTGCTTGAAAACTTTTCATTTTGAATTCAGGAAGGCACCATATTGTGCTTGGGAAACACTATGTGCATTTCACAAGAGAACAGAAAAGAAATCGTCATCATGTATAGGATCACATGACATTTAATTTAAAGGTCTTTTCCTTAAGTTTGGGTTGTAATCAAGTGAGGTGCACAGAGAGTGAGGAGAGTGAGAGGGGGGGGGGGAAGAGAGAGAGAGGGGGGAGGGAGAGAGAGGGGTTTGCATGTAAAAGTGTCATTTATGTATTTATATTCTGTAATGTCTGACCAGGTTATAATCATTGGCTATGTTTCAAAGACAAGATGTACCAAATTTGAAAACTAGAAGACCTAGAATACACATTGTTCAGGGTCTGAAAAGTATCACTACAGTTTATTTGCCTAAGTGTTGGTTTGATTTGGAAATAGTAGATATATAATTCATCTTACAATAGCTTCCGTTTTTTGAAGACATAGGTGTGCATATTTGGTCAGTGAACTGAACATGATTTTCTGTCCACAGAGAGAGCTGGAATCCCAGAAGAAGGAAGATATGAATAAAATAAAGAAAAAGATGATCGAGACTTGGTAATAGCATTTCTTTTGCACCACCTTTACTCTTCTTTGTGTTTCTTCATGTCTGTTGGCAGAAAGGGCATATTTCTGGACGATAAGCCACTTCTTTTAAAACTGTGTGAATGTCTCTACAACCTGTAGATAAAATATCATCATCTCTGTCTAGCCAGATCAGTGTATTTCTAGTCTTGACTGTCATGTGTGTGTACTCTGATTCTGATGCCCTCAGTTATATGTACTCTGATTCTGATGCCCTCAGTTATGTGTGTGTACTCTGATTCTGATAACCTCAGTTAATGTGTGTGTGTACTCGATTCTGATGACCTCAGTTATATGTACTCTGATTCTGATAACCTCAGTTAATGTGTGTGTACTCTGATTCTGATGACCTCAGTTATATGTACTCTGATTCTGATAACCTCAGTTAATGTGTGTGTACTCTGATTCTTAAGACTTCAGTTATGTGTACTCTGATTCTGATAACCTCAGTTAATGTGTGTGTACTCTGATTCTGATGACCTCAGTTATATGTACTCTGATTCTGATAACCTCAGTTAATGTGTGTGTACTCTGATTCTTAAGACTTCAGTTATGTGTACTCTGATTCTGATGACCTCAGTTATGTGTGTGTACTCTGATTCTGATGACCTTAGTTATGTGTGTGCTGACTGATTCTGATGACCTCAGTTATGTGTGTGTACTCTGATTCTGATGACCTCAGTTATGTGTGACTCTGATTCTGATGACCTCAGTTAATGTGTGACTGATTCTGATGACCTCAGTTATGTGTGTGCTGACTGATTCTGATGACCTCAGTTATTGTGTGCTGACTGATTCTGATGACCTCAGTTATGTGTGTGTACTCTGATTCTGATGACCTCAGTTATGTGTGTGCTGACTGATTCTGATGATCTCAGTTATGTATGCTCTGAATCTGCTATTGGTTTACATTTCAGTAAAAGTAGAAAAGCCCAGTACTCATGGGTTTATTTGCCATAACAGTTTTTTGCAGCAGCATCTAATTTTTTTCTTTTGTTTTTGTTTTGGGGGGGTTATTTGGCTAGAGCTCCAAAGTTCGCCAGTAATAAGAATTTTGCAAATAGATGTGACCATTTTTGCCCACCATGAAGGTAGCCTCTGCCGGCTTGGTATGTGTCTCCTTGTAAGAAACATGATGGCAAACACTGCATAGAATCTGTCTGTGGCTTCATTCTGTTGTCATGACTGTGTGCCCTAAACATGTGAAACCCTTTTTTGTTCCAGCAACGTCAGCAGCTTCAGCGAATGAAGGAGTCCATCTACCAGCACTTCTTCTGAACAACAGCTGCAGTTTGGAGGGAACCAACAGTCTGTATGGTTTGTTTGTCAAGTCAGTACTGTGGGTAATACTGTTATTGGGGGGCATTTCTCAGAAATAGGAATGTTCCTGTTATTGGACCAGTAGTAGACAAACTTGTCATGTGGATAAGTGGGGGAAAAAAAGTAGCAGTCAGGCAAGTTGCTTATTGCTAGCATGCTCCCTGCAGTGGTCAGGCTTTTGCAATGATTAATTTCTTTATTTAAAAAAAAACAAGAATGAACTCAAAAAACCAAGAATGAACTCTCTCTCGTCATTGATGTTGACATGGTACCTAAACATTCAGTCTTTCCTTTTTTTGTTTATTTTTTTGGTTTTGGGTTTGTTTTTGTTTTGTTTTTTGTTGGGTTTGGGGTTTTTTGTTGTTTTTTTATTCAGTCTTTCCACTACAACAAGAGATGCCAGGTGCCCAGGTCACCTTTAAAAAGATAGGTATACCTGTAGTTATTCTGAGAATGTTGTGAATATGGTTTCAGACTTTGTGTTTTTGTATGATGCAAACCTTTTTCCGTGGTCTGCCCAGAACTTGTGATACAGGATTTGACATGCAGTTTTGATTTTCATTTTTGAGGGAACATTGACACTGTAGGTTTATTCTTGTTTTTCTTTTGAACATGCAGAACTTTTTTTTCTTTTTTTCTTAACAAGCAGAACTATTTGCATAGTTGTTTTCATGTGATGTTGACCAGTACCGAGTACTATAGGTCAGTTCCCATTTCCCTTTGGAACATGCAGGAGTTCATTGTTGTTTTTGCAAGAGATGATGTTGCCTCCACATTGAATGTTGAAAAAGTTCACATTTCTCTTCAGCGTTATGATGTACATTTCTTATTGATGTCTTTTGTCATTTTTCTTGATATCTGTATGTATAAGGAATGCCTCTGTTTCATTTCTGTATTGTGTGCAGTGCACAACATTTACCTGTTCTTTTTTTTTTGGATAGATATTGCCACCGGACTGTATCAGAATGGAGATTGCCATTAAATTGTACTGTATCCTGGCAAGAGTACACCTAGTTTCTGTGTTGTCGATTGATTGTGTGTTGTATAGGTCGAATGCAAGCGCTTTGATTTGTTTTTACAAGATATAGCACTATATGAATTCCATGTATTATTATTATTATTATTATTATTATTATTATTATTCTAGTCCTCCAAAGAGGAGCACCTTCTCTCCTGAGAAAGTTATGTGGCGATGTGTGTACACACAACATGCATGACAACATGAAATTCACAGGAAAAACACTTTTTCCTTATCCCCCCTACCCCCCACCCCACTTTCCTTTTCAAAATGGTTCTGATGCATCAGTCCACATGCAAGCAAACAGACTCTTTACACAGGAACAACATTCTTCCACAGGCTTTATTCAATAACTCCACTCTACAATACATCCTCTGCTATTCTCTCTCTAATCACACAAGCTGGTCAAGACAGTCAGCACATCAGTCAATATTAAACAATGCAATGAATCTGGGTTGTTCTCCTTGCTCAAAACTTTGCTTGTTCACAAGCGAAAACTATTTCTTGATGCTGTGATATGTCTAAAATGAAGACTCTCCTGATAAAGTCAGCTACTGCTTGACCAAATCCACACTGGGGAAGCCCCAAGTCGACAGGGGCCAGACTGAACACACACATCACAGGTCTACACACAGTCCCCGTAACTGCGGGGATCAGAGTAAACATCTGCACTTGGAGATCTCCATGGTGAACAAAACAACGTCACACCAAAAGTAATATCTCCAAAAAGAAAAAAAGCATTGGAGAGCATACAAGGTTAATTTCAATACAGGAGGAGAAATAAGCACCCAAGAATCTACCTGATAACCTGGCATCAGCCAAGGTAAAAGACACAAGAATTGAAAAGTCAGAAGTCAGTCCCCATTGTAGGGCTCAAAAGGGATAAGAAAGTCTGAAGGCTGATGGACATTAGCAACAACTGTTTAGTATGGGTCAAGTCTTCATTCTACTCAGTAGACATCTGATTAAACAAAAGATATGATTATACCTGACTACAGGTCAACACTGACATGACAGTGTGCGACTGAAGAGACCAGCAGCTGCTATGCTGCAGCACTGATCTAAACCTGATATGACACAATATTTTGGAGACAGAATATAGTTTTGTGACACAATATTTTGGAGACAGAATATAGTTTTGTGACACAACATTTTGGAGACAGAAAATAGTTTTGTGACACTTTATTTCCTATTTCAATTACCAATCTCACAGAAGATCTACCATATCAATCTAGATAAATAGAAAAATGTATCTGGCATCCACGATAACAGCTTTCACAGTATTGGTCAATTTATGACCAACACTGGTAAGGTAATCTTACATATTACAACACAGGTGGACTGAAATTTAGCACAGTCCACAAAAAGTGCTGAAGATGGTCACCTGGAATACACAGCGAATGACAGTGATCCCTTACATAGACTTGGTCACTACTAACTTCTCAGAAAAGGGGCATCAAAGCTGAAGGGTTTAATGAGGCAAGTCCACAAGCTTGAACCAGTAGCCACATTCACAGCGCCGTGATTCTCCCTTGTGGAGGTACATCCAGTTGATGCTCACAGCGTCTTCCTCACCTGCAACAAACATTGGATGATGGAAGCTTCTTTACACTTTACTGACTGACTTCACAAATGCAAACTGTTAACACAAGAAGGAAGGTGGTAGGACAGTTATGACATTCACCTACCTAACAAGTAAACAGTGAGATTCTGGGTTTGATTCCCAGCCTTGCTGAGAAAATCAAACTGAATGTCAGTCTTTCGAATGAGAATATAAACAAAGGCCCCATGTGCGAATGCACGCAGAACATCTTGCATACACATTAAAAACCTGCTCTACCCTTTTATCTGAACTCTGGGGCATTTTTAGCATTCACTGACTTGCATATACCACACTCAGACTTGGTACTGGTGTTCAGCAATCTTGCACTTCATTTTCAAAACGGATTTCCCAGGACACAGCGCTGTCTAGATGTGTCTACTTGTCAGCTGCCTGCAGTTTCTTACTTGTAAGTGTACTGATGCCAAGTTCAGCACAGAGCTGACTGGGAACATGACTTCTCTTGTTTGTGCTCAGAGTCGAACCATGCTAGTGGCGGCACACACTGTAGCTGCACCACAGAACTGTTGTTTTAAAACACACCATCTTTCATTGCTGGATTTATCTATAATTGTACTTACAAATGCAGCCCACGAGTCGTTTTTCATACAGTGAAGGGATCAAAGTGGGTTCATTCACTGTGCCTTTTGCTCGCTTCTTCACGTTCATCTCAAATGGGTCCTGCACAAAACAAATTCCACATTACAATTTTTTTTTTTTTCATTTCCCAGGCTGGAGCTCTGAGGTTCACCGATGGTGAGACTTGTGAATGCAAAACCCTTTTCGCCCACAATTCAGACAGCCACATTCAGACTTTGGGGATACAAAGTGAAAGCATAAGCAAATATTTTATTCAAAACCAGAGTATCTGATGATGCATAATCAGTTATCTCCAATTTTTCACATGCAAAAAATTATTCATATAGACTAGACTTGACTGTATCTGAATTTAACACTTTCCATGATCTATCCAAGACACACTGCACATGTATATATATATGCATAATCACATGTATTTAAAGCAAAAATAGGGTTGTGTATACAAAGGCCAAAATACGCTCTGCATGTGATGCAGATGTGTTTAGCTTTTCACACTGCTATGGTCAAGGAATTAACGTAAAATTATCACAGATTTCTCACACTGACAGAAAAGTACAAGACATATCAGAGTAAAATCACAAACACTGCTTTGTTTCACTCTATTATACCTTTTGTATAAAAATGTAGCTGTCGACATTTAACAAGAAAATAACATTTGAACTAAAGGAAAAAAAACAAAAACATTTGAACTGAAGGAGCAGAGGCACAGCTGACATCACATCACTGACAAGCTACGCTAGGCATGGCCTCTCTTTTTCACACTTAGTTCAGCCTGACCTACTGTGGCTACACTTGCATCGTGGACCTCTTGCACTTAGTTAAGTATGACCTACTGTGGCTACACTTGCATCGTGGACCTCTTGCACTTAGTTAAGCCTGACCTACTGTGGCTACACTTGCATCGTGGACCTCTTGCACTTAGTTAAGCCTGACCTACTGTGGCTACACTTGCATCGTGGACCTCTTGCACTTAGTTCAGCCTGACCTACAGTGGCTACACTTGCATCGTGGACCTCTTGCACTTAGTTAAGTATGACCTACTGTGGCTACACTTGCATCGTGGACCTCTTGCACTTAGTTAAGTATGACCTACTGTGGCTACACTTGCATCGTGGACCTCTTGCACTTAGTTAAGTATGACCTACTGTGGCTACACTTGCATCGTGGACCTCTTGCACTTAGTTAAGTATGACCTACTGTGGCTACACTTGCATCGTGGACCTCTTGCACTTAGTTCAGCCTGACCTACTGTGGCTACACTTGCATCGTGGACCTCTTGCACTTAGTTAAGTATGACCTACTGTGGCTACACTTGCATCGTGGACCTCTTGCACTTAGTTCAGCCTGACCTACTGTGGCTACACTTGCATCGTGGACCTCTTGCACTTAGTTAAATATGACCTACTGTGGCTACACTTGCATCGTGGACCTCTTGCACTTAGTTCAGCCTGACCTACTGTGGCTACACTTGCATCGTGGACCTCTTGCACTTAGTTAAATATGACCTACTGTGGCTACACTTGCATCGTGGACCTCTTGCACTTAGTTCAGCCTGACCTACTGTGGCTACACTTGTATCGTGGACCTCTTGCACTTAGTTCAGCCTGACCTACTGTGGCTACACTTGTATCATGGACCTCTTGCACTTAGTTCAGCCTGACCTACTGTGGCTACACTTGCATCGTGGACCTCTTGCACTTAGTTAAGCCTGACCTACTGTGGCTACACTTGCATCGTGGACCTCTTGCACTTAGTTAAGCCTGACCTACTGTGGCTACACTTGCATCGTGGACCTCTTGCACTTAGTTAAGCCTGACCTACTGTGGCTACACTTGCATCGTGGACCTCTTGCACTTAGTTCAGCCTGACCTACTGTGGCTACACTTGCATCGTGGACCTCTTGCACTTAGTTAAATATGACCTACTGTGGCTACACTTGCATCGTGGACCTCTTGCACTTAGTTCAGCCTGACCTACTGTGGCTACACTTGCATCGTGGACCTCTTGCACTTAGTTAAATATGACCTACTGTGGCTACACTTGCATCGTGGACCTCTTGCACTTAGTTAAATATGACCTACTGTGGCTACACTTGCATCGTGGACCTCTTGCACTTAGTTCAGCCTGACCTACTGTGGCTACACTTGTATCATGGACCTCTTGCACTTAGTTCAGCCTGACCTACTGTGGCTACACTTGCATCGTGGACCTCTTGCACTTAGTTCAGCCTGACCTACTGTGGCTACACTTGCATCGTGGACCTCTTGCACTTAGTTAAGCCTGACCTACTGTGGCTAAACGTGCCTCATGGACCAAATCCCTAAGATTAGAATCTACCATTCTATGGCTTAATTTTTTTTTGTATGGCTTTAAACTTGCACTTTCATGCATAGATCTGACCCTTTTAGCTAAAAACAAAATAGCAATAGCTGTGCACAGCAAGGAAAGACAAATCAACCCATGTACTGAAAAAAATGGTTACAAACTGACCATGTAACTTCAGTTACCATTTTTAAAACTATGACAAGATTTCTGTATGTCTGTCTGTCTCTCCCTCACACACACACACACACACACACACACACACACACACACACACACACATACACACACAATTTATTTCCAATAAACCAGATTAATAACTACCCTAAAGGTAAAAGGTGTCCCATAACCTATGAGGCTGTAGAAAAGCGAGGTATCAAAAACCTGTTTCTCTAGAAGTCAGCATATATAGAACGGCGCCCATCTCCTCTCCCTCTTTTTACCTTCCCTTACCCTAAAGAGGACAGGTACCCAACACATTTATAGAGTAAAAGATCCAAATATTCCACATCAACTGTCCAAGTGCAACAGTACAAACAGAAGTATCAAAGGTCATCAAGTGTGTCAATGATGATCCATGCAACAGGGGCCTGTTGCTGATATTTGGTTCCCTTTTCAAAAACCATCATCCTACATTGCCAACACCACTGAGATTCATGGTGTGGGAGGGCTACAGGAGATGGTAGAACTCAGCAGAGACACAAAGAGAGGGAGAACCCTGGTGGCATTACTTGGAACTCATACCAATGACAGCGGCTGTGGAGTCAGCCGAGTTGAATTCTTTTCCCAAAATACTGATAGCATGATCTAAATTAGACCTTCCACTTGGTCAATAACAGCAACAAAACCAAACAAAAACAACAAAAATAAACCTCCCAAAAAGGGAGGGGTGGGGGGAGAACAGCAAAACAAAGCACTGAGGGGAAAACAACCCCCAAAGTTGCAGACATGCATGAACTAAAAAATCAAGCACTGAAGCCGAACATACTCCCCTGCTTTAGTTTTTACACGGCTTGCAACACTTTCTCTTCTTTTCCCAGAGGAAAGTAACTTTACTTGCTGCTACAAATTCTCTGTAGATTCATGGAAAGAATAAAGCATTGTGACATGACTTTGATCTGTGTAACAAAGACTGAATGAAAGCACACACACCACACACACACACACACACACACACACACACACACACAAATTTTCCAATTACACATTTTTCTAAACAAGAAGGGCTGACTTTTTCTCTGAGTCCTATCTGTACAGCTACTGGCCCTGGACCAAGTGACACTAGAGGTTAAGTTGCTTGAAACTGTAAAAACAACTGCTAGATATAATGAACAGATGCATTTTGTAAAGTATAAAAGAGATGAAAAGAAAGTCATTTGTACCTTTTTTTTTATACATATTCACTAACCGTGACTCAGTATTTTTTGTTGTTTTTTTATCTAGCAGTACCTTTTAGATGGTCACTTTCCTCCTTGTTAACAGTATTTTTCTTGGCTCCATTGTCGAAGTCGCCATCTGACTCATCACGAGACCTCATTCTCTTCACAGCTTTGGTCATCAATAAAGATTTCTTCAATCACTTCTTGAATAATGTGAAAATATTTTTTTGTCCCATATTAATCAGGTAGACATACAATTCAACTTTATAGGAAGTGTAAAGAGAGTGTTGTATCCCTAAAACTCTAATATGCTAAAGTATTAACTTCTCAACTGCCCCCAGCAACATCAAAAACCAGAAGTTGTCATCATGATCAACAAAGCAACAGTTACAGTCCACTGGCTCAATTCGCACAATCAACAAAATAATAGTCTGTTGCTGACAGAAATGAATTACAGAGAAGCTAACAATAAATACATATATATATATATATATATATATTATATATATATATATATATATATATATATATATATATTATATACCAGCAGATTCCTTTTCTTACAATGCAGAATAGCCTGATTAAGTGATTGAAATCAATAACTCCCTTGGCTCTTCCAATGTAAAACTGCATTTGCCTTCATCATTATTCTAAATTCAATATATAACATATTTTACAAATAAAAGTAATCACTGATCACATTGTGTTTGTTACTTTTTTTTCCTTTTTTTCAGACCCACATAACCTTTTTCTTTTCCTGCCCAAAGTTCCTTACTATCCCAAAAACATTACACATTGTATATTTCAGAACAAAAAATGAAGTAAAACCAGTACTACTTTGAAAAAGAAAACTTGGTTATAAAAACAAAACCAGTAGTACCTCATTGCCCGCCAGTTTGGCCAGCAGTTCGAATCGCTCAATGCCCACCGAGTGTCCCAGGGTGTCTGGCATGGTCACCTTGTCAGAGGCTGCTCAAAACAAAATGGGAGCAGAAAAAAATGAAAACGAAATAGGAAAAGGGAGTAGACACGTGGTATTCAACATCATGAGCTACACACACACACACAACACACATGCTAAATTGATCAGATATATATTTTCTGTTTTTTTTTCAAGATATTTCAGTTCGTATCATTTTTAAAAAATCTTTTAAAAGGGTGTGATTGTGTGAATGCCATAGTATATATATAGTATATAGAGTGATAGTAGATGTAGATAAGAATTTTGAGAAGAGATGATGAATGGGTAGAAGAAATATATATTTATAGAGAAGAAGAGAGAGAGAGAGAGAGAGAGAGAGAGAAGAGAGAAGAGAGAGAGAGAGAGAGAAGAGAGTAGATAGATAGATAGATAGATAGATAGATAGATAGATAGATAGATAGATAGATAGAAAAGATATAACTGGTTACCTGCACTTGTTTTCTCCACAATATTTTCTCAATTATATGATTGGTTAAGTGGAGAATAGCATCTCTTTTTGAGATCCAAGTAAAGGCCATTTTTCTTCAACTTCTACTGCCTGTGCCAGCACTGAAAGTGACTGGTAATGTTTGGGTTATCATTGAAATCCAGCTGGGATTAGCCTATCAGCTGGGTACAAACTTTATAATCTCCCTTGCATCACTTTCTTATAAAGGCTCCTCGAACATAAGGCACAAAGATTTACTAGGTGCATTTTTTTTTCTATATTCAGTTTTTTTACAACATTTTTTCCATACATATTTTCTTTCTTTTTCTATTTTCATCTTTTACTGGCAGCAGTGGTAGCCACAGGAATATTTACCTATTCCTAAGGCTGCAATGGACACTTCTGAATTCTAAAAAGTGTCTTGCCCTTACCACAGAGGGTGAGTGAGGTTGCAATCATGCCAGGACCTCTAAGAGTGCTCAACCATGACCAAAACTCAAGTCAGGTCAGGCCCAAAGCATGGTTCTTACTCATAATTCCCCAAATGCTGCCTTTAAAGACTTTTATCATTAGGCCTAATTTTTTTTTTTTTTCTTTAATCTTTCAATTAACATCAATTCATTTATAAGAAGAAGTTGTAACTGGTTACCTGCACTTGTTTTCTCCACTGTATTTTCTCAAATACTATATATATATATATGTGCTGGTTATGGTAGCGTTTTGTTTTTTTATGGTAGATTGACTTGTAGTAAAAGTAATAATTTAGAATAGAACCATCCATCTAGCACAATTACTGGATGCATCCCTAAGACTTGTCAACCAAGATTAGAAATAATATTTCTTATATAATGTGTCTGTGATATTAAGCACTGAGTGGGTTTTCTTTTTCTCTATGTTTAATGATTTTCACATGATTTTCTTTGATTGTTTTGATGAACATGCATATGATTATGAGCACGAGTGTATTCATGACTAAGATTGGCTTAAAATCTGAATTCTTGCATATTAAAGATCATTCAATTCATTTATTCTCTTTCTGACTCGTCTCTCTTTAAAACAAACCCACATAAATGCTTATTCCTTATCCTTAGAATAAAAGAATCTTATTTGATTTAATGGGTGGTTTTGTTAGGTGGTTATTTTTTTTTTTTTAGATTTGATTTAATGTGATATGTCGCTACTCACACACACACAACCACCATTCAACCCTTTTTCCTTCCTCAGAAGCATATGTTGGGGTTTGGGAGGGGAGGGGAGAGGCTGTTTTGTTTTGGTTTGGTTTTGTTTTGTTTTGGGGTGTTTTTTTTATGAAGGTATAATGCTTGATCTCTTTTGGAATGTCCAAAGAAATGTTAGTAATAAATTTATGATAAAATCAAATGATTTATGTATCTGTTGGCTTTGACACATTTTCCCTATTTTGCAGACATCAAGGCAAATTAATATAATTATCAAGTGCAATGTCAATTCATTTGTTGTGAACAACCTTGATGTGTCCTTTTAGCTAAACTTAAAGTTAGCAGCAAATTTGTGTAAAATCACTGAGCAACAATTGATTTTCTTCTCACAGAAAATCGATTTTACTTTGTGTGCCATTCGGGTGTCTTGTAGAACACATCATTCAGAAACAAACACATGGGAGTGATTTTGAAAACTGAAACTGAAAGTAAATCAAGCCAAAGAATGGAGAACAGCCATTGGACAAACCCTGGAATCACGTACAACACTGGCTCTTCATCCCCAGAACTAAAGACGGCTTCACTTAGATCGCCTCTATAAAACTTACCAATTTTTCCTTTCTGGTGATCGATTGCAGCAGCCCCACCAGACGCCAATCTGGCGGTGTTACAGGCGACTGTTCGCCTTAGAATATTGGTGCTGGTTCTCAAAAGTGTCGTCGCCATTTTGCAGAATCCCGTCACGTGATTGTTTCAAGGTTCATGACCCGAATTTTTTTAAAGCAGCTAAACCACGTGACTGTTAGAGTTCCCATATTCAAAAAGCAGCAAAAGCGCATAAAATGGTGACCCTATACTTTAGGAAGGAAAGGGCTTGATTAATAAATACATGCAGGTTTCACAAGCAATGAATTAAAAAGCAATAAGGGGGAAAGGTCCCACTTTAAATGCCCTTTCATCTTTCGTAGAAGAGTCAGTTAGCTATGACTGTTGGCCTGGATGATGAGAGCATTCCCAGTACATCACCCATCCACATGGACAAGGGTGGGCTCTCACCAGATTCATCAACTCCAGAGATAAAAGGTTAAAAAAAAAAAAATGTTTGATTAAGTAAAGGTGGTCCCCTAACCTGTGTGGTCGTAGGGGGGCGAGGCGTCAGAGACCTCAGCTTTCTAGGGGCCAGCATTTGAGGGCGGCGCCCATCTCCTCTCCCTCGCTGTTTTACCTTCCCTGACCCTAAAGGGGGCAGGTACCCATTTACAGCTGGGGACTGGGGAACTGTACGCTACTGAAGCCAAGGCGGCTAACGGTCACCCCGTTGCTTAACTTGGCTGGTGGAAAGCGAACGCTTGACCACTGAGCTACCCGTCCCCTTCCAAGAGATACTTCCTGAAAAACTATGGCGTTGTGCCTCAACAAGTTCTCAAAAGTAAATGGAGAAGTCAAATTGAGTGTGTATTTTTCCCACTCAGTTTTCATTGGTGCTGTTTTAACTGTTTTTTTATAAAACAGCTATGTTGATGATGATGTTAGATGAGAGTTGTTGTGACTGCAGATTTTTTGTCTTTGTTTTCACTCTGTTGAGGACTCAGACATGTTGAAGCTGTATTTTCAAACTAGGATTTTTTTTTTTTTTACTATGATCTGTTGCTGATACCTGAGAATAACTATGTAGCATGAGTATCAGTTACAAGTTTGTATGGAGAAATCATTATGATCAAACAGCAATGGAAATCAATCATAAGTCAGCTAAGACCTTGGGTGTGCCAATAGAGCTGGGAAATGGCACCTGTCTATGAAAGAAGAATAGAGATCCACTATGCAAAAGCATTTTTCTTTTTATCCTACATCTTTTCATTCCACCGTAGATCATGCTTGGATGTTTGAATGCTGATCTAAGGATGTTAATTTCTGTATGATCCTGTGTGCATTTAAGAGAGGACGGGATAGCCTGGTGGTTATGTGCTGCGTTTATTTTCGAGTGTGTAGGCCTACATGCTCCAGGGGCCCTGCACTGCGCGTGCTGTACTGCAAGTCTATGCATTCACACTTTACTAGCATCTTTGATATGCGTGGCGCCGGACTTGTGGCTACACCACATCCCCGAAGAGGAGAGCCTGGCTTGAAAACAGCAAGTTTGTCGGAAGGAAAGCTGGTGTAGTGTACCCATTAAAATGTAGCAGTAGACATAATAATAATAATGACAATATACTTTAATATGATGCACCATAGCAAAGTGCAGGGCCTCCATCACATGCACAAACACACAAAACAACGCACACACAAACACCAGCGCACACACGCACACACGCGCATACACTCCCCCCGGGAAATTGGGCACGTTTGTAAAAAAAAAAAAAATGTGACAAAAAAGGGCCAATTTGAGTCTCGTTCTACCCCGACTTTTGCACAGTAAAGAGCCCAGGCACCAAGAGCAAGCTGCACTGTATGCATACACACTTTACTTGCATCTTTGATATGTGTGGCGCCAGACTTGTGGCGACACCATAGCCCCGAGGAGGGCAACCTGGCTTGAATAGAAAAAAATTGTTGGAAGGAAGCTGCTACAGTGAACGCAAGAATACCTAGTAGTACACATAATATGTTACCCCGACTTTTGCAGAGTAACACAGCCCATGGCACCAAGAGAGTGCTGCACTGTGTGCATAGGCCTACACAATTTACTAACATTTTTCATGTACAGGGGGGAAGGTCTTGTGAGGACACCACAGCCCCAAAGAGGGCAGCCTGGCATGAATATAGCAAGTTTGTCGGAACGAAAGCTGCCACAGTGTATGCAGTAATATAATAATAATAAATAAATATAATAATAATAATAATAATAATAATAATAATAATAATACATGGAATTTATATAGCGCTATACTTGTAAAACCAAATCAAACCTCGCACTCACCTCACACAACAACCAATGACATATAATTCTTAGCAAAATCGAAAGCACACACGCGCGCGCGACCACACACACACACACACACACACTACACACACACAATCACACACACACCACACACACACAACACACACACACACACACACACACACACACACAAAACACACACTATAGAGATTATACATTTTGACAGGGTGAATGGAATTTCAAATGTTGGAGGCAGGGACAAATAGGAGATGAAAACAGAAGGTAAAAATCTTAGGTTTGAAACAGGTGAGTGTTGAGGTTGGATTTAAAAGTGTCATATGTAGGCTTTTGCCTAGGCTAATACCTAGAAATACACATAATAATAATGGTAATGATATAGAATATGATGCACCACAGCAAAATGCAGGGCCACCACCACCTGCACACACAGAAAAACACAAATACACCTCCCCCCCCCCCCCCCCAATAAGGTGCATTTTGAGATGATGCGACAAAGGGCTGGTTTGAGCCCAGTCCTACCCTGGTCTTGTGGTGGATCATATTGTATTACTATATCCTCATTATCATTGTGTGTACTACTAGGTATAATTGCAAAAGCTTTCGTTCAAAAAAGAGTTGTTGTATTCAAGCCAGGCTGCCCTCTTCGAGGCTGTGATGTTGCCACTAGACCGGTACCTCCCATATCAAAGATGCTAGTAAAGTGTGTATGCTACAGTAGAGCACTCTCTTGGTGCTGTGGGCTCTGTTACTGTGCAAAAGTAGGGGTAGGGCGGGACTCAAACCGGCCCTTTGTCACATCTTTTCGAAATGCGCCCTTTTTTGGCAGGGTGTATGTGAGAGTGTATGCGTGCTTGTGCTTGTGTGTGTGCGTTTTTGTTTGTTTGTATGTTTTTGTTTGTTTGTTTGGGTTTTTTTGTTGTTGTTGTTGTTTGTTTGTTTTTTTGTTGTTTTTTTTTGGGGGGGGGGGGGGTAGCGGCCCTGCACTTTGCTGTAGTGCATTGTATTGTATATTGTCGTTGTTATTATGTGTGCTACTACGTATTATTGCATTCCCTTTACCAGCTTTTAACCACGCTGCCCTCTTTAGGGCTGTGGTGTTGCCATAAGACCGGCACCACCTTTTTCAGATGCCAGTAAAGTGTGTATGCATACAGTAGAGCACTCTCTTGGTGCTGTGGGGTCTGTTACTGTGCAAAAGTTGGGGTAGGACGGGACTCAACCGGTCCTTGGTTTGTGTGTGCGTTTCTTTGTGAGTGTGCATGTGGCGGTGGCCTTGCACTTTACTGTGGTAGGCTATATCATAATGTATATTATTAATATTATATATACTACAAGTCTATATATCATTGCGTACACTGTACGGGCTTTCGTCCCGACAAACTTGTTATATTCAAGATATGCAGCCCTTTGGAGCTATGGTGTCGCCACAAGACCGGCACCACGCATATTAAAATTGGAGTAAAGTGTGAATGCGTTATAGAGGACTCCCTTGATGCCTGTGGCTCTGTCACTTTGTAAAAGTCGTGGTAGAATAGATCTCAAACCACCCTTTGTCACATCTTTTCGAAAAGGGCCTTATTCTTGGATAAGCGGGGTGTATGAACATGTACATGCATGTACGCACTGGCGTTTGTGTGTGCATTTGTGTGTGTGTGTGTGTGTGCACATGGTGGCCATGCACTTTGCTGTGGTGCATTATATAATTATATTGTGGGGCCTATATTATCATTATTTTTATATGTACTTCTAGGTGTTATTGTTTACAATGTACCAGCTTTCGTTCTGACAAACACACTATAGTCATGTCAGGCTGCCCTTTTCGAGGATGCAGTGTCGCCACAAGACCAATGCCATGCGTATCAAAGATGCTAGTTAAGAGTGTATGCATACATTAGAGCATCCTCTTCATGCCGTAGGCCCATTACTGTGCAGAATGTCTCATCTTTTTGAAGCGTCTCATATTCTTGGGGGGGAAGGGGTGTGTGCATGCATAAATGCATGCACGCGCTCATGTTTGTGTGTGCATGCATGTGGTGGCAACCATGCACTTTGCTGTGGTGCATCAATTTTTCTATTATCATTGTGTGTACTACTGGGTATCATTGCATACACTGTAACACCTGCGGTTGGAGGTTTGCGGGGGACGGTCGTTGGAGGGACGTTGTGGTGGTCGCCACCTCGGGTGGGTGACTCTCTGTCTGGCTCCGCAACTGAGCTAATACTGTCGATAGTATGGGGCTTAGTAGGTGGTGTCCTACATTATGTTAGCTCAGAACAGGCACCACTGAACACCACCAAAGCAGAAGTGCAGGGCCCCTCTGGCTGGTGGCCACGCTGCCCTCTTCAGGGCTTTGATTTCGCCATATGACCGGCGCCACGCATATTAAACATGCTAGGAAAGTCTGGATGCATACAGTACAGCACTCATGGTCCATACTGTGCAAAAGTTGGGGTAGGATGGGACTCAATCCGGCCATTTGTTACATCTTGAAATGCGCCTTAAAAGTTATTCTTGGGGGGGGTATGTGCGTGTGCATGCATGGGCATGTACGGTTTTTTGTGTGTGATCTTGTGGCAGCAGCTTTGCACTTGGCTGTGGTGTTGGGGTATTGATACTAAAAAATAACAACATACGGAAACAGTGGTGACTCCAAGGCTTTCCAGATTCCAGCAGAATGCAGGGACAACACCCCATCTTGGGCAGTGACCTACAACTGAAAGGAGGAGCACAACCTTTTTTTTTAAGCGATTCCAACCTCCAACAGAATCTCTTCAATCATGTGGGTCCATGAAGTTGTGGGTTCAAATCTTGGTGGCATCTGGTGAATTAGGGGCGGGGATTTTTACGTCTCCTAGGTCAGCTTTAAGTGCACACCTGCCAGTGCCTTAATTTCCTTCATGCACATAATACACACGCAAAAGATCAAATATGTATGTTAAACTTCCTGTAACTTATGTCAGTGCTCGGAGAGTAATGGACACAAACAGCCAGCATACATCCCCAAAGTCAGATAACACCTACCTTCATGGTGGGGAAAAAAAACACAACAAACAAAAAAAAACGGCTGCATACACTAAATCTCACCATCAGTGAGCCTCAGAGCTCTAGCCAAGGAACAAAACCAAAAAACCAAAAGAGAATCTCATGCAACTGTGTACATTTTGGCATCAAAAGTATTAAAAGGCATAAAAATGGGACTAATGGACTTAGCCTGGAAACATTACCCACACTCAACAATGACTGCATACATGCACACATGTGAAGAGAACCACACATGTTCAAGCACATTGTATCAAAGATTTATTTCATACAGTGTCAAAATACATCCACTACCCCAAGACACACATCACTCTTTCTTCACAGACTGTGACACATTGTTTCAAAGTGGAGAAAGTACATAGTAACACCATCCTGGTTTTTTAAAAATGCAGGAAAAAAAAAGCATGGATACATGTAGTAAAATAGACATCAAATACACGAAAACTGCCAAAAATCATGATTCAGTCCTACCAAATTTTAATGTGTTTTTCAAATTGTAACCAACAACTACTCAACTTGTTCAGTTACCAAAAGATTCTTAAAATGTGATACTAGCATTTCAGTGTGAGTAATATAAACAAAAATGATGAAAGTTGAATATCTGAAGTAGTAAACAGCTTGCTCCCATTCTTTACAGATTGTACCTTCACTTCACAGCTTGTAATGTCAAAATTAATCATTTTTTTCTCAAATCACAAATGCTTACTACTACTCCCACCCCATGCAAAATCTACATTCCACTTAATTTCCCCTATTAATGGATTAAAAAAAAAGTTTTGTAACTGACAATAGAAGAAATTCTGCCAGAGCCACAGTTAAAACTGATTATGCTATCACTTTGTGTGTGTAGTGACACTGGTCTAACAAAGGTCTGATTCATTGAGGACTTTCTTCTCATCTGTTAGGCTTTGTTTAGGAGGTAGGGATGGGGGTTTTGTGCCTTAGACTTTCAAGCCTTTTCTGATCTTTTATGGTAAATGAATTTAACCCACCATTCCTGTTCCCTTAGATTCTCCAGACTGTGAACTTCTGAACACAGATAAAAGGAATATTTTGACAAAAATGTGAACAATTTTTCAAAGTGGAGTGGATTGCAGGAACATGACTCACAGCAACTAACCAAGTTTAGAACAAATCAGGGTATAATGTCCTGATTCAATCCAAATGCTGATAATCATATCCTTGCCCTCATCACACGATATCCACAACAACAAAGATATTGAAATAAACTCGTATGGACTGAGTGGCACAATGTGTAAGTCCTTCAGATACGACTGTAAACCGAGGTCCCATGGGCGAATGCACTCTGAACATCTTGCACACACGTGTTCAGCTCTTCAAAAGAGTCGGCCATTGTATGCTGGTGGGAATGGATGACAAAAATGTACGAAACCGCATACACATAGGGAGGGACTAAAGGTAAAAAAAGCACATGAAAGCTTAGTCCATTATCCTTGAAATAAAAGAATACAATAAAATTTCATAAATAAATAAAAGAATAAAATAAGGAATTCCCCGTACATAGGCTAAAAGACTGCAGTGACTGTGCAAAGAGTAAGATATAACTGACAGCTGCTTTTAGTAACACATGAATTTTAAAAATATCTTTTAAGCAACAGGACTAAAGCTTCTATTTCTGATTCACAAAACTGCAGTTTCTGTTAAGTTCTTTTTAGAATGTTGAATAAATGTGAAATAAATACATTCATTCATCTGGTATCCAGTTTTTTATCAGACTGTTGAATAAATGTGAAATAAATAAATAAATTCATTTGATATTCCACAATGGCACAGACTGGGATGAAACCAAGAGCATTACCTTCTGTCTGCTGACTGCCAACTCAGCCTTTAACCACTTAGGTATATGTCAACAGTATAAAACTTCTTTTTTCCTTCATGGTAGCAAGAGGAACAGATTTCTTTTGAGCCTAAGAACAGTAAACAGGACAAGACTCCACTGAAATTTAAAAACAAAAAAAATGTTGGTTCTCTGTGTACTACAGCTCTCCAAGCACTCTTTCGATTCTATTTGCCATACCAGCAGCTCTCAACAAATGTTCACATCATTATTCATTGTATTGTTATCATATTTTATTGTACTGCATTGTATTGTACTGTATTGTATCATATACCACTTTTAAGTCATGGCAGATTTCTCTCAGCTTCAGAAAAGTCACAGATTATCGCTAGTCTCCACTGTCTCCATTCCTCTTTTAGTCCACTTCAACTTACTTACTGTCTTCTCTAATCCTGGCCTATCTTAATAAACTACAGGCTTAAAACAGCCTATGACAATGTCCACTAACTGTGATCCTGATCCATGTCACTGCTCTGCCTACCTCACTAATCTGGAATGAATGAGTGGCGGCATCTGTCCTGAAAATGAGAGGTCCACACTTCAAAACCAACGTTTAATTAACACCATCTTGAATGGTTGTCTTCTATTAGTCATCTGGACAAGACGATAAACCCAAACCCACTTACTGAGGTTTTGAGCACATTCAACAGTGCGCACACGCACACACACTCACTCACACACAGATTAAAAACAAAAATTACTTGGAACCTGGCTTTAATTGACGAACAAGCATTCATGCATCCATACAATGAAACAAAAAGTACTTGGTGATGTCACACAATGAAAACAAGCTCTCTCCATTGCTATGAGTCTGCAGTGTACACAGACTGTGCACTTCAATCTCACATGAATATAAAATGCTTAGCATGGCTTCGATCTACAATCATACTCACAACTCATGGAGCTGAACAATAGGCGTTGCATCTGTTGTTTTGGAAATCTCCAAGACCCAAACATTAAAAAAAAATACTCCCCACCACCCCCCAACCCCACCCCCCAAGCAAAAAACCCCAAACAACCCCCCAAACCCAAATGCTTTATATTCAAAGCCATTTCTTTATGCATCAGTAACCATCATGAATGAAAGTCTCCACAACTGGCACAGACAATGACTGAAACCCAATGTCAGTGGAACAGGAAACACAAATCTGTGAACAATTATCTATTTGGATGTACATTTTTAATATGTAGCAAATACATCTCATTGTCTTTGTTCATAGACTCATATGACACAATAATGTCACTAGGTCTGTAAAAACAACAAAAAAGCCTCTCCCTTCAATTCATACTTGCATACGATAATCTTCAATTTTGACAACATCAAATCAGACATTAAAATCATCCTTAAACATCTGACGTGCATGATTTTTTGGTTCAGTCATTAAAGAACAGAACTTTGCCGACTATTGCAAGACTACCTGCCAGAGTTCCTATCACCAGCCTTCACACCTGACCCGACAGCCTGTCCCTCCCTCTCCTTGCGAACAGACCTGGTCCACCACACTAACTGCACACACCTCTATCTTCCCTGATGGAGGTATGACCACAGTTCATGAGCAAACGATGCAGTCACAATAATCAGATCAGAAATGTCTGATATCTTTTGGGTCCATCTGCTGACAGATTGATGGTGGTTGTTTAGGAACACAAACTGCAAACCACAGCACAGCACATCAGTCCTCTGCAGAATGAACACACATGACCTGTCTTTTGCCCTCCCCCTCCATCACTGGTTCACTTCACAGAGAAATCAGCTTCACAGTGAAGGTGATGCTTCCTCATAGAAAATTCTACACCTTTGTCTGGTCCTGCTCATGTAAGTGTCAGAAAAATGATTTTCAGCAGTTTTGGGGAATCATTCTCATCAGTTTTTCATCACCTTAACTGACAAGATTAAAATTTTTTTTTTATAAATATTCCATCATGAAGATATTTCAGCTAGCAAGAACCAGGGAGTGAAACTACTACATTCACAAGAACAGGGAAAAAAAGTACAGAAATAAAACAAACCAGTCACACACACCAACATTTTGGCTTATGAAGACCTGAATAAGAGCCAGTAGCCCTAAACACAAAAAACCCCAACCCAAACACCCAACAGTTATGAGGCATGTTCTAAACATCCACACCATTCCACACAGAAATTCTTTCTTTCAAGTTTCACTCCCTGATCCTAGATAGCTGAATGACTGTCAAGAGTGAATACCTGATCAGATTACTGGAAAGCATTTTTAGGCAAATACATCAATCAATCAAGTTAGAACATTATTTAATTTTTCCCAAAGATGAGTAACTGGTTGCAGAGTTTCTATAAACACTAAATCACATACAAAAGAAAAAAAACAACCCCAACACAACTAGATGCTCCACAAACTGAACAACTCAAAGTACTGGTAAGCCTCACATTGTTCCTCTCCAAACCTAAAAGAAAAAAAAAACACCTTCACTGCATGCATAAAATTCTGACGTCTGAACAAAGCCTTGGCATGAAACCATTTTATTTCCCTGTCCACAGATATCTTTAACTTTAAAAGGTAAATCCGAACCCCTGATCTCTTTTTTTTTTTTTTTTACCAACACAGGGCTTTCAAATCAAAACAGACTCCACCCAAACCAGTGACCAATGTTTATTCCATACCTATTTGTTCAGTCCCCTTCCCAAAGAGGACCGCTTCAACACGAGGCATGTCTAACATCCAACCTTCTCTTCTAATCACATTACAAACAATGAATACATGTGTGATGCTCTGATTCTGCATAATGCCTGGCCAACAGTTGGAACTGAGGGCAATTCCACAAGTGTTCCAGCTGTAGTTTGAACCCATGTACCGGCCCCCCCCCCCTTCTAACCACACCTCTACTGACTGGACGCGTCTTCTGTCCCCTCCCCTTCCACCATTTTACTCTCTCCCCCCTCCCCCTCTATCCTGGGTTTTTTCTCCAGGTTCTGCTCCACAGTTCCCAGGTCACTCATGCAGCGTTTGCTGGACACCAGGCCGTTCTCCCCGTGCTGCTGCTGCTGCTGGTCCTGGGGGTCAAGGACGACGATGATGCAGGTCATGTTGTCACACCCTGTGCCGTCCCCGTACGTGTTTTCCGCCAGGCAGTGGTCAAACAACTGTGCCACAGACAGACAGAGTGATGTAACTGTGCCACTAACAGACAAAGTGATGATCAAACAACTGTTCCACAGACAGACAGAGTGATGTAACTGTGCCACTAACAGACAACGTGATGATCAAACAACTGTTCCACAGACAGACAGACAAAGTGATGTAACTGTGCCACAAAGAGATGTAACTGTGCCACAACAGACAAAGTGATGTAACTGTGCCACAAACAGACAAAGTGATGTAACTGTGCCACAAATAGACAAAGTGATGTAACTGTGCCACAAACAGACAAAGTGATGTAACTGTGCCACAAATAGACAAAGTGATGTAACTGTGCCACAACAGACAAAGTGATGTAACTGTGCCACAGACAAAGTGATGTAACTGAGCCACAGACAAAGTGATGTGACTGTGCCACAAACAAAGTGATGTAACTGTGCCACAGACAGACAGAGTGATGTGACTGTGCCACAAACAGAGTGATGTAACTGTGCCACAAACAAAGTGATGTGACTGTGCCACAAAGTGATGTAACTGTGCCACAAACAAAGTGATGTAATTGTGCCCCAGACAATGTGATGTAACTGTGCCACAAAGTGATGTAACTGTGCCCCAGACAGAGTGATGTTCGAACAACTGTGCCACAGAGTGATGTTCAAACAACTGTGCCCCAGACAGAGTGATGTTCAAACAACTGTGCCCAGACAGAGTGATGTTCAAACAACTGTGCCCCAGACAGAGTGATGTTCAAACAACTGTGCCCCAGACAGAGTGATGTTCAAACAACTGTGCCACAGACAAAGTGATGTTCAAACAACTGTGCCCCAGACAGAGTGATGTTCAAACAACTGTGCCCCAGACAGAGTGATGTTCAAACAACTGTGCCCAGACAAAGTGATGTTCAAACAACTGTGCCCAGACAGAGTGATGTTCAAACAACTGTGCCACAGACAAAGTGATGTTCAAACAACTGTGCCACAGACAGACAAACTGATTACTGGTAGGGCTACGCACCATGCAACACACGCACACATCTACCACACACTACATTTACTTATCCTTAGCAAGTTAACTGCCATATTTGAGAAAATTAGCATGTCATACTAACAACTGTACAGTGTTTTCAAAGTAATGATGTAGCTTAAATCTTTCGCACTTCCGTTTCCAAAATCTTCTTCTTCAGAACATATAAATGTAGATTTTGGTGTTCTCTGGTAAAGAACATTTCATGGATCAGCAGAGTATATATATCTCTTCCCACTCTAGTATAAGTCAGAATGCTGAAATTAAAAACTTTACATGCACGCATCAAATAAGCCAATTCATGGATCTGGCAAGGACCTATCAAGATCACATTTTCAAACCCGCTGCAAGCACCGAGTTAAGTTGAAACTCAGGAAAAAAAAACCAAACTTGAAACTCTGACTAAAACATTTCCAGAACATAACCCTGTAGGCTCTGCACTTAGAAGGCATAGGTTCTGCACTTAGAGGATATAAAACAATAGAAAATCACACAGATGTAGAAAATATTTTTAAAAATCATGTACAAATTCCTAAACATGCAGGCCAGGAAAAAGAGCCCCCCTCCCCCAAAGATGAAAAGAACATGACACACCTTACACTACAATCCATAACAGTTTAAGGCAACACATCATCTGACCAATATTCATCATCATAATCCACTATTACTTTACACAAGCTTACCTCTTCACAGATGAGTGAAGGCTTGGCCTTCTTGGCGGGGTCTTGGAGGCGTTCAGCGATGAAGTTCACACAGTCCTGGCTGGTCATGGAGTTCCTGAGACACACACACACACATCACACTTTCTTTTTTCATTTGTACAACATATTTTCTTAAGATTTTCTTTTTTAAATATGCATATATGTGATTTTTTTTTAAACCCTCACATCAACATTATTCTTCATGTTTAGACTGAACATTCTAACAATGCTCATCTGAATTACAATGTTATCTAAGGTAACATTTTCCTGGGTCACACTGATCTTTCCCCAGGTTCTAAATGTTGACCTTGGTAGTGCTGAAAACACTACAGAGGACTCAGCTGCTGGCTGAGTGAGTGAGTTACCACTGGGTAGCGCAGTTTTCAAGTGGGGGGGGGGGGGGGGGTATCACACAACCCTTGATATTAATATGTACAACTGAACAAAGTATATAAAGCTATACATCACAGGAAAGCTTTAAATGATAACTGTTGTCTGTAATCTATTGATCACCATGACTAATTCATGAAAGAAAAAAAATCAACATAATTGTATGCGAGTTTTTTTTGATAACTTGAATGCAAAAATTCTCTTATTTTGCATCGTTGAAAATATATCAACCTGAAGGCTTCATCATGGAGTACAAGGCTTTTCTGTATCCCAGAATCTGTATTTATCTTTTTAATTCTGTTTCCCTTTTGCACTCGAATCAATACAGGCTGGTGAAAAACTCTATTACTCTTTTTCTAACACACATACAGATAAATAAAACCCGACACTCATACTTCATATAACAACTGACATGTAAGCACTCATGTGACAGCTGCACACATGTGCCTGCACACACACTTGCACACACAACCCTCCTGACCCGCTTTTTGTCACCACTGTTCTCCACTTACCAGATTCCATCACAAGCGACGACAAAGAACTGATCCGTGGGGTCCAGACACGCTGTCTCGATTTCGGGCAGCGCTGTGATCATCTGCTGCTCTGGGGGCAGGTCCTCCTTCCGCTTGTAAAAATGATCACCTGGGGACATACATACAGCACCATGATCACCTGGGGATATACATACAGCACCATGATCACCTAGGGACATACATACAGCACCATGATCACCTGGGGATATACATACAGCACCATGATCACCTAGGGACATACATACAGCACCATGATCACCTGGGGATATACATACAGCACCATGATCACCTAGGGACATACATACAGCACCATGATCATCTGGGGACATACATACAGCACCATGATCACCTGGGGACATACATACAGCACCATGATCACCTAGGGACATACATACAGCACCATGATCACCTGGGGACATACATACAGCACCATGATCACCTGGGGACATACATACAGCACCATGATCACCTGGGGACATACATACAGCACCATGATCACCTGGGGACATACATACAGCACCATGATCACCTGGGGACATACATACAGCACCATGATCACCTGGGGACATTAACACAGCACCATGATCACCTGGGGACATACATACAGCACCATGATCACCTGGGGACATACATACAACACCATGATCACCTGGGGACATACATACAGCACCATGATCACCTGGGTACATTAACACAGCACCATGATCGCCTGGGGACATTAACACAGCACCATGATCACCTGGGGACATTAACACAGCACCATGATCACCTGTGGACATTGATACAGCACCATGGGTTTAACATAAAAATGATCACCTGTGGACATTGATACAGCACCATGGGTTTAACAAAAAAATGATCACCTGGGGACATTGATACAGCACCATGGGTTTAACATAAAAATGATCACCTGGGGACATTGATACAGCACCATGGGTTTAACATAAAATGATCACCTGGGGACATTGATACAGCACCATGGGTTTAACATAAAAATGATCACCTGGGGACATTAATACAGCACCATGATCACCTGGAGACATACATACAGCACCATGATCACCTGGAGACATACATACAGCACCATGGGTTTAACATAAAAATGATCACCTGGTGACATTATCATATATGATTCTGCTAAAAACACTATCATATACACATCCAACTGAAGTAAAGAATAGCAAAGGAACATTTCACAGGGCAGCACAATACAACAGGTCTAGTTTGTTCACAACTACCGCTGCCAAATCCTCACAGCACATTCACTCACCGATGGCACGTGATAGATTCAGCCCCCCATTCACACGCCCGTCCGATGTCACACGACCTCCAGCGTTCTTAATGCGCAGTCGCTCCGTGTCGTCCTCGGGTTTGTGGTCAGTTGAAAGGTCAACGGCAGTGCCCCCTCGACACAGCACGCAGCGCGAATCGCCCGAGTTGGCCACCACAAGGTGTTCACCACGCAGCAACACAACACAGGCTGTGCAGCCACTGTCTGACCCCGGCTGTGACACACCACATCACATACAGAAAGGTGACATAGTGAGTCAGGTATATATATGTCTCTGTTTCTGTGCTGTGTTGAGTACATGCGTTTGTTTCTGTGATGCGTTGTATACATGTGTCTGTTTCAGTGCTGTGTTGTATACACAATGTGTCTGTTTCAGTGCTGTGTTGTATGCTTATTTCTGTGCTGTGTTATATACATGTGTTTATTTCTGTGCTGTGTTATATACATGCGTTTATTTCTGTGCTGTGTTATATACATGCGTTTATTTCTGTGCTGTGTTATATACATGTTTGTTTCTGTGCTGTGTTATATACATGTGTTTATTTCTGTGCTGTGTTATATACATGTGTTTATTTCTGTGCTGTGTTATATACATGTGTTTATTTCTGTGCTGTGTTATATACATGTGTTTATTTCTGTGCTGTGTTATATACATGTGTTTGTTTCTGTGATGTGTTATATACATGTGTTTATTTCTGTGCTGTGTTATATACATGTGTTTATTTCTGTGCTGTGTTATATACATGTGTTTGTTTCTGTGCTGTGTTATATACATGTGTTTATTTCTGTGCTGTGTTATATACATGTGTTTATTTCTGTGCTGTGTTATATACATGTGTTTATTTCTGTGCTGTGTTATATACATGTGTTTATTTCTGTGCTGTGTTATATACATGTGTTTATTTCTGTGCTGTGTTATATACATGTGTTTATTTCTGTGCTGTGTTATATACATGTGTTTATTTCTGTGCTGTGTTATATACATGTGTTTGTTTCTGTGCTGTGTTATATACATGTGTTTATTTCTGTGCTGTGTTATATACATGTGTTTATTTCTGTGCTGTGTTATATACATGTGTTTATTTCTGTGCTGTGTTATATACATATGTTTATTTCTGTGCTGTGTTATATACATGTGTTTGTTTCTGTGCTGTGTTGTATACACAATGTGTCTGTTTCAGTGCTGTGTTGTATGTTTATTTCTGTGCTGTGTTATATACATGTGTTTATTTCTGTGCTGTGTTATATACATGTGTTTATTTCTGTGCTGTGCTATATACATGTGTTTGTTTCTGTGCTGTGTTGTATACACAATGTGTCTGTTTCAGTGCTGTGTTGTATGTTTATTTCTGTGCTGTGTTGTATACATGTGTTTGTTTCTGTGCTGTGTTGTATACATGTGTTTGTTTCTGTGCTGTGTTGTATAAATGTGTTTGTTTCTGTGCTGTGTTATATACATGTGTTTGTTTCTGTGCTGTGTTGTATACACAATGTGTCTGTTTCAGTGCTGTGTTGTATGTTTATTTCTGTGCTGTGTTGTATACATGTGTTTGTTTCTGTGCTGTGTTGTATAGTTGTTTGTTTCTGTGCTGTGTTGTATAAATGTGTTTCTGTGCTGTGTTGTATGTGTTTCTGTTTAATGTACTACATTTTTTTTTCTTTTTAAAACCATGTTTAATTTAAACTGCACCCTAAAAAGGAATAAATTATCCACTTTCTTTTTCCTAAGTGAAAGCATGGTTTCAAAGAAGAGAAAGTCTTTTCCCTCCCCATGACCATTTTCTCTACAACTAAGTGTACTAGTTCAGATACAGAGGACACTGTTTCAGTGTTGGTTGTTTACCTCTTCATTGGACATGTCCATCATGGGTTCATCTCCATCCTCCATGGACTCCTCCTCATCCTCATCCTCCTCGCTGCAAACCAAAGGATTTGGGTGAACACAATTCAAAATCGGCTCTTTGCACTCGACATGCATGCAACGTCACAGCAACGTGATACGTCATACATCAACAAAACACACTGACATGTCAAAGCATGTCAGAACCGCATACCCACCCCCTTCTCCTTCTGATTCATATGCATAAGTTGAACATGTGCATAAATGAACAGACACTTGAGCTTCACACGTCCTTGTGTTAATATTTTGAAAACTATATCTTGAAAACTACCTTACTAATTACCATTTCATAACTGACACAGTTGTACAGTAGTGTTCCCTTAGGATCCAAAGCTGGAGATTCTGAGAAGCCTCTGTGAATGCTTCTTTCTTTAGATGATAGGGAAAAATAAAGGAGAAAGAAGGAAATCAGAAGGTAATCCTCTGATAGCTTCACTGGCTCCCATCCACAGCCAAAAGCCTGATAAACATGGTAGCCATTTTTTAATTTTCTTTTGGTTTTCTTTAAAAACACTTAACATATGCTGATGCAAAATCTTCACTTAATTAGCATGCACATTTAAAGAAAGAGAGTCACATTGCTGAGATCAAGAAAAAGACAATCAATGTGAAAATCAAATCAGAGAGGTAATTGACATACACCAGACACACACAAAACAGCAAAAGGAAGAACCAGAAAAACCCTTATCATAATATATCAAAATCCACCTCAGTCCTCTGGATGAGACTATTTTGTTGTGGTTGTTCCTCAGCTAGAGCTCCCAATTTCACCAATGGAGACATTTATTGTGAATGTGACTGTACCCCCCCCCCCCCCCCCCAAAAAAAAAATCTGCACATTCTGACTTCAGGAACGATGAGACTATAAATCAAGCCCCATGTGTGAACACATGCAGAACATCTTACACACATCAAAAACCCATTCCAACTTTCAACAGAGTAAGCCATTTCCAGCCGGAAGGAACGACTGACAAAATTCTTAAAAAAAAACAACAACAAACAAACAAAAAACACTGCATACACACGTATCATGTTTAGACACCCTTCCCAAAGTCAAAATGCGGTTTTCTTATGGTGGGTAAGACCTGTTGCATGTATACAAAAAATCTCACCAGTGGTGAACCCTGCAGCTTGGAGCTCTAGCTGAGGAACAGAAGGGGGGAAAAACCTCAAGCTGAATACTGAAGATCAACATGACAACAACTCACCTCTCAATGTCCTGCCATTCTTCTTCGTTCTCCTCCTCGTCACTATCATCATTACTGTCCATATCTTCCTCGATGGCCAGACCACCTGCCTTTGTGTTTTTGCTGCCACTGCTGTCTCCACTGCTGCCACTGGGACCACTGCTGCTGCTACCTGCTGCACTGCTGCTGCTGCCTGCTGCACTGCTGCTACCTGCTGCATTGCTGCTGCTACCTGCTGCATTGCCACTGCTGCTACCTGCTGCATTGCCACTGCTGCTACCTGCTGCACTGCCGGACCCTGATGGACTGTCATCTTTTACCTGTTAACACACATCATGTTAGAATAATCAGCTGGTTTAACAGATTTGACACAGCACAGGGCATTGATTATTCATACATTTTAACATGAAACAGAATTAATTTGTTACACTGGTGGGCAAAAACGGTCGCATACGCAAACTCTCACCATTGGTGAACCTCAGAGCTGTGCCGAGGAACAGGGAGAAAAAAACCACATTTGTTACACTGAGTGAAGACTCGTGAATGTCAATGAACTCCAGAAAGGCAAGCATACTCATGAATGTGTTCAGTTTCCTTTACAAACCTGATTAAAAAATTAACACATTAAAATAAATCAAGCGAATACTTCTGTGTTTGCAAATATGGTAAACAATGCCCAGAAACACTAAAAGAATAGATCTCTCTCATCAAGAGGTTTTTGAAAAAAAAAACCCAAAAAACCCCACCTTTTATGGGTCCTAAAACTGGTATGCCCACAAGTAATTATTCAAAACACTATTCATGACTTCTACAAATGGACTAGCAAAATGTTCTACACATGCATAGTTTGCTACGAATGATCCCTTATATCTACCCTCAACCTGTATTTATTTGAGACAACCTATGAATTATCTTGAAGCAAAACGACTTCTCCTTCAGCTGACTTTGGAAAAAGCTTGAACACTGTGTGTAGTCAAAATTCTTCACCCAAGTCCATTACTCAAAGCCAAGGGCTCTTTTCTCTGTTTATCTCACTTGCAATGCCTCATTTCCACCAGGAATATTACTTAAATAGATCATTTCAAATAGGAATTGACACCAAAATATTGAATCAGAATACACAAGTGTTGATTCAAGTTACACTTTACTCAATCAGTAGGAGGATGGAGTCTGCTGTTCAATTTGCTAAATACTGCTTCATTTTCTTCAAAGTAACAACAACAAAAATGTGGTGAATGCACTGGTATTTCTTCTTCATTGAATGTTCAGACAGTAACAGTTGTCTGTCAAGAAGTGAAAATGTGTTGTACTGCGTTTAGCGCCTGACAAGTCAGACCTTGTGCACCTGACTTCAGCTCAAGAGCGAATTCTTTTTGGTCTTTCCAGTAAAAAGGCAGGAGAATGGATCATGAAGACAGAAAACAGACAAGAATGTGACAGGTGGAAAAGGAACAAGGCAGAAAAAGAGAGGATAGAAAAGAGGGAATTCCTAGCTCAGAATTTCCAGATGGTGGGGAAGCTGGCATTTTAGAAATATACATACTTTTTTGTTTTTTTTCGATTTGCGAGCAACTTAAATGTATAAACATCTTCAGTTCCAACATCATTCCTTTTTTTTATTTTTATTTTTTTCAAACATAATTTCTTCTTCCATACTTCTTTTCAATTTTGAAGTTGCTGGGGATTTAATTTTTTTTTTATTACAATTTTCACAACAAAATCTAACTAGCTTACATAGACTAGAGTCTCTCTCTCTCACGCATTCACACACACACACATACAGAAAACTTACTGCAGACGACGACGAGGACACTCCATCTGAGGACGGCGCTGATGACTTAGACGTACTGCCTGACGAACCGCTGGAAGACCCCTCACTCCCCTTCACCTCCCCCTTCTTCCCACACCCATCCCCATCCCCACAGCCTGTAGAGCTGACCACGTCCCCACTATCCCCACTGTCCCCAGCAGAGGGCTGGTTGCTGGAGCAGGCGGCTTTGCCCTCCTCCCCTCCCCCCCCACTGAGGACTGTGGAGTCCCGACACTGCAGCAGTCCTCTGCCTCTGGGTGGCTGGAGGAGGACATGGCGCTGTCCTGCAGCTCCCGCTCCTTGTTCTGATTGTTCTCGTTGTCCGCCACGCCGATTGGCCAGCAGAGACCCGTTGGAGCAAAAACTGCCCCCACCGTCTGAGGACGAGCTGGGGCCAGAGCCTGAATCGGGGTCTCCTTTTTGGCACGAACCAGGGGCTCTGGAAGTTCTCCTTCTGCGCAGGTTCCTGACAGCAGCGCCCCCTGGGGGCATTTTGTATTTGGCCAGCAGTTCGTCCAAAGGGAGGTCAGCCTCAACACGCAAGTCTTCCGCTTCACATCTGGCCCACTTGATCTTCCTCTGTGGACCAAAGCAAACCTTTCACTTGTACTGTAACGTCTACAGATGTAGAATGTGATCACTTACACATCCAGCAAGCTAAAAAAAAAACCAACAACTAAATCGGACATGTCTCATTACAATATTACATTATACAATTGTCTCAAAGTATTGTGTCCATTCAGGTGTAAGTGGCACACAGCGTATGCAGTCCAGCACATTGTCCTCAAACCAATCTTGGGCAACTTCCATGCCTGTTGATATAAAAATACATGGGCAACATTTTCAAATAATTTCCTGCAATTAAATTTCAGTTATCACCACTACCCTTCCCTCTTCCTTTTCCAAACATTTTCTACATAACTTCAAAATTTCTCACAAAATTTTTTTCACAAATTTCCTTTCTGTTCACTGACATATGCTGGGCACACTGTGGGGCAAAAAACTAACAATTATAGATCTTTCCTTTCCATTCTAATATAAATTACCTTCTTCTTCCTCGTCATTTTCATCAACTCCAGCCAACTGCTTCAGCTCTTTGATAACATCCTCTTGTATCAGAGTCGAGTCAAACTTGAGGAAAGCATCAATCAGGGCTGGCCCCAGTTCTCCCTCCTTGTACTGCTCTGTCTCCTTTATGCAGTCAGGCAAGTACTTGGAACAATACTGAGCAACTTCTGAGCCTGTTGAAAACAGAACAGAAAATTCACAATGTATCAAAATCACTCATTTTTAACACAACATAAAAAATTTTCTTTTATCCCTCTTCTCTCTATCACCTTTATTCTTGAATAAATATTGTCATGTCCCCATTAATAGAATAACAATATATAAAAAAAAAAAGGTATCAACAGTTTTCCAGTCATCAGAAGCACTACATCGTGCTTTATTAAAAAAAATCACCAATAGATTTATGCCCAACAACATCATTAACATGAACACTTCTAATAACTGATGGAATTTTAATTACAGCATGTTAAGTAGTGGTGTGTGCTGTTTTAATCAGGTATAAAATTTATATAAAGTCTATATACCAAGTGTGTATGAGTCACTATAAGTATAACTGAGTTGAGTATACATGTGTGCGTGCATACATGTGTGTGCGTGTGCGTGTGTGTGTGTGTGTGTGTGTGTGTGTGTGTGTGTGTGTGTGTGAGTGTGTGTATTAGCGCGCACATACGCACACACATATTACACTGATGACAATTTGTTTACCTACCTCCATGTCCATCATACACAGCAAACATGGACGTTTGAGATGACTTGTCAAAATCAGGAATGCAGTTGTGAGCATCCTGAAAAGCAAAATACACATTGTAATTAATTAATTACAGTTCTTGAGAAAATTTTGAACTGCACTTCTTGAGAATATATTTTTTTCTTCACTATCAGACATGATCTTCTTGAGTTAAAAACAAAATTTTATTCATAAGTGTACTATTGTATACCACTTTAACTTGTTTAAGTCACGGCAGGTTAATCTGAGTGAAATTCGGGGTGCTCTCTCCCAGGACAGCATCTCAGCATGTCACCACCAGGGCAGGGCCATCCATTATTTTCCTCTTAGATATTATACAATAGTGGCCCTTTTGAAGTTTTTCTACAGAATTTTGCCAGGAATTTAACTCTCCTGCTGCCGCTGGTTCTTTACAAGTACTAAATGAGTATTGCACATGGGACCTCAGTTTATTGTCTTGTCCGAAAGACTAGCACCCAGACCACCACTCACAGTCTAGTGAATAGGGGAAGAGTTTCAGGCACCAACGGGGATCAAACCACCACACTTGAAACCTGGACTTTTTTCTTTCTTGGCAGGTGCGTTACCTCTAGTCTAGATACCACTGATCCAGTGTTACAGTCCAATTATAATCAAATTATATAAAAAAATGTCACCACTAGTTGTTCTCCTCGATTCACAAACTTTCAAATATACATTTCAGCTAAAGTTAATCCATCTGAGATTGTGCCTAAACAGTCCTCACCTGGTTTAGTTCAACTTCATACCTTGCACACTGAAGTGATTCCAATTTCCAGACAGAACTTTATATAAGTTTATTGTAAGCAAAATTTAATAAAAACTTATCAAACTGGAATGTGCAGTCCCACAGAGATCAGTTCTGAGCCCAGTTCTCTTCACTCTCTACACTAGTACTCCACATCCACCTTACGATTTAGGCCTATAATATTTCTGGTCAAATGTTGAATATTTTGCAACCAGCTTCCTCCATTCCTCATAGTTCTCAGCTTGTCATGTAATAAACCATCCCACTCAAGATCAGTCCCTTCTGATATTTTCTTCCCATTATTTTCTCTCTCTGCCCTCTCCTTGTACTATTCCCTGTAGGACAGTCTTGGCCAGTCCAGATGATTGTGTGACATGCCTGTACCATGTGTTTGGGTTTGGGCTTTTTTGTTTGGTTTGTGTTTTTTTGTTTGGTTTTGGTGTGTTTTTTTTGGGGGGGGGGGGGGGGGGGGGGGGGGGGGGGGTTGTTGTTGTTGTTTTTTTTTGGGGGGTTGTTTTGATGCATTTGGCGGGGGGGTCTGTTGTGGGTTTGTTGAAATTTTTTTTAAATTTATTTATTTTTATTATTTTTTTTACCGAAGTCATTAACTCTTCATGCCTCCCTATGGTATAATTGTCCTGGCTCCAATGCCGACTGTTCCCTCGAGTGTCAGTCAATGAGTCATTCTCTCTAAGTCTAACTCTAGACGAAGTTGAAGAGGGTGTGGAGAGCAGATATACAATGATACATGTAAATTCTAATTATATAATTAATAATATTATATACCCTTGACGTACTCCGATTGTGGTCACATTATATATTAATAATTATATATTATATCTTTCCGTGTTGTTCACTTGTCTTAATAGACTGCTCTGGTTGCATTGTCACACAGGTATTTCTATGATTGGTTCTGATCAGGTTGGCATTATAATAAAAGTTATAAAGTTTCATGGTTGCTTACAAAGCTGTAGGCCTATGCTGAACTGTTGGAACGCTTATGAAGTCCACAAAGATGTGCACTAAAGTTCATGAATAGAATTTTTTTAACTTCTCAGATCTTTCCACATAGAATTTTCCATCTTAACTAACTTACTAACAACTAAGCCACCTCAATGCCTTAGTCAAGTGTGGTACTTATGTACACTGTGTCACAGTGTGTCACATGTGAGTGTGTGTCACAATGTGTGTGTACACATACATGTATCACACATTGTGTGTGTGTGTGTGTGTGTGTGTGTGTGTGTGTGTGTGTGTGTGTGTGTGTGTGTGTGTGTGTGAGAGAGAGAGAGAGAGAGAGAGAGAGACGCTTTAACGCTTTAACAATTTATTGTCATTGCCCAACTAGGCCTTTTGACAAGGGAGGTAACACAAATATATATATTTTTTTAGAAACAGTAAACAAAAAGTAAATTACGTAATCAATACAATTGAATTTGGCAAAAAGAAATGATCCATCCACTTGTAACAACCTAACTATAACATTGACGTCTATACAGTTACAAAACACCTAGTACATGCAAAGCAAAGAAAAAAAAGAAAAAGTAAACTGAAATGTAATAACAAACGACCATTTTCGGATCGACCATCCATTCAAATTACATATGATAGATATCAACCTTTTTGAAATCTGCTTTCTTGAGAATACATTGCTCCTATTACTTTATCAGTTCGTGTTAATACAATTGGTGGTGACTTGGCTTTGTCTTAATTTTTGTGCTTCTGCTATAAACTTAGCAACAGATTTAATCACATGTTCATTTTCAGATGACAAAATAGAAACAATATCTTGAATTTCTGCAGATTGTAGACTTAGAAAAGTATGTTTAGTACGTATCGTTTCATATGCTTTACATTGGAACAGAAAATGAACTTCATCATCAACATTATGACCACATAATGGACATGGTAACTGTATGGATGTCTCAGTCTGAAACCATCTTTTATTAGCATTAAAACCCAAAGTTCTTAACCTGAATCGAGCATAATTAATCCTGTGCCATTTATCATTAATTACTTTTAGATATTTTTGCGTCTGAAAGACGGATTTGAAAGAAAAGAACCAGCTATATTTATTTTTACTTTCCATATCTGAATGCCAGTTTTGCTTAAAAGAGCAAATAAGCCTGTCTTTAAATTCTGAAAGAAACTGACGTTCATTTCCTACTTCCTGAGACATCCACACAATCCCAAAACCATGTTCCGACAAAACTCTTTTAACCTGATAAGCCCAGTTCTCTTTACCCAATTCCATCTGTATAATCAACATTTCATACGACTGTCTGCACAAACGTGTTTGTGGAATTTTCAACAGTTTTAACCAATATTTAATACCTTTCACAAAAGTTCTTATATATAAAGGATATCTTCCTGTCTCTCCATAAAGTACAGTATTAGATGAATGCAGGGTTCGCGCTAGGATTTTTTAAAACCGGTACTGGGAGTTGCCATTTCAGAGACATCTTGACCAACTCCCCCAAAATCGGTCCCGGAAAATAAAATCCGGTACATACTGTGAACAAAACGAAACTATTCAGTGAGGGGGTGGGGGAGGGGGGGATTGTTCGGCAGCAAAACTAAATCTAAATTGAACGCAAATCTCTCAGACTTTGACTGCCGTGCTGCTGCCACTCGCTTCTTGGGCACGAAACCACGCGGGAAATAGATTTTTTTTCTAGCGCCTGTGTCACAGTCTGTCAGTCTGTTGTTTTGCATGGCACCTTTCGTGAGACTTACATTCTTCTTTCTTGTTTCTATGCTTAGCGCTCATCTAGATCTTTTGTTCAATTTAGATTTTGTTTTCGACTCTTCTCTCTCAAAGCAATGCGCAAATTCATGGTCAAAGACCCTCCGCTTTAGCTTTTCGTAAGAGCAGGGCATCGTGTGCCGGTGGGAACAGATGACATTTACAAAACTGCATGCACATGGGGACTGGATGTAAAAAAGCACAGAAGTGGTTATTCCATTATCCTCGATATAAAAGATTAAAAGAATAAAGAATAGATAAATCTAGGCCCCATTTACTCATTGTGAATGGAAGTTACTGTCATGCCGAGAAGAGCGCGAAGCTCTATTCTTTCACAGTAAAGCTTGCTGTTCTGCGTGCTAGGCTAATGAGGCTGGCGCCAAAGATGTTCGTCGGAAGGGGTGGGGGAAGGGGTAGGTGCGTAAGCACAGTACAGGCGCATGACTGACTGTCAGAAAATGTCACTTCAGACTTTTTTTTGAGACGGAAATCTAATCGGTCACAGGCAAGCAGAATCGGTACGCGGTACCGGCTGCTTCGAAAATTTTCGGTATTCCCTGTTTACAATCGGTAAAATACCGGCAATTACCGGTTATCGCGAACCCTGTGAATGTATTGGTACATTTAAAAAACGTTTCATGGCATATGTGTGAACTTTTTCCATTTGTGTATTTACCTTAAATCCCCATATTTCTGAAGCGTATGTAAGCAAAGGCTCAATTTGTGTGTCAAACAATTTCCAGAAAAGGGAACAGTCTATCGTACTAAGCTTTCGTAGTGTTTTTAAAATTTCTATTACACCTTTTTTCCCCTTCCTACAAGATTCTTCCCATGCAAAATTTAAACTTAGCCTTGTTGAAAATATCATCCCTCAATATTTATAAGTATTGGCTATTTTGACTTCAGCATTCCCATAAAACCATTTTTCATGAACTGATAAATGTCCACCCATTCTAAAAACAATAATGTTTGTTTTATCCATATTTACTGATAAATCAAAACGGTCTGCTTCCTCTTTTAAGATATTTAACTGATTTTGTAAACCAATAACAGTCTCAGACAAAAGAATAATATCATCAGCAAAAAGTAGTAAAAATACCTCAATTGCTCCAGGAATCATTTGAATACCGTGCTTTCCTTTTTTAGATAGCTCAATAGCTAGTTCATTTATAAAAAATGAAAACATTTGTGGACTTAAGATACAACCCTGCTTCACTCCCTTGGGGCATTCAAAAAAATCGGAATATTTGTTCCCTGCACGCACACATGCTAAAACTGAATCGTAAATAGCTCTAAGGGCGGAATAAAGTTTACCATTAACACCAATTTTTCGGAGTACATTCCATAATATATTTCTATTCACAGAATCGAAGGCCTTTCTAAAGTCCACAAAGGCAACGTATAATTTTTTACTGGAAAGCAAATGTTTTTGAACAAGAGAGTATACAGTAAATATATGATCTACAGTGCTGTACTTTGCTCTAAAGCCCGCTTGCTCTTCAATTAATTTTTCTTCATTATCTGCCCATTCAGTTAATCTTTTATTCAAAATGTAAGTGTAAAGTTTACTTAATATACTTGTGAGAGCTACTCCACGATAGTTGTCAAGATTATTAATATCACCTTTTTTATGAATTGGAATTATTACGGATTTGGCCCACTCTAAAGGGAAAGCACCTGTTTCAAACAGATGGTTAAATAGCTGAACAAGAAAAGTAATTACTGTGGAGTTAGTGAACTTGAGCATTTCTCCAATTATTTTATCTGGACCAGCACTTTTTCCTGTTTTTAAATGTTTAATAGCATCAAAAATCTCATTATGAGATATAGCATTGTTAAACAATGGTTCTAATATTTCATCTTCCTGTAGTACATCCACATTCTCTTGTGTTTCTGCACAATTAAAGTCATTAAAGACCTTCAAAAAGTGATCATACCACTGTTGAATAGTTATATCATTATTTACTAGTGACTTACGGTTAACCGATCTAATAACAGACCAAAACGTTTTGGAGTCCTTAGAAGAAGTTTCAAGTTTCTCTAATCTCTTATTGTTAAAATCTCTTTCTTTTGTTTTTCTTAAATGGATGTATTCTTTTCTAGCATTAGTGTAAATTTGTCTTTTTTCTGTTTTATCCTCATTTGTTTTACAACGTTGAAATCTTTTTAATAATCTCTTAACTTCTTGTTTCTTTCTTTCACATTCAGCATCAAACCAGTCATTACATTTTTTTCTACCTTTACTAACTGTTCTAACCATGCATGCAGCAGCTTCACACAAGGCTTTAACAAACTGATCTAAGCTATCATTTGAGAGAGAGAGAGAGAGAGAGAGAGAGAGAGAGAGAGAGAGAGAGAGAGAGAGAGTGGTTTTTTTTTTTTTTTTTTTAAATAAATTTATTTAAATTATATCACAGCAGATTTCTCTGCGTGAAAGTCGGGCTGCTCCTCCAGGGGAGAGCGCACCGCCACAAGTGCAGAACCTACCCATTATTATTATTTTTTACTTCATATACAGCCCCGAGCCACTGTGTGTGTGTGTGTGTGTGTGTGTGTGTGTGTGTGTGTGTGTGTGTGTGTGTGTGTGTGTGTGTGTGTGTATGATCACTGTATATGTGCATACATGTGTGTGTGTGTGTGTGTTTGTGTTCTTAAGTTAATAATTCATGAATGATATTTAAAGGTCCAATGATTGATTTGATTGAGATTAAGTGCTATAATAATTATATAAATTCTATACATTATTATTAGGCATATCATTAACTCAATAAATGGACTGAAGTGTTTGTGCATGACATGCTGCTTGAAGTTCTGTGTGCAGTATGAATTTGATACATGTATCAAATAATCAATCAACGATGACTATGAGCAAGTGATACAGTTGATACATGTATCACAAAAAGATTCACACCATTCACATGTCATGAGATAAAATCTGGCAGTTTTAGTGATGCACTGGCCTGAGTCTCGTTCACCAAACATGTTCATATGAATGGATCAGACGCACATTTGTGCAATATGCATTGCTATCTAGAGCTATGTGAAAAGGAATACCTTCCAAGTGGGTAACTTTCTGATTCAGTGACTGTTATGATAGCTAAGTTAGGCCTAAAAAAAACTTTTAACTATAACTTCCACATCACTGGTGCAGCTAAAAATGCTCTTATTTGTGCTTGATATATTGATCATACCATACCAAATATGATTTTTTGAATTAGTGCCCCGAATCATCCGCAATGCTGTGGAAGTTGACAGAAAAGCTCTGAGCAAATTTTTAAATTAAAAGCGCTGAAAATGAGGACGAACCACAGGCCCTAGCACCACAAGTGAGAACAATTTTTAGCAGACATCCTCTAATCTACAATCGCAAACAAAAAGAACGACACATCCCTCCTTATACTACCATAAATACGAATTATTTCACTTGGTATTACATCGTTTTGAAAATTTTTCGTCAGCTCAGACAGACAAAAATGGCCGCTCACCTCTTGATTTATCCGCCATCCTTGCATTGAAGAAGCACCGTAAGTGTACCCAGAACACGATTCATCACATGAAATTTTCTCTGTAACTGGAGAGGAAAGATAAGCACCCATTTTTAACTATGAAACTGAAAATTAATTCACAAACTACAAGTCATAATAAAGACGTAAACATCACAGCACGTGTGTACACCCTTTCGCGGGTTGCTCTTTTGGTCACGTGACAGGTATACAGCAGTTACAGGAAGTCATTGGCACTGATAATAAAAACATTTTTTTAAAAGAGAGAAAATATGATTATCATTGTTATCATTATTATTCTTGTGAAACGGGGGCTTTTTCCACTAAACTGAGACAACCCTTGAATGTATTTACAGAAAATGTCCAAATACGTCACAAAAAAGCCCTGAGTATGATGCAACATATAGCCTAGCCTATAGCCTAGCTGACTGTGCTTTTTCTTTTTTTTTTTTTTTTTCTTTTTTTTTTTTTTTTTTTTGGGGGGGGGGGGGGCAGTTTTGAAGTTCTCTATGTTATGTGCAAGTGCATACATTCGCCTAATTTTGAAACTTAAATGTTGAGCTGAGTTCAACAAGCCCATGACAAAGCAGCAACCATGACCAGACTGACAGAGAAAGTATGGACAGCAAGCTGACTGAACACTCAAAGGTCCAGATCTACAAAGTCTGCATTGTGAGCACTCTCCTGTATGGCAGCGAGTCCTGGACCTTGCGTGCCCAACAAGAGCAAAAGCTCAATGCTTTTCACAGGTGTTGCCTCTGACGCGTCTTGAACATCATTTGGCAGGACAAGGTCCCAAACAACACAGTTCTGCAGAGAACTGGATGCAATAGCATGTACACACTACTGAAACAAGAGATGTATGCTCTGGCTCGGCCATGTCATGTGCAGGGATGATGGACGGCTCTCTTAAGACTTCTTCAATGGAAAACTTGTGCAGGGAAAATGTTCCACAGGCAAACCACAAATGCAATTCACAGATGTGTGCAAGAGTTACTTAAAAGCCCTAAACATTGACCACAACAACTGGAAGAAACAGCCCTTGAACGGTCAGCCTAGAAACAGACTGTGCAGAAAGGTCTCTTCAAGTTCAAAGAGACACTTGCTCAGTAGCACGAGGCAAAGAGAATGAGAAGAAAGGCTGCAGACCAAGCAGACAGACCAGCATCAGACTTCATCTGTGCCCTCTGCCATAGGGACTGACTGTCATTCCCATGTCAGGCTGGCCAGCCACAGCCAACGCTGAATATTATAAACACCTGGAGTGCAACCAAAAAAAAACCCACCTGGAGTGCAACTCCACAGTCTTAGAGACTGAAGGCTGCCTACTAGTGCGTGTATACATGTTCAAGTGTGGGAGGGGATCTATAATATAGATAATATAAATGACATATTGTCATTTAAATTTGTATGTAATCTGGTGGGCTTTTTGTTTGTTTTTTTAGCAATAAAGTCTTGTAGTTCTTGATAAATCTTCCTGCTCTGCAACATTTTGGACAGACACTGTCGGACACTGAAGAGTAAAATGACATGTTTGACTGAAGGCTACCACTGCTACATCAATATATATATATATGTGTGTGGCACTTGGCAAGAATGCATCAGATATACTTGCAGAATTTAGAGCACTTGGACAACCTTCTGCTCCTTTGAAAGCAAACGTGTTTAGATGGTTAAGTCATTTAACAAGTGGTCAGTTAACTACTGGAAATAAAAGAGGAAAAATACAAAAATCCCAGAAACGTAATGTTGCCATGGTAGCGGTGATGGTGGAAGAAGACCATAGAGTTAACCTGGAAGAAATTGCAGATTGTGGTGGATTTATTCGTCAACCTTAAGATACTAAGGCATTTGTAACCATAGGTATAGGAAGGTATCATCCACAGAGAGAGACAGAGAGAGAGACAGAGAGAGATGGAAGGTGTATAGGTGTAATTGCAGAGTATATATCCCCAAGTGATGATTAGACTAAACAAAAACCTTTCTCTGGCAGACACTGCAGCCAAGTGGTTAAGACTGTTCCACTTCAATCCCATGGGTCCATTCAAGTCGTGGGTTCGAATCTCAGCGGTAACTGGTGAATTAAGGGTGAAGATCTTTATGATCTCCCAGGTCACCTCCAAGTGCAGACCTGCCAGTGCCTTCATTTCTTTTGTGTATATACAAGTGCAGAAGATCAACTACGCATGTTTAAGATCCTGTTATTCATGTCAGCGTTGTGAGCTACAGAAATATGAACATACACTGCCAACAAACCTAGAAGTCTTCATGGTGGGCAAAATTGTCGTAAAAGCAAAATATCACCATTGGTGAACCCTCAGAGCTCTAGCTGAGGCATGTAAAAGAAAGAAAAAAGAGGGGAAAAAATGATCAAAATCTCTCAAGAAAACAACTTTCATGACATTAAAAACACTCGGCAAATCATGCATTGTTTGTAGTTTATTCCAGTCATCTGGGTCCCTCACCTACAGAGGCAGGTGAAGGATAGGAAACAGCCATCAAAAATAATCACAGTCACTCTCTCTTCATCTCCAAGACAGGGACAAAACAAAAAAATCTCACATGCACATTCACAAGCTGCAGATTATCATCAGATTGCTTTAAGTATAGGACAGCCATACACAGTTTTGAGGAACTGTTTGCGAAAAGCAGCTGACCAGAACATACTCTCGTATACTGATCTTGCAATCATGCTAAGATAGCTGCAGGACCTAGGTATGTCAAAATGAAAGATATCAGATTGAATACTGGTGATAAAACTACGTGAAAATTCAGAAAGAAAAAATCACGACTGAAGAGAGAAACACATTTTTGATTTTGACAACCAGATATGAACGGAAAAGGTCTCTCACCCCTTCTGAGGCCTAAAGCAACTAACTCCCCATGAAAAACATCTACACACAAAAACATGGAGTGTGTTGACTCTTTTTGTTTTAACATATGAAGGTTGGGCATCTGCAAGGGAGGATTTCTACATAAAATTTGACTTGCTTCAAATGTTATTGACAATTTTTTTAAAAATAAACATTACAGTCTTTCACTTCTTGTTTTGGGGGGTCCTAGTACTTTTTTTTTTTTTAAAGGGGGGAGGAAAATGGAAAGAACAACAACAAAGCATAAAACAAGAAAGAAACCTTCCTAACATGAGCATTCATAATCTAAGAAAATGAAATGAAAACTGAATTCTTATCCATGAAAAAGACACAAACATTTTTCAAACATTGAATCTGAACATACCCCTCATCTATGCAGATACGAGAAAACTGCTAAACATGGAGTTTAGACTTTCTCTTTTAACAGAGAGGCTATCAGTGGGATACCAGACAGTGACAGTAGTAATATCGGTCTGATGAGGCTAGAAGTCATGCCCGTCTGTTGAGGCAAATGTGGATTCAACAATGTTTTCAACATTCATTCTTGACAAGTAGACTTTTCATTTCAAACATATATCCCCCAAAACAGATCCACTGTACAAATAATACATTCATTCAAGTAGTATACTATAGCATTGCTGATGATTATTATTCAGTTTTCATGTTTCTTCCACCACGTTTAAATACAAAATCAAACCACACCATCACCACCCCCCAACACACACACAAACAAAAAAGTAAAGAAAAAGACACAATACAGAAACACATATACAAATGCCACTCTCATATTCATATTACTGTCATGTTTACATTGCACAAAATATATGTTAACACAAAAATTGAAAAAAAAAAATAATGAAAACTACCTTATGTAGCTGTTAACTTCAACATTCGTACCCGATTTTGCAAGGAAGAATGAAGAATTATGTCCAGAAATGTAAGCGAATAATCTCTCTCCACAATCAAAATGCATGTATCAAAATACAGAAATGTAACAAATGGAAAAAAAGCAAATACGAAAATAATACTGTCAATTTATGTGGTATAATACCTGCTGACTACTTTTAGAAGCTTTCGTTCTCCCTCCCCCACTGTTGAGAAAAAAAAAGTACTTTTCAGTAGTTGCCCTCTCTACAGCTTTTGACAATACCTATGAAATTACTCCTGTACATGTTAACAAGTTGATGGAATTTCCATCTGTCTCATAAATGATTATTCACAACCTGAAGAAGAAAATGCATCAAGAATCTGTTACCGAAAGCGTGTGAACGGGAATGAAGGGGGAACACAACTGCTGAATCAGTGTAAAGTATGCTACGAGCATAACCACTGACATGAAAATGATCAAACACTACCCATTCATTCGCTCATTTGTACCAAAATCCATGTTTCAGCTGTGAAATAAATTCATCATATACTAATCTCCTGACGACATATCTCGTTGCCGTTATTTGAATTTATGGTTCAACAGACATCAAGCAATACATATGACTTACAAATTTAACCAGCAGCATTATCTTCACCATATGGACATGGATTCCAAGATATGTGGAAACACAACATAACACATAGCACTTTTTTTTTCAGTTCATATTCTTTTATTCTCTTTTATTTTTTTTAAAGTTCTCATAAAGCTTTTAATTTTCACAGTCAACAAGGCACACATCCATACTCATCAACATTTCATACAATTGACACACCACCCATCCCAAAACCTTTTTTTCTTCTTTGTTTTGGGTTTTTTTTCCTTTAAGGAGGTGGGAGATAAGTAAGGGGAGAGTGGTGGATAAAGTATGAATGGTTTACAACACTAATAACATATTTCGAAGAATACCCCCCCTCCCCCTTCCTAATTTTTTTTTTTTTTTTGGGGGGGGGGGGGAAAGGGGGTAAAACAAGAAACACAACTATGTCAATTCTTATTGCTGACCTTGCAAGACTATCTTGCAGATCCCAACAAACATTTCAAAAAGTCCCCCCCCCCCCCCCCCCCCCCCCCGAAAAAAAACACAAAAAAAACTCTGCATAATTACAGCTACATAAAGTACAGTCAAGATATACTGAAGTTTGCTTGTGTCAAAGCAAGTGAGTATATGTATTCATAAGCTCTGGTATGAGCAACTGAGCTCATAGATAGCCCATCCTGAACATTCCTACTTCAAACAGTGCAGAGTTTTAGATCAAACATGCCTGTGCATGGATGCATCATTCAAACCAAACATTGATTTTTGCAATGCCCATAAATACACATGTGATTCTTTCAAAGCAAAGAGTACTTTCATCCTTTTACAGTTCTAAGTTGGGTTTTTCTTAAATAACTTTTGAAATTTGTTTAAGTTTTTGGTTTATCTTATTAAAAAAAATTTTTTTTCAATTCTGATAGTAGCATTTACTTGTACAAATACAAAACTGTATTTTAAATATGAATCAAACAGGACAAACTATTGTGTAAAAAGGGAAGAATGCAAACATTTTTTTTTTAAAATAAAAGAGTTACTTTTGTTTGCTCAATAATTTGTAAATGAAAGCATGAAATGTGTGTGTGTGTCTGTGTGTAAGAGACTTAAGGGACTTTTCACCGAGGCCCTGTGTGCAAATGCATGCAGAACACCTTGCGCACATGTTAAATCCTGTTCCACTCTTTGAAAGGATAAGCCATTATGTGCTGGTGGGAACAGATGACAAAATTTACAAAACTGCATACACACGGGGACTGAATGTAAAAAAAAAAAAAGTACATGAGCACTTATTCCATTATCCTCGATATAAAAGAATTAAAAATAAATAAATAAATAACAAGTGAATATGCAAGTATGTTGAGTGCATGCAACTGAGTGAAAGAGAGAGTGAGGGTGAGTCTGTGTTTGAGTGGGAACATGCATGAGTGGGCATGCATACAAGCATACGATTGACTGTGCATATATGTAAGAGTTCATATCTTGTGTATGTGACTATATGTATACATCTCTTTTTATGCATGAGAACAATTTCTTTTAGGTGCAGCTGATGCCAAGCAACAGCCTAAGTTTGACATCTAAATTTTTCTCTCACTTAACCTCTTTACTGCGCTGTTGACGAACAGCATTCGTCAATGCTCAGTTGACGATCGCCGTTTGTCATGATTCAACGCTCTCTCCATTTTGTCCAGCATGTTGCTGAGCAAAATATGATAGCAGCAAAAGGGTTAATTAAAAGGCAATGAGAATGTATGCTGACAGATTGCAAGGAAGCGTCAAACTACAGGGAGACACAAATGATAAATCACCAAAGGAAATACTTCATCGTGTGAGAATATCACCTTACAAACCAATATAATTCACTAACTTAACTATAATTTGCATTCATTGTTTTCAGCCCTACTGACCACTAAAACTTTAAAAAAAATATAATAAAATAATAAAGAACAGAAATGAATAAATGAGACTACACCACAATGACAGAAACCAACAGTAAGAAGTATATGTGTGTGAATCTGCAAACATTCTTCAGGGTTATAATGCTCAACCAATGCTCTCTGAAGGGAAAAAAGTTACATCTGTTACTATAAAGAAACGATTATGAACACGTATGACATAATTTAAGCACAACATAGGTGGAACTGCAAAAACAATCCTTTTCGTAATATTTTTTTTCCAAACCTAACATCCCCACCCTTACCCCCACCTTTGAGTTCAAGATGACCCGTGCACAATAACAAAGAGCTGTGAAACTTGAGGCATTCTAAACACACTTAAGACAAGGACTATGAACCTAAATACTGATTTTGGGGGGTGGGGTGGGATGCGTATGTGTGTGTGCTGGGAAAGATGGTGGGGGGGGGGGGGGGGGGGGGAGGGTTTACTAGTTATCTGGATTTTTAAAAATTCTGAAACACACACCAAGGTCCACTGAATATCTAACTATACTCTGGAACAAATGATAAATAAAATTTAACTTGATTCACCGCGTGCAAATGAATAGCAGAAAGTTTGATTCACTGAGTGCAATCTTCACAGCTACAGGCACTATCGCAGCACTGAAATCATGAACGATAAAAAAAACCTCATAGCTACGATAGATTACCATGAAAATATTGACCGCATTTACCTGAGTATGACTTGTTCCAAATGCTGCTTTCTCTTCTTTTTTTTTCCTCCACAACACACACAGATACACTCCCAGCAACAGCAAACACACAATCTCATACGAATATATTATTTTTCTTACACACATGAACCACACAGCCCCTCCTTTTTTTTAATTAATCTCACTCCTCTCCCACTAGATCTTTGCCACTGGTATCGAAATGATCTTGGAGAGGAGTGGAGACAAACTAGTGTTTGTTCTGGGCCTAGTTCGCTTCTCTCTCTCCATGGCGTCAGTCACACACACCAGTCAGATCCACTAGTCTGAACAGAGTCTATTTCCTTGATATCTGCCCATCACATAGCAATTCAGAGAAAAAAGAAAGCGCCTACCTCTACATTCACAGAAGCATGGATATGCAGAAATGAAAGTTTGCAGTAAACGAGAACAAACTGAAAACTGCTGTGAGAAATCTTCAGTATGAATTGAGTTTTGCATGTGCATGATACGTAATTATATCTTTAAAGGAATGTTCAAGTGCATGCACACACAGATGTGCAGGCAGACTTGTACGTGTTTAGAAATAAAATGCAAGATGTAGCTCCAGTTGTTTACATCATCAAAACAGTGTCTGTCAGATACCTTGAGATCAACAGCTGGATGAAAACGGCTTTTTCCAATGCATTCAGAAACTAACCCCAACCCCCAGAAACAAGGAGGTCAGCTTTTGACAGGACCATTTTCATTTGATTGTTCACCACAAGCTTCTGTGAAAAAAATAATCAGCATTCTTTTACAGACCTGATTTGCCATAGTCAAGATCAACTTCACTTTCACATAGATCTACATTCACCCAGATAAAGAGAAGTTCAACCAGCTAAAAAAAAAAAAAAATCTATGACATCACTCCTTTCCTCTCTTTCTTTACTAGTTTGATATGATGAAGAAAGCAAACACACACAGTAGTCCATGAACAAAAGACAGTAATACACAACCTCTTACACAGGGGTGGCTCAGCGGTCTAGACAGTGAAAAAAATCCAGGCCTGGGTTTGATTCTTGTCTGTGCACGAAACTTTTCCCCCATCCACTACACCATGAGTGGTGGTCTGGGAGCTAGTCTTTCAGATGAGACAATAAACCGAGGTCCCAAATGCAACACGCATTTAGCACACAAAAAAGGACCCACAGCAATAAGAGAGTTGTCCCTTGCAAAATTCTGTAGACCCCCCCCCCCCCCCCCCCCCAGCTCTGAAAAAGAAACAAATACACAGAAAGACAGGAAAAGAAGAAAATAACTGGGCAGCTGTGCCCTGGGGCAACACGCTTTCCCCAGGGGGAGAGCATCCCAAATTTCATGCAGAGAAATCTGCAGCGACTTAGAAGAGGTACACAAACACAAACAAATACACAAAATAGAAAGAAGCCCTGCAAGCTCATCCTCAATTCTGGAACACTAACAATTCATGTGGATCAAGTCCAAGTCCAATAGGGAAAGCTGTACATGGCAGTTATCGATGGTGCTTTGTGACAGCATCTGGTCTGCCCACCACAACTGTAATGCCGCATCACAAACAGTGGGATCCCTCAACAGTCTCTCTCTCTCTCTAACGGAGGGATCCCTCAACAGTCTCTCTCTCTGTCTGTCTCTCTAACAGTAGGATCCTTCAACAGTCTCTCTCTAAGTTTGTCTTCTATCATCGTCTGCCTGACTGGGTGCCCCGCTGAGAAGACAGGAATTCTTCGTAGGCCTTCTCCATCTCGTCGTTGAGCCCTTCATCCTCGATGTACTGGTTGTACGTGTTGCTGAAACAAAAGCACCACGGGTTTTTTTTGTAATGCAAATAAACGGACATTTACAGGAAATTATTTAAGGTTCGGCCTAGGTAAAAAAATTTTTTTTTTTTTTAAAGCATTCATAAAAAACAATTTCACAACAGTGTTTGATTCAAACTGTACCCATGCAAACTGAAAACCACTAACGATGAAAATATAACGGTGTTTTACTTAAAGCAGAGATAATTTGTAATCGTTTAAATCTTTTTTTTCTTCCTAAAAGCTACACATCTACTACTTGAACTACAATTCAATGTTATGCTTTTCATACCAGCTACATACAAAATGACACCCCAGTTCACTGACCCTAATCCCTCTGCCAGCAGTGGCTACAATGCCCCTGACTTCTGTCTGCCTCTGAGGCACACACCAGAGAAAGAAAGACCTTCACTGTTGTTGCCAACTTACATGGTACCCAGCAGTGACTTCCATTACAAGCAAGAAACTAATACTACTGCTAAGCTCTTGAATAACACAGAAATAACACAAGTCTAGCATACCCAACAAACCAATATGTTATGAATCAACTCTCAGAATGTTCACTTGTGCGTGAAAGACTTGAGGGGTTGAGCCTTATCACTGCTCTCCATTCCTGTTCAAACCCTCAGGCACCATCTTTCCTGCCCCTTTCCCCATCTTCTGTAGCCTTACTCCACAGCCAAGGTATCGATGTCGACACCATTGTGTGTGTAAGTGAGCTGTGCCCAGCATGCACAGATTCAGAACAGCCACCACTGAAGTGGTCAGCAGTATTGCAGGGCCTCTTCATGCTAGTGGCCCCATAACCGGAGTTAACATTAGTGCTGACTCCATTCTCCCCAAGTCCTTCAGATGAGACTTTAAACTGAGGCCCCATGTGCAAACGCATGCAGAACATCTTGCGCACACGCTAAATCTTGTTCCACTTTTCATAAGAGTGGGCCATTGTGTGCCGGTGGGAACAGATGACAAGATTAACAAAACTGCATATACACGGGGACTGGATATAAAAAAGAACACGAGTGCTTATTCCATTATCCTTGATATAAAAGAAGAAATAAAATAAATGAATAGCAGCAAGGGCTGGAGTACAGAAGATCCGATTCAAAGACAAAAAAAAAAAAGACCAAAAAACCCAAACAATCACAATTAGTACAACAAAATAAGTACTTTCACAACTTATAGCAGACGACACAAGAGCAACAGACTTACTAGTCATAGCCCTGCTGGTAGCTGGAGTAGTAGTTGTCTGCTTCCCCAGTGGACCACTGCTGGTACATTGCCCCCTCTGCGTAGGGGGGCCGGCCATTGGCTCCCGGGTGGGGGGGACCCATGGGCTGAAATGAACATCAACATATACATTGACTGATACCATCAAACAACAATGAACATCAACGACTGATACCATCAAACAACAATGAGCATCAATACGTTGACTGACATCATCAAACAACAATGAACATCAACAAATACATTGACACCATCAACCAACAAAAATGAATGTCAACAAGTCATCAAGCAACAAAGTGTCAACGTCTCTGTGACTTCTTCCATTTCGATTGCTTTCTACCTTCTCTCTTTCTTGCAGTGTTCAAAATTTTGTCTGTCACTTTGAATGCTTTTGACACCTACAGTACATAGTCTTTGAGTTCCTGATTCATCTTTATGTTTTGAGGGAATTTTTGTTTGCCATATTGAACCTTTTTTGTTTTGTTTTGGGGTTGTTAAGGGTGTGTTTTTCTTTTGGGGGGGGGGGGGGGGGGGAGGGAAGGGTAGCACTTGTTGGACTCACAAAATCCCATAATATCACAATACAAGTGTATGAGTAAACACATGCATGCCCAATTACTGAGAAACTCTCACACATCTATTCACACATACTGATACAAGTACAGGTATGCACACACGCACACACACACACACACGCACACGCACACACACACACAGACATAGTCAAAAGGAGTATACTCAGATCTACAGTGTACTGGGGATCTTCAAGGATATGTAATAAAACTCCAGATCTGTAACATATCTTCTTGTGTTGTTTATTTCGGCCGAGCGGTTCCTTTCTTTTGTCTATAATGTAAAGATTATGTGAATGTTGAAAACACACACAGACACACCACACCAGCACACACACACACATACACAACATGTTGGACACACTGATGTAACGGACACTCACATCGTGTCGTCCAGACGCCTCTTCCTGCCAGATGAGGAAGTCCTGCTCCTCCTCTTCCGTCAGCTCGTAGCCGTCGTAATCCTCCTCATCCTCCTCCTCTGGTAACCCGCCTCCGCACGGGAGATGGGCTTTCCATCCAGAGTGTAGAACACCGGGTCAGGCTGAAAGCAGTGAAAGCAGTGTGGAATGTCAGAGGAAAGCAGTGTGGAATGTCAGAGGAAAGCAGTGTGGAATGTCAGAGGAAAGCAGTGTGGAATGTCAGAGGAAAGCAGTATGGAATGTCAGAGGCTTTCCATCCAGAGTGTAGAACACGGGTCAGGCTGAAAGCAGTCAAAGCAGTGTGGAATGTCAGAGGAAAGCATAGTGGAATGTCAGAGGAAAGCAGTGTGGAATGTCAGAGGAAAGCAGTATGGAATGTCAGAGGAAAGCAGTATGGAATGTCAGAGGAAAGCATGTCAGAGGAAAGCAGTATGGAATGTCAGAGGAAAGCAGTATGGAATGTCAGAGGAAAGCAGTGTGGAATGTCAATAGAAAGCAGTATGGAATGTCAGAGGAAAGCAGTTGGAATGTCAGAGGTTTTCATCCAGAGTGTAAAAACTGGATCAGGCTGAAAGCAGTGAAAGCAGTGTGGAATGTCAGAGGAAAGCAGTATGGAATGTCATAGAAAGCAGTGTGGAATGTCAGAGGAAAGCAGTATGTAATGTCAGAGGAAAGCAGTATGGAATGTCAGAGGAAAGCAGAATGGAATGTCAGAGGAAAGCAGTATGGAATGTCAGAGGAAAGCAGAATGGAATGTCAGAGGAAAGCAGTATGGAATGTCAGAGGAAAGCAGAATGGAATGTCAAGGAAAGCAGTTGGAATGTCAGAAGGAAAGCAGTGTGGAATGTCAGAGGAAAGCAGTATGAATGTCAATAGAAAGCAGTGTGGAATGTCAGAGGAGCAGTATGAGAATGTCAAGAAAGCAGTGTGGAATGTCAGAGGAAAGCAGAATGGAATGTCAGAGGAAAGCAGTATGGAATGTCAGAGGAAGCAGGTGGAATGTCAGAGGAAAGCAGTATGGAATGTCAAGGAAAGCAGATGGAATGTCAGAGGAAAGCAGATTGGAATGTCCAGAGGAATAGCAGTATGGAATGTCAGAGGAAAGCAGTAGTGGAATGTCAGAGGAAAGCAGTATGGAATGTCAGAGGAAAGCAGAATGGAATGTCAGAGGAAAGCAGAATGGAATGTCAGAGGAAAAAGCAGCAGTGGAATGTCAGAGAAAAGCAGAATGGAATGTCAGAGGAAAGCAGTGTGGAATGTCAGAGGAAAGCAGTGTGGAATGTCAGAGGAAAGCAGTATGGAATGTCAGAGGAAAGCAGTGTGGAATGTCAGAGGAAAGCAGTGTGAATGTTAGAGGAAAGCAGTGTGGAATGTCAGAGGAAAGCAGTGTGGAATGTCAGAGGAAAGCAGTATGGAATGTCAGAGGAAAGCAGTGTGGAATGTCAGAGGAAAGCAGTGTGGAATGTCAGAGGTTTCCATCCAGAGTGTAAAACACTGGATCAGGCTGAAAGCCATAAGTATGGAATGTCAAAGGTTTGTCATCCAAAATGTAGAGCACAGCACAAAACCATCTTTCAAGTAAAGTCAAAAAGTACATATCAAGTCAAGTCAAAAAGTATATGTCAGGTCAAGCCAAAGAGTCCATGTGAAGTCAAGCCAAAGAGTCCATGTGAAGTCAAGCCAAAGAGTCCATGTCAAGTCAAGCCAAAGAGTCCATGTCAAGTCAAGCCAAAGAGTCCATGTCAAGTCAAGCCAAAGAGTCCATGTCAAGTCAAGCCAAACCAAAACATATCCAAGTCATTCCATGACAGACAAGTGACAAGCAGAACACTGAGAGGCCTACGCTGTGGTAAAGACCCCTGATTAAAACATGAAAAAAGACCAACTCTAATGGTACTGCCAAGACACCACACCACCACCAGCAAAACCACCCACTCATCCTCACCTGAGCAAACTCATTGGAAGGTGCGTGTGACGTTTCTTGAGCACTGTCCCCTGAAACGGAGGGTCGACTGTCCACACGGCCCCAGTTGCTTTTCCTCAAGTTGAGCACTGACTTCATCAGCATGTGTGACGTTCTGCAACAGGAAAGCATTCACCAATCATCAGAGGCAAAATGTACCAAGAACAGTTCAGGATGACTTAAGCGTATGTCAAGTAAAGGCTTTGTACAGTTTCATGATGACCATTTCCATACTGTTCAGAATTACTTACTTTCATGTTTTGTTACAACCCAAACTAGCAGTCCTGTTGAATGTGCATGTTTTACCTTGAGCAATCGTAAGAGATCTAGTTCTGTCAGTCCTCTTATTTCATCCTAAATCTTCTTGACCCCACTCCATACACCCACACTACTTACACAACCCCACCAACACACAGACACATCTTTTTTATATGTTTTTTTTTAGGGGGGGGGGGGGGTATTTTGTTTTAATTTTTTTGCTAGACAGATGGCTTGATGAAAAATGATAAGAAAAAGCAAATTTATTGCTTACTCAATGTACCATCTGGAAATAAAATTTTGACTTGAATTGACTTGACACCCACATTACTGACACAACCCCACCAACACACACACAGACACCCACACTACTTTACACAACCCCACCAACACACACACAGACACCCACACTACTTTACACACCCCAACACACACACACACACACACTACTTTACACAACCCCAACACACACACATACACCCACACTACTTTACACAACCCCACCAACACACACACAGACACCCACACTACTTTACACAACCCCAACACACACACAGACACCCACACTACTTTACACAACCCACCAACACACACACACATACCACACCAACACACACACCACACACCACACACCCAACACACACATACACCACACTACTTTACACAACCCCAACACACACACATACACCCACACTACTTTACACAACCCCAACACACACACAACACCCACACACACACACACACACACACACACACACACACACACACACAACCCACACACACACACACACAACCCCACCTACATATTACACACGGAGTCAAACACCCACACCCCCCAAAGCAGTATAGAAGGAGATGGCACCAAGCGTGTGAGAGTGAGTGTAGGACTGCAGAGTACTCAGGGGTGAGACTCACTGAGTGAAACTTTCTGCATCTCTGTGGGGGACTGGTTCATGCTGTCCTCTGTGGGTCCTCCAGCAAGCTGACACACACACATACACACACACACACACACACACACACACACACACACACACACAGACACATGCACACATTTTTCCACATTAAAAATCCCAACATGAGCAAGTAGGATTCATAACACAGAATGCCTAAAAAGTCTGGACATAACCTACACTAACTGATGATATGAAAATGGAAAACCCTCTTACACCTTGAGGGACTACACAGGCCGACATATTTTGAAGTCTTTGTTGTCTTCAATAATTCCCTTTTTCTTTCTTCAGCTACAGCTATGAAGTTCACCAATGGTGACATTTTGCGTATGCAAGCCAACCATTTTTGCCCACTACTGAAGGCAGCCACATTCTGACTTCAGGGATGTACGCTGGGTATGTTTGCTTCCATAACCCTCTGAATGCTGACATGAATTACAGGACCTTTAACATGCATATTTGACCTTCTGCATTTGTATATATACACAAATGGAATTAAGGCACTGGCAGGTCTGCAATTGGGAGTTGACCCGGAAGATCTTAGAAATCCTAACCCCTGAATCACCAGACAGCACAGAGATTCGACCCCACGACTTCATGGACCCAAGAGAATGAAGTCAAACGACTATAGCATCTATAGCGTCTTGAACAAGATAAAAACACAAAAAAAAACCCACCACCCAAAAACCAGTGTAACATGCACAGCGAGCGCACCCACCTTGAGGAGCTGGCAGACGCACTTGATGCTGGCGTCGGAGGGCTGGGAGAGCAGCGTCAGCAGGAGGTCTGTCAGCACTTTGGGCAGGAAGCTGAGCCGCTCTGTCTGACCCTGGGCGTCCGCCTGAAACACACCATCCACAATAATGAACTTACCTGTCTACACCTGGGGTCTACCTTTTATTTCATTTATTCTTTTATATCGAGGATAATGGAATAAGCATTCATATGCTTTTTTACATCCATTCCCCGTGTGTATGCAGTTTTTGTAAATGTCATCTGTTCCCATCGGCACATGATGGCCTACTATTACGAAAAGCGGAACATGATTTAACGTGTGCGCAAGATGTTATGCGTGCGTTCGCACACAAGGCCTCGGTTTATAGTCTCATCTGAAAGACTTGGATAGAGTGGAGTCAGCACTGATGTTAACTCCAGAGGAAAAATCCCCTCAACCTTAAGTCTGTGCCAATTTTTTTTTCTCATAAATTTTGCGGGTTTTTTTTTTTCCTTTCATTTATTGATCACTTGAAACGTATAAAATGTTCATGTCAGTTGAAAAAACAACAACTTAAAACCTGAATCAAACACACAAAAAGTGACAAAATCTACATTTAACACAAAAGGTGTGTCCTATTCTCTTTCAGGCCACACGAAAAGAACAAGAGCAGTGTTACAGATACACATGGAGACAAACAACGATCACACAGTCCTCACCGACACATTCAGGAACAACTCCCCCATGAACATCGTCAGCCCACACAGTCGGGTCAGGCCGTTCCTCCCCCGACTTTATCAGCTGTTCTCGCTGTTCGTAGTCCACCTGACACCTAAACATACACAAACAACCTCTTACAATTTTTTTACACATGCACGCACCACACACACACACATATATATACACACTCAAACACACACACACACACACACACACACACGCATAGTTTTCAAGTTAATTTTAATCTTTCATTTGTACCACATATCTTCTTTAAGTTTTTCCTTGTTCAAAATATGATTAATCTCTCTTTTTTTCTCCTTTTTAATTTTTTTTTTTTTTTTTTTTTTAATTTTTATTTTATTTTTTAGATGGATGCTTGATGAAAAAGCAATTGGACTGCTTACTCAATGTACCATCTGGAAATAAAAGTTTGATTGACTTGACTTGACTTGACACACACACCACACACACACACACACACACACACACACACATACACACTCAAACACTCACTCACATACAACACACACACACACACACACACACACACACACACACACACACACACACACACACACACACACATCATCAATTTCTTTTTGCAGTTCGCATCCATGATCTCTTGTCTATTTTCTCATCAAAAAGATTTTTTCAAAAGCAAAAAAAAACCCTCCACAACAAAACTACAACACACACACACACACACACACACACACACACACACACACACACACACACACACACACACACACACACACACACACACACCACACACACACACACACACACACACACACACATACACAACACACACAACACACACACACACACACACACACACACACACAACACACACACACACACACACACACACACACACACACACACACACACACACACACACACACACACACACACACACAAAATCAAAAGAATTACTGACCTTTTCAAAAAGTGTGCTTTGAAATAGCTGAAGATGCTGTGATTTTTTAACTCATTGGAAAGAAAGTGAACAACTCGGGCACCAGTGTAGCGAAAGTTTTGTTCATATATACCCTGCACACAGAGAGAGAGAAAACAGTTCTTTTGTGCTCAACACACACACACACACAACACACACACACACACACACCACACACACACACACACACCACACACACAAAACACACACACACACACGGGGACGGGATAGCCTAGTGGTCAGAACATTGTGCTCGCAATTTGACGACCTGAGTTTGATTCCCGTTCGAGGGAATTTTCCCCTGGAGTTAACATCAGTGCTGACTCCACACTCACTCACACTCACTCAGTCCCATGTCCAAAGGACGTAGGGGGGACATGAGAGAAGACGCAACAGAGATCTTTTTCCATGCTTCACGATCCTGTGTGGCTAGTAGGTGTTGCACGGTTGGCGGTCCAGTCTTGATGTTGTCAACCCATGATTTCTTTTGACGGCCTCTTCTTCTCTTGCCCTCGACTGTTCCTTGCAGGATGGTTTTGCAGGGTGTTGTGTCTTGTGGTGTGACCAAACCACATCAGTGCTGACTCCACTCTCCCTAAAGCGTTTCAGATGGGACTATAAACTGAGGTCCCATGTGTGAACACACGCAGAACATCTTGTGCACACATTAAATCCTGTTCCGCTTTTCATAAGAGAAGGCCATTGTGTGCCGGTGGGAACAGATGACAAGATTTACAATACTGTATACCCACGGGGACTGGAAGAAAAAAAGCACATAAGTGCTTATTCCATTATCCTCGATATAAAAGAAATAAATAAATAAATAAAAACACACAAACACACACACACAACATATATATATATATAATATATATATATATATATATATATATATATATATATATATATATATATATATACAGGATTCGTGACAACCGGTAATTGTCGGTATTTTACCGATTGTAAACAGGGAATACCGAAAATTTTCGAAGCAGCTGGTACCGCGTACCGATTCTGTTTGCCTGTGACCGATTAGATTTCCGTCTCAAAAAAAAGTCTGAAGTGACATTTTCTGACAGTCTGTCATGCGCCTGTACTGTGCTTACGCACCTACCCCTTCCTACCACCACCCCTTCGGACGAACATCTTTGGCGCCAGCATGATTAGCCTAGCACGCAGAACAGCAAGCTTTACTGTGAAAGAATAGAGCTTCGCGCTCTTCTCGGCATGACAGTAACTTCCATTCACAATGAGTAAATGGGGCCTAGATTTATTTAATCTTTATTCTTTTAATCTTTTATATCAAGGATAATGGAATAAGCACTCCTGTGCTTTTTTACATCCAGTCCCCATGTGTATGCAGTTTTGTAAATGTCATCTGTTCCCACGGGCACAGGATGGCCTGCTCTTACGAAAAGCGAAAAGCGGGGGGTCTTTGACTATGAATTTGCGCGTTGCTTTGAGAGAGAAGAGTCGAAAACTAAATCTGAATTGAACGAAAGATCTAGATGAGCGCTAAGCATAGAAACAAGAAAGAAGAATATAAGTCTCACGAATGATGCCATGCAAAACAACAGACTGACACGGACAGTGGCACAGGCGCTAGGAAAAAAATCCTATTTCCTTCGTGGCTTCGTGCCCAAGAAGCGAGTGGCAGCAGCATGGCAGTAAAAGCCTGAGAGATTTGCGTTCAATTTAGATTTAGTTTTGCTGCCGAACAATCCACCCCTCCCCCACCCCCTCACTGAATAGTTTCGTTTTGTTCACAGTACGTACGGGATTTTATTTTCTGGGGACTGATTTTGGGGGAGTTGGTCAAGATATCTCTGAAATGGCAACTCGCAGTACCGGTTTTAAAAAATCCTAGCGCGAACCCTGTATATATATATACCATGCATTTAGAGAAATCAGTTGTTTTTTTCCAATATACCCTGCAGTTTTCTTTGCTCATATATACTCTGTTTTGCTCATCTCTCTTCACGCTAAACGCTCACTATGAAAAAAGAAAATCATAGGCACTTTATTGTACCAGTCTGTAGAGACCGGAGACTGCCATCACTGTCAATAGGGGCCAGCCCCAATCACCTCCCCCTCTTTCCATAGGTGCCTCTCTATATAGATGCCTCTGATGGGAGTCATCAGCCAGTATTATAATATTGCATAAGTCAGATGCGGTAAGTATGGAGAGGCTAAATCTATGCAAGTTCTGTGCCTCTATAAGAACCACCTTCACTTCTCTACCTACCATCTTTTCCAACAGCCCCCCTCCATCTCTCTCTCTCTCTCTCTCTCTCTCTCTCTCTCTCTCTCTCTCTCTCTCTCTCTCTCTCTCTCCTGTCTCTCTCTCTCTCTCACACACACGCACGCACGCACGCACGCACGCACGCACGCACGCACGCACGCACGCACGCACGCACGCACGCACACGCACACACACACACACACACACACACACACTCACGCATTATAGATTTGTAATGCCTTCTGTTTCATGGTCCTGAATATTTGCTTTTTTAAAAATATTTTTTGCTATGTTATTTTTTGTTTAAATAATTATCAGTGTATCCAGTTGGGATGACGCGTTTTGTTGAATGTATTCTGTTTTCTTCTTTTAAACTATTGGTTGAACTGCTGCTGGTGGTGAAGCTGGTATGTAGGGGTAGGGAGCGGGTTTCTTAGCTTTATTCCCTGATCAGGGCAAGGGCCGGATGAAAAAAGGTATGTAATGCTTACTTACTCTGTTACCCTTGAAAAATAAAGATTATTCATTCATTCATTCTCTCTCTCTCTCCTTTTTTATCTTCCCTCCCTGCCTCTCTGTCTGTCTGTCTGTCCTTTTTCTTCTTCTTCTTCCCTTCTTGCCTCTCTGTCTGTCTGTCTGTCTCTGTCTGTGTCTGTCTGTCTGTCTGTGTCTGTCTGTCTGTCTGTCTCTCTCTCTCTCTTCCCCCCCCTCCCTCCCCCCCCCCCTCTCTCTCTCTCACCTGCTCATACAGGATGTTGACGACCCCGTCCAGCAGGTTCTGGTTGCAGGCGCCCTGCAGTTTGTCGCACAGAGGTTTGAGGAAGTCGCGCACGTTGCCGGGGTGGGTGGTGAGGATGAGGACCGTGTGGGAAAACTCCTCCAGCAGCGCCCCCGTCTGGTCTGCCCCGGGGTCCAGACTCAGCTGGTGGAAGGAGGAGAGCAGGGGGGGGTCCACGCCCGCCCCGGGGGGCAGGAAGGGGGGAGGGGGCACGTTCATCTGCCCATAGTACAGAGGCTACACAGCACACGTTTAGAGGTTGAAGTATCCACCCATTTTTGTCTTCTGCGTGTCTTTAGATACTTGTGTCTTTACACTTCTACACCGTACCATATCATTCTTACATGGCTGACAATACTGAGCATAATATTTTTTTGTTTGCTAGAGTGTGCAGATTGGTTGCTAAGTACAATGGGGGGATGATAACAAGAGCTATTTATCAAATATTGATCTCTAACTCTTCTACCCCTGGTATCTGTGTCTAAACATCATAGACGTATGCAGATTATGGCATATCTATGCTAACTAGTTCCTTCCAATGAGATTTTAAACCTAGGCCCTGAGTGTGAATGCACACAGAACATCTTGTGCACATGTTAAAACCTATTCTTCCTTTTGGAAGAGTAGACCACTGTGTGCTGGTACAGAGGTCGGAACAGATGACATAAAAAATACCTGTGGTATAAGTCTGTAATATTAGCAGCAAAGGAACACTTCAGATCATAACTATGACTGTTTTCACGTTTATGTCATGTCAACAAACTCTACAGATTAATCCTCATCTATCTTTTTGGTCACCTTTAAAAGGTGCTGGACAGATAATAACAGATCAAATAAAAAGCATCTGTTCCAGTGAATAACAAGTGTGGTGAGAAAATAATATTACTGGAAGAAATGTGCCTTTTTCTCCTATTACTTTGAATCTTGAATCAGAGTTTGAATACCAAATGTTTAATCCAGGCACTCATTTGAATATCAATTGTTCAATCGAAGAGTTTGAATATCAATTGTTCATCAAAGAGTTTGAATATCAATTGTTCAATCAAAGAGTTTGAATATCAATTGTTCAATCAAAGTGTCAATTGTTCAATCAAAGAGTTTGAATATCAATTGTTTAATCAAAGAGTTTGAATATCAATTGTTCAATTGAAGAGTCAATAGTTCAATAGAAGAGTTATAGTATAATCTATCAATTGTTATTGGATCAGAAAGTCTGAAACTTTAGCATTCCAATCAAAGGCTATGATAATGTATTGTCTTCAGCACTGTTCAAGAACAATATCCCCAAAGCCATTACAGCATTACATTAGGGGACCATTCACCTCAGAAGTTTGACGCCTGAATCTCTTTCAAAATCAAAAGGTTACCACACCAGCCAGCCCAGTGGTCAGCATTATATTTCATCATTGTCTGGTTAATATCTGAACACATTATGAAAGAAACTCAAACCCCACAATACATGTTCAACAAAAGTATTGGAAAATGACCTCAGGTTATATGATGAAAGAAAATATGAGGTAAAGTTTTGCACATAAAAAAATGAATACCCACTTCTGTACTTGTTAGAATATGTTACAGTTTTGCTTGTATTCAAAATCCCTCAGACACATCAAAGGTACTTTTTCAAGTAATGTGATCAGGGGCATTTGCATACAGTCTAAAAAGGTATATGCAGGTTCCATTTTCACATACAGCTTATATACTTGAAGAAGTACATGTGACATGTTTGCAGGCCTGTGAATAAAACTACAAGCAAAACTTGCAATATCAGAATCTATATCAGTATTATTATGTGACAGTATTTACTGCTACTCGTTTCCATGGCACTATCCAAAATCTATCTTTTATCATGAGGTCAAGTCAAAATATTTTCAAACTGAAATGTACAGTGATAGCCATCTTCAATTTCTTCATTCAAAAGACCATGATCTCATATTCTATGGCCCTTTACACACAGATCTCACACTGATTTCAAATCCACATTTTGTCCTTTTTACATTGAAGTCTGCTTCAAATGGAAATTGTGAGTTGAGTTTACAGTTGGCAAGCTCATGCACACTGCAAACAGCCTAAGGAGGCAACCATAGTCTAGAGCTCTCTTTCATGGAAGATATTTATCTCAGTCATCTATTCAAGTGGGAATTCATCACAATTACTGGCAACATGGAAATCAGAGGACAGTAAGAAAAAAAATTTCTACATTTTTGGTACAAGCAGGCTTTTCATTTAAACTTTCAAGTTTTAAACAAAGATGAGACTGATCCATGCCCCTCAGGAAAACTAAATACCAATACTTGCTGAATATTGCCAAATGCATCAAGTCAAGAAATGGGGAACTTGGAAAAAGCCATGTAAACTGAATGAGAAATGAGAGGAAAAAAACCCAGCAAAGAATAATTATAAAAGATGGTCAACAAAAAGGAAATCATATTCTGTTACTACGCATCTGTCAATAGCAAAAAGTATGTATGCCAAATGAATAAAACAACTGTGGGCGTTTTCATTGCAAAATATCATACACCGATAGTTTCAGAATGATATAACTTAAAAGTGCAGAGCAATGTACAGTTATAATACTACCAATATCAAAGACTTTCAGCACTCAATACACATACACATGTGCTACAGACTACCAGCACACCCCAAAATGAGAGGGACAAACTGTGTAAAAACACACTACATGGAGTTAAACAGTTTTTTAAAACCATCTAATACCACATCAAAACATGCAATACACAAGTTTTATCAAAACATGCATCTAATACTATGAGTCAGTTAAGTAGTCAAATTCATCTTCATACACGTATCCAAACATGCTGAACAATTTCAGATATCATGGCCATGAAATAATCTGTACAAATAGAATGACTACACGTTTCTGCACACGCAAGTACCACAGAAAATACACTGTAAACATTTAACATAAGACTAAAGCAGCTAATTAATTTATAAAGAAGATTCTCACCCACAGGTGTGTGTGTGTGTGTGTGTGTGTGTGTGTGTGTGTGTGTGTGTGTGTGTGTGTGTGTGTGTGTGTGTGTGTGTGTGTGTGTGTGTGTGTGTGTGTGTGCATGTGCATGTGTGTAAGTGTAAGTGTATGTGTGTGCATGCATGCGTACATGTTTTTTGGAAGAGAAAGACTGAAATCTAATTTTACTTAGATCTATACTATAGTCATAAATCTATGGGTTGCACACAGCTTGTCATTCACATGGTCTAATTGAATTTCTTAAATGTCCATCAACAGTACTGACATTCCCTATTCAGCACAGCTGGATCCAACAGCAGAGCGTCTCAACATACAACTTATTGCAATAGAAAATATAGAAATCTTGGCTACTGAAACTGATGGTTACATTCGAGAAACTGCAATCAGGGCCACTTTTTCACAGAGAAAGGTATGAGCATCAAAGCATCTACTGGGTAATACTGATTCAAAGAACATGCTAGTCTCTTTCACAAATGATACATATATGAGCTACTTCTACAACTCATAACTTGACAAAGAACCCAGCAAGGTCTAAAAATTTGTGGCCATACAAATATTGATTCTTTGCTGTTGGTGATGTTTGTGCTTTTGTTACGTTTTGTTTTTCCACAGGACTTGTGAGCTGAAAATCTCATTTTTGTTTATGAAGTTTGGTCATAAAAATCGCTTTTCACTAATTCTATTGCTACTTCTTACTGAAGATAGATGACTAACTAAAAAGCAAACAGTTGTTAAAACAAAAAATCAAATAGTAGGGAAAAAAGGTGATAGTGGAGAGGGGGACGACGACTTTTACAAAATCACAATCGTACATATGCTGGACACACTTTAAAAATGTATACAAAGCGAAAGAAAAAGACACAACATCCAGACACAAAGAGTAGACTGACGTACTCAAGTCAAAAAGGCTATGTGCACACCAACATTGACACAAAAATCTAAAATAGCTGCACTGGTTTCACCACATCTTTCACCCAGCCCCATATCTTATTCCAACATTTTTCCTTTCTATTCACTTCGTGACACAGGCAAATGAATTTCATTTACATATAACCTTCACAGCATTTCAAAAGACTTACATATGCATGCATTTCTACAAAAAGTGCCTTGCCTTTCATTCAAACAGTTACAGGTTTTCAATCTTTTGAAAATCAGCACAGGCTAAAAATAAATATACAAAACTGTGTCACCACGTTGTACATAGATACAGAACAAAGAAAAGTTTAATTACCAAGAATTTTACAGTCTAAAACTAGTAAAACTGTAAATGTACCCACAATTTTTGGAGACAATTACTTCGACTTATGTCAAATGTTGCCAGTCTATCTCATCCTTGTCTCTTCTCTCCAGCAGTATGAATTATCATGTAATTACACATTGTATCAAACAGATTATGTGTTTTTCTTTCAATGAGACTGGTAGCCATCATTGAAACATACAATAAAATGAAGGGAAAAATCAGATCACAAGACAATGGATAAAAATATTCTCATGCCATAGACAAAGCGATGTCCTAGGAGAAAACACACACACACACACACACCAGTGCAGATCTATCAGTGTACCATACAAGCAGGGAGGAGAGACACACACAAAGCAAACACATTCCACCAGACCTGCTTACCCTTGCACTAGTGCTACCATTGCTTTTTTTCTCTACACAAACACATATCGCTTTCATTATCTGCCCATGTGTATTAGAACACAGTTTTATGCTTTTTTTCAGACATAACCCTTACCAAACATATCAGTTGAATTGAAACAATCACTTCACCTGTCAGCCACAATCAAGCTTTAAAAAACTGTTATCATTCCAAATGATGCCAACAGATGCCAATGAACCCTACATATGCCAACATCCACTTTCCTTCGGTAAAACAGAAATTGCATTTGTACACATTTTCTAAATTCTAAATTCATTAATGCCTGTCTCGAAGTAAATGAATAAAAATTCTTGTTCATCTGTAGCATTACTGTCCAATCGAAACAAAAATAAGTTGTTTGTGCTATACCTTTGAAAATGAAGACAAGACAGAACTACGAGATCTCTAATGCGGATTCTTGATCATCTTCTGTATACATGTAGAATAAACAAGGAGTTAAGGCACGGGCATGTTTGCAAGAATTCTCCTGTGAGCTTGTAACAAATCAAAAACCATTAACCCACCGGTAAGTTAGGACACTGTAACAATCCCTAACATTACCTGCGAAATCTATTCAATAAACAATTAAGGAAAATTTCCATATGAGACAGCATTGCTTTAAAAAAAACAAAAAAACCCTAACAACCATGCATGTATTTAGATCATATAAAACAAAGCTGCTAGTGCAGCATGTATGAAATCTGCATGCATGCATGTTGATACCCAACTGTCACAACACCTCCCAAATATATATTACCATTACAAATAACAGCGGGTAAACTAAGTGGGTAAGCAGATCTGTACAACAACAAGCGTCTAACAACAAGGACAATAACAAGGCAGGCAGGCAGGGTGCGATACACTGTGTGGTTATGTATACATGTCCCACACTATCTATCTGTCTGTCTGTCTGTCATCATCACCATGACTACACGGGGGACACCACAGCCAGTCTGTCTACCTGCAGAGGTGGCCCCACACTGGGCGGAGGGACACCCATGGGAAGCGGAACAAAGTCTGTGCGAGGAACAAACTCTGCAGCGCCCGCTGACAGTGCCGGGGAGGGCTTCACACACGCACCAGACACACTTCATAACTAGCTTATTATAGCATCGCTTCAAAACACACTGAAAAAAACAATCAACTTTATTATTGAAGATTACACGCACATGGAAACAAAAATATCACATTATCAGAACAGTACTAATTATACTACATTCACGGTTTACAACCAAAACAACAACCACAAAAAAGAACAAATTCTGATTACAGGATAATTTAAAATTCAAATGAAGCAATGCAAAAATGTATATGTATATGTATTATCCTGAAACTGTGAACTGAAAGTGCTCAAGCAAAACAGGAAACCATCTGGAGGTGAAGCATCTGGATTCTTAGCAAAAAATAGCATGAAACGGGATGAATAGATTTTATAATTAACTAAAGTAAACATTCAGAGTGATTCCCTTTCTGATTCAATGCAGTCAGTACATATTGTCATATTTGCTACAGTACATATTGTCATATTTGCTAGACAAATTACAAGACAAAATTATATTTTTCAATCCAAACTATTTTTTACTATCTTTTAAAAAAATTTTTTTGTTTTGTTTCATTTTTGAGTTTTACAGATTTCAGTTCACTTGCAATGTTTTAGCAGTCACAATCAATGAACATATTAGTAAAGGTGGCATTCATAGCTAAGAATCGAACCTGCAAAATATCACACAGATTTTCAATACATCAAACAGGTTGACAGCAAAAAAAATGCAGGAATGAAAATAATTCAATACTGGTTGACACAGTAACAGAAAAAATGCAGGAATGAAAGCACTACCAAATGTACTGACTATGTCACATGTATACAAATTTTTCCTATGTTATAAACAATTCACCGACATGTTACACACACACTACAGCACATCACTGCTCACAGTCCTTTTTCTTCCACAGCTCTCTACTCCTTTGCATAGAAACAAGATAGAGCTATCTATCTATCTATCTATCTATCTATCTATCTATCTATCTATATCTATACATATATATATATATATATGTCGTACTCAATCTGTACAATTTGCACATTGTATACAATGCGCAACATTTCATGCTCAGTGTCTACAGTGCGCAATAATTTTGCACATTATACACAATGAGCAAAACAGTTACACACTGTATATAATGAGCAATACTGTAAAGTTGCTCATTGTATACAATGCGCACAGAGTGAGCAAGTCCATAAAATTAACATTGATTCAGATTCTTTAATGACATTTGTCTATTGTAAAAATATTCACAATAAAACATAGGAAAATGTTTTGGTGTTGGTTCTTTCACGCAGTTAGTAAAATACACATTAAATCTTGTCAATACACATGAATGCACACACCCTTAAAAGCACATGCATGCCTACACTCATATTCACCTTCACACACCATTTGCGAAAGCACACAAGCACCCCCCCCCCCCCCCCAGACACACCCACCAACACCCACACACACACCCACACACACACCACACCCCACTCACACCCACACCCACACACACGCGAACACACACGCACACCCCACACACCCCTACAATTAAGCATGTTTCATGTTTAATTGACGTGTTTCAATTGTATTTGTTCTTGCACTTTGCATTTTTCGGGTGGCAATGAGAAGTGCACTGTAGCCGAGCCTTGTGACACTTGCACTTGTTTGTAGTACAGAGAGAGAGAGAGAGAGAGAGAGAGAGAGAGAGAGAGAGAGAGAGAGAGAGAGAGAGAGAGAGAGAGAGAGAGAGAGAGAGAGAGAGGAGAGAGAGACACACACACACACACACAGACTGATAGACACAGACAGACAGACAGAACAGAACAATGAACAATGAGCATTGAACAGACAGAACAATGAACAATGAGCATTGAACCAAATTTATTATTGTTAAAGCTTTACAACGGATTTAGCAGTGCATCAATAGGCAAATGGCATTAAAGAATCTGAATCAATGTTAATTTTATGGACTTGCTCACTCTGTGCGCATTGTATACAATGAGCAACTTTACGGCATTGCTCATTATATACAGTGTGTAACTGTTTTGCTCATTGTGTATAATGTGCAAAATGTATTGCGCACTGTAGACACTGAGCATGAAATGTTGCGCATTGTATACAATGCGCAAATTGTACAGATTGAGTACGACATATACATATACAATGTTTCATCTTTTGCTTTTCCCAAATTACCCATCATGTATGTCTAGCTTCAAGTTTAAAAAAAAAAATTGGGGAGTTGTACTACAGTCAGAAGAAATGAAGAGAGAGAGAGAGAGGACAGAGAGAGAGAGAGAGAGAGACAGACAGACAAAGACACAGAGGGGGGGGGGGGGGTACATGCATGCACACTGATGTCATCTTCAGACATCATTCCCCAAGTCCATATGTGGCTACATTGGTGAAAATGGAAAAAACAAAAATCAAAACGAAGGAAAATGCGATTTAAACTTATCCCAATAATAGTCCTGCAGACGGTAAACAAGGTCAAATTCTGCCAAAAGGCGGAAGGCTCTCAAGTCTGGGCTACCTTAATTAATAGTGGACAAAACGGTCGCAGATATTGGGAGTATCTCACCACTGCTGAATCTCAGAGCTCTAGCTAAGGAACCAAAATAACAAAATGAAAAGGATGAATCCGGCCTGAATGAATGAAATTTTTCTTTAATTTCAATGTCTTTTTAAAGTAGTGGTATTAGATGGAAAAAATACAAGTGAAAGGTCTCACATCCTAGCACACCCTATGCCAGCAGCGCAAATCTACACACCACACAACTATGGCACAAGACATGGCAAGAAACCAAACCAACCTGCTTGATTACAAATTACTGAATCAATCTGGACATTATGTCTAGACCTTAAAATGTCCCTACTTCTCCTTCAGAGAAAGCACACCGGCAGGTTTCACTCCAGATAACTTTTTTCCCCTCTCGTATGATACATCATATGCCTGATGATTGTCAAGTCAGAAAAAAAAAAAGTTTTTCTAAATGACTGTCAAGTTAGGCCATGTTTGTAGGCTTTCTGAAGCACTATGCAGAGCAGACACAAAAGGCTTAGGACTTACTTGTGGTTGAGAGCTGGGGCCACCCATGTACTGGTAGACCTTGGGTTTGAACTCTGGGGCGTTCACCGACAGTGCAGACATTGGTCTGATCAGTGAAGAAGCAGCTGCACAGGCAGATAAGGTCAAATGCTGTTAGTGTATTAGTGTGCACACCTTTTGGGTTGTTAATTAATGTTAGTGAGTTACAAAAATTAGTCAGATACAAAATTTACAATATTTTATCTTAATACAAAACCTGAAAATAAAGGGGGGGGAGGGAGTATTTTTCATTATTCTGCTGTTTTTTAAAAGGTTTTGAAATAGGCTGCTTGTTCTAGGTTGTCCATTGTTTGGAGGGGAGGGGTGTTTGTTTTTGTTTACTAATCTAAAATGTTTGTCGTGCATGCCTGTGTGTGTTATTATTATTATTATTATTATTATTTATTCTTTTATATCAAGGATAACAGAATAAGCAATCATGTGCTTTTTTTCATCCGGTCCCTGTGTATATGCAGTTTTGTAAATATTGTCATCTGTTCCCACCGGCACACGATGGCCTACTCTTACGAAAAGCGGAACAGGATTTAACGTGTGCGCAAGATGTTCTGCGTGCGTTGGCACACGGGGCCTCATTTAAAGTCTCATCCGAAGGACTTTTAGGGAGAGTGGAGTCAGCACTGATGTTAACTCCAGGAGAAAATTTTCCTCGACCAGACTCGAACCCGGGTCGTCAAATTGCAAGCACAATGTTCTGACCACTAGGCTATCCGTCCCCCATGTGTGTGTGTGTGTGTGTGTGTGTGTGTGTGTGTGTGTGTGTGTGTGTGTGTGTGTGCGCAAGTGCGTGTGAATATGTGTGTCTGAGAGTGAGTATTACTATGAGTGTGACTGTGCATACTGTGCTACGTGTTTGGGTCCAAACTTGTTAAAACCTGAAGAAGAGCACACCAAAAAAAATAAAATGGCGATTTCATCAGCATAGTCACTACTACAGTACTAGTCACAAGCCATACTAGAAATAACAAACATTTCATTTTGTGATATAAAGGCAAACAGGGAGGAAATGTGGGATGTTTGATGAAATAAAAAAGGTTTAAAATCAGAAGATCCCCAACAGATCTGTAGGAGATCCTAAAGTTTGGACTCTCACTCTCAGAGAATACAACAGACAGCTGGTGCACAACAAATATATTCATAATTTGTTTTTGTTTTGTTTTTTTATTTTCATAAAATGCTGCCCATAGATGTGGCTTCATCAGAAATGATCCCATAGAAAGTTTCTTGTTGACTGCTGTGAATTGTTTTTCTTTCTTTCCTCGAGTGGGCTGGCTTGTCTTTATTCCTTTCTGTGGGATTTCACTGTTTGGGGGAGAATGGAGGACTTGCCATGACTTCTCCCTGGCTTACATTAAATTCTGATGAAACAACTGACTATGCATGACTTCTGTTTTCTAAATGAGCAATGTCAGAAATACTAAGTTTGAAAACTTTGGTTCACTAAAAAAAAACTAAAAAAATGAATAAAAAATATATAAAAGAAAATTTTTAAAACTATATCTTTAAAAGTTTGAAAACTTTGGTTCACTAGGTTTGCCTTTCATTCAAGTTTGAAATTTCTCTTCTTCCAACACAATTCCCTCCATAACCATCACCCACCCCCATCTTACTATTTCATTAAAAAATCTTTTATTCATAAACAAATCCTACGAAGTATTATTACTCGCAACATCCATATGGCATGTCCAATACTGAATAGTGATCAGTATCAGTAAAAAATAAAATAAATACCTCATTACCTGACCATTCTTTCAATCAATGAAATTATACATGTTTTTTTTCTATCATAAGAGAAAAATGAAAGCTTCATTGATTCAGTTTTACTAATTGTAGTCAGGGGATCAGTGTTCTAGAGCTAACATGCCTGCCTAGAAACTGAAAAGTTCAGTTTGGCAATTTGACTATGAATGCTGGTCTGGGTGCTAGTCTTTCAGATGAGAGATAAACCGAATTCTTGTGTGTTACACAAAATTATTTAACACACATGACATAAAAGAACTCATGACAACAAGACAGTTGTCCCTGGCAAAATTCTGTAGAAAAAAGGCCACCCTGATAGGGAACAAATAGTGAATACAGTTGCAGAAAGGAAAAGAAAAAAAAGTGGAGCTGCTATTGTGGCAATGTGCTCTCCCTGGGGACAGCAGTCCAAATTTCACACCGAGAAATATGCCATGACTTAAACTGGCTTAAATTTTTTTTTAAATAATAATAATAATGTGCACACACACACACACACACACACTCTTCAAAATAAAATATGAACAAAAATCATTGAAGAATCTCTCTCTCTCTTTTTCTCTCTCTCTCTCTCTCTCTCTCTCTCTCTCTCTCTCTCTCACACACACACACACACACACACACACAAACACACACACACACACACACACACACACACACACACACACACACACAGTGACACACATACACACAGAGTGTATAAAAAGATTGCTTTCCATTTCAATGATAAATTCAGGATTTACCCACAATCACCAGGATTAAACTGATCCAGTCTGTGAAAATTAGAGCAGATAACTTTCCCACATTAAAATAATCAAACACACTTCAAAGAAACAAATCTTCCAGTTCCACAGTAGCAGACCTCCGCAAAGAAAGACAGTAGAAACTCTGATCAATCAGCCAAGTGATGACAATAGCCTGAGGGCAGTAAGGGATAACACCAAACAACCACAAGATCAGCAACCTGTTAGATTTTCGATCAAGTCAGTCACCACGATAACCAACCAGGACTGAACAGCAGTTCATAAAAACAATGTGCAGGTGAGAACTTGGCCCTAGCCTAAGAGCTTGAAGTTCTGAACACGTTGACTTCTTACGGTGGCTGACTAAAACGAGATCACGAAAGGGACCAAAACACATCTCACGTGCTGAACACAATGTCTTGCGAGTCCCAAAATGATCGACAACCAAACATCAATCAGATAAATGACATAAAGTAGGGATGGTTAGGCTAGCCTATTTACAGTTCGCTACACTAACCTGACGCTGGCATCGCTGCCAGTGCGTATGGGACTGGAGCTGATGATTCCCCATGCTGGTTCAGTAGGCCTAGACGTGCTTCAGTTTCACGCTTTGGAGGCCGAGGCTGCTGTGATTTGTCGGCATCAGACTTGGAATGCAGATTCCTTGGGTCAAAATTTGGATTTTGTGACATGCTATGACTCAACCAACTACAAACTGAGAATATTTCAGAACACAATCTGTGAAAACAAAACTTGACGCGAAAATTTCTACCACAGTACACAGGAGTTCCGCACAAACTGGATCCGGAAATGTAGGCTAGTCTATTTAGTACTTCCGCTAGGCTCCGCTAGCCTATGTCTAAATTGTTTTCGAGAACAGTTGTCATCCACAAAGTACAAAATAACAGTTCTTCTTCTTTCCTTTCTTACCATTTTCAACATTGTGAAGATTCAGTAGACTTCTGGGTATATGCTGGCTATGTTCGTGTTTTCGTAACCAACCGATCGCTGACATAAGTGACAGATTGATTTGCACACGTGTGTCTGTGTCAGTGAGTGTGTGTACATTATAGAAAGAGAGAAACACACACACACACACACTTACACACACACACACGAAGAGAATTAATTTAGGAACTGGCAGGTCTGCACCTCAAGTTGTTGAGGAGATCGTACAGATCCCCACCCCTAATTCTCCAGACGCCACAGAGATTCGAACCAACTTCATGACCCCTGGGATTGAAGATAAGCGGTCTTAACAACTCGGCGATCAATTATAGAGTGAGTTTCATCTCATCTCGTTGCTTCTACAATTTGTAACATTTTTGGGGTGGCCCGAAGTGCTGAAGTGGGAGAGTTTGCGGATGCGTGGGACCTCCGACTTTAATAATAATAATAATAATAATAATAAATGGAATTTATATAGCGCTATATCTTGTAAAAACAAATCAAAGCGCTTGCACTCGACCCTCGCAACAAACAATCAATGACAATAAATAATTCTAGCAAATTCGAAAGCACACACACGCGCGCGCACGCGCACGCGCACACACACACAAACACACACACACACACACACACACACACACACACACACACACACACTTATAGAGGTTATACATTTTGACAGGGTGAATGGAATTTCAAATGTTGAAGGCAGGGACAAATAGGAGATGAAAACAGAAGACACAAATCTTAGGTTTGAAACAAGTGTGTCTTGAGGTTGGATTTAAAAGTGTCATATGTAGGCTTTTGCCGAAGGGATAGAGGGAGGTCATTCCAGATTGATGGACCAGAAATAGAGAAAGAGCGGTGGCCAACAGTAGATAGGTTGAATCTCGGAATTTTTAAGGATAAGGTATCTGCAGCCGAGCGGAGGGAACGAGAAGGTGTGTACACATGAAGACATTCACAGAGGTAGGAGGGTGCTGTTTTGTGGAGACATTTATAACAGAGAATACTGATCTTGTAGTTAACTCTCTGTGGCACAGGCAGCCAGTGGAGAGATTGCAAGAGAGGAGTAATGTGTTCAGATTTTTTCTTTCTGAGGACCAGTCGAGCTGCAGAGTTTTGTATGCGTTGGAGAGAGTGGATAGATGATGCTGGCAGACCAGCCAAAAGAGAATTGCAATAGTCCAGACGTGAAAGAATAAGAGAAGTGACTAGTTTGGATGTTGCATCAGTGGACAGGTACTTTCGAATTGCACTAATACGCTGTAGTTGATAGTAGCATGACTGACAGGTCTGGGTGATGAATTTTTGCATGGAGAGTGTGTTGTCAATAACGACTCCTAGATACTTTACGGCACTGGATAGTTAGTTAGTTAAAGTCTGTCCCGAGCCTAAGGCTCATCAGGCCGGTGCTTATCCCGGTTTCTGTGGCGTTAAGCGACTGAGAGTCATAGACTCCCCCATGGATAGGACGCCAGTCTATCGCAGGGTTAACCCCCAACACAAGGTTGGTACCCCTTTTACACCTGGGTGGGGTGAGAAAATAGCCGTAAAGTGCCTTTTCCAAGGGCACAACGCCATAGCCGAAAGCTGGGATCGAACCCGCAACCCTTAGATTTCGAGTCCAACGCCCTAACCACTAGACTATGGTGGCGGCTGCACTGGATAGAGGGACTGACGTATTGCCGAATTCTATTGAAGTTGTTGTGATAAAAGACAGTTTAGTTTGTGTTTGGTCCCTACAAGCATGGATTCGGTTTTATCTGCGTTTAATTGTAATTTGTTCTGTATCATCCAGTTTTGGATATCTTGAAGGCAGTATGACATATTTGTAAAGAGAGAAGGCAGGTTTTCAGGTGTATCACTGTTTAGAATCTGAGAGTCGTCTGCATAAAAGTGATGGTTGATCTGGTGATGGTTAATAACATGTGACAGGGGAGCAGTATAGAGAGTAAAGAGAACCGGGCCTAGAACAGATCCTTGAGGGACTCCGCATTCTAGTTTGGTTGGTGTGGAATGAATCTTGTTTACTGCCACAGTTTGGAATCGGTTTGTCAGGTACGAACTAAACCAGGTGAGGGCAGTGCCTTTAATACCGAAAGTGTTTTGGAGACGGGAGAGAAGAATTGAATGGTCTATAGTGTCAAATGCTGCAGATAAGTCGAGAAGAGTGAGGAGGGAGATTTTCCCTGAGTCAGAAGCATGTAGAAGCGAGTTTAAGGTGTGCACTAGGGTGGTTTCGGTGCTGTGGTTGATGCGGTAGGCAGACTGGAACGGGGGGAGGAGACTGTTGAAATGGAGATGGCTGTTGAGTTGTTTCAGAACAACTTTTTCAAGGACTTTAGAGATAAAAGGCAGATTGGAAACAGGTCTATAGTTCTTCAGAGTGTTAGGGTCGAGGTCGTGCTTTTTGAGAAGAGGTGTGATTATCGCAGTTTTGAGAGCTGATGGAAAATTTCCTGAATGAAGAGATGAGTTTACTATTTTTGTGATAGTAGGTATAAGAAAAAAAAATTGGAGGTTTTTTGGCAATGTGCCCCCCCGGGGGACGAGCCCCAAATTTAACCCCGGAAAAAATCCAGCAAACTGGCTTAAATTTTTTTTTAAAAATAATAAAAATGTCCACAAAACCCCAACAAAACACCCCTTTTCAAAATAAAATATGAAAAAAAAATCATTGAAAAAATCTCTCTCTCTCTCTCTTCTCTCTCTTCTCTCTCTCTCTCCCCTCCCCTCTCCAACACCACACACACCACACAAAAAAAACCAAAACCCACACACCACACCACCAACACCCCACACACAAAACAGTGACACACAACCCCACCGTTGAAATAAAAGATTGTTTCCATTTCAATGATAAAAATTTAGGTTTTTTCCCCAAATAAACCGGGTTTAAAAACTGATCCAGTCGGGGAAAATTGGGCTAAATTAATTTTCCCAAAAAAAAAATTTTAACAAACACACTTCAAAGAAAAAAAATTTCCTTCCAGTTCCACAGTAGCAGCCCTCCCCCCCAAAAAAAAAAACGACGTAAAACTCTGATAAATCACCAAAGTGATGACAATAGCCTGAGGGCATAAGGATAACACCAAAAACAAATAAGAAAAATTTAGATTTTCGACAATTTCATTCCCAAATAAAACCGGGACTGGGTTATAAAAAAAAAAATGTGCAGGTGAGAAGGGGCCCTAGAAAGACTTGAAGTTTGAACACGTTACTTTTACGGTGGCTGCAAAAAACGAGATCACGAAAGGGACCAAAAAACATCTCACCCCCGTGCTCGAACACAAATCTTGCGAGTCCCAAAAAAAGGGGGGGGTTTGACAACCAAACATCAATAGATAAAAAGAAAAAAGTAGGGGTGGTTTTGGGTACCTATTTTCAGTTCGCTACACTAACCTGACGCTGGCATCGCTGCCCAGTGCGTATGGGACTGGAGCTGATGATTCCCCATGCTGGTTCAGTAGGCCTAGACGTGCTTCAGTTTCACGCTTTGGAGGCCGAGGCTGCTGTGATTTGTCGGCATCAGACTTGGAATGCAGATTCCTTGGGTCAAAATTTGGATTTTGTGACATGCTATGACTCAACCAACTACAAATGAGAATATTTCAGAACACAATCTGTGAAAACAAAACTTGACGCGAAAATTTCTACCACAGTACACAGGAGTTCCGCACAAACTGGATCCGGAAATGTAGGCTAGTCTATTTAGTACTTCCGCTAGGCCCCGCTAGCCTATGTCTAAATTGTTTTCGAGAACAGTTGTCATCCACAAAGTACAAAAAAAACAGTTCTTCTTCTTTCCTTTCTTACCATTTTCAACATTGTGAAGATTCAGTAGACTTCTGGGTATATGTGGCTATGTTGTGTTTTCGTAACCAACGATCGCTGACATAAGTGACAGATTGATTTGCACACGTGTGTCTGTGTCCAGTGAGTGTGTGTACATTATAGAAAGAGAGAAACACACACACACACACACTTACACACACACACACGAAGAGAATTAATTTAGGAACTGGCAGGTCTGCACCTCAAGTTGTTGAGGAGATCGTACAGATCCCCACCCCTAATTCTCCAGACGCCACAGAGATTCGAACCAACTTCATGACCCCTGGGATTGAAGATAAGCGGTCTTAACAACTCGGCGATCAATTATAGAGTGAGTTTCATCTCATTCTCGTTGCTTCTACAATTTGTAACATTTTTGGGGTGGCCCGAAGTGCTGAAGTGGGAGAGTTTGCGGATGCGTGGGACCTCCGACTTTAATATAATAATAATAATAATAATAAATGGAATTTATATAGCGCTATATCTTGTAAAAACAAATCAAAGCGCTTGCACTCGACCCTCGCAACAAACAATCAATGACAATAAATAATTCTAGCAAATTCGAAAGCACACACACGCGCGCGCACGCGCACGCGCACACACACACACAACACACACACACACACACAACACACACACACACACACACACACACACACACTTATAGAGGTTATACATTTTGACAGGGTGAATGGAATTTCAAATGTTGAAGGCAGGGACAAATAGGAGATGAAAACAGAAGACACAAATCTTAGGTTTGAAACAAGTGTGTCTTGAGGTTGGATTTAAAAGTGTCATATGTAGGCTTTTGCCGAAGGGATAGAGGGAGGGTCATTCCAGATTGATGGACCAGAAATAGAGAAAGAGCGGTGGCCAACAGTAGATAGGTTGAATCTCGGAATTTTTAAGGATAAGGTATCTGCAGCCGAGCGGAGGGAACGAGAAGGTGTGTACACATGAAGACATTCACAGAGGTAGGAGGGTGCTGTTTTGTGGAGACATTTATAACAGAGAATACTGATCTTGTAGTTAACTCTCTGTGGCACAGGCAGCCAGTGGAGAGATTGCAAGAGAGGAGTAATGTGTTCAGATTTTTTCTTTCTGAGGACCAGTCGAGCTGCAGAGTTTTGTATGCGTTGGAGAGAGTGGATAGATGATGCTGGCAGACCAGCCAAAAGAGAATTGCAATAGTCCAGACGTGAAAGAATAAGAGAAGTGACTAGTTTGGATGTTGCATCAGTGGACAGGTACTTTCGAATTGCACTAATACGCTGTAGTTGATAGTAGCATGGACTGACAGGTCTGGGTGATGAATTTTTGCATGGAGAGTGTGTTGTCAATAACGACTCCTAGATACTTTACGGCACGGATAGTTAGTTAGTTAAAGTCTGTCCCGAGCCTAAGGCTCATCAGGCGGTGCTTATCCCGGTTTCTGTGGCGTTAAGCGACTGAGAGTCATAGACTCCCCCATGGATAGGACGCCAGTCTATCGCAGGGTTAACCCCCAACACAAGGTTGGTACCCCTTTTACACCTGGGTGGGGTGAGAAAATAGCCGTAAAGTGCCTTTTCCAAGGGCACATAACGCCATAGCCGAAAGCTGGGATCGAACCCGCAACCCTTAGATTTCGAGTCCAACGCCCTAACCACTAGACTATGGTGGCGGCTGCACTGGATAGAGGGACTGACGTATTGCCGAATTCTATTGAAGTTGTTGTGATAAAAGACAGTTTAGTTTGTGTTTGGTCCCTACAAGCATGGATTCGGTTTTATCTGCGTTTAATTGTAATTTGTTCTGTATCATCCAGTTTTGGATATCTTGAAGGCAGTATGACATATTTGTAAAGAGAGAAGGCAGGTTTTCAGGTGTATCACTGTTTAGAATCTGAGAGTCGTCTGCATAAAAGTGATGGTTGATCTGGTGATGGTTAATAACATGTGACAGGGGAGCAGTATAGAGAGTAAAGAGAACCGGGCCTAGAACAGATCCTTGAGGGACTCCGCATTCTAGTTTGGTTGGTGTGGAATGAATCTTGTTTACTGCCACAGTTTGGAATCGGTTTGTCAGGTACGAACTAAACCAGGTGAGGGCAGTGCCTTTAATACCGAAAGTGTTTTGGAGACGGGAGAGAAGAATTGAATGGTCTATAGTGTCAAATGCTGCAGATAAGTCGAGAAGAGTGAGGAGGGAGATTTTCCCTGAGTCAGAAGCATGTAGAAGCGAGTTTAAGGTGTGCACTAGGGTGGTTTCGGTGCTGTGGTTGATGCGGTAGGCAGACTGGAACGGGGGGAGGAGACTGTTGAAATGGAGATGGCTGTTGAGTTGTTTCAGAACAACTTTTTCAAGGACTTTAGAGATAAAAGGCAGATTGGAAACAGGTCTATAGTTCTTCAGAGTGTTAGGGTCGAGGTCGTGCTTTTTGAGAAGAGGTGTGATTATCGCAGTTTTGAGAGCTGATGGAAAATTTCCTGAATGAAGAGATGAGTTTACTATTTTTGTGATAGTAGGTATAAGCTGTGGAATGCACTGAGAGAAAAGAGAAGCAGGTACAGGATCGAGATCGCATGATTTTATTGTCATTTCTTTCAGAATGTTCTTGATTTCATTCTCGCTTGTTGGGTGAAAGACAAGGAGAGGAGTGCCAGTGAATTGGGGATCAGGAGGTGCAGGTTGGAAAGAAGTCTGATCCAGTTTGGAGCGGATGTTGCGGACTTTGTCAGAAAAGAATGAAGAGAATATAGCAGGAAGTTCAGAGTGGCTGTGGACAGTAGGCAGAGGGTTAGCCTTTGCAGATCCGAGGAGAGTTGAGGTGAGGGAGAAAAGAGATTTCATGGACGTGGCATCGAGAACTTGAGCAGAATAATAGTTTGTTTTTGCTGAGTGGATTAAGGTTTTGACTTTGTTGATTTGTTTGTGAAAGAGCTGTTTGTTTATTTCAGTTTTTGTTTTCCGCCATTTTCGCTCAAGTTGTCCCATGGGGCGCAGGGCCTATCAGGAAGAACAACATCAGTGGGAGGTGCGTGCTCATCGAGCAGTTGGCTTAAAACAGTGTTGTAATGTTCAGAAGGGTCAGTATGTTCAGGGGGTTTAGATAGGCGTTGGGCAGCTTCAGAAGAGAAGGTTTGAATATCAATTGCCTTGAGATTGCCACGGGTGACGCGCTTTTTCTTTTTGATAGGCCTAGTGATGTTGAGAGAGAAGAGGATGGCAGAATGATCGAAAGCAGTTCATTGGTGACGGACACAGATGTGACGAGATTAAGTGAAAGATCAGTTATGAGCCAGTCTAAGATGTGACCTGACCTGTGTGTTGGCTCATTAACCAACTGGGAAAGAGAGTGGTTGGACAGAGAAAGAGAAAGACGCTTGACATCTGGAGAAGACTGGTTGTCAAAGTGGAAATTGAAGTCGCCGAGAATGATAAGTTTCTTGGGAGAGAGGCTGAAATGATCCAGGAGTGATTGAAATTCTTGATGAAAAAGGGAAGATGTCAGATTGTTTTTGCGACTAGGAGGAGGACGGTACAGACAGCAGAAAGTGATAGAGTGGCCGGGTAAGCTGAGGTTGAGTTCACAGACTTCAAAGGATGCAGGTGAGAAGGGGAGGGAGTGACAGAAAGAAAGAGCTGGGTGCAGAGTGTCTTTGTAGGTGATGGCAATGCCACCTCCACGGGAGAGTCTAGGGAAAGAACGAGTTTTATAGCCAGGTGGTGTCAGCTGTTTTAATTTTGGTTCGTTGCCTTGTGGTTTTAACCATGTTTCGGTAAGAAAAGCTAAGTCTATGTTCTGTTCAGAGATAAAATCAGAAAGAAGATCGGCCTTGCCATCTGGACAGACAGATTGCACATTGTACAGACTTTCTGGCTTCTGACTACAGTCCTGATATCTGAGAAATCTGGAAAAGACTATAATTCGACTAAAACAACACACACACACACACACACACACACACACACACACACAATGGGAATTAATTTAAGAACTGGCAGGTCTGCACCTCAAGTTGACGTAGGAGATCGTAAAGATCCCCACCCCTAATTCTCCAGACCCCACGGAGATTCGAACCGACGACTTCATGACCCCTGGGATTTAAGAGAAGCGGTCTTAACAATTCGGCAATCAGTTGACTTGAATTTCCCCCTCTAACTTGTTGAATAGATGGGACGCTGCGCTAGGCCTAATGTAATGGTTTCAGATTGTGTTTCTGGAGAGAGATGAATCTAGCAAAATTTTTAGCCAAAAAAAAAAAAATAGAGTCTCGTAATATTGATCCTTCACCAGGTAGCGAAGTTCAGGCCATACCCAAACAGGCTATGTTTGTGTCATCCATGCCACAGGCCATACCTGGCCTTCTCTTCTACGGAAAGTGAATGGGGTTTTGGTGTGAGTGCTAGATGTTTAACACACATTCACATTTAGTTTGATTTTATAAGTGCCAGCCGAGACCCGATTTAAGGACAGTACTGTACCATTGACCAACCACCACATTATGCACTTTCAGGCAGAGGACCTGGGTTATTATGGTTCCATCCTAAGGACATTTTAGGGGGCAAGAGACTTCTTTCAGTAGTCTGAAGTACTGAAAACACACCCGTCTGCAGCATTTAGAAAGCAAAAAAGTCCGGGGTTTGATACAAGTCATAGGTCAAGTTTTCCATCCAGCCACGAGGTAGACCTACTAGTCTTATCAGCTGAGATTATGCACCGAAGTTTTCTTTAGCTCATGTAAATGACTGTGGCAACAAGAGTTGCTGGGTATATTAGGGGAAAAGTGCCACTCTCTGAAGGAAATCACGCATTATATGGGTAACGCTGCTCATACGATGACATGCTATTCCCAGGGAAAGCAAGTTAGGCCTAAGTCAAAAACACAAATCATCCCATGAAAGGCTGTTACATTATTGACAGGCACATTGATACGAATCATAATCTCAAAAAGACACAAGAAAGCTACATTAAAAAAAAAAAAAGCAACCACAATTTAAAAAATATAGAGAAACATGCCATGGTTGACTAATATTACATAACAATGCAAACCTGTATTAAATGAAAAGCTCCATGTGTGACATATCTGTGGAAACACACACTTGCACCGTCAGCTGGTCACATTGAAGCTGAATCTGAAAGCTCCATCCCCGTCTCCATGTTTTTCCTCCCCAATCTTAGCACTCCTTTTATGTTATATCCTTTTCTTCGTTCCCATCAAAGAAAACCCAACTATCTACGCTATAGCCTAACCAACTTCTAAAGGCTTGAAAAAGTATGTAAGCATGCAAAAAATCCATCCCTAGAGTGTGAATGCGGCTAAAAATGGTTGGGTATGCACAAATCTTGCTGTTGGTGAACCTCAGAGCTTGGGCCAAGGAACACCACCCAACAACAACAATAACAACACACACACACACACACACACACACACACACACACACACACACACACACACACACACACACACACACACACTTATGCTTGCAAAGGCATTCTTGAATGTGCTTTTAAAGAGAAACAGTCTTACAGCTTTACAACACAAATATCAAGTGAATGTAAAGGTGGACAAAGCATCCATGTTTAGTGATTGGCAGGAGTGGGGGGGGGGGGGGGGGGGGGGGGGGGGGGGGCGAAGTGAAGCAAGTTCTTTTTCAGTTTTTAGCTGTCTCGGTGTCAAATAAAAGAATTTGCCTTGCCTTGTAGAGTCCGTCGTGAAACTGTGCTCTTTATGTGATCATATCCTTGAACCTGTTTGTCTTTTGGATGACACCTGTCTGGCTTCCCTCATTTGGTGTCTGATCCCATCGTGTTTTTCTTTATATTTGTCTTCCCGTTAGATTACAAAATCCAGCAGATGACAAAATTATTGTAAAAACAAAAACAAAACAGCATGCACACAGGTGTTATGTTAAGACACCATCCCTGAGGAAAAATAGGGGAGTTGGAGTCCCAGGGCGGCTCGGGGCTGTATATGGCAACGTTCTGGTGGCTTCTGCGACGGTACTGGAACCATTCCTATCGGTTATTGCCTTTCCAATGGATCATTCCAGTGGCGTGGAGAGGGGGGGGGGGGGGGGGGTCTGCTGCATGGGTAACAGTTTGCCCTCCATACTTACCCAGGCTTTGGCTCTAAAGAATAGAGCTTAACTCCGTAGTCTCCGAGAGTGGTGGGTGTCTACTACAACTAGTTAGATTATCAATTATGATGGTTGTCTTTTTTAATTTTTAATTTTTTTTTATAGAGTGTGGTTGTAAATTTTTGTTTGTTTGTTTTGTTTTGTTTTAACTTGTGATTGTTCAGTGTAGATTGGAGTGGGTTGTGGGGTTTGGTGGTGGTTTACTTTTCCTGTTACTGATTGTTTTAGTTCTGATTGTTTCTGAAGATTGTATTTATCAATATAAGCAAACTTTTTGCGGATTTTTCAGTGTACATTCTTTCTTTTTATTCTTTTTAAAAAATTTTTTTACTTCGCCTGCTTGTTCAGTGTTTTCTTTTTTGTTGTTACTTTTTGCTGCCTCATCTTCCATGACGTTCCCATCTCTACTGTTCCCACACCGCTCATTTCAATACCCCGCCACAGCCATACTTAGGTTTGTTATGTCTCATCCTCAGGGTCAGAAGTCTACATCAATATTAGGCCGTCGTAGGGCCACCAGCCAGAGGGGCCCTGCACTGCTGCTGGGTCACTTTGGTGGTGTTCAGTGGTGCCTGTTCTGAACTAACATATGCAGGACACCACCTACTGAGCCCCCTACTAACAACAATATCAGCTCAGTTGCCGAACCAGACTGAGTGAGACACCCACCCAAGGTGGCGACCACCACAACGTCCCTCCAACGACAACCCCCCCACCTGAGCCTCCAGCCTGAAAGGCTTTGACACAAATTCATCACAGGCACAGGAGCGTAAGGAGAAACCGAATCCGAGGTCGCCATGAGACCAGATGAACTTTTTTTTTATTTTTTATTTTTTTTTTTACTGAGGCCACCGAATCAGAGGCTTTTTATTATTTTTTTTATTGCATGATGATCGATGATAATGAGAATAATGCAATGCTGCTGCTGTGGAAGTGCATATGCTTTGAGACTACGTGACAGGGTTGTACTCTACGCTTACTTTCATAATATATCTCGGTGGCAACCGGGCCGAGAGCTACAGACACCAGTAGTGTTAGTCAGGCAATTTGAGCAACACTCCTCGTATCCCTAAAGTGGATGAAGTTCGACTGTGTGGTCCCAGTCTCCCCATTGAGCTCACAGCACACTAACTCTGGGTAGGAGCCCCCAAATTCTATGACTCTTACAGGATTCAAACCTGTGACCTTCTAGTCCAAATTCAAGGCACTAACCACTGTGCCATGGCAGCTGGTTCTTTTTTTTTTTTTGAGGGGGGGGGGGGGGACGTTACTTCTAAGTTCTGTTTTTACTTTTCCTGATTGTTCAAATCTCGAGCTACTGGTAATGGTTGCTGTGTGGGAAATTTGTGAGCCCCCTTGTTTTGGTTGACGCCTACAGTCATACCCGGGCAATCCAAGACAAGTTTTGTGGGCAGTTAGTGACTGGTCCGTTTTTGTGCCAGTTTGGCCTTCATCATCACTTCCAATTTTCTGAAGTGAGATCAAGAGATTATCAAAGTGACATCTTATTGAATTTCATGTCCAAGTCATGCTGCTTGATATGCAACAGCTGGTGTCTTTCTACACTGTTGTTTTTTCTCTCCCCACTTCTTTTGAGTGTGCAGTTCCATCCTGATTGACGTCTAGTCACCAAACAATCTTCCTCTTTAGTCGGAGTATGGCTGCCTATATGGTGGGTTTTGAAACAGCCATACACGCAAACTTCTCATTCAGTGTGCAATTTCAATCTCACAGTGATTCCCAGGTGGGATGAGTGAGTCAGAGTGCGCATTCTGGGTGACCTCCAGAGTGTTAAGCTGGGGAAGGCACGATAACTAAACAATGTGAGTCAGTACATTTGTATATTATTAGCCGTTTTTCTAGAAGTAATTTGATTTCTGTTTGACATTTTGTAGTGTCGGTTGTCAAGAGTTTGAGATTTTGTGGTATGGTGGGGGGTATTTTGAGCTGTGTTGGTATTTTTTGCATTCTTTACCATCTTTTGAAGTACAATAATGGAGAAAAGGGGACAGGCAGAGAAATTAGAAAAAAAGAGGTTGGAAAGGAGGGGGGTGAAGGGGTGGAGGGCAGCACTTGATATCTAAATTGATATCTAAAATGATCTGTAACATGGATGGTTTTTATCAGTTTAAATCACGTTTGAAGTGTTTTTATTTATCCTTGTGTGTAAATGTAAGAGTTTTATCTTCAGTAGATTTTAGAACAGGTATGGAAATCGGTGCTGGAGTTAAAACACTGATACTGACCACAAAGAAAAACAACAAATAACAGAAAAAACCCACTCGTACTGACTTCTTTGGATGAACTGTAAACCAAGGTCCCTGAACGAATGCACTCAAATATGCGAGAAAATGTGGGAATGATTATTTGTATGGAAATGCTTTGATTTATCCTTGTAATTCTGCGGATATGGTGTTGATATCAATGACGATACAATCGGAAACAGCCCAGTCAGTCTGTCTCAAGAGCATAGTGCTTTACACAGCCACATGACATCCTATGAAGACACCAGACATTGAAGCTCAATTTTCAGAGTGTTTATTAACACACAAAAAAACCCGCTACAGACATTGTCATTTGAAGACAAAGACAATTGCAATCATTCTGTTCACAGATATTGTTTTGAACTTGTACCAGTTGTTCTCCAAATACAGACACACGCAATGCACACATGCAATACACACGCGCAATGCACGCACACACACACACACACACACACACACACACACACACACTGCACTCTCACACACACACATAAATGCATTCTCAAATGGTCACAATTTCTCATCTCTTTTATTTTTAGGTAACAAAATCTGTGTGACACAAACTTCCAACACATGGAGAGGCTGATCATTCTTATTGATAGATAAAATGCACTGTTGCTTGTCTCTGTTCCCTAAAACACAAAGGATGGAGAAAACATTTGCATACACATCACACATTCTTTTTCTGCTTTCAATGCCAGAAAATTAAAAATAAAATGCTTGTGTGTGTTTGTGTATGTGCAAAAGCATGTGCATTTTGTGCATGCATGCATGTGTATTTGTGTTTTTGAAAAAAAAAATTTCTTTCATGTCAGGATAATGGAATTAGCACTCATGTGCTTTTTTACATCCAGTCCCCATGTGTATGTATTTTGTAAATCTTGTCATCTGTTCCCACCGGCACACAATGGCCTACTCTTAGGAAAAGCGGAACAGGATTTAACGTGTGTACAAGATATTCTGCATGCATTTGCACACGAGGCCTTGGTTTATAGTCTCATCTGAAGGACTTTTGGGGAGAGTGGAGTCAGTTTTGTGTGCATGTGTATGTATGTGTGTGTGTGAGTGTGTGCGCGCGCACTGTATGCATGTTGAGTGTTGTCACAAAACAAGATGGAAATGACAGAACACTTCTTCAACTCACTCTGAAAACCTGAATCGACTCCACCAAGACACTCTCATTCCCATCCAACAAATGCACTGAACACAGGTCTGATTGTGTATTCCAATCACAAAGCCAGGCACACTGCAGACCCATTGCACTCACACACACACCAGTCATGTCCACATTTCCCACACCCACAAACACATGATCCTCATCCTAGCTACCACACAGCTCACATCCAGTCTCATAACACACCATCTCACAGAAATCTCTTGTTGTCCAGCATTCTCTCTCTCTCTCTCTCATGCACACAAGCACACACACAAAAGCACACACACAGGTCCTTCACGCACACCCGCACATGCAGGCCCCACTTGCACAGCAATTCAAGCGGCAGCAAAGATTTCATCCAAAGGATCCACTTTGTGAATGACCTCATGCCGCACTTTGCCTTTTTTCTGCTCCACCCGTTGCTTGTATTTGCCAGCTGTGAGCAATCTGGCCTGTCTTCTGGTCTGAAATCAATCCATTCATGTGTTGATCAGTCTGTGTGCTCACATCACTGATCAGGTTACAAGATTATTTAGGTTGCAGATGATGTGCTGCTTATACCTTTCAAAAACTTGAAAATGACTTCAAAAATATAGCATCTGCATCAATGATATGTAAATACAATCAAGCTAAAAAAAAACAACAACCTAACAACAGAAAAGATATTTACCTCATATTAGCAATTTCATACACATCTATTTTTTTTTCTCGACAAAAGTGAATGTTTTCAAGTCTCCATTGAAATGTATACTTGTCTTTGAACACTTGCATACAATGTATCAGTAAAGCATGTGCTTTAAAATTTTCTACCACAACTCAACACACACAATCAAAGAGAAAGCATGACACATGGTAAGGACTCACATTGTTGGGTGAGACGTAGTGGGGATTCTGGTAGAGTGTTGGCCCACCAAACGAACCCTCAAAGATCTTGATGGGGTTCAGCACAAAGCGAGGTCCTGCAATGATAAAACCAACCATGAAATTCAACATCATATTAGCTCAAGTATCTCCTGGTGAGTTGACAGACTTTTAGCATATTCCAGCATGCTATGTGTGTAAAAACAAAAATGGAAAAAGTACCAATTTTGATAGGAGTGAAGTGTAGATGAAATTCAGGTACAAACCCTGGATGCATACAAAGCAGCAGAAAACTTGAGGTACAGAAGGCATCTATTAAAGAGAGGCACCTGTGCAAAAAAAGGTGGAGTGGGGAGCAGAAGAATTTCATGCTTTGCCACTTCCTTTATTTTAACATTTAATTCCCATTAAAAAAAAAAAAAGCTACTACCCCAAGTTAATTTCCTTTGCAGTTTGGTCTCAATGGGCAGACTGTGACCACAGAATCAAGCATTATTCTCCACAGAACTGCAGTTTTTAAATTCTTTATCAATAAACCAACCTACAGCCTCCAGCTGGTTGACACCAAGGTTTTTGTAATGGAAAGCAGAAAACGGCAATGTCGGGTTATTTTAATTAAAAGCAAGGTGCACTGCCTCAGCAATTCAGCATCCTCATTATCATCATCGCCACTGATCATCATCTCAGACTGAAGAGTATGTCTGATTCTGTGGCCCTGGTTACCCTGGTCTCATGGTGACCTCAGGTGCAGTCTTCCCTCTGCTACTTACTATGCCTATGGTGATTTCTTGTCAGAGCCTTTGTGGCTGGGAGATTTAGCAGTGATTTGTTACAGAGGCAGCTGTCGCTCTAGAGTGGGCACTGCACTCAGCTCACTTAACTTTGTTGCCACAGGAGGCTTAGCAGATAGCGACGTGTGTACGCTGGTTCAACACAGGCACCACTGAAATGACCCAACAGCAGTGAAGGGTTTTCCCTGGTTGGTGGCTTCATCACAGCCTGACAATGATCTGAAAGCTTTCTGTGGACTTCACAATCTGCAGGCCAGGCAAACTGAACAAGCCAAAGACTCCTTCCTATAAGCAGTGCAGGAACAGTAGCACTGGCATATCATGAAGGTTAGACAGCAAACAAATGAATATTACAAATAACCCCACCACCCCCATCCTCCCCACCCCCCTCCCCCAAAATATATAACTTGGGCTGAAGAGACAAGGGCCTGACCTACCAATCTCAGCCAGGGTTCCATTCTCCTCCACGATCTGGAAGTGCCTCACAAAGATCCTGTTGCTCTTGGCGCTGAAGGTCATCACCCGGTCAATGAACGGCTGGCTCTTGGGGTGACCTCGCGGTGTGTTGAACACCTGCAATAATAGGCAACACATGAAGTGTACTGAACACCTGCACTAATAGGTAACACATCAAGTGTACTGAACACCTGCAATAATAGTAACACTTAAAGTGTACTGAACACTGCAATAATAGGTAACATCAAGTGTACTGAACACCTGCAATAATAGGTAACACATCAAGTGTACTGAACACCTGCAATAATAGGTAACACTTAAAGTGTACTGAACACCTGCAATAATAGGTAACACATCAAGTGTACTGAACACTGCAATAATAGGTAACACATAAGTGTACTGAACACCTGCAATAATAGGTAACACTTAAAGTGTACTGAACACCTGCAATAATAGGTAACACTTAAAGTGTACTGAACACCTGCAATAATAGGTAACACATCAAGTGTACTGAACACCTGCAATAATAGGTAACACATCAAGTGTACTGAACACCTGCAATAATAGGTAAAACTTGAAGTGTACTGAACACCTGTAATAATAGGTAAAACTTGAAGTGTACTGAGCACCTGTAATAATAGGAAAAATATGAAGTGCACTGAACACCTGTAATAACAGGAAAAACATGAAGTATATTAAACACCTGCAATAATAGGTAACACATGAAGTGTGTTGAACACCTGCAATAGGCAACACATGAAGTGTGTTGAACACCTGCAATAGGCAACACATGAAGTGTGTTGAACACCTGCAATAGGCAACACATGAAGTGTGTTGAACACCTGCAATAGGCAACACGAATGACATAAGAAAAAGTAGTTTGAACACCTGCAATAGGCAACACATGAAGTATAGTGAACACCTGCAATAGGCAACACATGAAGTTATGAACACTCAATAGGCAACAAGAAGTGTGTTGAACACCTGCAATAGGCAACACAAGAAGTGTATTGAACACCTGCAATAGGCAACACATGAAGTGTAGTGAACACCTGCAATAGGCAACACATGAAGTGTGTTGAACACCTGCAATAGGCAACACATGAAGTGTAGTGAACACCTGCAATAGGAACACATGAAGTGTAGTGAACACCTGCAATAGGCAACACATGAGTGTATTGAACACCTGCAATAGGAACACATGAAGTTAGTGAACACCTGCAATAGGCAACACATGAAGTGTGTTGAACACCTGCAATAGGTAACACATGAAGTGTATGAACACCTGCAATAGGCAACACATGAAGTTAGTGAACACCTGCAATAGGCAACACAGAAGTGTATGAACACCTGCAAAAAGGAACACTGCATATAGTCATGAATATGCATATAGGCAACACATGAAAAGTATTAACACCTGCAATAATAGGCAACACATGAAGTATACTTGAACACCTGCAATAGGCAACACATCAAGTATGATACAGCAAAACAAATCCATACTGTTTTTAAGCACAATATGCAATACATCAAGTATGTACAGAAACAATGAATCCAATACTGCTTTTAAGCACAATATTCAACAAATGAAGTATGATACAGGCAAAAATGAATCCATACTGTTTTTAAGCAAATAAGTTTTGTTAGCATAACTTTCTTTTGTTGTTAAACACTATTTTTCTCCTCGCCCTTCCTGTAACTAAGAAAAGCAACTGTCTACTTTCAAAAGACACTGACTGGAAACGGACTTTCCTGGGAAGACAGTTCCAAAACAAGAGAAAGGGCTGAGTTACAGGGTAAAGGGAAACAAATAATCCACTGAGTCACAGTTAAGAAAACAAAACAATGTCGAAGAAGGAAATAATGTACATACCTGAATAAACAGCTCCCTCAGGAGTTTCAGTTCAGGCAACTTGTCAAATGCCTGGAAAGTACAGAAGAAAAACAGGTTACCTGCTTTGAAAGAACAGAACAAAGTACTCTGAACACAAAATGTAAAACATCAAGACTTTATATTGATGAGGGTGAGATTCTGACTCATCATTCTTCAATTACATTCATCAAAGTATAGTGGGTGGGACCATAGGACTTTTTTCTGTTGCAGTTACATTTTGTCTCTAGATGATTATTATTTCATCATTTTTTTTTTGTTCCTCAGCTACAAATCTTGAGGCTCAACAATGGTGAGATTTTACGTACTCTATTGCTTTTACACTGCATTAAGGTAGCTGCATTCTGACTTTGAGGAAAACAGATTAGATTTAGCAGAAAAAAAAGTGAACAGAAGTTCTCTGGAAATGGGGGCTGGGAGAGGACAGCAGAAATACATGATTTATTAACCTAGAAAAGAACAACTTAAACATATCAAAATTGTAGACCTAAAAGTGAAACCTAAACATATTTGCTACTTTATTCCTGCAGTTTTAAAATTAAAAAGATCTTGCAACACACATGGATGCAACAATATTGAAAATTTCTACGAAATAGAAATATTCTGAGCATTTTCTTAAGAGCAAAACATACTGTCCTGATCACCCCAAAAGGGGGAAAATCCCACCCTTTTTCCTCTCTCTATGTCAATTGTTTGTTTGTTCCTTTAAGTTACTCAGGAGACTGAAAACCAGTTTTACCTTGTCGAAGGAGAGGATGGGGCGTGAAGTGGTCAGACAGTTGCCTGTCATCTTCAACTCCATCATGGTGTGAACTGTTGTACAACAAAAATGCATCAATAGTAAGGAACATACATTTAGTACAGTCAAACTAATGAAGACAGACCTCTAAGTGTTTGCAATAACCAAAACCACCACACATACCAAAACAAAAATATATAATTTATTTAAACACTGGCTAAAGAGTACTTATGCACAATGAAACAAAAGCATTCTATAGCAGCTTTCCTACCACAGAGTGAAAAATCATTTCAGCAACTGCCACTAACAGCTTGCTGGGAATGATTCAGGACACCTGGAATATTGCACAATTTCTTCCCTATTTCTCACATTCTTTAGAACTCCTTTCAAGTTTATTTTTGTTCATGAGATTTAGAAAAGATCATTAATAAATTGTGTTTAACCACTTGGAATACTAAGTATCAAAATCACATGAGCTCATTCTGGTATTATTTCAGTTAACTGTATATCATTTGTTAGCCCTGTGCTTACAGAAAGCTTGGAACCAAAGCCAGAACTATCTATCTTCACAAACTATAAACATTTACAATGGAAAGACAGGACTATCTATCTTCACAACTTATAACCTTAGAATGGAAAGACAGGACTATCTATCTTCACAACTTATAACCTTAGAATGGAAAGACAGGACTATCTATCTTCACAACTTATAACCTTAGAATGGAAAGACAGAACTATCTATCTTCACAACTTATAACATTACAATGGAAAGACAGGACTAATCTATCTTCACAACTTATAACCTTACAATGTAAAGATAGGACTATCTACCTTCACAACTTATAACTTAAGAATGGAAAGACAGGACTATCTATCTTCACAACTTATAACTTATAGAATGGAAAGACAGGACTATCTATCTTCACAACTTATAACCTTAGAATGGAAAGACAGGACTATCTATCTTCACAACTTATAACTTTAGAATGGAAAGGGAACAGGACTATCTATCTTCACAACTTATAACCTTAGAATGGAAGACAGGACAATCTATCTTCACAACTTATAATACTAGAATGTAAAGACAGGACAATCTATCTTCACAACTTATAACCTTAGAATGGAAGACAGAACTACCTTCACAACTTAGAACCTTACAATGGAAAGACAGGACTATCTATCTTCAACAACTTATAATCCTCTTACAATGGAAAGACAGGACTACTCTTCACAAAAACTTATATGATTAGAATGGAAAGACAGGACTATCTATCTTCACAACTGACATGCTTTCAATGGAAAGACAGGACTATCTATCTTCACAACTGACATGCTTTCAATGAAAGACAGGACTATCTATCTTCACAACTTAATGCTTTCAATGGAAAGACAGGACTATCTATCTTCACAACTTATATGCTTTCAATGAAAAGACAGGACAATCTACTTCACAACTTATAACTTTAAAATGGATTTGCAAATTCTAAAACCTTGAGATTTTCTTTCTTGCTTGGCTTCACTTCTGTCTCTTTTCCTCTCTCCTCTTTTTCAGCAATAGAATACTAATGATTTTTTTTTTAAAAGAAGAGCATGCAAGAAGTACTCACTATTCTCAACCAAAAATTTAGCTGAGGGGCCTGCAGGAACATTTGAAATCCTGAAAAGACACAAAACAGACAAAGGTCAATATTTATACAGTAATCTCCACTACACGGTTAAAACATTTATACAAACCCTGCCCCCTTCCCTGATAAAATTGTATGTTTGCGCTTGTGTGTGTGTGTGTGTGTGTGTGTGTGTGTGCGTGTATGTGTGTGTGTGTGTGTGTGTGTGTGTGTGTTCGATTCATTTTACGTCTCTTCACAAAATGTGATATTAGACAAATGAAAAATTATATAAATGAAGACACTTATATATATATAATAGACAATTTTCCAAATAGAAGCGAAAGAAAAAAAGAAATGCAGTGACCAGGGTCTTCCTTTCAACACTTGAGAGACTCGTTCATAATGTAAAAGAATTGCAACAGGCAGGAACTGACTTGACTTTCAGTAAATTCTTAAATCTGAAATTTATTATTTGGAAACGCATACTATGTAATTCAATCAACAGGAGCATAAGATTATACATGTTTGTTTACAAATAGAATAAATCTTTCTGAAATTTATTATTTGGAAACGCATACCATCCAATTCAATCAACAGGAGCATAAGATAATACATGTTTGTTTTAAACAATAGAACAAATCTTTACATAAAAAGGGCTGTGAAAAAAACACCTTCAAAATATATTGAGATCTTGTAAACAAATAGATAAATATAGATCTCTTTACATAAACAGACTGTTGAATAACCAAATAAAACTCACCACATATAAAGATCTTCCTTCTTCTTGCATTCAAAGAAAATACATTTCTGGCAATTCTTCATCTCACAGATCTGAAAACAACAATAAAAATAACAATAAAATCACAACAAACCAGCATTTCCATGTGTCACAAACTGTCATGCAATTTTATTTTAAATTTATGATGATGTTTTTAATTCACCAAAACGATGAAAGTAAAAACCCCTATAACATGTAAATGATATGCATGGATGCACACTTGCGTTTACATGTACATGCACACAGAGTATACACAAATTTGCTTTGTTTACTTACATGGTTAATACAGACTACAAACAAACAATGTTAACTATAAACATTAGCGCAATACTTACAAAAAGTCTCATCAAACAAGCAATATTAATATATTTGTACAATAACAGTAAATTGAAATTATTGTGTTTTTTTCTTACTCTACCTTCAATGATGGTTAATATAAAATCCAAATGATGATTTCATTTTTTCATTCCTTGGCTAAAGCTTATAGGTGTACAAATGGTGAGATTTTGCTTATGCAACTATTTTTGTAGTCAGTACTATGCTGATTCCAGTGCAAAAATCCCTTAGAACCATTATCTCCATGGTGGCTCATGTGCTGTCAGATTATGAGCGCAAGACTTTTTAACCACTTAGCTCCCCCCCCCTCCCCCCCAAACTTTAAAATACTTACTTCATTGATGACAGACAGATGATCTTTCCTATCCATCTTGGATTCTGCAAACGAAAAGGTTGTGTTGTAAATCACTGTATGAACATCAATTTACACATTTTGCTTTATGCATGCTCAAATATGGGCAGGCAAACACACACACACACACACACACACACACACACACACACACACACACACACACACACACACACACACTTTCTTTTAGATGAGACTATAAACCAAGGCCCCGTGTGCGAATGCACGCAGAACATCTTGAGCACATGTTAAATCCTGTTCCGCTTTTCGTAAGAGTAGGCCATCGTGTGCCGGTGGGAACAGATGACATTTACAAAGCTGCATACACGAGGGGACTGGATGTAGAAAAGCATATGAATGCTCATTTCATTATCCTTGATATAAAAGAATAAATAAATAAAAATACCCCCCCTGAAGTCCTCCAGATAACACATTTAACTGAGTCCTTCTTGATCTATCTACTGTGATTAATGAAGACAAAACAGGGGAAGTGTGTCCTGAATCTATTCCTCTCTCAATCTTCTATCCTTCTCCCAACTCCCTACCGTCCTAAATGCACATGTATGTGTTAGCCAACCTCCTAGGTAGGTTTCAGCAAATTATGTCATCTTTGGAAACGTATTGACCATCAATAACTTGTTGCAAAAGACAGGTGGATTCCAAAAAATAAAGTATGTGATCGTTTGACTTCCGCAAGTTTTGTTGTTGTTTTTGTTAAATCTCCAACATCAATGTCTTGAACTAGTAAACAACAATAACAAAAGCAACAAAAGTTAAGGAAAATAGAGTTTGACAGGACTTTATTGTGTGGTTCATGATCATATGACAAAATGACAAATCGTCAGCAATTCAGACAGTAAATTCTGCTTCTTTTAAAATAAAAGTTACGTTCTACTTACCCTGTTTTGAGTGTGCCATCAGTTTACGAAGATCCTGCATCAGGTGACGTGATCTGTAGGCAATTCCTCGAGTGCTGAAGATCAGCACACGCTGCTTGTTGGTCCATTTTACCTTCTGCAGATAAAGAAAAAAAAAATCATCATGCAAACTGAAATGGGACAGGTCTGTAGCCAATAGACAGTAGAGTTTTTAATAGATTCTTAAAAGTTATTATATTGAGCAATCATCATACCAGTCCCATGATTTAAATAGATCTACAGATCACAATAACTGTACTGAACTTCTGAAGTCTTTAATTTAAGGTTACCTTTTTTTTAAAAAAAAATCCAAACTCTATTTTTATTACTAATATATATTCTATTACTATACTTTTTTCTATTTCTTGATTATTTTAATCATTCTTTTAGTTTTAAACATACATAGTATGTCTGTATGATAGTACACACACACACACACACACACACACGCACACACACACACACACACACACAAAACACACACATGTAGTACATGATGTACACACACACACATACAGTTACACACACACGTGTACACACACAGAGAAAGTAAGTATACATACAATTTCCAGAAGTAAACACTAGCTCTGGCGCCATTTATCTGCAAGTCTGTAACTTAGTAAAAGTTAGTATAACTTAATCATAAGGCCTTGATAATACATGTATACATACATGTATTATACATACATATATGTACCGTGTAAACACATGGATACCATCCTGCACAAAAACATTAAAAATCAGTCCTTTTAACTTATGTGTCACTGGCAGGAAGGCCTTCTCATAAGTCCTGGAAAATGGATCACATTAAAACACTCAGAATACAATTTCTATGTTGGACATATAAGTCTATAACTTAGTACAAGAACTTTACTTTAGGGGACTGTAGGTGTTCTTTCTTCTTGTGTTGGTTGGACCAGTCATGATTGTCCCTTCTTTCAGGCTAAGAAAAATGGCAACCAACTTAAGAACTTTTCATCATAATTTCATGTTGCATTTTGCAAGCTTTTGTGTATTTTTTAAATACTGGAAGATCTGTGGACAAATGAAATGGGTTCTGCAATCTGTAAACAGTGTACACGTGTGTGTTTTATCTTTACGACATAGGCCCCTATCCTGAAACAAGGTCTACAGGTACTTCACATTAACATTACTTTGAAATATGTTTGGTTTTAAACTACAGCCAAAATAGAACGTCACAGTTTTGTCGTGATGTGAAACAGATTGCGATTCCATTTCAAGAGTTACTTCAGTCAGCTGCAGGGAATGAATCCTCCTTCCAGTCCTTGTAAGACTTCAGTACTTGGCCCTCTTGTGTCGACGACACAATAACTGGTTTTGTGAGAGCTGATCATAAAAATGGTACATATTCATTAAATAACAGTTATTCATACCTTCTTTGTAGCTAGTGCAGTTTCTGGTGGCGTTTCCAATTTTGCCTTTTTATTTTTTTCAACATTTCCATTACTTTGCGGATCACCATGTGGCCTCTTGCGTTTCGCCATCTTTAAAGAAATGGACACTTCCAGTTCCGGTTCTGTGCACTCCAAAGTTGTGAAAATGGTTTCAATCCACAAATCACGATAGGGGCCTTAACTAAAAATTTGCCGAGGCGAGGAAACGGAAGAATGCGGGTCCAGAAAAAGACGTTAAAAGCGTTACAGATTTGCTGATTACAGCCCAAGAGTACAGACTGGGCCCAGTTTTGATAAAACACAAGGAGAAGACCTGCAAGCGGTTTTGCAGCTTCTTCATTGGCCTGTTTGCAATTCAGTTGAATATCTGTGCTTTTACATAAAAAAAAGTTACACACCACTGTGTGTATTTTATTTATTTTATTCTTTTATATCGAGGATAATGGGATAAGCACTTCTGTGCTTTTTAATCCAGTTCTCGTGTGTATGCAGTTTTGTAAATGTCATCTGTTCCCACCGGCACACGATGGTCTACTCTTACGAAAAGCGGAACAGGATTTAACGTGTGTTTCTGTGTGTGTGTGGTGTGTGTGTGTGTGTGGTGTGTGTGTGTGTGTGTGTGTGTGTGTGTGTGTGTGTTTTAGAATGATAATTGTGAAAAAAGTTTCTTTGAGTGTGTATTAAAAGTGATTTTTTAAAATGTATTACAGGTTTGGTAGAAATCTTTGTTCAAGAAGTCTAGAACTAGGTCATGATTTTTCTCTTTTGTTTGTTGGGTTTGGGGTGGGTTTTTAACCACACACACAAAAAAAGTTCCTTGGCTAGAGCTCTAAGGTTCACCAAAGGACTGCTTTTGCATAGGCAACTGTTATTGCCCACCATAGAAATTAAGGGTAAAGTTCAACCCGAAGGTTTAGCCACACAAAAATGTAGTTTCCATACCAATGGTTAGGTAGCCCCATTTTACCTTCTGGAAAATGATTTTTTAACATTAAGTTGCTTGTATTTTAGCCTTTGATTTTGTATTTAAAAGGTAATTATTTATAATATATATATATATATATATATATATAAAATGAAAAGGAAAATAAAAACCATGTCTGTGGCATTAGGTGCATGTCATCAGTTCAATTCCAAATATCACTATCAGACAGAGAGCCGAGCTGAGATTTGTTCATGGGTCCTCCCACTAAGCGTCATGATTACTGAACATCACTGCGTTTTAAAATGAGAATAAACAGTGTAAGAATTTTCCTGAAGGTTGGTCTCATGGTGAATCAATGCAGCCTACCATCAACACTGTATGCGTTGCTCCTTCCAAGACTATATCATGATGAATCTGAGTTGTGCTATCTGTGGGGACATGGAGGTGCTTGGGCTTTGAGATATTCTGTTTAGAAATAATGAAACATAGTTTGGATATTTATTCAATTATTGTTTCTTCTTTTCTTTTCCATCAATAACCTGTACATGTAACTTCTCAATGCCTTTGAAGAACTGAGAGATCCTGGGCATTACAATCTTTCAAGTTATGAACTCAGTTTCTGATTTAAAAAAACAACTCAGTTTCTGATTAATCCACAATGTTTTAGTGTCAATGGATACTTATAAACCTACCTTGGTGGTAGCTAAGGAGATCATAGAACTGGGCAGAGACAGTGTGAGATGGTAAACCCTAGAGGCATTGAATGGAGCTCCTACTGACCAACGATGGAAAAAGTCGTTTAGCATTAGCATGTGAACTATTTAAAGGTAAAAGTAAAGGTGTCCCATAACCTGTGTGGTCGTAGTGGAAAAAAGGCATCAGAAACCTCAGCTTCTCTAGGGGCCAGCATGTTGAGGGCGGCGCCCATCTCCTCTCCATTGCTGCTTTACCTTCCCTGATCCTAAAGAGGGCAAGTACCCATTTACAGCTAGGTGAACTGTACTGAAGCCAAGGCGTGCAAACAGTCACCCATCCAATTGGTAACTACGCTTGGCGCTGCCTAACATTGGCTGGGGAAAAGCGAGCGCAGGCACGCAAGCTATTTGGGATGCTTGTATTAACCTTGGTGGTAACTTGTGAGCTATTCGGGATGTCTATATTAACCTTGGAGGTAGCATGTGACCTATTTGGTCTGTAGGCTTTATACACTGCACTCTTGGAGCATAGTATAATTCCATGTTCAGTGGGTCTCCTTGTGATTGGATTGATTACTTTGTCTTTGAAAACTCTGGGTATCTATCAATACTGTGAGTAACCCAAACTTTTTCCATAGTGGTTCAAAGGTGATAATAGAATGCAGGATTATAGATCTTTATATTGAGTTGAGGTTTTCTGAAAATGAAAGTGATATCTCCACATTGTTAGAGCCATGTTTGTAACTGAGTAAACTTTGATGGTGTATGTTGGATGTAAAGGAACTCAACTTTGAATCAAACCTTTTGACAGATGTTGTAGCCGAGTGGTTTATGACCTTTTAACTTCAATCACAAGGGTCCAGAAATCATGGGTTTGAATTTTGGTGGCAGTGTCTGGTGAATTAAGGGTGGGGATTTTTATGATCTCACATGTCAACTTTATGTGCAGACCTACCAGTACTTTCATTCCTTTCAGGTATATGCACAATGCAGAAGATCAAATATACATGTTAAAGATCCTGCAATTCATGTCAGTATTCGGTGGGATATGGAAACACTAACCAGCCCAGCATGCAACCTGTGCAATGAAAGGATTTGCTCTGAAGTTGAAACATGTTGGCTGAGGCCCTTTCATGTAAAGTTACAGGGTAGTTGCATTGGGACTTCAGGGATGATGTTTAAACACAATGCCAATGTACATGTGTTTAAAAATTTTTAAAAAAAAATCCATTCTTCCTGGCATCAATGGCCTACTCTTCTGAAAGGCAGTATGGGTTTAAACATGTGTGCAAGATATTCCGAGTATGTTTGCATGTACAACCTTGGTTTGTGTCTGATGTTCGGACTTTCAATTCATGGGAGTGGATTCTGTACTAATGTTGACTCCAGGGAAAAATCCCCTTGAATGGGTTGGTTGAATCTGGGCCGTCAAATCGCAAGTGCAACGCTCTATCCCACCCCTATGATAGAGATTTAATTTAGAAACTGCACAAAAATGCACCCAGGATCTCCACAAGGAAATTTGTAACCTCTTTCTCATTATGCCAATCTTGACAGTAATGACTAAAAAAAAAAAAAAAGCAAGAGGAATGACGGATATATTACAACCATCTTGTATGGACTCAAAGGGTGTGGGCTCCTTTCCTTTGTAGTTTATTTTTGGTTTTTGTTTGTGTCTTTATTTCGGTTAACATTTTCTTCCTTCAACATATATTTATTTCTGTCCTACACCAGAAACAGCTCTCCTCATTCATGGATTTTACATATCTGGGGTCTTATTTTTTCATCCTGACCACTGGCCTTCATAGTTCATTTTATGAACTTAAAATATGTTCATGAAAATAACAGACATAGACACACAGTGACATGAAAATACAAAACTTTCTTACGAACACAAAAAGAAAGACAAATTTGACATTGTGAAATACATTTTTATTTTTGAAAAGAAAAAGAAAAACAGAACTGAAGTCATCATACTCTGGATCAATTGTACAGCAAATGCAACAATTTGACATGACAGACATTTATCATCTAACTGACATATGGAATGGAAGTAACAATGCTCCTTGAAATCCATCATTACTATTTCACATCATAAACATGTCAATGAAATGATTAATCAGAAAAGTAAAAGAAAAAAAAAAGAAGTACAAATTCTTTTCAGAAATCCACACAGCCTGCAGGAATCCTCAAATCACCATCAATCTGATCAAAACATACTGCGAAAATATTGTCACCTAACACAATGCACTCTGATACATTTCAGCATCTTCTTTCAATTCCTCTCCTGAAAACAAAGCAGAAATGGCCTTCAGTTTTCCTGTAAAAAACAAGATATGATAAGAGTGAACTACATTATCAAATTCATCTAGAATAAGTTGTATAAAATATCCTTTCCTAATCTCACACAATGCCCTGACAGTATACTTGAAATCAATTAATACAGAGAGGAGTAAAATGATCACATTTTCTTATTGTCAGTAAAACTGAATAATGACAAGTAAATGAACATGTTTCCTTTCCATAGAAGACAGGGAAAAAACCAAAACACTCCAATGAATAAGGAAACTGCCACAGACAGTTGACCATTATTTCTATATATTTTGCGTACATTAGATAACATGATTCACTTGGGTACCCTGTATATTCCATGTTTCAATTGCTTGAACAATAAATGTCTGATCAATACATCTTTTCACTCAATGCATTTCCATGTGACAAACATGCCCCAGCTCAGAACAATCTAGCTGGATAAGTCAATCTATGATGTCCTTTCTGGAGGTGTCTGAAAGTTAAGCAACCTGCAGTTAACTGAAATACTACATGATAGTTTCATATCAACATGTGGGAGTGGGATAGCCTTGTGGTAGAGCATCGAACTCACAAACTGACAGTGTATGTTTAAGCAATCACCATGATGCCTGTATGAGGGAATTTCCTTAGTGGAATATAGTGCCAACTTCACTTCCTCTTTGGATGGGACTATAAACTGTGGTCCTGTGAATGAACACACACAGAGAACATCTTGCTTAAATGTTAAAGCCTGTTTAGCCTTTCGGAAGAATTGGCCATGCATTGCAGGGTAGTAGGAATGGATGAAAATTTTCTTTTTATAAATTCATACATTACACACTGGTGTCATGTTTAAGACATTATCCACCAAATCAGAATGTAGCTATATCTAAATGGTGGGAAGATGGTGGCATGTCAAAATATCACCATCTGTAAACTTCATACTCTAGCCAAGGAAACAAACCAAACAAAAAAATCAATGGTTAGGGTGGAACAACTCACTTCAGAAAAAAAACAACCCCAACAACCTGCATGAATTGAATTTGACTTGCTGCTTAGAATCTTCAAAGAGAGAGGCAGAAACACAATCTTGAAATACTACCACTGGATGAATATACAACTTACACAATGATAGATGGAAACAGAATTCCTGCAATCCCAGTCAACAAATGCAAAAAGGGCAAAAGCTAATGAATTGATGGCTTTGGTTTTTCTTTTCATTTAACATCCAGGAGGAAGGACTGTTGAAGAAGTGCCTTCTAACATGGGCACAGGCCAGCTTTACACACCAGCCATGTAATGTGGAAGTCCTGCCACAATAAATCCGGTTCATGAACAGTCAGGACTAAATCTCATTACAGATGAAGTCCACCTCACAAGAAAGAAAGCTTCTAAAATAAACATTCCAGCAACATCAAGAGCAATCTTGACATCTGAGCACAGGATGAATGTTTTTTGATAGGGATCAACCTTACCTACTGCCCTCCAGTAATTCCTTTCAAATGCTAATATAATACTAACCACCACATAATTGAGAGCGACATATATCTAGATCATGCCAAAGTTGGATGTGCTAGGTCTGACTTGTCAGGCGCTTTAATGGCAGTGCAACACATTTTTGCTCATTATCATGACAGACAATAGTTGCTGTATGAGTGTTCGACTAAGAAGAAAAATATATTTAGATTTGTACACTGTTTATCTCAGCTCTTACTTTCTTAATAAGTAGCCTGGTGCTGTCAAAACAAGATCAGACACTGCACACAGTTTTAACTATTCAAAAGGTTAAAAGCATGATAGTGTTTTTGACAGAGAACAAAACAAACAAACAAAATACTGGTAATGACATTTACCATCCAGTTCCCTCCCCCAATAACTTAAGATTCTGGAATGGACAAAAGTAATCAGTCAAAGACACAGAGAGCAAGCAAGACAGACAGACAGAGAGAGAGAGAGAGAGAGAGAGAGAGAGAGAGAGAGAGAGAGAGGAGAGGAGAGGAGGATGGGGGACAAACATAAGAATCAAAACAGTATGAAATTGCTAACATGGAAATGTAAAACGAATCTACACAGCAGCACCATCTATTTTTCAAGTGACATGCCATTCTTTCTTCATCAAGCACAGAGAAAACATGAACTTCCATGCAAAATGGAAACAAATAAACCTTTCTCAATCATCACTTGAAATCATATTAAGTGTACAGAATGGGTCTGCATTAACCCACACTGAAAAGAAAAAAGGAAATTAAGTCATTTCGTTGATATACATTGTGATTGTACAATAACCCATGGTGTACTAAGCAAGTATCTACTCTTGCATTATGTCATGGATGGATTCTGTACAATATAATCAGTGGTTTTTTTTTTAAAACAATCCTGTGCAAACACTGTAAGAGTACAGCGATTCATGATGCAAGTGTAGGAATTTCATCTCTCACTTCACTGCTCCTCTCCTCTCACAGTACATCATAGGTTTTTACTAAGTCATGGCTTTCATGAACAAACAGTATCTTGTTAAACAACTGTATGCATGAAAAGATAGGTGTAAGGCACTGGCAAGCCTGCACATAAGCTGACGGATGGTAGGCAGTACTAAAAGCAGACAGCAGGAAAACCTATCAGTACGGGCCTCCAGTGGACAGCCAAAGCCAGTCTTTCCTCTCTCTTGACAGTGGACTTGCTGGGGACCAGAGCAGCACACTTACACACATGTGCTTAATGTGCTTTCTGCAAATCCAGACACACCAAAGGAAGCAGGACTTGATGACCAGCTACTGCAGTGACCGTGCCTCTATTTGTCCGTTCTGCTTCTGCCTCTGTTGAACATGATCTTATGTCAGAAACTTCAACTGTCTTAGGCTCTATCACCGATCTTTGTCCCTGTCACTGCACTGATCTCAAGACTCTGGTGCTGCAGACTGGTACTGCTCATTATCCTTGAATGCCTGAAAGAAGCGCACATTTTTCATCTGATTTGAGCACACTATCTGGAGAATCTACACTAGTTAGTTTGGGGTTCTTTTAGTTAGTTGTTAACTATGTCTGTTGTTATCTAAATTGTTGAAAAATTTGATGTATTGTCAGCCGTGATATGCCCCAAGTGATAAACCTGACAATTAATAAAGAACAACAACAACAAAAAAGGATACTTCCCATAAAATGGTGGGCAATAAACAATGCTTTCACTTCCTGGAGCAATCTGGACAGACATTTGACAAAAGTCTTTTCTTCATATGCTACACGCACACCTGTTCTGCAATATTGACTTAAAACTGCACCCTGCCTAGATAAGATGACTTATCATTTACATATCAGTCAGAGCGCTCTTGCAGAAATGGTTTGGGGTTGAAAACCTTGACCTCTGGCCATTTTTGATGTTTGACCGTTTCATTTTTTCATTGCTGTGCATGCTGCTGTATCTATTGTCAAACTTCTCATGGTGTACGACTGTGAAGTCATGTACAAATACCTTATTGAATCTAATCCATGAAAGGCAATTATAGGCTGTAACACTGACAACTTATGGTTTTCAAACAATCTTCTTTTTTATTTATAGGGTCATGCTTTACCGCAAAAACTTGTCCTGTAAAGACGAAAGCTGTTGTTGCAGCTGAAATGATCAAGGAGAAGAGAAGAGTCAGGTTGCTAACCACTCTCTTAGACCAACACTCGTATCTGCTGCTGAGATGGGTTTTTCTTTGTTTTTGTTTTTCAATCAAAGGTTGTTACATTTTGGTGTCAGGACAAAGCCTAGCACCCATCCCCAAAGAGTATCCTCATCATTGGGTGACTATGGATGCATCTCAGTAGCCTCTGCTCACTCCAACGTTTGACCTTCTGTATGTGCTTAAAAAAGAAAATATCATCCCAGCTAAGCTGGAGTCATGAAAAACTACTAGCCAGACCTAGGTAGCTCCATTTCTGGGCCACCTATTCTCAATCTGAAGCGTATCTTTTGTAAAGAGCATAGGATATGAGTCAACTCAAGCCAATGCACAGCCACTATTTCACATTCTATTTGAATGTTTGCACACAAATGTGCAAACATGAACATGTACTCACTGATGCATATGCTTGCACATGCACTCACTGATGCACATGTATATTAAAAAAAAATTACTTATACATTCCCTCATCTTTACAATACACTGACATCCCTCATACAAAGGCCGCAAGCTACTGAGCTAAATGTAATTAATGAGTTAAAGTTTTACATTTTCCATTCAACATAAACAGAAAACATGACTGCTTGCCACACTTACTGATTCTTCCCAGCAGTATGTGATGTCAAGTCACCCTCACTGGTGAGATCACTGTTTTTTTTGTGTTTTTTTTTTAGACCTCAAACCTCTGCAGCTTCAGAGAGGATGCCATAGTTTGCCAACACTCCATAGAATGGAATTCATTGAAAGAACAAGTTTTCATACACAAAAACATATATATGAAAGAAAGAAACAGCATAATACAAACATAAGTGATCCTCTTTTTTCCATTTCCCACCCACCCATTCACCTTCACATGAGCAGAAATGTACACAACCACAAATCAAAAATGTCATTTTAGAAAATAAGACTTATGTCCAACTCTTATTCATGGACAATGAAATAAGATAAAAAAAAAAGGAGCACAGATATCATTCTAGAAGCAAAAAGCATATAGGGGAGAAGTTAAGTACCTAGCCTAGATATCATTCTAGCAGCAAAAAGCATAAAGAGACAAGTTAAGTACCAGCTAAACAACAGCAATGGATCTGACACTTCGCATTATTTTTTTCCAGATGCTTCTCCTGGAGCAAAACTGAGGATTTCACAGAAATTGGCCTGACTTGAAAAGAGCAGAGACAATCATCAAGTCATGAAAACATTCACTTGAAAATTGAAATACAACAGGGGTGTATATGCTCCTGATCAAAATATAGTAAAATCACATTGGTATTTGTTATTCTCTCAGCCATGGAGGGCAAACTGAATCAACCATCAAAAAATTCTCATTGATAATAAACATACAACAGTGGTCCCCCCCCCCCCCCTCCTCTCTCTCTCTCTCTTTCTCACACACACACAAGAAAAAGTGAAATTACATGCTTGTAAGGAGGAAGAGAAGAGAAGAGGGAGAAGAGAGAGAGAGAGAGAGAGAGAGAGAGAGAGAGAGAGAGACAGAGACAGACAGACGCAGACAGACAGACAGACAGACAGACAGAATACAAATAATCTGAGCCTGTTGTCTCTGACATGAAATTTGCAGAACAGCATAAACTTCACATTCTTAATCAGCACAGTCTTGAAACTCTTCACAATATTACCCTCACAGAGACTACAACAGGCATTCAAAATCATGAACACACGATTGGGGTTTCACATACATATTTACAGAATATCTTTTGTCTCAAATTCAAATGGAGTTAAAACCATATTCTACAAAATCAGCAACATTGAGATCAATACTTTCAAAACATATCCTTTTCCCTCCTCTCTCCCCCCACAAAAAAGAAAGAAAACAAACCAACAATAATTACAACAACAACAAAACTTCACACACTTGTCAACCTACAACATTTGAAAAGATGAGATCACACTATCATCTAACTTGCCAACAGATCCCTGTCTTTCCATTGGGAAAACACTTGTTAAAGATTTTTTTCATTTCTAAACTAAGTTATAAATAAATATCCAGGACATAACAAGCACAAAGGAAATGGGGAAATACTTACAGACAGCAATGCTGAAAGAGAGGCCTGCAACATCCATCCTCATCCCACTCTATTGATGCACAACAGGCAGGGTGGGTGGGGCTCCTAGACGTCTGGCACCACATCACAGCAAACAATGATTTTCTGCCTCACCTCAATACCGCAGACAGCAGCAATCCCAGATGCAACTCCCATTAAAGAAGATAGCTTGTCTGACCTAGAGCTAAAAAATGGCAAAACAATATCTCCTCCTCCCATCCAAGTTAAAAGCATGAATGATGCAACACTCAGCTTTCTGCTTTGGCACCAAAGTCTGTGGGTATAGGCATGCTCATGTCATGTCCCCTTTACAAAGTGAACAATGTTAAGTATGGAAGTGTCTATTTTAATTGGGTACAGACTTTCTTATAATCTCAGGCTTTCTTTTTCTTGTCCATTTTTGTCAGAAGACAATCTACATGTATCAAATTGTGTTGCCTTGTTCTTCACAACTACGTGTACATGCCTGCCTGCCTGCCTACCCCTCAAAATGCTCTTTGGTAGTTTTCCATCCTAAAAAAGCCAATTTTCATTAGTTTTGAACTTGCGATTTTTTGGGTGTTTGTTTTTAAACTCTTCCAAAGATGTTTAATCCCCTCTTTAAAAAAAAAAAAAAAAATTTATGAAGAGAGTGTGCGCGCACACACACCACCCATAGAAGCATGCAATGAGTTACTGGCTTAACACACACATACACACACACGTACACACACACACACAGGCATGCAAGAGTCACAATTTAACACACACACACTAACAAAATGAATCCAAGATGGAGAATTTTTTGTTGTTTTCTGTTTTATCTCTCTTGTACTACATGTTAGTTGCTTATAAAAAAAAAAAAGGAAAAGAAAAAGAACATTGGGCTTTATATATTTTAAAGTACAGCCATGGTATTGGTAATCACTTCAGACACACTACCTTTGACATGAGCACAAACACACACATTTTTATGCATGTATGCATGCACAAGCAAACGCAAGAGAGAGAGAGCTGTTGCTGGATGCAAGCTCTCTTCAATATGAATGAGAGAAAGAAGAGAAGAGAGAGAGAGAGAGAGAGAGAGAGATCACTGGATGCAAGCTCTCTTCACTATGTATTATATCAAGTCACGTGTCATCATTGCAGGCCCAGTGGTAGGCCTAACACAGGCTTGAAAAGTACATTTAGCCCCTCTCCTCCTAGTAATAATTATTATTTACAAAAAATGAAACAAGAGTCTTTGGAATGAATCTGCTGCAAGCTGTGAACTTTAAAAGTCAACTGAACCGCCCACGTTGAGCCATGGAATATGCGGTGCCAGCATTTTTTACTTGCCTTATGTACTGGGTACATTTCTGTATTATTTACTATAATATGTTCTGAAGGAAATCTGAGCCCTAATTGCCAAATAAAGGAGAAAAAAAGGCTACTGGCCTCATTGTTTTCCCATTCTCAAGAGCGACTGTTTCCTGGACTGCCAATTTGTAAACACTGTATATATACAGATGTACATGCGCCCAGAAGAAAGAATGGCCACTCACAGGGCAGCAGTGCTAAAATTAAAGAATGTTGTTGAGAACAGCGTAGCCCAGCAAACAGAAATATTCTAATTTTGATGTGGCCAAATTCATAGTTTCTGACTCACTATCATAATTCCATAGTTTGACTTCATTTTCTGTACAAAGAACAGACAAATTGTAAGGGTAGGCAGCATGCATTTACAGTCACAGCATACATTTCAGTGAAATGCAGGCTGCCTTTCTCCCATTACCATAGAATGATGAACCCTCCCCCCCTTATTTTATCCTACTTCCGTGTGATGTGTATTTGATAATCTGTAACTAAGAGTGTGTAGTTTTACAGAATTTACCAGCAACAACAATCTTAGTCTCTATGGATTCAAGCAGCATATACAATATATATGTAAAATGCCTCTTGCTTTAGGAATCCTGATTTATCATCTTATCTAAAAAGATTTGCACTGAGACTACCATTTAGTTTACAAGAAACTAGGCCCTAGACTACCATTCTGTTTTGTGGATAAGGAGAAACTATGGGAGACAGCGCAGCTATGGGCAAGATTCAAACCACGAAGTTCTCATTTTCTGGATAAGAGTGTCTCCACTGAACCATAAAAACGCCATAAGTACACCTATTCACAGAGGTGGCAATAATACTGGGCATGCTACAGAGAAAACAAGCAAATGTTAGAGACTTCATATCTGTAGAATACAGGAAAAAGTTCAGTAATAAACAAACACAAAAAGCTGAACTCACTCAAGTTTCAGTACAGCCTGAAGTATTGCAATTCTTCATAAAATAAGAATTGCATTCACAAAGTGATGTATTTCAAACCACTGAAGAAAAAGATGATAACTATGCAAGTGTAAATTGTGATATAACTCTTTTAGACTTTTGGCATATCCACACACGCATGCAACACACACACACACACACACACACACACAACACACACACACACACACACACACACACACACACACACACACACATTGCAAAGACAAAGGCATATAAAATATATTTCAATCATATAATCCACAATTATACACATGTTTTACAAAGTCATGAAACTTAAAGACAAGATACAGCATGAAAAACATAGGAACCAGACACTTTTTTCCCACAAAAATGAACACTTCATATGGATTTCAGTAACATCACAAATATCACTTCAACTACTACTGATTCTTTCAATAGTAAAAAGATGCAAATGTAAGCGGCAGAGCCAAATTTCAACAGAGATGTACTATATAAGTATATAGATCTCATTATAATGACATGGGAATGTTCACATTCAGTAATGTACCAGTCTGTGAATTCACATATCTATCTCGCACACAAAAGTTTCATCCTGTTCAATTTCATTTCAATAATTAGTACATTTTTTTCTATAATATTAAGCATCTTCAGACTTGGCACCATTTTAAGTCATAAACAACTTACTGGTCTAGATGCAAAACATCATTATAACATGCAGCATCAACACTTTACTTCATGATTTTACAAGTCTGTTTTGATCACTCCTTTCACTCCACTTTCTGAAATTAACTGAAAATGTATGTAAGCTTCTTCTGAGAAACCGAAAGTGTCAGAGTGTGAATAAAATTTTATGTTGTCTATGCTTATAAAAAACAACAACAACAAAAATGCTTCTTTCATCATCAACAGTCATTATAAACCTAGTTACAGACATATTTGTCTCTAAGCAGTAACAGAGAAAAAAATCCTTATTCTTAAAATGGCCAGTAAAATACCTCCTTTTCAACTTGGGGTTGAAATGGACAGAAAGCTTTGACAGTGTTCCTGATAAAAAACCATTTCTACACCTCTACACCAATCTGTAAACAAAACAATGACAGAGACACAAGCTAGTTTTAATCATAGAATGCCCCCCCCCCCCCCCCCCCCCCCCCCAATTTCTATTATCTAACCCTCAGTCCAGAATTTGCCGGGATTGAATAATTATACTCCCCCTAAGTCCTGATCTGGCATTTACCAGGATTTACACACAGTAGATTTCCATCATGCTGTGACCATCACTAATTGCTACCACATGTCAAAGCTCTATCAGGCTAGAAGGAGAAACCCTGTAGAGTGTCTGGAAGTAATTATAGCTGCTGGTATATACTTAGAAGGAGGAAAAGGCCAGCCAGCATGTGTGCCTGACCTGATTTCGTGATGGAATGCGAAATCTAGGGGCAGTTTGTGTTCAGAGACACCGAATGCAAGAGGGTTAATTCAACCCTTCAGACGACAAGTTTATGACTTTTAAAACCATAGTATTTTGTCACCAACTAACCAATGGTATTGATTTATGTCACCTTTCTACTCAATCCGAGCTGACAAACCAGGAATGATTCATACCATAAAGTTCTATAAATCACTTTCCTTTTTGAGTTCAGCTTTAATTAACCCTCTTGCATTTGGATTCTCTGAACACAAATTAACCCTAGATTTCGCATTCCATCACAAAATCAGGTCAGGCACACATGCTCACTCACCTTTTCCTCCTTCTAAGTACATACCAGCAGCTTTTACTATAATTACTTCCAGACTCGCAACAGGGTTTCTACCTCTAGCCTGATAGAGCTTTGGCATGTGGTAGCAATTAGTGATGGTCACAGCGTGATGGAAATCTGTGTGTAAATCCCAGCAAATCCTGGTTTGGGATTCAGGGAAAAAGGGGGGGGGGCAATTATTAAATCCTGGCAAATCCTGATTCAGGACTAGGCGGGTTAAAACAAAATCTGTGAGCAAGCAAAGAAATCATCAGTAGTCATACTATGGTCGTCTAAACAAAATCTCCAACCGAACAGCTAAACTCTGTGCGTCATATCAAACCTTTGTTCTCGGCTGTTGATCTACCTTGTTGAAAGACCAATGTTGTGACACAAGACAAATGGTAATGTGGAGAAATTCTATTTCATAACTATTTTCTTCTTACCCAATTATTCTGCTTTTGTCTGGTTTTACCTTTCAAGAAAATACTATCCATTTGTTTTATTTGATTTCGACATTGCCAATGGCTGAAATTTTGGGCAGCAATTTCTTACATCGCCGCCGCTGTAGTCTAGTGGTCAGGGCGTTGGACTCGTAATCTAAAGGTTGCGGGTTCGATCCCAGCTTTCGGCTATGGCGTTGTGCCCTTGGAAAAGGCACTTTACAGCTATTTTCTCACCTCACCCAGGTGTAAAAGGGGTACCAACCTTGTGTTCGGGGTTAACCCTGCGATAGACTGGCGTCCTATTCGGGGGGAGTCTATTACTCTCAGTCGCAACGCCACAGAAACCGGGATAAGCACTGGCCTGATGAGCCTTAGGCTCGGGACAGACTTTAACTTTAACTAATTTCTTACATCACTGTTAGTCAGCATTCACCGCTAACACCTTCATCCATTACCAATCAAACTTTTTACTGGTCTACATTCTTGGTCCTATGCACAGACACCACATCCCTTAGTCTGCATTTTTTCCTCTTAGATACAAACATAAACATGTGGATAGACACGCACACACATGTGACCATACCCACCACACCCACTGCATGAAGCAAAAGGGTTAATTCATCTGATTATGTCAACACTTTAATTGCTTCATTGCTATCTAGAAAGCAGCAGGAGATAAGCTCTGAAAAAAAAACCCAGGATAGGGGTGGGGAAGCACTGTTAATGAAAAGAAACATATGCATAAAAAAGACAATATTCAAGACGAAGCAAGGTTACCAAGTTGAGGATAAGAATTTGACACAGCAAGTAAATTAGGAAATAACAAAATGCTGTGGCGTTTTCAGTGACAGAGAGAACTGACTTTGACTTGACCTTTTTTTTTTTTACTACTATTTTCCTTCCCCCTTGAGGAACTGTTGGGGCACTACACTGACTTTTCCAGGCAGTGTGGTGTGGTGGGCACATAACAGCCACACATACACAACCGGAAAGGTAACCAAATCACAAGTGAATATCAGTATTACTTACTTTTGTTACACAAATGAGTCAAAAGGTTAGGATGAACTAAAAAAGCAGCACTTGTTAAATAACACCAGAATCAGACCCCAAAAAGCAGTGCTTCAAAAAGACGATATTTCATTAAGTATCACCAATACTGTCCTTCACAGATTCAACTAAAGTAACACACATTTCTACATTAGTGTGAAGGAAATTACAGTTTTAATCAATCCCTTCACACACAGCCATTCCATCATACTGTGGCAGGAAAAAAAGAGTTTGCAACTTTCATGGTTGAGATCAAGTGTTGGTAAAAATTGTCCATTGACAATAAGTTTCAATTTCATGCTCCAAATAAAATGGAATGTTATGCTAAACAACCAAATTAGTTCTTAGATTTTGTTGATGTAAGCATCAACAGATTTTTATTTAAAAAAAAAAAAAAAGATTTAAAAAAAAAAAGCATCATCAGATTTTTTTCTTCTGCAGTCTATTGGTTATTATGTTCTAACCAGAATCAAAGAGAGTTTCAGCCAATTTGAATACATGGGAGTAAAACCAAGAGTCCTCGATGGGTCTTCATTCTGTTCTTATTTGTTTCCAAATAAACCTCATAGTTTTCTGATTTTTTTGCAAGGTATTCCATTCCATTTTGGGTTCTCTGAACGCTGTTAGATTCTGCAGGAAAATATTTTTGGTAATACACTGGCAGAGCCAGATCTTCTTTTACTGATTTCCTTATAGTTATTGATTGTGACACAGATGTTCCAAGTCAGTGAAGAAATGAAAAGACAGTTCATGACTTATTCTTTTTTCCTGCTGAGCTACTTTTGCATGAATTAATTGATAAAACAAATCAACAAGCAAACAAAGCCAGCTTCATCTCATTTCCTAGTTCAATATAAATAGCCTGGCTGGAAAGACAATTCAATGATATTGATCTTTCAGAATACCAGTTCTTTCCTTTTCCCAATTTTGGTAAACATACTGAGGTTTAGGAGAGACTCGTGTGACATCGCTGTCACAAAAGAGACCCTATTTATTGTAAGAAATGGCTTTTTGCTGACATTCATAACCTTCTTTGTAGTCGTGTGACCAGGTGCAAGCTTGCTAAGGAACACCCTGAGGATGAAACATTACCAGCATTTGCTTCTGCGCCATACTAACATCCCTCCAGGAGAACCCAAAATAAATTCAAGTGCCTTTCAATCAGAGAACATTTTGAAAAAAAAAAAATCTTAAAAATCAAATGAAAGATCAAACCAAATCTGACAATCATAAATCCAGTCAAGCATTTACTCTCTTCTAATATCACTCCCACATTCAAGCTGCTAAAAAAGCAAGAACGACTGCTGGTAACAGACTGTCCATACCACTGTGAAAAAGTTGTCAACCCCCAAAATTGTGATGTTTGACAAGTCTTCCTTTAAGACATACACTTGTTGGTGAATTTCAAGTAGGTTCTTGGCCAAACATTCTTACTCTGGTGGATAGAAACCACTTAGTATTGACACACTGATTTTATCTTATAAACTGTAGACACAGCTACCAAAACATACAGCAGTTTTAGGAAAATTACACTATCTACAAAGCAAATGGCAAACACTGCTAAAAGCTTACATTGTTTTTTCATCTAAATACATTACACCTGCTCCTATACATAGTATGCTAACACCCTCTCCCCCTATGACATCTTCAGCTCTACATACAAGGATCATCATCACTATTCAACAACCCCCCCCCCCCCCAAATTAAAATCTTCAGCTCTACACACAAGAATCATCATCACTATTCAACCCCCCCCCCCCCCCCCCCCCCCCAATAAAATCTTCAGCTCTACACACAAGAATCATCATCACTATTCAACCCCCCCCCCCCCCCCCCCCCAATTAAAATCTTCAGCTCTACACACAAGAATCATCATCACTATTTAACACCCCCCCCCCCCCCCCCCAAATTAAAATCTTCAGCTCTACACACAAGAATCATCATCACTATTTAACCCCCCCCCACCCCCCCAAAATAACATCTTCAGCTCTACACACAAGGATCATCATCACTATTCAACCCCCCCCCCCCCCCAATAACATCTTCAGCTCTACACACAAGATCATCATCACTATTCAACCCCCCCCCCCCCCCCAATAAAATCTTCAGCTCTACGCACAAGAATCATCATCACTATTTAACACCCCCCCCCCCCCCCCCCAAATAACATCTTCAGCTCTACACACAAGATCATCATCCCTATTCAACCCCCCCCCCCCCCCCCCAAAAAAAAAACATCTTCAGCTCTACACACAAGGATCTTCATTACTATTCAACCCCCCCCCCCCCCCCCCCCCCATGACATCCTCAGCTCTACACACAAGGATCTTCATCACTATTCAAAGTAACCATTGTGGCTGTCCTTTCTCCCGCATGGACTATGGTCAAGTGTGTATGTACTAACGAGTCATCTGTGGTGACCCACCCACAAGAAGTGCACTGCATCACCTGACCCCCCCTCACTATTTCCCACTGGTCACTATGCACTGTGGCCGCATGCTCTTCCAGTCTCTGTGACACATAAGTGGTGAAATCACAATGTATATTCTCACACACTGACACACGTGAAGACCTCCTGTGTCTGAATGCAATCACATCCCGAGCGACAATGGGCATGGAAGGATGGACAGCGAGATAGTGTGCCTTCATTTTGCTGATGGAGTCCGAGTAGTGGTACTGGTCACAGTACAGACATAGGTACAGTTCTTCCCTTTCACCACAGTCAGGGCTCCACCCAGTTTGGGATATCAAGTCGGGTGTTTCACACTTTTCTGTTTCACCCTTTCGCCGTTTGTTCATTCTACGCTGGAACTTGACAGGGCAGGAGAATAGCAGGGATCTAGGTACTGATGGGGAGTGGTGTTGTGACACTGCCTGTAGTGATTGACCACATCCCCTTCATTGTACCGATACACAGTGCAGTCCAGCATGGGACACACAAAAAAGCGGCACTTCAGGTGCAGTGAGCTGTGATACAAACTTCTGAAACTGAACGACACATGCTGGTGGTGCTTGTCTTGCATGTGCAGTTTGAGAGACCTCAGCATGTCTGTGTTAAAGCCACACAAAAAGCACTGTACCTCTGTCATTTTCTTCTTCGTGTGTCTGTGCTTGGAGGCAGAGAAAGAGGACGGGGGCGGCTTGTTTTGGAATTGTTTCGCTTTCTTTCGAACCTCATTCCCACACTGCAAGTTCACTGTACTCTCTTTTTTGGTCCCACTTTTGCTTTTATGTATCTTTTTCTGGGCAAGACTGGGATGATGTGTATCTTTATCTGTGCCTTTGAAATGAGAAGAGTTTGAAAGCACCGCTTCCATGGAATCCTCAGAATCAACCCCATTGGGGTCACTTATGTACAACTGCGGCACCCCATCTGAAAGGAATGTTTTACATTGCAAGTTAGATTCAGCAGTAGAAATGTCAGCAGTGAGGTCTGGACATGCAGAATACAACCTGTGCACAGTGTCCTCGTCCCGCGTGATGTCAGGAGGCCCCAAATCCTCGTCACTGTCTACCACCAAAGGCAGTCCCCTATCCCTCCTCTCACCTGCGTGTTCAAAGCCCTCCAGGGTTCCGCTGTCAAGTTGCAGGCCACCATACAGGGTTCCCTCAGGCAGGTCGTCCTCCTCTAGGGCTGGAGGGCAGAGCTTGCTGTGGGCATCATGTTCTCCCTTCGAGGTCCCCTCCCACGGGCACCACCTACAGAAGAAAACACATGATCTCTTCCTGCTGCGATGGGCTTTGACATCTCTCATGATTAGGCACTTGGAGCTGTGGCATTGTAAGACATGGAGCTTAACTTGCATTTTACTCCGAGTAAACTGGCAGTTGCAATACAGACAGGAAAATGGGTCATAGCTTACCTGCACTGAAGGGGTTGCTGACGCCGATCCCGACACAGCAGCAGAGGGGGACAAGTCTGCCTGAGTCTCCTGGGCAATGTGGATGGTGGCCTCCAAACATTTCTTCAGGTGGCCCGTCACTGTTTCATCAGTGCTCTCTGCCGTCAGCCACGGGGTGCAATCCTGGGAGTGTGTCAGGAAAGTCTGGCCTGAGGACGAGCGGAAGGTGCAGTCAGAGCGCACACACATGAACACCCGGCTGCTGACACCCCCCACCCCACCAGACTTTTGCCTCGGTGCCGATTTAGGATGTGATTGCGCAAAGGCCCCAGGTTGCGGGTGGAGTAATCGCAATGGAAGCACTTCAGGACGGTGGTCTCTTTGGACTGGATGCGAGGGGTGGGAAAGCGCACTTTGATGGGCGGAGAGGATTCTTCCGTTTCGGCCACCTCCTGTTTCACCAGCACCGGCGGTTCTTCAGCCTTGCCCGGAGAATCCTCCGGGGTCTGTGGCGCTTTCTCCTCCGTTTCCATGGTGCCCTCGCTGTCAGAGGCAGGATCGGCACTTGCTGCTGTGGTGGGAGGCGGAGAAGACCTGGCCCCCTCCGGTTTGATGCGGGCCACGTAGCGATGCGCCTTGCCGCTGTGCTGAAGCACAGAGTGCTCCTTGATGCCGCTCTGAGAGGCGCTGGTGAAGCTGCAGTAGCCACAGCTCCAGTACAGGTTGGAGCGGATCTGCTGCATGGCCCCCGCACCCACGCTGTTGGGGTACAGAGGGGGAGGGGGCGGCGTGGGGGTGGGGCTGGGGGGTCTTGGTGGAATGTCCGGCGCCAAGGTGGGGGGCAGTGTGGACGCGGAGAACACCTGAGTGATGACCGGCTGATCCCCATTGAGGGCAGCAGAGTAGGGCTGGGAGACGGCCGCCATGGGCTGACTGACCAGACTGGACACCAAGGGCGGGGGCTGACAGCCAGAGGCGGCAGGACTGGGCACCGTGGTCACTGAAGACGAGGCACTACAGGGCTTGCTGCCCCCTTCCTGTGACCCCCCTGACCCTCCCTCCTCCTCACTCCTGTCCCTAGCCTCCTCCACAGAGACATTAAACAGGTCAAAGTCAGCCGAGTAGCTCTTCTGCACCTTGCTGCTTTTGGCCAGGGGCTCCTCTCCCTGATCGCCGCCATCATCGGACGGAGGGTCTTTCCTTTCCTGCCGTGGTCCAGCTGGATTTCTGAAGGGTTGTGGATGCGCAGGTAGTCGGACAGCAAAATGCAGTACTGGGAGACCGAGGCCGTGTCCTGAAAGGTGGGGTGGGTGTGGACAGAATGGCGGATGACGTCGGCTCTGGAGAAGGACTGGTAGCGACAGTGCTTGCAGTGGAAGCGATGCTCCATGATGTGCTGCATGAGGAAAGTCTTATTGGTGGTGGAATAGTTGCAGAAATTGCACCAGTAGTAGTTGATGTCCACCGACGACACCAGTCGCCCATTCTTGTTCAGGAATTTGGTCTGAGAAGAAATGGCACAAACCATCTCGTGTTCTTGCACACGGAAGATCTCTTCCCCTTCCTCACAGCCCACTTTGGACTCCATAAGGGCCAGGTTAAAATGGGACTTGTCTTTTTCTGGAATGGAACAGCGACGTGTGGGACTTTTGGGCCGCATCAGCTGACCCAACTGAGTCGATGCACTTCCAGGATCTGGCACAGGATTCTGACGATTAGCACTGACTGAGATACGACCCTGCGTCTGCTGACCTGTGGGAAAAGTCACACTCTGCCCGAAAGTGGGAAACACGACGTCTTTATTGCGATTGCCCTCAAGGGCCGGTCGACCCCTCCTGGAATGGGGCTTGTAGCCTTGAGCATCATTCTGGGCCAGCAGGTTTTCGTTTTTCTTCAGGAGGTTTTCAATGACGTTCTGGACGCTCTGGGTGGCTGTGCTGGAATCCACAGACTTGCCCTCCATCACCTTGCGCAGCTCTGAGGAGCCCGTCCAGTCTGCAGCACTCTGGGAGGATGTCCTGGCCTGAGGGGGGTGGAACGAGCGCAGCAGGCCTGCAGTCACTGCACTGGGTCCTATGCTGTGCTCGTACTCAGGGTCCTCCACCTCAAACTTCACCTGAAACAGTACAAATCAACTCTTCCAGTTCATGTCCACTACTTCAAACCTAAAGAGAAGCGATGAAGATCAGGAATTTTGATGCCAAAAAAAAGGAATGCTGCCTCACCCCCTGTGACCCTGTCCCCATCCTCCTTGCACTGCTCATTCCAAACCCTCTAATCTAACCCAGCCAAACCTATTGTGTTGTGTTCTATCCTCTGGGTCAGAAGTCCAATGGGAACTTACCAATGCTAGGCTGGCATTGCGCCACCAAGCAGAAGGGCCCCACACTGCTACTGTGTCACTTCAAGTGTTCTGAGGTGCTGTTTTGGACAACGATAAGTCGCACAGCCAGACTTAATGAAATGCCCACCTTGGTTGACGACCACCACACCGTCCCTCTCATGACCTTCTCCCATGAACCTCTGACCCCTATGGCCTTGACAATGACTCATCACATGGGTCCCATGATCCCATAGCAAATTCACTTTCAGTAGGAGCTAGCTGGTATATATATAAACCCAACCAACCAACCAACCAACTTTATTATTTACGGGATTTGAACCAGCATCCTTCCAGCCATAAACTCAATGCACTAACCACTGTACCTGGCCTAAAAGAGGTATGACTGCGTCATAAATCAAAAATGCATTATTATCACTGTAACACAAAAAGTGCATTGTTTCAGGGAGTTAACTCTCTAAATAAACTGTTAGAATTAAGCCTCAATCAAAGTGGAATACAGCCAATAAACAAGCACTGGCTGATTCAGACAGAAGTGACAACCAAAGGTACATGTATTTTGATCATTGAACATGAAAATAATCTAAAAAAGGGGAGGGGAGGATGTGTGTGTGTGTGTGTGTGTGTGTGTGTGTGTGTGTGTGTGTGTGTGTGTGTGTGTGTGTAAGTGGGGGGGGGGCATCGTTCCAACTCTTATTCAAGACAACTTCATGTCCCCCCCTCTCTCTCTCTCTCTCTCTCTCTCTCTCTCTCACACACACACACACACACACATCTCCTTAAAAATCCAAATAATTCATACCTGTATTCCTGGAAGCTCTGTTGCTTCTGCACCTACAAAAGTAACACAGAGATTAGAACATCCAACCATACACACACACTGTTCTTTGCAATTTTTAACAAGCATTCAGTGAAAGAGTGCCAAATTCAAGCAATGATACATGTAACGATTCACAATACACATGCATATATATCACAACTGACATGGGAATCATGAAATCACAGTTGCTGCTCAAAATCTTTACTGCACCAGATATTCGAGCATTTTACCTTTCAATTTAACAAGTCTGTATCGACAAAACACCCCTCCAAAAACAAAACCACAATAATATATATACTGTCCATGATTAATTTCCTTTCATTTGTTGATGAACTTGACAAAACATATAAGCATAACAGGGCAAAACAGCTGAAGTGATCCAATGGCAGTCAGGGCTTTGTGTGGTCAGCTGCCCCATAGCTGCCTAACATTTATAGTTTCCTGCTGACTGCTGACTTAAAAACTGAGACACCACCAATCTCACCATCAGTTTTAAGTTACTGACATGCTACTGTATCCTTTTGAACTCAGCAGTTTAGATGGACCATTCAAACCTGTTCATTCCAATTTGTCAGTGTGAAAAGGACAAACTGCCTCACAAAATCAAAATGTGTGTCAAACTAAAGTGAAGGTAGCTGTGAGCCCCAAGGTGCTAATCACACAAGACACACATGCCTGCCTGCACAATATGACAGCTGCAAGCTTAACAGTGAGCATTGCTAGGCGGAAAGGTGTGAGTTGTGTGCTTGACACAGAGCATGACCTATTCCTAACATACAGGTTGAACCCGACACATCAAGCCACTAGAGACAGACGTTTATGGTGACAGCCAATCTGTTTGGTATCTATTTTGCCCTGGCTGTCCTGGTGTTGCAGTTTCAGAGGCTAGTCTGTTGGCCTCTTGCATGTGTCTTGACACTGATGCTTTTTGTAGCCCAATCAACTACAAGCCAAAGTGGAGTTGTTACCACATTCTGTCAGAGAAACCATGTTGAACACTAACAAAACTGTCAATCACAATACTTTCTCATAATTATTACACTAAGAAATAAGCCTTAAATGGGGAGAAAAAAAAACACAAACAAAAACCCCCAGCACCCCAAAACTGCAGAAATGAACCAGCCTTACAACAGTTATTACTATTATGGAAACTGAAAAGCCACAGAAACAATGCAAAACATGAAATGGGACACAGTTCCAATATCTTACCAACATCATCAGCACCAGGCTCGTCATTAGCATACATTTTGACGTACTCTCGAATGTCCACACCACCACCTTGGTTTGCACTCATTATTTCAGTGCTGCACAAAAATGCAATAACATAATTACCTACTCTGTTTTCAACCTCAGGGTCCCCATGATTAATAGAACAGAACACTTTCAACCATCCAGAAAAAAAACAACGCACACACCAGTCAACACTAGTGGTCACTGACAACTGTCTTCTTTCAACTCTCCAGAAAAGACAGCTCACACACCACTCCAACTAGTGGTTAGTCTGACAGCTGTCTACTTTTAATCAGCCACAAAAGACAGCTGCCCACACACCAAGGATATACTGGACTGTGTAACTGAAAACACTGCACATACAATGTTCTAGTCTGTATCCAATTATATGTTTGCTCCAATTTTTATTTACCAACAGTGGATAAAAGCAGCAGCAACAATTCAAATTACAATACAACCACAGATCCACAACGAATTGAACACTTCCCACAATCCTTTCTCACTTTCAGGGTAACTTCATGGAGTTTGTATGTTTGATGATTCAAACCATGATCCAAAACTATTAAACGGTGTAAAAAAATCTTATACCCATCCATGGTTCGGTTGTTTTTTGGTTTTTTTTAGGGGGGGGGGGGGGGGGGGGGGGTCTTTTTCCAAGCATCAGATTCAAACTTTAGACCAAAGTACAATGGTTCACTGTACTGTAACTTAACTTTTATTCCTTCCACACAACCATATGAAAACTGTTAAAGTGTAATAGAATGGTAATGCTTTTCATACAGTCACATAATAAAATCCATCAGTTCTCAATGTATACATCTGAATGTGATTTTTTTTCATTTGGCACAGGACATTCATTAAGTTTACTCTGGCGGACACATTATACAGCTGACTGTTTAACTGAGGCAAGTCACTTTCTACATAACATCCCTTTTTTCTCCGACTGTCATAAGGTTAAGAAGAAAACATGAAAAAACTCTTACAAATCCATTTTCAAATGGAATCAGCTAATCACAGACATGTTTACACAACCATGCCAAACAATTCAAACAAACAAAAAAGGTACTTTATGTCTTTTAAGATATTTCATATAATTGCCACCAAGCAAAGACATCGAAGTTTAATATCTTCATTTCATTACTTTTTTTTTTAACAACCAACAGCTACATGAACAACATACCCCTCATTTTCAAGGTACAAGAATGTAAATAATTCAACAATTTTTTCAACTGTAATGGAAGCTATGTCTTATGGAAAGGGCTTTACAAGCATGACATGGAAGACTGAGAGATTGCAGCCCAATCTTGGACAAAGGGCTTTACAAGCATGACATGGAAGACTGAGAGATTGCAGCCCAATCTTGGACAAAGGGCTTTACAAGCATGACATGGAAGACTGAGAGATTGCAGCCCAATCTTGGACAAAGGGCTAAGTTACAAGCATGACATGGAAGACTGAGAGATTGCAGCCCAATCTTGGACAAAGGGCTAAGTTACAAGCATGACATGGAAGACTGAGAGATTGCAGCCCAATCTTGGACAAAGGGCTTTACAAGCATGACATGGAAGACTGAGAGATTGCAGCCCAATCTTGGACAAAGGGCTAAGTTACAAGCATGACATGGAAGACTGAGAGACTGCAGCCCAATCTTGGACAAAGGGCTAAGTTACAAGCATGACATGGAAGACTGAGAGATTGCAGCCCAATCTTGGACAAAGGGCTAAGTTACAAGCATGACATGGAAGACTGAGAGACTGCAGCCCAATCTTGGACAAAGGGCTAAGTTACAAGCATGACATGGAAGACTGAGAGACTGCAGCCCAATCTTGGAGAAGCCAGACAAAGTGATGAATCAGAAAAGAGAGGAAAGGGGTATTTGCTTTAAATTGACATACTGGTATACAGTTCATCCCCGAATTTTGTTGTTTTTCTCTGTGTTCGTCAGTTGGATAGATCAGTCTTTGTGATGAAGGCAGCTATATGCTGAAGGTCCTCAGTTAATCAGTCTCTATAGAGATTCTTGACCACTAGGGTGGAGTCAGGCCAGATCCTCATTTGGAAGTGCCTCATGCAGCAGGCAGGACTACAGCACATGTTTTCTTGTCTGGCTGCCAGTCTGCAAAGTTGTGGTCTGTCCCAAGTCTGGATATACAGGCCTGGTCCTGTCATGGAAGCAGGTAGTAAGGGTCTGAGGCTGCCGAAGTGTGCATGTTGTATCCACTTGTTATGCTGCTGGCCATGATGATGGTCTCGGCTTTAAAAAAAAAGGAAAAATAAAAACAACTATCCACCTACTCTTGCCTTGTGCCTTCCTTTGCTAAGAGTCAGCAGTCTCACTGCCAAGCACAGTGCAATGGGAGAGGATCCGCTGCAGGACCACTGATGACTCTTGCAGAAGGAGACAAGAGCAGAGGATAAGTCATTTAGGTCAATATTTCTGGAAAAAAGAAGTCAGTGTTTCTGTTGGACTCTATGGTTTCAGCTTCATAGTTTGTGGAGTAAGTGCCAGTTGCAAGACTAATTTTTTCCTCTCACAAATGATCTGTGGGATATAGGGACTTTACCATGATCTTTAGTTTGCTGTTGGAGAACTAACCCCTGGATCACGGGGGGGGGGGGGGGCTGCTTCGCAGCGATGGATCTATGCCTTTTGGCTCCTCTGTTAGAGCAAGGGCTGCTATCCCTCTGGCTTTCTTTCCCTGTCAAGCAAGTGAAGTACACGAAACCAGGCTGTTTTGACTGTATGATGGATGCTCACATACACAATACTGACACTCTTGATCAACCACTCACTGTACTCTTGTCACTTTGAAAGTCCCTGGTAATGTTGTTTACTACTTTGTTTGAAAACCAATGAATGAATGAAATTACTATTTTTGTTTTAAAGGTCATTTATTTTTTTTAAAAATTTTTGTTGTTTTTTGTGGTTAGTTTGTCAAACAAACTTGAAAAATAAATCTAACATGATCAATAGGAATTAAAAAAAAATTTTTTTTATGAAGCTCAAAGCAGCCATTTATGTTTGATCTTCTTTGCCAATAACTAGATGGAATAGTAGATCAATGCTGGTCGCCCATACATTTAATGTGGACTGCTATCTCTAGAATATCTCCCAGGTGGCTGAAGAGCTTGCCCCTAAACACTGCCCTTTAAACACTGCTGGTTCTGTCCATGTTGCTTCTCTGTTGAAGTCATGGACTATGGAGTTCAAAGCCCTGCAGCTGGCATTCAGCAGTCACAATGTTTTCCTTGCAACATTGTCTGCCAGATACCCTGGCTCTCATTTTCTTTTTCTCTTTTCAAAAATGGCCATCTTTTCAGTCTCCCTTTTTCAATTAATAAATAACATTTAAAAAACCCTAGCAAAGAGAGAAAGATGACCTTCAGCAACTTACCCATAAGTCATATGTGATTGAATATCCGAGAGGCATGTGAAATCAGAAAATCTGCTTCAAATGCTTGCACTACTGCAATCATGATCAAACTGAAAACTTATGTTTGAAAGAGCAAAATTTTACAATACCGCAATTTAGGAAGGGGGGGGGGGGGGGGGGAGGAGGGGGTGCTAAGGAAAAAAAAAAAAAAAACGGCAAAAGAACAGGACAAATGCCAACTTCTCAGGTGCATTTTATAGCTGTATGCGACAAAACGCTTTCACACAATCCACCACGCCCAGCCAAACAACCCTACCATCCTATACATACTTCTGATGATGGATTAACAGTGAGTAAAGAAAGAGTCTGAGACAGAAGTGGAGACAGCAATACAAAAGACTGAACTTACTTCAAGCTTTCATTGTATCGCTCTCTATTTCTCTTTTCGGTCATTTTCCGGCGCCACATTCGCATGTAAGCAGCACGGCTGGCCCTCTTTCCATCCTTCTCCGGCCGATCGGTCCTTTTGTCTTCCTCTTTCTGGGGGTTTTCCTGCACCTCTCCTGCTGCATGTTTCAACTTCAGCTGTTTGCACCTCTCCCTGTACCTGGCTTGTCTCAAGACATGCAGCTTGTTTTTGCGCTTTCTGTCCTCCTCTGAGGAGCCCATTCTGTTTGTCTTGTTCCTGGCTCTCTCCCTCACTCTGTAGTCTGCCAGGGTTCCAGCTGCTTCATGGTGCAGGAGCCGTTTCTGGTACTCTGTCACCCTCTGAGCCCAGTCTGCATTAGAGCTGCTGGACGTGGAAGAATTGGATTGGTCTTGGAGTGATTCGTCTTCCATATAGGCACAGTTATAGTTTTCTCATAACGGTGCTAGTTCCCCTTTGTTGACCTCAGTTTCAGCTGTTGAGTAAGAACAAATTAAAGTTATCAAAACATCTGAAGTTAAATGGGTAACAACCAAAACAAACAAAAGCAAACCAAAACATCTCAGAAGGGGACATTACAAATTGAATTCTGCTGAGGACACACATGCTTTCTCACCCTGCCTGCCACAAAGAGCTGATATTATTAAGCCAAGTTTTTACCATCGTAAAGTCTTCTTTGAATTAGCAATACATCCCAAATAAATATAAATAATTTATTTCCCAAGTCTCATTGATTACAAAAATAAAATTAAGCTGAACATAAGATGAAAAATTCTACCATTGAAATAAACTAGGGAGATAAGTATGAGAGACTCCAAAATCCAAGGGGAAAAAATCTGAAGTTACCATTTTCGTTACCTGCTTTTGCTGATCAATACTAAGTTATTCCATTACTCAAATCTTAAATGATAATGTAAAAATGCCTTTAAAAAATCTACTTGCAAGTTTACTCGACTTTCCTCTTGAAATAAACACATCTACTAACAGACAACTTTCACAACATGATTACAACAATACAAGTCAATATTTGATAATACAAACATGTGTTGACGTATATGATAAGTGCTTCTAAGAAAATCAGTGCCTTTTCTATCAAAGGTTAAAACAAAATCAATCATACTCTTTAAAAACTGCACAGTATCACAGATGCGCTTTAGAAGTCTATAAACTAATGTAAACCACAGTTTTCTGCACTGCTAAATAAGGAGATCTTGTCTTGAATTGGAGGGGGGGGGGAGGGGGGGGGGAGAGGAGATAGCCTACTGGTAGCCTACTGGTTTGAGCATAGGACTCCTGATCTGACAGTAACTGAGAGAGTGGTTTAAAGTCTTCACTGAAGTGTATATGTAAAAGAGAATTTCCTCTTCTATTTTCAAGTTTACATAATTTCTACTGATTTCGCTCCCCCGAATTTCTTATCTTCAAATGAGACCATAAAGTCAGGATGAGTCAAATCAACCTTGTTCATGTTCGCAATGAATAAGACACCCCCCCCCCCCCCCCCATGTTAGCAGCAAGAAATTCCTTAATCCCAGCAATGTCTCCCTCCGATTTCCTTTTTGGGGTGCCGAGGGGAAAACAGACAAAGGTATGGCATCAGATAAAATGAGCACAGTGGATGATAATGACCTGGAAGTTGAAGTCAGAGTTTTGATGATTATAAATGCTGTCTTTGGGTTTAAAGGCAAGGCTTTGATTGAACAAAGGAAATCATGAGGGTAGACGATCTATTCAAAGATCAATAATACAGACAATACTTAAACTACTATGGCACCATAAACTGTATTTAGTGTACAATCTCTGGAATACTTGTGTGGTCTTGTGCAGTATTCCTAAATCTGGTCATGTCTTAGTTGTTGTTTCTTTGTTCCTCATTCAAAATGGTGTATAACTGTTCAATAAAATTATGCCCAAAGCCCACTTAATTAAATTGATGTTCATTTAACCTTCTTTTTTTTTTTTAACCCCCCCCCCAAAAAAAAAAAACCCAACCAACCATCCAGTTTTGCATGAATCACTTCACAGTTTACTGGCTTTTTTTTTTTTTTTTAACCTTTCATGGCGTAACTGAAACATGGCACTGAAGAGATTAAATTTTTGTACTGCAACTACAAGCACAAAAAGATGAAATAAAATAAAATTAAATACAACATCCACTACAACTACTACTTATAACAAAAATGATGATGGCAATGATGATGAAGATGTCAAACCTAAAAGTATTTTCTCTTCATTGTTTCTCAGGCTTAACTCCAAGGTTTGATACAGATCAGAAAAAGATCACACATACAAATATACACTGCAAACTGGGCATACTGTCCCTATTCATTAAGAACTACCCCCACAGCCCACCTAACTGCTGGAAAAAACAAAAGCACACATTACATGCGACACTCCACCACATGAGTCGCATTACACCAGAGGTTAATTTTTAGTTATTAATCTGTAATAAAAAGACTATTCAATACAAAAAACAGATTAAAAATCAAATTGAAAATCAGATAATTCAATGGTGACAGGGCAGTACTTAGATTACCTCCCATGTGATCAGAGTCCTGCCAGAGTGTCGTGTTTCTAAATCAGAACACACCTGCCAAATGTGTGACACTCTGTTTCGTTGGGTGATGGTTTAGACCTCTCCAATGATACACTTCGTTAACACAGTGAAATGTAGGGGAAAAAAATGTTGAATCTATGCAGCCTCTGGTTAGAGGCCACATCCTAGCTGTCTAGCTGTACCTTGTACCTGGGGTGTTACACAGAGAAAGGAGATTAAAGATCTCCACTGTTATAAATGGTGTCAGAAGTGGGATTTCATTCCCAAGTGGGATTGTCACCAGATTGGGCACTTATAAAGCTGCATTGGAATGCAGCTGGAGGCTGGTGACAATCATTAGGGGTTACTGGCCTGAGCATCAAATAAGCTGGTCGGGTTAGAATGGTGGTGGTGGTGTGTGGCGCTTCACAAGAGGGAGGCAGGAGGATTACAAGCTCTGTCATTTATTTCCATTTTATGGTGTAATCAACGTATGCTGACTGTGATAATAAGGCCCATTTGAGAGAAAAAGTGCTTGTGATTATCTTGATCGTATTGTGATGTGTGTGCCTGCTGATGTACAGATATTGTGTTGTGGTGTTTTCCTATAATGTTTGCCTGTTAGCTGGTTTTTTTTTTTATGTAAGGCTTGTAGTCCACGCGAGTTTCACTATTTCTGATATAACAAACAGTGTGAGATGTGTGAACTGTATGTGACAGGGTGGTAATTAGATTACCTCCCATGCGATCAGAGTAGCGTTGTGTTTCTAAATCTGGAGACGAATGCGAAATACGTGACACTGTTTTGTTGGGTGGTGGTTTAATTAAGCCTCTAGCTGCTGCGTACACTTCGACGTCACAGTGAAATGCAGAATTCATGTAGCTTCTTTTTAGAGGCTGTCTTGCGTGAATGGTACCTGGGGTGTTGTGCAGAGATGGGAGATAAAATCTCTACTTTGTTACATTATGAAAGTTATTGTAAATTTAACTGATCATTATCATATTATGATGGACAGCAGAAAGTGACAAAATGAGAAATAGACCCGTTTTTCATCATAATAAGTAAAGTGGTCAGAGTGCGGTCTCTGGTATTTTAAATCCAATTTTAAAGCAAAAGGAAACATAATTACACCTTGATATTTTAGTACAAGGTTGAGAAATTGCTTTAGTTTTAATATCATTCAGAATCTCAAAATCCACAACCTGACCCACACCTGCCTAAAATGGCTCCTAATGGAAAAGTGGATCAGGTGCAATGCCATTCATTTCATTTTCATGGTGAAGCGTCACATATCATGCCATAAAGCAAAAGACTAAAAGGGGGGTGGGGGAGACAATGGCCAACAAGCTTTCAACACTTGCCAACAAGCTTTAAACACTTGCTTGAAGTGCATGAACTGAAAAGGCAAAAAAGCGAATTAAAAAAAAAAAAAAGATTAAAAAAATTCCCAGAGGCAGAGACAGACTGACAGAGAGAAACAGAAAGAAAGAGATACTGATAGAAAAGAAACACATTACACTGCAAACGGGAGGGAAAAAAAGGGGGGAGGGACTTCTAGTACATACTTTTTTCCCCCACAAGCCAATTCAAACAGCCATTTTGTCTTTTAACAGAAAAAAAAGCTCAACAAATAGGCTATACTACAACTAACATATATTCTACTTCTAGTGAACAAAGCAATCACAACAAAATAGAGCTATTTCACAACAACAATCTTACCTTTTTTACCTTGATGCCTTTCGCACATCTAGGTACTGCTTCTGTTTTATGAAGCACTGAAGCACAGCTTGTAACAGAGCGTGTTCTAATGTCTCAATCTGGTGGACGACTTGTTCATTGGTTCCTTTGCGAAAGGAAAATAAGCCGCGTTGAAATCGGTGAGCACGGCAGCTTACTTTGAGAAATCACGGTCCATGGACACATGTATACATACAAACAAATGCACCTGAATGCAAACACGCCACACACAGAGATGTGCCCCCCCCCCCCCCCAAATGTGTGTGCAGGTACAAACAGAGATGTGTGTATGAACACAAACACACATGCGCATGTGCACCATGTCCTTAGTTGTATTCCAGTTAAAAAATTCATTCATAGCAAAACCATGTTACTCAAAAACTTGTCACAAATTTCTCAGGTGGACTACTAATCTAGTGACTGACTACACATCCTGTCTAAAAAATAAGGGGTCACAAGTTCAATCAAGTGCAACTTGTCCACTTTCATTTTATCATGAGTGGTGATTTCAGAGAGCTACTCAGCTACTCTTTTAAATAAGATAAAAACAAGGTATGATAATGTGCAATACGCACTTAGCACATGTAGAAGACCTTGTGACAACAATTTTCAAGAAAAATGTTCCTGACAATTCAAAAAAAAAAAGAAAAAAAAAAGACTCATTCAAAACCAATCTTATGCAGACAAAACACACATGCACACGCCCCCCCCCCCCCCCCCCCCCCCAAACGCTTAGTGGATTGGTGGTCTGGAGGTAACACGCCTGTCTAGAAAGTGAAAAGTCTGGGTCGAAGTGTGTGGTGGTTCAAATCCCGTGTAGGCCCCAAAATTTTTCCCTATCCTTTAGACCATGACTGCATGAGTGGTGGTCTGGGCACTAGTCTTTCCAATGAGACGATAAACCAGGTCCCATGTGTTACACATCATTATTTAGTGCACATAAAAGAACCCATGGCAACAACAGGGTTGTCCCTGGCAAAATTATCTAGAAAAAAGCCACTTTGATAGGGAAACAAATACAGTCGCAGACAGGAAAAAGAAAAAAAAAAAGAGGGTGGCACTGTGCTTGTGGCAACACGCTCTCCCCAGGGAGTGCAGCCCGAATTTCACGCAGAGAAATCTGCTGACATAAAGTGGTAATAGATAAATACAATATATATTAGTGGTGATACACTTGAGGACTTCAGTCTTCACTCCATGTTAGAGAAGCCTAAATTTCTTGCAGAAAAATCTGCCATGACTATAGAGGTGTGGTGGTAGAAAGGTAAAAATACAATCTTTGTCCTGCTTCCAAACCTCCATGATAAACGACCAGGTACAATAAACAATTCTAACATCATCCACCAGTGATTAAATATGTACACATGCCACAACATCACACATAATCATCCAAAATGCTACAAAGTAATGTTAGCATGATTAATAGTTATTCAAGCAAAACAGACATTGTTGTTGTTTTCATCTTCATTCACTGTTAAAGTGTTTGCATTATGGTTATCAAATGCAACTTTGCAAGACAAAGGATTTGCTCTCCTTCACATTAACTCTTCTTCTTCGCTTAAATTTTTCTTTACTCTCAGCCAGCAACTACTATTTGTTGATTGTTGTCGGTCATGTGAGCAAATTTGCCAAATATGCGTTGTGTTGCCATATGATTAAACGCCTGACAAGTCAGGCCTCGCACATCTGGCTTTGGTGTGGAAGAGAATTGTTATCTTTTCAGACTTTCTGGACCATTAAGGCAGAAAATAGAGACAAGAGGGATGTGACAGGAAGAAAAAGAACAAGGCAGAAACAAAGACTGAAAGAAGGATAGAAGAGAGGGAATTGCTAGGGCTAAGGCGTAGCGCATAGTTTCCAGAAGGTAGGGATAATTTGAACCGACAGGTCCCCAGCATCCTCATGGGGGTGAATAGTTTCTAACAAACATGTTTCCCGCTCTATCACTAGCTCAAAGGTTTTGTTGTTTTTGTTTGTACAGGAGTGGGGTGACAAGCAGTAGACTGAGTAGTGCCAAGAATTTCAATGCAAATAAGTTAGTGAGTTACCTAGGCAAGTAAAATTTCACCCTCACACAAATGGATGAAACAACGTCATGAAAATGGAACCATTTTTCATCTTCACTCAAAGCCAAAAATGCTCCCTTTCATGCAAATTGTTTGTTAACATTATGGTTATCCATATGTGCAAAGAAAAACAAACCCTACTCTGTTCACCTTCATAATAAAATCTCAGCATCACTGTTTTCTAACCAAGTTATGGATCAGTATCTTTAGCCTTGATGCAAAATGCTAACTTTCACCATATAAACACACACAATAAATTATATTAATTATTATGCATGCTGTTCTTTCTGGGTAAAACCATTCCCATGCTTTTAAAGATATTGAACCCTTGACAGTAGACACACTGTGGTGAAAACTTGCTCAGAGCCCCTTAATGCATTTATGGTGAAACTTTAGTTAAAGGGATTACCTACTTTGGAAAATGTTACCTATCTCTAACTTAAAGCATTAAGTTCTATAAGCCTTACCACAGTGGCTGGGAACACCAGCTGGAAGCAAACAGCTGGCTCTCATTACCACTAAGGATCATAAACTTGGCAGCTAGCTGGTTTGTGTCTTGTTTTCAGTTTGGTTGCCTGTATCTAATCAAAGTTTGTGTGTGTGTGGAGTATGTGTGCACATACATGTGTACGAACATGTACCTACTGCGTGTGTGTGTGTAAGTGTGTGTATGTGTGTGTGTGTGTGTGTGTGTGTGTGTGTGTGTGTGTGTGTGTGTGTGTGTGTGTGTGTGTGGTGTGTCTGTTGCGCACAGGTGTGAATAAGTCAAACATAGGCAGACTGAGAAAGTTTAAGAGAGAGGGGGGGGGGGGGGGGAACAGAGAGACTTTGGAAGTTTGGTTCCCTAAGCAAGGCTTTTTTTCACTTTCATCTGACACTTTGTTATATGGATACTTACATAAGACAATTTTTTTTCCTTTTGAATTGTCACACAGTAATTATACTAACTGTATGGCCAATGATGTTGAAATCAAAGCAAGAACACGAAAGTTCACACAAACTGTCAGTTTGACAATTAACTTAGAAGCAAGACAAAACTAATTACTGTTTCAACTTCCCCAAAATGTTAATTGTTATAGCAACTTAAGCATAATTGAAATACTTCCATTGATTCTAGATACACAAACTGTTTAATTCATTAGTGTTTATGGTTCCTTAACCTGGCAAACAAGACTGAAATCTTCACCTTCCCACAATCTGTTAATGTTTGTAAGTTGGTTACTTTGATCGGTGGATCGGTGGTCTAGGTGGTAACGCGCCTTGCCTAGAAAGCAAAAAGTCAGGGTCGGAGTGTGCGGGGTTCGTACCCCGTTTGGACCCAAAACTTTTTCCCCATCCATTAGACCATGAGTGGTGGTCTGGGCGCTAGTCTTTCGGATGAGACGATAAACCGAGGTCCCGTGTGTTACACATCACTATTTAGCGCACGTAAAAGAACCCACGGCAACAAAGGGGTTGTCCCTGGCAAAATTCTGTAGAAAAAAGCCACTCTGATAGGGAAACAAATACACTTGCATGCAGGAAAAAAAAAATTGGGTAGGCGCTGCACATGTGGCGACGCGCTCTCCCCGGGGAGAGCAGCCCGAATTTCACGCAGAGAAATCTGCCGTGACATAAAGTGGTACAAAATACAAATACAAAAATACTTTTAAAACAAAACTCACCAGGACTATTTAATTTTCCATCCTGTGGTCAATTATGTGTTTTTAGTTAATTAAACTTTAGTAAGTTTTACAAAGTAACATAGCGTCATGATCTCATAGTACAGTAACACTGATTAATATCATAGTCTATTCTCTGGGAAATTTTCCAAGAGTTTTAGTTATATCCTACAACATCGTCCATGGCATAGAAAATTTTCCATTCAACTAAATTCTATGCAATAAGGATGAGCCCTTTTGCCAGTTTGAGCAATGCCAATGGTAAACTGAAGTCAGGTTGTAAAGAATTGCAATGGTTGTCAATCATACTTTTTAATCATTACTTTAAGTAGCTCCATATTTTAAAAAGTTCCTCATTTCCTATAATCTGTGAATTTGTCAATGAAACAAAAATCACCTGCATTCTAAAGCCAATGCTTAGGCCTAGCAGACAACGTTTAATACATCAGTAGCAAATTTATTACAGCAGGAGCATTTCGGTGATCTCCCTTGACACTTCGGCCTAGGCCCGAGACAGGCACTGAAAAAAACATAATTCGGCCTCAGGCCTAGGGCCTAGACCGTGCTCTCGTTAAAAAGTTTTTGCACAGGACGATAATGTGAACTGATAATCAGTTATGTCAGGTGAACAGCTCCATCTTGTTCAACTGTTCAAAGAAAATTAAAGTGCTCGAGATCGGTTTTCTATGAATGCCTACTTTCTCGAACTCTTGTTCGGACACTTGATTCAACGATTTTGCCGCGTGGTTCTGTTAGTCAACAGACTATCAAGAATCATACTGGAGTTTTGTAGCTTGTACATGAATTTGTTATACAAACGTCGTTAAGAAATTACAGACAATGGTACAATAAATGCAAACAGAATTCATTTTGCTGCAATTAACAGGTTAACTTTTAATTAAAATAAAAATGGGCATTCCGTCACACTTCAACATGGCGAATATCTGATCATCAGCAATCGACGGGTTGGTTTGAGGGTTTAGAGCTAGTGATTCCTTGTTTAGGATTCACATGCTGACATCCGATTTCCACGATTGGGTCTATTTAGAATGGAAGTTCGTGATGAATATCTTAAGTGGAGTAAGCTGAATGATTGGCCTGAGGAATTCTCATTTTACTTTGGCGGGGTTTTAGGCTAAGCTTGTCAGAATCGTTAGTCTAGCCTAGGCCGTCACGGTGAAGGTCGTACGCTTTACTTCCGTAATGTCTAGCCTAGGCTATGACTGAATTATCATGATGATCTAAAAATCACAATTCAGCTATCAATATCTAAATCAAACTATGGATCACAAAAATCTAAAGCACATACCTGCATACGTGTCTGCATTCATAACACCAGAAAATAGCAAGCTATCGATGGATTTAAACTGCTCTGATACCATACGACCGTCGCTTTCGACGTCCACTGAGGCTCGAGCGCGACGCAGCTACAAATGACGTCATATTGGCACTGTGCAGGCCTTGTAACGTCATTGAGCACACTGCGGTCAGCTGATTGAACGTGTGGAGTGGGGGTAGAAAAAATCATCGCTTTTGCGTAACTATCGTGAAGTTGTAAACTGAGTTTTCATAGTTTACAATGTTTCCCTTTTCCTTTCATTTTTGATTGTTGGGTTTTGTTGTTGTTCAGATTGGCCGGAAAGCATGCAAAGTGTCCATGCATGCTGCTTTTCATCTTTATTTAAAAGTTTTTGTTTAGGTGGTTTGGTCATCTTGGTGGCATTGTGCAAGAGCTAAAAAAGAGAACAAAAAATGAGGAGCTTAATAAGAAAGTGCTTTTTAGGAAATGAGGCTATCAAAAGCCAAAACATTACACAGCTTACCAAAAAAAAACTTGATTACAAGGTTAGAAATTGTAAACTGGTACAAAAATGTGATCATTTTTGTTCTGTCTCTGGAATTCCACAATGAGAAACTAGGCAAAATGAAATGATGAGCATTCACTATGCCACCCAGAGCATGACTGAACAATTAACAGAAACAGCTTTATTTTTATTTTATTTTATTTATTTTCTATTTATTCATTCTTTTATATCGGGGATAATGGAATAAGCACTCACATGCTTTTTTACATCCAGTCCCCGTGTGTATGAAGTTTGTAAATCTTGTCATCTGTTCCCACCAGCACACAATGGCCTACTCTTATGAAAAACGGAACAGGATTTAACGTGTGCATAAGATATTCTGCATGTGTTCGCAAACAGCGCCTAAGTTTAGTCTCATCCAAAGGACTTTCAATGGATAATGGGGGCTGGTTCTGCAATGCATGTTGAGAAATACAAAGCAAAAACAATATCCAAACAGTTGCAGCAGTAGCTTCCTTGCAAAGTCCATGTGAGAACAGTCTTTACAATAAATAAGTGCCAAACTCATGGATCATGCACGATCTGACATAACCACAAAAGATTAGGCCTACCAACAACCAGCCAAACCTTCATTGCATAATTTGCAAAATAGTCAAGTGTCTTGACTTTCTATTGTGAAACAACCAAATTATATCACTACTTCAACATGAATCAAACAATCCAGGCCTTTAAGGGCAGTTGAGTTGGTATTGATGTTTATCTTATTTATTTATTTATTTTATCATATTCTTTATTCTCAAGGATAACGGAATAAGCACATGTGCTTTTATACATCCAGTCCCTCTGTGTATGCAGTTTGTCATCCATTCCCAACGGCATACTCTTCCAAAAAGCGGAACAGGTTTCAATGTATACGCAAGTTTCCTGTGTGCATTCACGCACAGTCTCATCCGAAGGACTTTTAGGGGGAGTGGAGTCGGCACTGATGTTAACTCCAGAGGAAAAATCCTCTTGAATGAGATTTGAACCCAGGTCAGCAGATCACGAGTGCAGTGGTCATCACTCTAACCACAAGGCTATCTCATCCTCTTCCCGTCACTCCAGGAGAAAGATCTTGAACTGGTGGTCAAGGTGGTAATGGCCTTGCCTAGAAAGCAAAAAGTCCAGGTCGGAGTGTGCGGGGTTCGTACCCCGTTTGGAACCAAAACTTTTTCCCCATCCATTAGACCCTGAGTGGTGGTCTGGGCGCTAGTCTTTCGGATGAGACGATAAACCAAGATCCTGCGTGTTACACATTACTATTCAGCGCACATAAAATAACCCACGGCAACAAAGGGGTTGTCGCTGGCAAAATTCTGTAGAAAAAAGCCACTCTGATAGGGAAACGAATACAGTTGCATGCAGGAAAAAGAAAAAAAATGGGTAGGGCTTGCACATGTGGCGACGCGCTCTCCCTGGGGAGAGCAGCCCGAATTTCATGCAGAGAAATCTGCTGTGACAGAAAGTGGTACAAAATACAAACTGGTGCCTCTGTGGTGGCTAGAAACTGGGCCATCACATTGTGAGCACAATATAAAAAAACCCAGGCCCTGTAACCATATCATAAGATTGCCACTTTCTTTCTTTAGGAAAACATTCATGCATGACATAAGTGCACATAATCTGTTTGTAACTGTGTTCTTTATGCCATCCAGTCCTACAGGCATGCAGCGGTCTATGCTTCATTGGAATCTGGGATGGAATTTAGTGCATGCTTTCAAGCAGGGGACCTCAAAGTTTTTTGTTCTTGCCTGGCTAGAGCTCTGAGGTACACCATTGGCGAGATTTTTGTGTACGCAACTGTTTTTGCCCACCATTAAGGTTGCCGTATTCCAACTTGGGGGACACAGTTGCGTATTAAACACAAATTTGCCAGGACAGGTGGAAGGTACCTCCCTGCTCTTCTCCGATTTTCAACTGTCGGAGGGTTTTTTACATACACAGATCTGTAAACCCACCGGCCCGACATTTGGTTCAATTTTTTTTCCACATCAGGTGGAATGGTGGTCTACAGGTAATGCACCTGCTTAGAAAGAGAAAAGTCCAGGTTTTAAGTGTGTGGTCAGGTGGGTCAATCCCCGTTTATGCCCGAAACTTTCCCCCCCACCCACTAACTGTGGGTGATGGTCTGGGTGCTAGTCTTCAGATGAGATGATAAATCAAGGTCCCATGTAATAGACCCACGGCAACAAAAGAGTTGACCCTGGCAAAATTCTGTAGAAAAAAGCCACTTCAATAGGAAACCAAATACATCAGCAGACAGGAAAAAAATAATGGGTGGTGCTGCTCTTGTGGCGACACACTCTCCTTAAGGAAAATAGCTCAAATTTCATGCAGATACATCTGCCACAATGCTTGTTTGGTTTGACTCTGTGTGTGTGTGTGTGTGTGTGTGTGTGTGTGTGTGTGTGTGTGTGTGTGTGTGTGTGTTGTTGTTGTTGCATGGTGTATCTGTGTGTTTTTTTTAACATTCACATAATCTTTACATTATAGACAAGAGAAAGGAACCGCTCGGCGAAATAAACCAAACAAGAAGATATGTTACAGATCTGGAGTTTTATTACATATCCTTGAAGATCCCCAGTACACTGTAGATCTGAGTGTACTCCTTTCGACTGAATATAAACTTTAAGAAAAAAGTCATTATCTTTTTTAAATGATAACGATGATATGAGTCTATGGCTAAGCTGATATACTGATGTGATGAAAATAAAGACATAAGCTCTTACATAATTATTTATTACTTTGTTACTTGTAATTGATGGAAATCACATGCTTTCTTGTCTTTTTTAAAAATATCTATAGAACTATTACATATGCATTAAAAAAAAACAAACGTCAATGATAACCATATCAAAACATTCACAAAAAATGTTTTGAGGTTGCTGTAAAATGATTGTTTTTATAAAAACAAGAAGAAGCAAGCAAACAAACAAACAGACAGACACATCAGTAAAAGGGCCATTTGTTGTCTTAACCCGTTTAAGTTCTGTAAACCAGAACAAATTAAACTGAAGTCAGGATGACGTTTTAAAATGACCTGCACCAACTTTCATGCCAATAGTCTTAATTGTAAATTGAGGTGTTAAAAAATATGCATTTGAATTATACAGTACAAACATGTTACCCAATAAGTAGGCTAATATCATTTTACCAATATAATGGTAAGTAAGCCAACTTTCCAAGGTCTACATTAAAATGCTGTTTTGCTTTAGAAATGTTGAGACAGTCTTGATCCATGACAAGCCCTGAGCATAGCAACCTGTGTTCTCCATTAAAGAAGAAAGAAGTCCTCTGAAGTAGGAGTCTGGCTGCCTGTATGGCAAGCAAGGCATTTGAAAACACCACACATGCAAACTCCTCATCCAGTGTGTTCTTACCGTCTCCTTACTGTCTCACTGGGATTCCCAGGTGTGACGTGAGAGAGAAGAGTACATCAGGGTGTTCAGATAGAGAATTACTTAAAACAGATGTTATATTTTTTATATACTATATAATCATATTATATATATATATATATATATATATATATACATATATATACATATATATATTGAATCTTTTGTGTCCTCTGTGTGTGTGTGTTCCCTTATTGGATGGGGTGCGCAGTGTCTGATCTTCTTCTGTGTTTGTAATTTTCCAGACCCCTTGGCCTCACATCAGCCGACACATCAGAGCAGCTCATTCCATTGTACAGGTTGCATGCTGAGTATCCAGCTACACTCATGTTTCTATAACCCACTGAAAGCTGACATGATTTATGTGATCTTTAATGTGCATATTTGATCTTCTGCATGTGGATATTCACTATGGGAATTAAGGCAATGGCAAGCCTGCACTTGAAGTTGACCTGGGAGACTGTAAAAATGCCCATCTTTAATTCACCAGATGCTGCCACCAAGATTTGAAACCAGGACTTCATGGACCTAAAAGTTTGAAGTCAAATGGTCATAACCTCTCATCTCTGGTGTCCGTCCATTGTGTCCTAAGAATTCAGGTAAACTAACTTGGTGAACATGCAGCATTTGTAAACATATGTTAGATTCATTAAATGAAATATTAAGTGTCAATGAAATCATCATACGTATAAGCATGTGATGCTTGTTAGTGGTTAAAAACATCAATGTAAAGAAACGTTCTTAGCATACTGGGAATGTGCAAATGCATAAATATCAAATTTTCTTAAAATTTTTTGATCAAGCTGGTCTCAAAAATGTCTAGATGTACACCAAAAGTGATTGTATTTTATGCTGATACTCTGCATATGTATAGAAAGGTCATATAAAATCTAAATCACTTTTTTTTTTTTTCAGAGTTGGTGAAGAATTTTCACTGTAACTGTGAACCATGCATGCAGCTCGTGCTGGCTTTTCCTGTGACACTCACTAGAATACATCACAAGATTTTATAAAAAGGCAGTTGTCATGCAAAAAAATATTTGTAGAATGCAACAAATATAATCTACATACATGCATATATCAACAATATAACAACAAGAGTATAAGCAATCTTTTTTTGAGCATATGGCAGGGAAAAAAAAGGTCACATACGCAAAAATCTCACCATTGGTAAACCTTAGAGTTCTATTAGCCAAGGAACGAAAAAAGAAGCAAAAAAAACAAAGCATCACCAAGTGTAAATAACTGATCTCTTGTTAAGTGCCAAACGGTAAGACAATATGAACAACATCAACCTACAAACTGCTGCCATTATCAACAGTAAAAACAAGCATCACAAGTGTAAATAACTGATCTCTTTTAAGTGCCAAACGTAAGACATATGAACAACATACTACAAACTGCTGCCATTATCAACAGTAAAAAGGCAGGGTGGGACAGGCTCCCTCTTTCATACATTTCACGCTCATTTCATAAAAGTCAGCCAAGCCGCTGGGTTGTCTGTCAGAATGGCGCTGATCTCGTCCTCAGTGAATCTGCGTTGTTTCATTTTGGGCACAATGTTCTCCAGTATGTGGGAAAAACCCATGGCCACCATACTTTTTCTGAAACAGTTCCAACGTGCATGTACATATATATATGTATGTATGCATGGGCACATGTACACACATGCCTGCAGACAAATGCATGTGAACACACACACACACACACACACACACACACACACACACACACACACACAAACTTCAAACCACAAGTATAATGATCTTTACCAGCCTGTGCTTGGTGTGGATGTCATGGGCAATGACCACTTTCTGGCCGTAGCCGTTGTCCAGGAGAGCGCGAATGAAGGCGATGCGCTGCGCATCACTGGGCATGTCCACCTCGGGACACAGCTGGTAGTTTGAGGTCTCGATCCCAAACAGGTCGTACTCACAGTAGCAGCCAAGCTTGGCAAATTCCAACACTAGTTCTGTGCTGAAAAATGTTCCTGAAAAACAGAGAGGCAAAATAAACATTTTCCCTTCTTTTTTTTTTGGGGGGGGGGATATTTAAATACCAGAGGGGTGGACAGGATAGCCTGGCAGTGAGAGTGTTGCATTCATGATCTTATGGTCGGGGATCAATCCCAAGTTTGAGCTATAACTGAGATGCCTGTTGAAGAGGATTTTTCCTCTGGAGGTAACATCAGTGTTGACTCCATTACCCTAACAGTCCTTTGGATGAGACTATAAACCCAGGTCCCATATGCCAATGTACACAGAATATCTTGCACACATGTTAAAACCTGTTCTGCCTTTCAGAAGGTCAGGCAATTTGGCTTTAAAAAAAAAAAGGAAAAAAAACAAGGAAAAACAGTCGCATACACATAACTCATCATTGAACCTTGGAACTCTAGCTGAGGAACAAGAAAAAAAAACTTACCAGAGAAACAGAATTTTTTTAAAAAACAAAAACAAAAAAACCAGAGAAACAGTCCCATGCACTGTTTCAGTTCCACAACAAAGGTAGTGCTACTAAAAACTGTTCTGCATGTGGTGATACACCCTTGTGAAAAAACACACACAGGAATAAAAAATAAACAAAGATGGTTATTTTCACAAGCTAAAAACTTGGAAGGAAATGGGAGTCTTGTGAAAATGACCATTACAATCCACATGAGACTAATTTTTCTGTTCAAAAGCTGCTGTTCCTGATAACATCTGCATAACTGTGCAGTCTTTTTCAAGAACGCATTTAATTTGGCAGAACCACGTAAAAAGCTACTATTATCTTCAAATTTGTTGATAGGAAAATACTCTACAAACAATGTAATTGGTCATTTGTAATAAAAACACAAATGTACAAACTTAACATATTACCGGTTCACAACATTTCTTAGTGATCTTTTGCCCATAAGCCATGTAAACAGGTAGGTGAACACTAGTCTTACACTACCTTACACACACACACACACACACACACACACACACACACACT
>CM060323.1:62160763-62163263 GCA_030674155.1 Stramonita haemastoma | reverse complement strand
CCTCTTCCCCAAACTGAAAGCCCCATCAAGAACGGATTGGAGCAATAGAGCCCTGACCACCTCATCAAGGGGGACACTGCCAGCTCTCCACAGCCTGAAAATACCCCACACTGACCAGCCCCCCTGTGGCACAGGCCCACAAATCCCCCTCACATATCCTGCAGTCCTGCCTTGCCTTCTACACTAGATGTGGCCCTGCCCAGTAGGCTAGTTATAGAGCTTCAGGAAAAACTGTGGGGAGTGTCAGGGTCACTACCAAAAATGTAGACTTTGCCATCCAGGCCGGACTTAACATTTAGCATGGCCAGGGAACGCAGAAGAGGGGGATTTACTGAACACTGAAAATCACTCTTCTTTATTATTATTGTTGTTCCCCAGCTTAACACTCTGGGGGGGCACTCTGACTCACTAATCCCACCTGGGAATCACTGTGAGATTGAAATTGCACACTGAATGAGAAGTTTGCCTGTATGGCTATTTTCAAGTACCTCGCCATATAGGCAGTCATACTCCGACTTCAGAGGAGACTTTTCTTTATTAATTTTATATCTTTCTTACCAACCCATTCTCATGTATACAATACGCTGATGCATACATTAACACTGGCACGTGCATGTATCAACTGCACCTGTACTCTCTCTCTCTCTCTCTCTCTCTCTCTCTCTCTCTCTCTCTCTCTCTCTCTCTCTCTCTCTCTCTCTCTCTCTCTCCTCTCTCTCTCTCTCTCTCTCTCTCTCTCTTTCTCCTGGAGTTAACATCAGTGCTGACTCCACTCTCCCCAAAAGTCCTTCGGATGAGACTTTAAACCGAGGCCCCGTGTGCGAACGCACGCAGAACATCTTGCGCACACGTTAAATCCTGTTCCGCTTTTCGTAAGAGTAGGCCATCGTGTGCCGGTGGGAACAGATGACATTTACACAACTGCATACACACGGGGACTGGATGTAAAAAAGCACAAGAGTGCTTATCCCATTATCCTCGATATAAAAGAATAAATCAAATCAAATCAATCAATCTCTCTCTCTCTCTCTCTCCTCTCTCTCTCTCTCTCTCTCTCTCTCTCTCCTCTCTCTCTCCTCTCTCTCTCTCTCTCTCTCTCTCTCTCTCTCTCTCCTCACTAAAAACCATTAGAATCAAACACGTCCCCAAGCCACCTTGGCTCACAAAGGAACTAGAGGAAGCATGTTATCTTAGAGATTTTCTAAAAGAACACAAATATTATGAGGAATCAAAAAAATTAAGAAATGCCATAATCTCACAAAAACGGCGGGAAAAAAAGAAATATTTCCAAGACTTACTATCTTCCAAACAAAATTCAAAGACAGTATGGCGAGCAATAAACCAAATAACTAACAATCAATCATCTTCCAAATCAAATGTAATCAAAGACATCTCTGCTGAAAAACTTAACAACCACTTCATCAATGTTTCTTCTGACGTAATCAGCAATGATAACTCAGAATCCAATGACCTCAATAAATTAAAACAATACTGCCAAGAAAAGCTTATACCTTCAAAACTTCACCTACCATTCATGTCTGTTTCAGAGGTCTATAACTATCTGACTCACCTCAAACAATCAAAAACGCGTGGTCTTGATGGAATAGACAGCAATATATTAAAATTATCAGCTCCAGTTATCACAGACACACTAACATATATATACAACCTCTGCCTTGATAAGAACTATTTCCCCAATGCCTTCAAATGTGCTAAAGTGATCCCCATCTACAAGTCTGGTGATACCTCAGATCCTTCAAACTATAGACCAATCTCTATTATACCTATCCTTTCAAAACCCCTGGAAAAACATATGAATAAACACTTAGTCCATCATATTGAAACAAATAACTTACTTCATCCTAATCAGTCTGGATTTAGACAAAAGCACTCGTGCCATACAGCACTAATCAGTCTTGTAGACAATTGGCTATCAAACATTAATGACAATAAATTTTGTGGAGTATTATTTGTTGATTTCAAAAAAGTATTTGATACAATTGACCACAAACTTCTCCTTAAAAAGCTAGACCTGTATAACATTTCAACAAAAACCATACAACTACTAGATTCCTATCTTACAAACAGGCAACAGTGTGTCTCAATAGCTACATCAACTTCCAAACTAAAAACCATTCATTATGGATTACCACAGGGATCCATATTGGGACCAATTCTCTTTTCATTATACATAAATGACCTCCCTTTACATATCCATTCCAAATGTGAACTATTTGCTGATGACACAACCATACATACGAGCCATAACAACATTGACTATCTTGCAACCATATTACAAAAAAGCACTGACGAACTTGTCAAATGGACAGAACAAAACCACATGTCTATTCATCCCCAAAAAACAAAATGCATGCTTATCACCACCAGACAAAAGCGACAGAATTTATCACATAAACTGTTTAAAATCTACATAAAAAATGAAGCAATTGAACAAACCTCTCACCACAAAGTACTAGGAGTAACAATTGATGAAAATCTC
>CM060323.1:62123263-62150763 GCA_030674155.1 Stramonita haemastoma | reverse complement strand
GGTTAACAGAGATGAGACTGCTGATCAGTGATGCTATGGAAGTGTGCCAACTGTGAGACTTCATGACAGGGCTGTATTCTGCTTCACCTCAATCTGTATCCTGACCTCAACAGGATCTGAGAGGTACAGACACCTGCAGTGATGATCAAATGATTTGAGAAACACTGTCAAAATTTGCATCTGTAAAGTGGGTGAAGATATTATCTATTTATTAAAAAAATAATCATTTTTTTAAAGTGGCCTCTGACTTACTTACAAGCTCATAGCAAAGTCACTCATTTTAAATGGTAGCTGGCCAGAGCTGGAAAACAAACCACTGAATTTTTTTTTTTATATATTTTTTAATATTATTTTTTTAAAATAGAAAACAAACCACTTTGAATCTTATGGGATCTGAACATTTTCAACAAGGAACCCAAATGCTACCACTGTACCACGGCAGCTTATGGTTTCTCTTTTGTAGCTGTAGGCTACCGTGGAGTTGAGCTGATTAAACAGCTAGACTACTATTCATGTACAGTCAGTTAGTATTTACCTTTAAGCTGGTTGAAGTTATTGCTGTGGTAATGTGCACTTGTTTGGTTTACCACTGGTGACAGTTTTGCTTATGTGGATGTATTAATAATAATAATAATAATAATACTACATAGAATTTATATAGCGCTATATCTTGTAAAAACAAATCAAAGCGCTTGCACTCGACCGTCACAACAAACAACCAATGACAATAAATAATTCTAGCAAAATTGAAAGCACACATCGCGCGCGCGCGCACGCGCACACACACTTCCATGAAAGCTACAATATAATCCATCTGCAGCCATGATACTGAAACACGACATCAGAGGAATGCTCTTTTATTTTGTCATCTAATCCTACAAGCATGCAATAGCACACTCTTTTTTGATTGGTGGAATGGGATCTAAAATAAGCGCAAAATTAAAATAAGTGAAAGATTGTCTGAGTATGTGTCCACACAAAGGAACACCAGTTTGAAGTCTTGTCAAAATGACCAGATGAGGATTAGAGTCTGTGCAAATGTTGGGTTTGAAGAGAAAGTCTTTTCAATTCAATCCTGGTGGCTGTGAAAGAGGCTCAAACTTGTAACCTTGCATCAAGCATCAAATATCATACCCACTGAGTAAGCAACCATGCTCTCTGTTGTTCCATTGTTTGCTGTTATCATTTTTCAATTTTTGACATGCATTTTAGCCATTGAGGAAAAAAATGGTGAACACGAATTTTTCCATTAAGTACAGCCCAAATTAAAGCTTTACAAAAAAGTAAGTGTTTTTTTATTTTTTATTTGTTTGTTTGGGTTTTTTCAACTTCTAAAAGCTGACCACTTTAAACCAGGTGTTTAAAGGAGTACACAGCCTTCACAACAGACAGCAGTCTTCATACAGGGCAGTTTTGCACACTGCAGTTGAATTTAAAAAAGAAACAGCCACAGATTCAGAATCTGATTACAAAACTTTATTCGTAAAAAAGACCAGTGCCCTCCGGTAGAAAAACAATAGAAAATCTAATTAACAAATGGCAATCTTTATGTCTTAAATATTGCATAAATGCCAATACATAAGCAGCTCTTGGAAAAAGTAAAGCGAAACCCCCCCGAACAACAACCCAAACCCCTAAATACAAACAAAAACAAGTTAAGCATTTATGTCATCAAGCCCATGTTTGAATGGTCAAACACAGATGACTAGAAAAACAGAACTATTCAAAAAAGACCATTCACTGGTATGAAGTATTCTAAAAAACCAACAACAGCAACCTCCCCCCCCCAAAAAAAAAAAAAACCACAAAACAAAAGTATTCTCAAAAGCCTAAACAAAAGAGATGAATGAAGTATTTGTGAAGATAAAAAGACATTGAGCATCTGCTTCATCACCAGTGTTCTTCATTGACAAGGTCAGAGAAGTATCACAGCACCATATACAACTGTGTTGCTGAATTAACAAATCTACCTTGTCATCAAATCGGTTGAAGAAAAATTTACAAGCAATATATTTCAACGCTAAGTACTGTAAAAACAACACACCCCATCAACATGATTTTCAGCACATCTCCCTCTCTCTCACAATCAACACAAAATTCGTTTTGTTAAAATAGATAGGAAAGAAAAATTTAGTTGATATCCTTTTGTTCAATGACTGCTCCAGTCAGAATACACACACACACACACAGACACACACACACACACAATGTATGCACTGTGCACGTGCACACATACACACACACACAGAGAGACACACACGGTAACTTATTAATTAAATAAAAAAACCAAAAAAAACAACTGATTAATTAACTATCTGATCTGTCTATCTAAACACTAAAATCATGTTTAGGGTATTCTAAAATTTAAATCAAATTATCATTTAAATCCCATTTTCAAACTGCTGCAACTCAAGACTTATTCCTGTCTACATGTAAAAGAACCCACAAGCTCAATGATACAAATCACTCTGTAATGCACACATAACAGCTTCCACAACCAAAGTCCACCACTTCCCAAAGCTTTAAACAAAAGCAGCAGCAACAATCCATTCAAAGTCATTGCATATGTATAGAGCACCGTATTTCCTCCAACAGTTTGTTTATACTGATTCATCAGTTAACAAAATGTTCAAATAAAGACTGATGATAAAACATGTTTCATTCCATGAATGCGGTAAATACATGTGTATATAAATATACATATAGCTGCACATCAATAGCACTTATAAAACTGACAAAGCGATATGACTTCAGGCTGGAAAGCACAACTGTGCCTGTGTTTGAGGAGCATCTGTACAACCACAGTCATCTCTCTATACTTCAAGTTTCAGCCCTATTGTATTTTCATAAACGCTGCTGCCTACATTACCAGTTTTACTAGGGTCTGACTAAAAAAATACAAAAAACAATTCTGGGGATTTGCTCTGTCAATATTTCACAAAAATGTCTGTGTTTGTTTTCTTCAAAACAAACTTACAATGAAAACCCAACACAAAAACCAACCCTCTACCTCCCCCTAAAAAAACTCAACAAAACAACACCCCCCCCCCCCTCCCCCCCCAAAAAAAAAGAGAAACTAAAAGGCTAAAAGACATGGGGTGAGAATGGAAAAAAACATACTTCCTTTTCTGGAAAGCAAAAAAACAACAACCCCATGCTAAACATTTTTTTCATTCTATTTATTCTTTTATTTTGAGGAGAATGGCATAAGCACTCATGAGCTTTTTATTAACATCTAGTCCCCGTGTGTATGCAGTTTTGTAAATTTTGTCATCCGTTCCCACCAGCACACAATGACCCGGGTCAGCATCACTCTAACCACCAGGCTATCCAGTCAAAAACAGCGAAAGTATTTGTGAAAAGTCACCCCAAAATAACTAAAATCTCTTCCCTTTTATCATGACCATTGAGGGGGGGGGGGGGGGGGACTAGAAACAGAAAATATATATACAAAAAGAAAGGTGCTTAAAAATATCCCTGAAAAATGATGGGTGATCCCACAAAGAAATTTTCAAAAAAATAGTTGAAGCCTTGGAGTCACTGAAGGATGCAACCGCTAACTGTTTTAATTATTTTAGTTATCAAAAATACATATATCTCTATCAAATGGCACATAGAATTAAAAAAAAAAAAGTCCAAAAGTTTTATCTGTGAATCTATTTCCTGGAATGTTCCATATTTTCACAAAGTGGCACCGGGTTCCCATCTGGATATTGATCATTTCAAAGCTTTCATATTGTCCTCTGATATCTGATTTTTACTATCATATTTTCAGATTATATTTTCAGAATGGAAACATTCAAGAAAGTCTTTGTGTTCATATGCATGAGCTTTGAATTAAAAATTTTTTTTTTACAATCACAAATGCTGTGTGGTATATGTTTTTATGGCAGGGATTCTGGAATACATGGACCAAAAGCAGCGAGTCCAATGAACGCAAACTTTCCAGCCACCACTCTCAGAAACGCTGGAAGTGCTTGTTTCTTTCACTTGAAAAAGGTCAGCCAAGCTGCTGGGTTATCTATCTGAATGGCTTTGATCTCGTCGTCAGTGAAGCCGCGCTGTTTCATTTTGGGAATGACATTCTCCATGATGTGAGTATAACCATGGCCGCCATACTTTTTCTGAAACACAAATACACATAGACACTTACTCATATATACACATACCCATAAACACTGGAAGATGCATGCATGTGGGCACGCGCGCGTGTGCGCACACACACACAAACACACACACACACAAAACATACATGCATGCGCACACATTCTTAGAAAATTCAAAAGCTGCTTCAAAATGACAAATTCAAGACATGAATTGTCATTTGTTTCCCTGTCATACTGTTGTTATGTCACTGGACCCACCAACATTTACTGAATCTTAGCACTTTGGATTACAGCAACGTAAAGTGCCATACAACTTTCCCCTTGCATTTAACTGTCAAAATAAAAACTCTGTGACTATTTTCAAATCGATCATCCAAGATTCCTGTGTGGGTTGACACTGACTGACCATTGTCCCTCTAATGATATAATGCAGTAGTTCGGACTACAGACATCCACATCAGTCAGTCAAAATACAAACTGAATCCTAAAATAAAAACATAAACCAAACACACAACAACCTCTACTATCACATGAGTGCATTTACAAGATTTTTCATCACGCACGCTGAGGGGAGGGGGGGAAAGGGGGGGAGATAAACCCAGTTTTGGGGGATTTTATTTATGTTAACCGAGGTCCTGCAGTTTTGGGGGATTTTATTTATGTTAACCGAGGTTCTGCAGTTTTTTTATATATTTTATTTATGTTAACCGAGGTCCTGTGTACAAATGAATATGTGAAAAGACATGTTCACACAAGTAAATGAAGATAATAAAAAAACCCTGCCCTTGAAGAAAAATTGACAAGAAAAATCAAAACAGAAAATGACTAAAAAAGAGCAACACTTTACCAGCCTGTGCTTGGTGTGGATGTCATGGGCGATGACCACTTTCTGGCCGTAGCCGTTGTCCAGCAGAGCGCGAATGAAGGCGATGCGCTGCGCATCACTGGGCATGTCCACATCCTGCCTCGGCTGGTAGTGCGAAACCTCGATCCCGAACAGGTCGTACTCACAGTAACTGCCCAGCTTGGCAAATTCTAACAGGTCTTCCTGGCAGAAGAAAGTCCCTGAAAACACATTGGATGATGAGAGAAAAGAAAAGGGATTGTTCAGTGGGGATTGTATACCAAAGGACTGACTTGTAACTTTCCATCCCTGGAACAGGTTGTCTGAACCTTTGGACGCATGTGGTGGGTAAAATAGAAAGATGTCCATCATCTCCCAGACTCCATCTTTGTACTGTACCTTCAACACTGGATATGCCTCTATGGGGGCCAACAGACCCATAGTTACAGCATCACACTCACAATCTGATGATAACTGATAGTAAACCACACACACCCCCACACCCACACACCACACCCACACACCATACACACATACACCCACACCCAGTACACATACACCTCCCCCATCTGCTATGAAAACAAACAAAACCTACGGTCCAGGTGGGACATGACAGTCTTGTGGGCGGTGCCCCCTGCCTCCTGGAAGATGCGCATGATCTCAAAAGGCGCCTTGGAGTCCCGCCCGGGGTGGATGATGACAGGACTCCCCAGCTCATCCTGCACTGCTGCAGCACTCCTCAAGGAGCGCTTCTCAAAGTCTGGAAACAAAGCAAGTCATCACCAGTCATTGCTATTGTCTTTGTTCTCACAAAGCATGTCCTCACCAGTCGTTGCTATTTTTGTGTACATTTGTATTAATGAAGATTACAATTAGACTGATATCTAAAAGAAAAAATTACCACAGAGAGAGAGACAGAGAGAGGGAGGGAGGGGGGGAGGAGAGAGAGAGAGAGAGAGAGAGAGAGAGAGAGAGAGAGAGAGAGAGAGAGAGAGAGAGAGAGAGAGAGAGAGAGAGAGAGAGAGAGAGACAGACAGACAGACAGACAGACAGACAGACAGAGACAGAGACAGAGAGACAGACAGACAGACAGAGACACAGAGAGAGGGACAGACAGAGACACACAGACAAAGAGACGGAGACAGAGAAAGACAGGGGGAGATTTTGGGTGGAGATGAGGGGATGTGCATGTGTGTATGGAACAGAATCATAGTACAATTCTCCAGTGTGAAGCCATTGCACGCAAGAGGGCATTTGCTTTATTCTATACCCCTGTTTGGAAAAACTTGACATGTCAAACTGCTGCTAGCATCCATGTCTGATATGTTATCTTTGACCTAATAAAACACTAGCAAACTAGTCATAGATTGTACTAGGTACAGTTAGTGAATTCAAAACACTGACTTTTTTCCCTTCATTGCACACATCCAAACATATCAACAGATGCAATCATACAGTGAAAACAATCTGTTACAACTGGCAAATTTGGAAATGGGAACACAAAACTAAGTGTTCTTTGCTGGGGGAAAAGTCTGACTTTGGATGAGAATCACACCTCCAACTTCTTTTTTTTTTTAGTACTTTTTTTTCCCACCCACAACCTTTCACTTCTTTGACAGGTTTATCAGTGCTGGATGGGTGCATGCGGGCTAAATCAGTCCACATAAATACACACACACACAGAGTACAGGTGGATTGGTGGTCTAGAGATAACGCACCTGCCTAGAAAGCAAAAAGTCTGGGTCGGAGTGTGCGGTGGTTTGAATTCCATTTGGACCCAAAACTTTTCCCCCATCCATTAGACCATGAGTGGTGGTCAGGGTGCTAGTCTTTCAGATGAGACAATAAATCGAGATCCTGTGTGTTACACATTATTTAGTGCACGTAAAAGAACTGAAGGCAACAAGAGGGTTGTCCCTGGCAAAATTGTGTAGAAAAAAGCCACTCTAAGGAAACAAATACAGTTCACTCACTCACTCACTCAGTCCCATGTCCCAAAGGACGTAGGGGGGACATGAGAGAAGACGCAACGGAGATCTTTTTCCATGCTTCACGATCCTGTGTGGCTAGTTACAGACAGGAAAAAGAAAAAAAAAAAAAAAGGGTAGGAGCTGCACTTGTGGCGATGCGCTCTCCCCAGGGAGAGAAGCCTGAATTTCACACAGAGAAATCTGCCGTGACTTAAAGTGGTATAAAATAAATAAAACACATGTCCACACAGAAATTTCACGCAGAGAAATCTGCTGTGACATAAAGTGGTATAAAATCAAAAATAAATAAATGAAATACATGTCCACACAGAAACAACTAACAAGTCATGCCCTCAGCCCCCCCCCCCCCCCTACCTGTGAGAGGCCAGGTGCAGCCCACCTCTCCGATCACCCCACAGCAGATCTCGGAGCTGTCTGCTCCACTGCACAGATCCTCCCTGATCATCCCCGCCATCGTTTCCTCCCTCAGCTTTCTGGTGGCCTCTTTTTGAAAACCATCCACGTAGAATCCTGAACCCAGAAAAACAAATCAATGCATACATAAAAAAATATCATAAAACAGCGATACTAACCCACAGGTCTATGTGGGTCGACACTGAGCAACATCAAATAAATTGCTCGTTTATTGTCCTTCTTCATTATATTGTTATGAGTTATCATTGGGATGAGTTATCATTACACACATCAGCAAAGTTAACATCTTCAAACCCGTATTCTCAATTTACACAGGCACCTACCTAAGTCTAAAAAGAATACTACCCTCATGACTGGACTGGCGTGGAGCTCATGTGCCCCATGTTATGCTTTATGACTTATTTTGGTTGGTGATTTACTCATGTTTCATACAGTAATGAATGCAAGGGCATGAACAATTTGAGAGCAAGTGCTTCGTTTTAAACAGAAAAGATTAAGTGCTATCTAAATGGTATGACTTCTAAGTATCAAAAGATACAGTGGTCACACCTGTTCCAGCTATGATGTCAATGCCGGTGACTTGGGACAGATTGTGCAGGAAGGCAATGTCCCGATACAGTCCAATGGTAGAGTTCTCCACAATTGATCCCCCGCCTAGTTTCTGCACAGGTAAACCAAATGTATGTTGAAGCTATTTCATCAGACTGTAAACTCCAGCACAAACACATATGTACAAAAACACAAAGACAAAGACATATGTGAAATAGACAGTTGCTGTCTGAGCAATTAACGAATTAGAAGAAGAAATCGAGATAGAAAGATGTACAGATCTATACACACAAGTGCACACACTCTGCACAAGCATAAATTATGAGACACATTAGCTTGGCAACAAACAAGACACAAAAAATACTATAATACATACACAAACACATAAACCCTCTCTAAATGTTAGTTAAATGCCTTGTCCCAAAAGATGTATTGTTGCGTTCAAGGACAATTTGAATCTTATTCATTGATATGGAAGCCTCTTTACTGCTGTTAATATGACAGATTACACATGGATGCATGTATGTTCATGTGCATGCATACATGCAAGCATCTTTTGTATGCGAATAACTGTTACTCTGTTGTGTGTGTGTGTGTGTGTGTGTGTGTGTGTGTGTGTGTGTGTGTGTGTGTGTGTGTGTGTGTGTGTGTGTGTGTGTGTTGTGTGTGTGTGTGTGTGTGTGTGTGTGAAATGTATGAGTGTGTTTTTTTTTTGTAAGTGTGTATTGTTGTTGTTGTTGTTGATGTTAAAGATATCAGTAATTCTTTTTTGACTCTGGATTTGTGTGTGTGTATGAGTATGTGCATGCATGCGTGCATGTGTGTGCGTGTGTTTACATATATTCCATTACCTTGAACTCTTTCAATTCTTCAATGACAGTTTCTTTCTCATCCTGAAGGCTCAAATTGGGTTTGAAGCTGTACCTACAACAAATATGACCTGACCATGCTGAAAGTATTGAACAAAATAAAACAATTTCACATCAACTCCTGAACTCACTTGCTAGGCTGAATAGTTTGCCATTTGTTACCTACAACTGTTACTATGGTCTCTTTTGCTGAAAATGTGTTTGAATAAATACACAATAACAAAAGAAATGAGATGGTAAACAAAAATCAAAGCAAAAACAACAAATTACAGTTAAAAGGTAAAAAAAAAAAGCATGACAGAAAAGGAAAAGGTCTTTCTTTATTTACACCTTTTTATCCTTTTAAAAAACTTTTTCTTTTTACATACCATGGGTCAATTGACACATTAAAAACCCTTTTCCCCCTTTCGCTTCTTCCTATCACAGATAAAATGATCCTTGGGTTTTTGCTTTAAAACAAATTAAAAAAAACTTTCAAGGGTCAAACAACCCTTGATTTCTCTCTCAGCTAATGTGCATCAACACACACACAAAAAAAAGATTATATAATCCATGTTCACAGCACTGGAACCCAACATCAGTTCAGTAAAGAGTGCTAAATTCAGCGCACCCCTTCCGTTTACCTAGTCCAAGTGTGGTCAGTTCCTGTTATTATTAGCACCAACTGGCCCTGGCTGGGCTGGGATGGGGTGGGATGGTTTGGATAGCAGCTGAAAGTGGGGGAAACTGACAGGTATCTGTTATACATTTTTAAAACAAAGTTGTCAGTTTACCCCACTTTCAGCTCCTCTCAGCTGCTATCCAAACCATCCCATTCCAGCCCAGCTGGGGCCAGCTGGTGCTAATTATAACAGGAACTGACCACATTTAGCCTAGGTAAAAGGAAGAGGCACGCTAAATTTAGCACACTTGACTGAAAGATGTTAAATTTGCTTGTTGTGAAAAATCTGGTGAGTGATGTCTAATCTTACGGGTTCTGTCGGATCCATCCCAGGTTGTCCATGGTGAACGTCTTCTGTGACTTCTGCTGGTCGCTGGCTTTGGGCGCGGTGAAAAAACACCCCGCGTCCAACATCAGGTGTTCGTGAGTCAGTGTGACACCCAGCGAACTGGGCGCCTTGACTCCACACACTGAAAAAAGACAACAAGCAATTTCAATATAAAATATGTTGCTTGGTGGATTTGTGGTGCTTTCAGTATACTTTTCTAAATCAATATTCAAAGCCTTAGAATCTGTCTTAAGTTTGCATTTTGGACAAATTAACCCCCCCCCCCCCTTTTTTTTTTAATACTTACAAATATCAAACAAAAAGGATGATATGACAATGGATACTGGGATGAAAGAATTCAAAAGTCCTTTGACGAGTAAATTATATTCAATTGCTAAAAATAAAATTCTGCATGATACTGACAATGACACTATGTCCATGATATGACATTGACAATGTGGGGGCTCAGCATGCTGAAGCAAGTCTGAAATCTGTCCACTTAGTTTGAACAAAAACTGTCAAATGAAGGAAAGGTGGTGCACGTCTATTTGAACTCTCACCAAAAGTACAGCATACTGCTGTGTGCAGGATAACCCTTACAGGGGCAGCAACCTTATTGTTGACAAGAATTGGGCATCTCTTAGCTAATCGACCAACAGCAGATATGAGTGGAAAAAACCCCATGGCTTATCTTAAGAAAAGACAAAAAAAAAAAAGGGGGGGGGGTACAGATCCAAAGAAAAAACAACAACAAAAAGTTAAACAAAATCAATGACAGAAGCAAGGAAGCAAGGGAAGTGGCAGAAACGAAGTTTTTTTAATGAAATTTTTTTTTTTTTCAGAAACGAAGTTATTTCAAATTTATTTTTCTAGAAGTGGAAAAACAAATTTGGCAGAGAGAGAGAGAGAGAGAGAGAGAGAGAGAGAGAGAGAGAGAGAGAGAGAGAGAGGCTAACAAGAAATACTTTTAAAATAGCAGAACAAAATCTGTAACATGACAAATGCTTTTAGGCTGGATTCTGCTAAACTCTAATCTGAGATTTTTTTTGTGCATAACGCTTTGGGACCGGAAAGGAGGCCACCGGTAACTGTGGACTAGCCTAGATTTGGGGCACCAGCCACAGCCACTGCTAGGCGCAGAGATTCTGCACTGATCAGTCTGCAACGACTAGCAGTGTTGTGCATTCTTATTGTCGTTGCCATATTTCTTTGTTTCAAAACTCTCAGCTTTGTTTATTCACGCTTTTTAACATACCTGTTTGAATTTTGCCTTTGCGTCCTGCCATAGTGCATGAAATTAATTTTTTTTTTTTTTAGACCGTCAGATGTGCCTTTGACCCCGCTTTGAGAATCGCCCCCCTTAGCTAATAATTAATGAAACTAATCTCCCTTCTCCTTTCGCTTTCATTTCACTTTTTGCTAAAGGTACAAAGACTCGTACAATGTCAGCCACAAGGTATCGCAATTTCTTCAAACTTTGCGAAGCATGGCCTCTGGATCCATCAAAACCGGGTCGAGACTTGGCAGCTGTGATCCGGCAGAGAGTGGCAGAAGCTTTTAAAATGGGTGAAAACTCGCAGATAAACGATGTGACCAAGTGTGACAGGGATTACGAAAGCTTGCACAGATTGGCAACGAATCATTACAAAACCAAGTATCAGGATAAAACAGCTACCAGAACTGTGGGAGCGACAGGACTTTCAGTTGAGCAGTGTCATGCAGTGATGTCGTCTCAAACGATGGAGGAACTACAGAGGAGCGAGCTTGGGTTCTTCGCGAAACTAAAGCAAACGTTTACTGCAGAGAGACCAACCTAATGTTGATTACAGATTGATATGTTCTACCACCAGAGACCGAGTGAACGCCGAATTGTCAGCCACTGCAAGAAAATTAATGTGTTGGGAAAGTCAGTCGTCTAGAAAGCAGTTTTAAAAAAATCGATGATTTGATTAGTTATGACTATGAGTTAGTGTAGAGTCTGCAGATTTGAAATGAAAGTATTCCAAAGGGCCTGTCCAAAAAAAGAGAGAGAGAAAAAAAAGATTGTTTGAAAAATCTAAATGGTTTTACTTGGCAATGAATGGTGAATGAGATTTGGTTGTGCTGTTTCAAAGAATTGATGATTAACTTATCAAGTGTAGTTCAGATAACTTATTATTAAAAAAAAAAGAATGTTCACCATTAATTCAGATACTGAGATAGTGTAATTTGATCATCATGATTGTGAAAAAAATGTCCCTGGAAAATGTATTTGTTTGTCATAAAACATCAGATTGATATAAGCGCCTTTACACTCGAAGGATGACTGTTAAATTAAACCTCTGGCCAATGAGTCATTGAATGTTAAGAATTACAGCTTTTTTCTTGACTTCGTACTCAGATACTGTCAACATAAAATACTTAATATCATTATATGCCAGAACATACTGTCCGGTGTCCATAGACTCTATCAGTCTATGTCAAAGACTGAAACCTGCCTAGACCTCCTCATGATGAGCAGTACCATCTTTATCATTATTATGCCCTGCAGAGAAAACATACACTCAGGGTTTTTTTTGTATTTAATACAGAAAGCACATGGCCATATTGTGGTTTCAGTTCTGTTTTCTTCTCTACTTCCATTGCATGTAAGGAGAATGTGGCTCTCAAAGTCAAACTGTCAAAGACTTCAGGATTTGTGAGTTGATGGAAAGCTGTCATGAAAAAGAAGAGGTGTTTGTCACCACTTTAAATTGAACAATGTATCTTATTTTTGCCATCATTGTCATCAAGGAGGGGCTTAAAAGGTAGTGACATTCTGTATTTTGGATCAGAATGGGCACCATTGAACACTGGTCACAGTATGCCTAGTTTCAGTGTGTGCTGTAATGCAGGCTCTCCCCTGGATGGTAGTTTTTCATAGCAGCCACAGAGTGATAGTTTTCTGTTGATTGCTTACATTTTAGTTTTTACGTAGGCTGTCACAAAATGAAGTGGGGTGTTGATCTTTAGTTATAGTTAGTTTAATTATAATTAATATTATGGTGCTGGAACATCATGAGGTTTCAGAGCAAAACTGTTCTCCATAGGAGTCTCATTTCATTTCACTGATGATATATGTACAGGTAAAGCAAGATATTATATGTTACTCTATCTTTTCTAAAAATTCATTAAAAAAATATGTTTGTTTGAATGATTAGTTTTATGATATTCAAATGTCCATGTTTTTTTTCTTACAGTGTAAGCAGTATTTGGTGTAATATATATATATATATATATATATATATATATATATATATATATATATATATATATATATATATATGGGTGACCCCCCACTGTGCATGCTTCTGGAGAACAGCCCATATATATATATATATATATATATATATATATATATATATATATATAATATATATATATATATATATATATTATATATATGATTATGGGATCTTTACCATGCATATTTGATCTTCTGCATGTATATATAATATACACAAAGGAAATAAAGGCATTATCAGGTTTGCACTTTATGTTGACCTGGAAGATCATAAAAATCCCCACCCTTAATTTACCACATACTGTTGCCAAGATTGATATATATATATATATATATATATATATATATATATATATATATATATATATATATATATATATATATATATATATATATATATATATAGCCGCCGCTGTGGCCTAGTGGTTAGGGCGTTGTACTCGTAATCTAAAGGTTGCGGGTTCGATCCCAGCTATTCCGCTATGGCGTTGTGCCCTTGGAAAAGGCACTTTACGGCTATTTTCTCACCCCACCCAGGTGTAAAAGGGGTACCAACCTTGTGTTGGGGGTTAATCCTGCGATAGACTGGCGTCCTATCCAGGGGGGAGTCTATGACTCTCAGTCGCTTAACGCCACAGAAACCGGGATAAGCACCGGCCTGATGAGCCTTATGGCTCGGGACAGACTTTAACTTTAAACTTTAACTATATATATATATACATATATATATATATATATAATTTTAAGTATTGATGATGCTATCATATATTATACATACATGTATGTAACATGTTTTATATGTAATGTATACATCATAGTACATGTTGGTACACATGTATATCTATCTTGATTGATTGATTGAACAATTTGTCTTTCAATCTATCTATCTATCTATCTATCTATCTATCTATCTATCTATCTATCTATCTATCTATCTATCTATCTATCTATCTATCTATATCTATCTATCTATCTAGTTTTTTTGCTTTTTGTTATTTTATAAAATTATGTATTTCATACATGTACACAATGCCTGTAAAAGATTTTACCTTATATTATTATGTTTTTCTTTTTTTTATGAACCTTTGATACATCAATTTTATGATAATGACAAATTGGTTATCTGCACTTGTTTTCTTCCACTACTTTAAAAAAAAATCATGTATGCCTGATGTCTGATACATTGATATGATCACTTTCAAACATGAGACAGAAAACAAAGTTCATTTTTCTTGTTCTGTGTTCCGTGGCCATTCTAATGTTTTAAACTGATCTGGATGGCAAAGTATGCAGTCTTGTTGTAGTGATCCTGCTGGTCCCCAGAGTTTTTCCTGGAGCTCTTCTGGGCTGGGCCATGTCTGGTGTCTCAGAGTGTTGAAGGCAAGGCAGGACAGGACTCCAGGATGTGAGAAGGAGTTTTGTAGGCCTGTGTCACATTGGCAGTGGTCATTGCAGGATATTGTTAGGTGGTAGAGAAGGGATAGGAGCTGGCAGTGTCCTGTTAGCAGTCTTCTTCTCTTATCTGTGTTACCTTACCAGGTGATGTGCATTGCGTTGTGTCTGGTCTTCTCCTGTGCTTGTCAGTTTGCAGGAGGTCTGCCTGCTGGCCTCAGCCAACACATTCAGACTTCAGAGCAGCTAATTTTTTGTGCATGATGTATGCTGGGTATTTTTGTGTTTCAATAATCTACTGAACGTTGATTATGGGATCTTTACCATGCATATTTGATCTTCTGCATGTATATATAATATACACAAAGGAAATAAAGGCATTAGCAGGTTTGCGCTTTACGTTCACCTGGGAGATCATAAAAATCCGTACCCTTAATTTACACATGCTGTTGCCAAGATTCAGAATCAAACCCATGACTTCATGGATTCACAAGATTCCAATCAGACTGCCTCTTTGATAACATCTGTAGTGATAGCTGCATGAAGATAGATCTAGCTCAAGCATGCCATCCTTTTCGTTTTCTGGCTGGATGTCCAGGTGCTGGTACCATGCTTTCGTGAAGCTGTTTCTCAGGACTGTCCTTGCCTCACTGTGTGACACTGGATGGGCTGGCTGCTCCAAGTTGCTGCTTGCTTTGGACAGGCAGTACCCCTCTCCACTGTCCCCAATGCCACAATGGCGTGGGATCCATGGCAGGTCTGCCAGAGTTCTCTGGCTGATGTCTCTTAGGAATGTTCATTTTTGAAACATGAGACAGAAAGTGGTTCCAATTTATACTAGTGATAGTTTTAATTTTGCAGTGAACCGGTGAAATGTGTCCATGTTTTAATATAGATACTATGCAAACTTGATATGAATGATTTCTGGTTTACCTTTTTGTAATTTTTGTTTTTGTATTGAACAATTTTGCCTTTTTAATTTTTAATTAAAAAGAAATCTTGTATAGAACAAGGGAACTTGTAGTAACTACACAATTTTACTCATAAAACTGCTTTTTAAAAGTGTTTCCTACTCATTGCTAATTTTTCTTTGCATGGGTGGATAATTATGATAGTGCATTAAATTATTGGCATGCGTGCGTGTGTGTGTGTGTGTGTGTGTGTGTGTGTGTGTGTGTGTGTGTTGTATGAAAATCATGAAATTAAGCACTAGTAAGTAGTATGTAAAATATCAGCGTCAAGTGTGCATACATGTACTTGAACGTGTTTTGATGATTTATCAGTAGTACAAACAAAAAGGCAGTATAGGAATGGCTGACATTTATCTCAATAAAGAGTGTTAAAGAAATGTTGAGCAAGCTTGTGGGGTTTTACTTTTTGTATGTGTGTCTTTGAGACTGTTTTCTGTTTCTTCCATATTCTTACTTCCTCATACCTCAACTCTGGACTCTGTGTGTGTGTGTGTGTGTGTGTGTGTGTGTGTGTGTGTGTGTGTGTGTGTTATTTATTTTATTCTTTTATATCAAGGATAATGGAATAAGCGCTCAAGTACTTTTTTTTTACATCCAGCCCCTGTGTGTGTGTGTGTGTGTGTGTGTGTGCGCGTGCGTGCGTGTGTGCGCGTGTGTGCGCATGCCCACACACTTGCTTGCTTGCATGCTTAAAAATTAGACCAATGGATTTCTTTTTTTTTTTTTTTTAGGCCAATGAATTTCACTTTTTTTCCATTTCAAGCAGTCTAACACTTTGATGGCATCACAACACACAGAATCCAGTCTAACGGTCATTATCCAGTGTTTGTTTTTCATGTTGGGCAAACCACAGCTGAATGACTTATCCAGTGATCAGCAATGCCCTGCTTTAACCTGAACACTATACAACACATCCTAAGATTCAGCTGATGATAGTATTGTTGTTCAGTGCTGCCCAGACTTTAACCGAGTGTGTGTAGCAATTGATTGGGTTTTAGCATAACGGAAAACCGACCCTGTCAATAAAAGTAATGTAGATAGGTCTGCAAGCCAAATTTGTAAGATCGAAAGTAAGGGAAGGGAAACAACTCACCGGGAATTTCCTGTATTGTGTTGGAAAGCGTGTTGGCCCGAACGTGTAATAGTGTGTAATTCAGTTTTGTGTAAGGGCCATATAGGCCTAATAGCAGTTTGTGAAGATGAGTGACCCTTTACAGCCAGCAGAAGGACAGTGTGCTTTTTTCTTACCAAAGAAGAGACGGTTTTGTCGCTTTAGACCCAACGCCGGGCAGAAATACTGTCCCGAACACGCCTGTGTGATGGGGGTAAGCAGGCGTATTACTATCTTAGTATCTATCTATCGAGATCTATAGATCTATCAGTCCCTTAGTCTGGCGACCGTGGGGGCACCCATGAAGACTTGACAACTAGTTCCCTCCATTATTCTCACTGATCTGACCATCCCCCCCCCCCCCTCCCCCCACTCGTTTTTAACTTTTATTATACTCTTTTTATCACTGTCACTAGCCTACAACAGTAATCAGTCACACACACACACACACACACACACAGACACACAGAGCACAATGCATATTTTGATTTGAGGGGGGGGGGGGGGGGGGGTCTTAATCACTTTGTCATAATATCACTTTTTGAGAAGGAAGTTAAAGTAAAGGCCATATATATATATATATATATATATATATATATATATATATATATATATATATATATACACATATAGGTTAAGTTAAAGTCTGTCCCGAGCCATAAGGCTCATCAGGCCGGTGCTTATCCCGGTGGCGTTAAGCGACTGAGAGTCATAGACTCCCCCCTGGATAGGATGCCAGTCTATCGCAGGGTTAACCCCCAACACAAGGTTGGTACCCTTTTTACACCTGGGTGGGGTGAGAAAATAGCCGTAAAGTGCCTTTTCCAAGGGCACAACGCCATAGCGGAATAGCTGGGATCGAACCCGCAACCTTTAGATTACGAGTACAACGCCCTAACCACTAGGCCACAGCGGCGGCATATACACATATACATATAATGATATATATAATTGTATACAAACACAGATTGAATCATTGATGATTGCTTGATTGCTTGATTGAGTGTGTGTGTGTGTGTGTGTGTGTGTGTGTGTGAGAGAGAGAGAGAGAGAGAGAGAGAGAGAGAGAGAGAGAGAGAGAGAGAGAGAGAGAGAGAGAGAGAGAATTTATGAATGAATGATTTTTATTTTTCGAGAGAGGGAGAGAGAATGTGAAAGAATGAATGAGTGAATGGATGATTTTTATTTTTCGAAATCAAGGGTTAAACTTACAGATAAGCATCACATTTTGCCACACACAGTCCATGCCCTAATTAGGTTAGAACTGCAAAATGAAATTTTACCTCGATTCAAAGAAAAAAAATGAATCAAGACTTTTGTCAAGAGAGAGGAGAGAGAGAGAGAGAGAGAGAGAGAGAGAGAGAGAGAGAGAGAGAGAGAATCTATTTCAAACCAAGTTAAGTCTTATACTTGTTAAAGACCATTACAGTTCATGTGTTCATTCTGTTTACCAGTGTGACTTGAATTCTGAAAATATTAACAACATAGCCTGATAGGTCACAGTGAAAATTTCATAATCATAGAATGAATTGTTAGTGTTTCTCACTTACTGGGTGTGGATGACTTAATGTTTCATTTTGCCAGACACTTACAGACTTAGTCACTGAAGAAGCATAGTACTGCTGAACTTAGATCAATCATCAAATCATGAACTTAAGAAGAATGATATATGAAAACACCATCCACCATTAGATTAAAAGAATCTTACGGTAATAGTGAAACATTTAAATAGTTGTTTTAAAAAAAAGTTATTCATGAGAATTCAATGAGAAAAATAAGATTAATTAAGAATGTCTCATATAGTCATACGTTTGCAAAGCAATAGTTTGGTTTTGTTACATTAAAGTCCCAGGGGAGTTATCCAATTTAGGGACTGTATCATCAGCAAACCACCATTGATGTAACTCAACACAGTTAACTTTCTCATTTTAATTTTCAGGTGGCACTGGAGAGAAAGAGGATTGTCTGCCCTTTAAATCCCAAACAGTAAGTGACAAAATGGAATGTTGTGCTTGAAAATTTTTTTTTTTTTTTTTTTTGTGAGAGAGAGAGAGAGAGAGAGAGAGAGAGAGAGAGAGAGAGAGAGAGAGAGAGAGAAAAGAGATTAGATAAGATTAGATTTGCCTTTCCCTTTTTCTTTTCACCTAACTCTAAGGGAGTTATTGATCAGAAGAGGCATACATACACAGAAGAACTGTTCTTAAAATTTCTGTTTGTTCGTTTGTTAGTTTTGTGCCAAAGCCTGGGTTTTGCAAACATGCATAATATGTCGCATTGTGGAAACAAGATCATAAATGAATATAAAAATGTAGATTCTGATGGTATGGACATATGTGTATTCAGTGTGTGTGTGTGTGTGTGTGTGTGTGTGTGTGTGTGTGTGTGTGTGTGTGTGTTGTGTGTGTGTGTGTGTGTGTGTGTGTGTGTGTGTGTGTGTGTATGTGTGTGTGTGTGTGTGTGTGTGTGTGTGTGTTGTATTTGGTAAACATAATTCTTTTTCTCTGTTTTGCAGCACTTGCTATGAAGACAGCCTGGACAAACACCTGAAGAAATGCAACAGCAGAAAGCAAGCAACTGAGGTTTGTTTTCTGTCTTTCTGTTCTGATAAAACCAGTTTGTTGGGATTCTGTCCATCATCCAAAGCCAGTTGAACAACACTCAACAATCATCGATAATTTTGCATGAGACGTCTTTCAATATTAATAATCTCATACAGGATTCATTCTGAGAAACTAGACATTAAATGGGACTGCCTGAACTCTTAAAACTGAAAATATACCAAAGTCCATACTTAGAGCAAGTGTGTATGTGCTTGTATCATGTATCTGCACACGTGCATCCATGTGTGTGTGTTGATATAAATATATATATATATATATATATATATATATATATAATATATATATATATAATATATATATATATGAAGGTGTTTGTGCATGTGATAAAGCTCTGCTGTATTTAATGATGGTGTTGTTTTCCAGATCTACCATGAAGAGGGCATCAATGCTGGATCTGAGGAGGGAGATAGTGTGAGAAACACACAGGTACATTGTTCTTCTTTTGTGGGCTCAAAGTGTGTGTGCATGTGTGTGTGTGTGTGTGTGTGTGTGTGTGTGTGTGTGTGTGTGTGTGTGTGTGTGTGTGCACAATAAATGTGTGTGTTGTGTGTGTGTGTGTGTGTGTGTGTGTGTGTGCACATAAATGTGTGTGTGTGTACAATGTTTGTGTGTGTATACAGTACATTTGTGTGTGTGTGTGTGTGTGTGTGTATATATGTATATGTGTGTGTGTGTGTGTGTGTGTGTGTGTGCGTGCGTGCGTGGTGTGTGCGTGCGTGCCTGTGTGTGTGTGTGTACGCATGCATGCATGTGTGTGTGTGTGTTTATGTTTGTGTGGGTGTAAGTGTGCACAAGCATGGATGCTTGCACTTGTTCGTGCATGCACTTTGGGTATTGTGTACATTCTTTTTTCTGTCTCAGTGTGCTTTTATGTGGGTTTTGTTGTTGTTGTTGTTGTTCCTGGGCTAGAGCTCTGAGGTTTGCCAATGGTGAGATTTTTGCATATGTAACCGTTTTTTTTTTGCCTTCCGTGATAGAAGCCACATTCCTATGTGGAGGATGTATGCTGGGTATGTTAATAGTTTGTGTTTCCATAAGCCACCAAACGCTAACATGAATTATGGGATCTTTAATGTGTATGTTTGAACTTATGCATACATGAAGGGATTTGGGGCACTTGAAGTTGACCTGGGAGATCGTAAAATTCCCCACCCTTAATTCACGAGATGCTTTGTAGATTTTGAATTGTTTTTCTTCTGATGGATGTAATTTCAGACAGCCGTGAAAGCAATGGACACCGAACGGCTCAGACAAATGATCGACAAAGTCAACCAGTTGTACGAAGGTGTGTAGAGTGGCAGCAACAGCGTGTGTGTGCACTTATGTCGACTGAGTGTGAATTTGAAAATGAACGTGCTATAAAATTGAATCTGCCATTTATTCAGTTTGTGAGGGAGAGGGGAAGGGGTAGAGGGGGGCGGTAGAGAGAGAGAGAGAGAGAGAGAGAGAGAGAGAGAGAGAGAGAGAAGAGAGAGAGAGAGAGAGAGAGAGAGAGAGAGAGAGAGAGAATTACAGAGGTCTTGTAATCATATCAATGGCCATGTTTGATTCCTTTGTATCTGTACTTCATAAAGAAGATATATCACAATTTGAAAAAAAAAAAGATAATGAATAAACCATTTGTCCAAAGACACATTGTGATACTTTCCAAAGTTCAACATACATATTTGAAAACGGCTGTGATTGTAAACTGTAGCTGTTTTCCTCGTTTCTTTTGTGGATTTCATAATATTTTTACATTCATTCATTAATCAAGATACGTTGACGAATATTTATTTGTGAACAGAGCATATTGGGAAGGTGGAAGAGGACATACGAAGTCATGAGTGTCTACAACAAGAGATGGACAACCCTTACTTTGGCCTGTCTGCTTTGAGGCACAGGCGACAGCAGGTGGGTAGACAAGATGTCTTCATTTCATCATTACTGCTTGTGTTGTGTTTTGTTTTGTTTGCTGTTTTGTTCCTCAGCTCGAGTTCTGGGGTTTACCAATGGTGATATTTTGCGTATGTGACTGTATTTACCCACCATTAAGAAAGCAGCATTGCTACTTTTGGGAGTTTGAGCATTCAATGCACATCTTGCATATATGGGCATTATCCATGACTATTTTTTGGGTGGTCATTTTATTACAAACTTGTACTGTTTTAACTTTTCTTTGTTTATCTACTTTTTATACAAATTTACATATTCCTAGTTTCAAGTATGCATATTGTCATGAGCAGAATAATTAATCTTCTTCTGTTGAGCATTCAGACAGCAACTGTTGTTGTCTTTCATATGAGTAAAAATGTGTTGCGCTGCCGTTAGGCTCCTGACAAGTCAGGCCCAGTGTATCTGACTTTGGTGTGGGAGAAAATTGTTGTTTCATTTGATCTTAACCGGTCACTTTAGGATATTATTTTGTTCCATTGGACGTCAGTGGGAGGTTTGTTCTTTTGTGTGTGTTATCAGATTTATTTTCAAGTAAGTTTTTAATTTAAAGCCTTAATCAACAAGCACTTTCTGACAATAGCTACGTTGCCTGCTGGGTCTGTTTTTTGTAGCTTGCAGTGGCACAGAGAGGGTGAATCGTCATGGCTTTGCTCAGTCATTTTAATGTTCATTGTCTTGGAAAACTGTTTCATGCCTTGTTGTTCAGAAACTGATTTTGAAATTTACTTTTACATAGGTATGTTATTACATGTATAAAAACATCAGAGAAAAAGTGAAGATGGTTAATCCTAGAGATTTGTCACTGTCCATTTTGTGCCATGATCCAGCAGTAAGCAGCACCAAACTCGTTATTCTGTGCTGTTTCTCCTTCATTTACTCTGATATCAGTTAGTAGTTGTTGAAAACTGGAAGAGTGTTCTGTATTTTTCTCAGGACTTCAGACCTTCTGACATTTTTTGTATTCCATTTATGTTGTTCATTGATTGTCTTTTTTTTTATAGCAACTTTTTTTTTGTTATCTGTGATTTTTGTTGTTGATTTACTAAGCAGTCTTTCACAGGCGAAATTATTTCTTAGTGTTTCCTCTCCCTACCCCCCCCCCCCCCCCTCCCAAATTCCAAACCCACTCAGTCTTTAATTATTTTGGGGGCTGCTTTCGGGGTTAACAAAATTACTGGTGATCTGTTTTTGTTTTCTGCTCAGCGATTGGTGTGATGATTGTTACAGGCAACTGTGATGTGTCAGCTTATTTCTGAGTAGTTCTTTCTTTCTTTTCCCTCAGACTCCAAACCCACTCCGTCTTTCATTGTTTTGGGGCTGGGTTTAGGGTTAATCAACAAATAGCAATTTCTTTTTTTGTTATCTGACCAGTGATTGGTGCAGTGATTGTTACAGGCATCTCTGATTGGTCAGCTGGAAGGTTTGGGGTTGCTGGCTCCTGGACATTGTTATGTGGAGATGGGGGCAGGAAAAGGTTGGTGAATTTATTTGTTTTATTTTTTATTTATTCTTTTATTTTGAGGATAATGGAATAAGGACTCATGTGTTTTGTTTTGTTTTTACATCCAATACCCGTATGTATGTAGTTCTGTAAATTCTGTCAACCGTTCCTACCAGCACACAATAGCCTACTCATCCAAAAAGCAGAATGGGTTATTAACGCATGTGCAAGATGCTCTGAAAGGTGAAGACTTGTGGTACTCTGTTATGACTGTAATTGTTAGAAATTTTTACTAACTTTTTAAAAGAAAAATATTGATGGTCAAGTAACACTCCCACCCTCCACTACATTATAAAATCTGACAGTCATGCCATACTAATTTCTTTCCTAGCTTTGACAGAGGGACCATGACCAACATGTGAGCACTTGACAGATGGAAATTTCTTTTCGTAATTCTTCTGATATATGTTAAGTAACAAAGCATTGGCCTGCTGTAGACATGACCTAGGAGAGCTGCAGGAGTGTGTGATGGTTTACAGGGTCAGACAGACAGGGTGTGTGAGTTACAGTCAGCTTCTCATGGGTCAGACAGGCAGTGTCAGTCACGATGATGCTGCTTCTGTTAGTGGATCGTAGCAGTATACTGTTACAAGGTCGGAGTGTGTGTGTGTGTGTTTGTGGTGTGAGTGTGTGTGTGTGTTAGTGCGTGTCAGCGCACAGGCAAGTTTTGTGTGTGTGTGGCACACTGTTGGCGTGCATTTGTGTGTGCTATGTGTGTGATGTGAGTGGATGTGTGGATGGCTCAAGTGTTAAGTGGTGTGTGGTTGGGAGCAGTGAGTGTGTGCACCATAGATTCTTTTGAGTGTGAGTGTGTGTGGGTGTAATGTATATGTGGGCAGGTGTTGTGGTTGAGTGGTCGTGAAGTGCATGTAAGCATATGTGCATGCATGTATGTGTTCCAGGTGTAGGTGTGTGTGTGTTTTATATATGTTATTCATCATTATTTATTCTTTTTATATCGTAGAGTAACGATACAATCTGTGCTTTTTTCATCGGTCCTGTTGTGTATGCAGTTTTGTAATATTGTCATCTGTTCACCACCGTGCACGATGGCTACTCTTACGAAAAGCGACGGATTTTGTGTGCGCAATGTTCTGCGTGCGTCGCACACGGGTGTGTGGATGTTAAGTCTCCGAAGGACTTTTGGGGAGAGTGGAGTCAGCTTGATGTTACTCCAGAGAAATCTCCTCGACGTGAGCTCGAACCCGGGGTGTCAAATTGTGAGTGTGTGGTTGGTGTGTGGTGTGTGTTGTGTGTGTGTGTGTTGTGTGTTGTGTGTGTGTGTGTGTGTGAGAGAGAGGAGAGAGAGAGAGAGAGAGAGAGAGAGAGAGAGAGAGAGAGAGAGAGAGAGAGACAGAGACAGACAGACAGACAGAGAGAGAGAGAGAGAGAGAGCACCATTATGCCATAAATGTATCATATCCGTATTTATTTTTCTAGGTGGATGGTTATCACAAAGAGGGGGAAAAGGTGAAGTTGAAAGAATCAAAATGGACATTGAGCATCTATGTTTGGGTGAGTAAGATTAATCAAAACTGACTTAGACATGTGGGAAGAAGGTGGAGGGAGGGGTGGGGTTTAGGTATTTGACTTAACTCCCCAGGGGGCTGCTGGGGTCTGTCAGTATTCCCCCACCTTCTGAAATTCTGTGCTAGCTAGTTTCCTCTTTTCTATCCATCTCTTTGTTTCTGCCTTGTTACTTTCTTCCTGTTACTGCCTATTTGTCTTTTTTGCCTTTTTGGTCCATTTTTCTGCCTTTTTCCCAGAAAAAGTTTAAAGATAACAGTTCTCTCCCATGCCATCATCAGATGCACTGGCCTGACTTGTCATGCGCTTAACAGCAGCACAGAACATTTTTGTTCGTATGGCAGCAACAATAGTTGCTGTCTGAGCATTTGAAGAAGAAGAAGATGAATAAAAGTAATGGTAAATCATTATTTTGTTACTACTTTAAAAAAAAAAGTTTATCCATTCTCTCTGCTCTGTATTGTGTCTTGCTTCCTGGTCTATTTTCTGTTTTTGTCCTGGTACTACTGTGAGCAGAATTTGTTATTGGTAGTCTAGCGGTAAAACTCCCATCTAGAAAGTGAGAGGTTGTGAGTTGCGCTCCTGTCAGAACCCAAACTTTTCCCCTGTCCACTAGACCATGAATGGTGATCTGGGTGCTAGTCTTTTGGATGACACAAGGAGCCACAGTCCTGTGTGCGATTCCTAGCCTCACCCTTTCTTCCCAGTTTGACGAAAAAAAATTGAACTGAATGTCAAAGTTATTCGGATGACACTTTAAACTGAAGCCCTGTGTGCTGGCACATGCAGAACATTTTGTGCACCCATTAAAAACTGGCGGTGCCTTTTGGAAGAGTAGGCCATTGTATGCCAGTAGAAACGGATGACAGCTCCCCCCCCCCCCCCTTTCTTCAAAAATAAAATTTAAAAAGCACCAAAAAACAAAACAAACATGCATGCACACAGGTGTTGTGTTTAGACCCATTCCCAAAGTTGGAATGTGCTAATTAAGTTGAGGGAGAAAAAAATCGGTTGCATCATACACAAAATCTCACCATTGTTGAACCTCCCGAGTTTTAGCCAAGAACGAAAAAAAAAAAAAGAAAAGTAAGTAGGCCAGCAGAAACATAAGTTTCTCCATTTCAATCTCCATCCCACGCCGATATTTCATGCTTTGTGTAAAGTTGACGAAGAATAATCTGTCTTTGTATTTGAAGTTTTTGGTGGGGGCCTGTATTGCAGGCAAAGTTCCCATGGTGGCCAGCAGTCAGAGACCTCTAGTGGCAATGGGCAAGCACTTGTGTGGAGCTGCTACTGGTGAGTAGTGTCCCTTTCCTCTTTCTGTACACTTTCTCTGTAAAGTACAAGCAAAACTTCTGCACAATGTTGAATATCTTTCTCTCCCAATCTTATGTGGTCCTTTGAAGGCTTGTACCAAATGAAAAGAAGTTTTCTTGTTATAAATTAAAAAAACAAAAAAAAAAAACCCACTACAACCTGAAATTCTTTTCCTGACGATCAGAGAGAGAGAGAGAGAGAGATATTTATTATTTATCTTTTTATCGAGAAACAGTAAGCATAGTGCTTTTACGTCCGTGTGTATGAGTTGTAATATGCATTGTCCACTGCAACAAGGGCTACTCTATGAAAGCGGAACAGATTTAACGTTGCAAGATTCTGTTGCGTTCGCACAGGCCTCGTTAAATCCACTGAAGGACTTCGGGGAGTGGGGTCAGCACTGATGTTAATCGGAAAAATACTCGACCGACCGAACCGGGTGTCAATTGCCAGCGCAATGTTGACCACAAAGGAGAGAGAGGAGACTCCTAAGCTAGATTGATTAATCTGACACCCCGTGAGTTATTTAGCTACAGCTTGGAAGGTAGCTATAACTTACATTGACAATCTTTGAGGGCTGGATGAAAAAAGTCTTGTAACTTAATCTATTACCTGTAAAATAAAATTGGTTGCCTTGTGTTTATCTTTTGCTCATAGCAATGTTAAGGAACACAAACTGTCACTACACTCAATTCTTAGAAGTGCATTTCTGTAGAGATTGAGACACCTTCCTCCCACATCTTCTAACTATAACTGATCTCTAACAATATCCCTATTCTGGCTTGGTTTTAGTGAATGTACATCTCAGATGATCCAGGGCTGAATTTTTAAGCAGGCTGTGACCTGAAATCTCAGGTACAGCAAATAAAAGCAGGTGTTGTCTCTAGCCATGTGACCACAGCTGCTCCAGGCATATCCCCACATGACTGATGTTGATTTGATGTTGATGTGAATTGATGTCTGTCTGTCTTCCAGACCTGACCTTGAGGTGTCTGATGGAAACCTGAACCCCTCATCGTCACCAGACAGTCCACCTCAGAACCCTGCCCCAAGCGAGCACGGACCCAAGACACAGTCACACATCGGGCACACACTGCCAGCTCTCAAGTCTACATCCTCAGAGGACACAGGAGCAGACAATTCACAAACCTTGTCGGCAAACTGTGGCGGTGGGGTGATCTCCCATACTGCACCAGACACTTCAGTGAAGCAGGGAGGTCAGGGAAAATGGGACAGTTGTGACAGGAAGGAGTGGGGTGTGGGTGAGGAAGTGAGGGGAAATGGGGAAGAGGTGTCAAGTGGTCAGTGTGGTGGAGAGACTGACCGCCAGCAGGGTGAGGTCAAGTCTGGCTGTGTGCTGGGTGACCAGGGGACAGAGTGTGGGGTCAGTGCTGCTGGACATAAAAGGTGGGTTGTTTCAGAGTGAGGTGTGTTATTTGTTTAGTTGTTCCACTTTAGTGTGGACAGCTCTTGTCTATAACTATTCTCTGTGTGTGGGGTGGGGGTGGGGTGGAGGAGGGTGGTGTGTGTGTGTGTGTGTGTGTGTGTGTGTGTGTGTGGTGTTTGTGTGTGTGTGAGTGATGCATGCAGCATGACTGTGTGTGTGCATGTGTGTGCATATCTGTATGTGGTACAAAGATATGCACAACTTTTACCTGTTGCATTATGTGCAGACTGGAAGGGGTGGTGATAGCGCTGTGCTGTCACCACCAGTGTCGGTGGAGGGCCTATGTGGGCAAGGCCTTCATGCGACAGTGCCACATCTCCGCCGATGACTTTCACCTCCTGACCCGACTCACCAGCTGGGCTGTCTGTGGCTGGCGGGATCGCGATGGCAGCTTTGGTGAGCTGGACGTTTGACTTAGAGGATTTGGGGTTGTTTTTAGATCTCAATTTTTGAGAAAATTTTTTTTTGTCTTTCAGCTCTAGTTTACAAAAAAAATTTATGTCTATTTTGTTATTTTTAGATCTATTTTTTTCCCATTGAGGGTTATCTTAGTTTTTTAAAAAATATTTTTCTTTGAGCTGTATTTTGTTTTGTTTTTTTTAGATCTATTTTTTTCCCATTGAGGTATCTCAGTTTAAGAAAAATATTTTTCCT
>CM060323.1:62103263-62118263 GCA_030674155.1 Stramonita haemastoma | reverse complement strand
GTGAGTGAGACAGAGTGCATAGTGTGGGTGACCCCCAGGGTGTTAAGCTGGGGAAAATGCAGCAACAGCAACAACAACATAGGGAGATAAATGCACATGCAGGCTGAAAAAATAAAATGAAGATGATTGGTAGAAGTGCGTTGTGGCAGTGTGTTCTCTTTGGAGCTGAAGCCAAAATTTCATGTGCAAAAACTTGCTGTGGCTATGTATGCTTCAAGTCCAGGATGATACGATATTGTTTGTGTCTTTGATCATTTTTTTTTCATTCCTCTGCTACAGCTCTGAGGTTCAGAATGGTGAGACTTTTTTGTATGTGGGACCGTTTACCCGACATTGAAAGGTAGCCACATTCCCACTTTGGGGATGGTTTCTTATATAAAAAAAACAATAGAGATTTGATAAATATGTCAAATGAGATACACACAGTCTCTCTCCATCTCTTTTAAACACACTTTAACACACACACACACACACACACACACACACACACACACACACACACACACCACCTGCACAACTGACTATAGCATGGGAGAACAGAGTCTTGAAGCACTCTTTGAGTCTAAACATTAGGCCAACCACTGGCAAAGTTGATTTTAAAAGGTTGGTTTTTTTCCTGTAGTGTACACTAAATATGCTTCAAACAATGACACATCAAGAGAATTATCTAGTCCTGAAAGTTTGTCGGTTGAAAGGAAAGATGGAATAAACAAGAATTTGATTATGTATGTATGTGTGTCTCATGTTTTTAGACAGGGATTTTTGTATGTGATTAGTTTTTACCTGTGTGTGTGTGGTATGCCAGTAATGTATCTCCAGGTAGAGCAGTGGGACAAGTACCCTTACAAGAAACATGCTACAATCAGAAGGTATACACTGAAAAAAAAAGAAGGTATACAGCCTGTGCATGAATAGCCTGCATGTTATTGCTCATTCGTCACAGCTTTCAGTGAGGATCTCAGCATTTTGATCCTGTTCCTGTTTGGTGTTATGTCGTAGCTATAGCGGCAGCAGTCCTGATGTGCAACACAACATTTCGTATGCCCAACTATGGCACGTTTCAGATTTAAAATAAAAGAAAAGTAACTAACATCACTCAATCAAAGGGAAACCACTCAGGCTGTCATTAGCAAAGAGGAAGGAAGCCTCAGTGTGATTTTAGTATAAAATGGAATGACAACTTTTAGCGACAAACTAAGAAGGTAGGTGGCGGGATGGTTTAGACATTTTCTCAGATGAGACTCCAAACCAGCTGGACCTGGAGTTGTGCACGTAGGACAGTTGAAAACCGGAAAGAGCAGGGAGGTGCCTCCTGACTGTCCTGGCAAAATGGGTAGGTTCAGTTCCCAACTGTATTCCAAAGTCAGAGTGCGGCTGCTTCCATGGCTGGGAAAAAGAATGGTCACATGTGAAAAAATTTCACCATTGGTGAACCTCAGAGCTCTCTAGCTATGGAACAAACACACAAAAAAGAGTATAAAACGTTACATGTATAGGTATAAAACGTTACATGTAAAAGTATAAAACGTTAATTTAAAGGTATAAACGTACTCCAGCCACCTCAACAAGTAACACCTGAATCAGATGTGACAGAGACTGCCACTCCCGCATTGGACTGACCAGCCACAGCCGGCACTGTCACTGAACAAATGACCTTCTGGCGCGAATTCCATAGTTGACACCAACTGATGGAGGCCTACTATTACTACTACTACTATAAAACGTTACATGTAAAGGTATAAAGCGTTAGTGTAACAAAATATAACATGTTACGTGTAAAAGGACCTGATAGAAGGAGGGGCATGAAGACTTTCTTTTATCCAGCTCTGCTTAAAAGGTTCCCTGTGCTGTAAGTGTCGTGTTGCAGAATGTCTCTGTGATCCTGTGTCGTTCCAGACAGGGCAGTGACCCTGAAGACACTGACAGCAGGGCTAGAAGCTTCGTGTTGTACAGGCTGGGTGTCGGTTACTTAACCTAGGTCAGCGTCTTGTCTGGCACCGTGGATGTGTGTGTGTGAGCGAGTAGGCTTCTGAAGTTTCACCATTGTTTGTAGCGTAAGCCATGGGTCTGTTGTGAAACTGAGGTATCATGTGGAGAAATCTTTTTCCACATCTTAGTCCAGACCTGAACTGATCCCTGGGTCTGTTGTGAAACTGAGGTATCGTGTGGAGGAATCTTTCTCCACTTCTAAGTCCAGACCTGAACTGATCCCACATTGACCATGGTGGCTGCCTGTGTCAGCGTATTTAGTGAGATCCACCAACAATCCCATCATTGGAAATTTGGCTCAAGAGTAGACTTCACTGAAGAAAAATAACCAAAGCCAAAACAAAAAAACCACCACCATCAACAATCCCCCCCAAAAAAAAACAAAAAAAACCCCAACAAAAATCCCCAAATAAAGCCAAGAACAAAACAACAACAACACACACAAAAACAAGCGAACGAAAAAAACAAAACCAAACAATAACAAAACTCACATCCTGCTTTGACATTGAAATGGTGAAGTCAAGGTATTGTGAAAAAAAAAAAGAAAAAAAAAGCCAGGCCTGAACTTGAGTGGTGTGGGTTTGCCAGCATCATCAGTTGTAAGTACTTGCCTACAGGGGCCAGCTGGTCCAAGTGACTGTGTGAGTGGTCACTGGATCTAGCTTCTTCTGAGTCATGAGACACTTGTCCTTCTCTCCTTCAGGCAGACTCCTATCAAATTTTCAGAGGCTGGCGTTAGACAGTCAAACCAATCAGTTTCTTCATGTTTACAACTGTGCTCACAGCTGCCACCCTCTGTACTCTGTAGATGAACGCGTAATTACCCCCATGTTGACTGGAGTCAGAGTTTTTTTGTTTGTTTGGGTTTTGGGTGTTTGTTGTTGGTTTTTTTTGGTTTTTTTTTTTTTGGGGGGGGGGGGGGGGGGGTAAAATCGTTATTACTCAGTCAGTGACCTTTGGTACTGTCGTTCCTTGCTGACCAGACTTGCAATGAGGTGATTGTGCTGAAGAGTGTAGTAACCCAAGCTTGGCACGCACACACACACGCACACGCACCGCGCGCGGGCGCACGCACACGCGTGCGAGTGTGTGTAATAAAATAATAATAATAATAATAATAATATAATACATGGAATTTGTATAGCGCTATATCTTGCAGAAAACAACAATTCAAAAAAAGCTTGTTGTTTGCGTGCATGCTCTCTCTCTCTCTCTCTCTCTCTCTCTCTCTCTCTCTCTCTCTCTCTCTCTCTCTCTCTCTCTCTCTCTCTCACACACACACACACACACACACACACACACACACACACCCGACAATCTCTCTCTCTCTCACACACCCACACACACACACACACACACACACACACACACACACACACACACACACATTCGATCGCACATCATTAAAAAAAAAAGAAAAAATAATATATACACTATAGCATGGGGGATTAACATGTGTACTTGTAACCTATGCTCTTAACATTCACGCGCTCCTCGAAAACACACCGCACACGCGCGACCTACTTGTACTATGAAGAAAATGGAATCAATCAAACTAAAAAGCTGACCTTGATATACATGCACACAAGTCAACGTGTCGACATCAGCCACACGTAGCTTACCTTTACTTCTCTCCAGCAACCTTCAACCCCCTCACCACCCCCAGTTTCACACCCACCACCTCAGACTACTAACACCTGAGGCCCACCAACCACCCACCTCCCCACTACTACACTAACTACGATTCATTCCCTCAATCCTCTCCCTCCTCCCTCCCCTCCAGACCCCACCCATACCAGTACAGAGAAATGGAAGCCTCCCTTTCAGTTCTTTGGGGCCCCCCACCCCACCATAGCAACAACCCACCCCCACCCCCTTCCTCCCTTTCCCACCCGTGCTGGGTGCATACTCAATCCATCTCATGTCGGGTCTAGTATGACGTCACTGGTAATATCAACATTTTTTCGCCTTCGTGTACAGAAAAGCTGACCTCTGGTCGGGTTGGAAAAGTAGAAAAAAAAAAAGTCGAGTTCATGCATGTGTGCTTTTGTAGCAGAAGAGACAAAAACTATACTTCTTTTCCTCCCCGAATCCAAAAAAAAAAATGCTGGTGACGTCATATTTAAACTGACCTGAGAGGCATTGAACATACGCCACACTTACTAACTACCTGAGACGAGCGATATTCTCCTCCCAGCTTCCCCCCCCCCCCCCCCCCCCAACCTCCTTCTCCATCTACCTTTTTCACAGCATCAGCAGTATCAGCAGTGACTGACGCAGCAGCAGCAGCAGCAGAATCCGACACTGCCAGCAATGATGGCACGTAATGTGAGTTCCTTCCACGCTTCTTTTACAAGGTTGCTGTGCTGCGCTGCATGTGCTGTGTGCTGCTGCTGCTGCTACGGCTACTGCGAATTTCAGTTTGTTTGTTGGTTTCTTTCTCTGTATGAAGAAATGGTTCTTTCGTTTCGTGCGTGCGTGCGTGCGTGCGTGCGTGCGTGCGTGCGTGCGTGTGTGTGTGTGTGTGTGTGTGTGTGAACCCAAGTTGTATGTTTCTGGCTATGTGTGTGTGTGTGTGTGCGCGTGCGTGCGTGCGTGCGAGCGTGAGTGTGTGTGTGTGTGTGTGTGTGTGTGTGTGTGTGTGTGTGTGTGTTGCTCGAAGGGGAGGGGAGGGGAAGGGGCGGACTGGGGCATTGGACTAATGATGGACAGTTTGATCTCAAGGGCCCTGTGTGGTTTTCTGGCAAAAAAAACAAACAAAAATTCAACGTTTGTTTTATGTTGGTTTTTTAAAATTCAGTTCTCCCTTCCCACCTGATGCTCTTTGGCTCCAACACACACACACACACACACACACACACACACACACACACACACACACACACACACACACACACACACATACACACCACACACACACACACACTTTTCCTAGGAAAGTAGAACAGTGATGGCTGGTGGCATGGCTTACAACTGTGGTGAACATACCCAGCATGCCTCATGCTACCAGGAGAGGAACGGTCTTAGCCTGGGTGAAAAATAATGTCAGTGCAGTGTCCCAGCCACTTCTAACAGACAATCAAAGGGAGGGCACCGGAGGTCATAGACTGGCTCTTGTGAAGGTCAAATATCAAATTCTCTGAGATTTTCCCCCCCAGAAAAATGTCACGGTTTACGTGTTTGAGATTAATATTATGTGTGGGCGGGATAGCGCAGTGGTTAAAGAGCATTAATGTGTGTCTGTGCACTGTAAGCTTAACTCCCAGCGAGGTTCAGTTTCTCTGTTTACCTTGCTTTCCCATCCTTATATCTACCTCAGTGTATTCATTCATTGGCCTGTATGCATACGTGCCGCCCTATCTTAATATCACAGTGGTTGCTTTAAATACTGATATTTCTGGGAAAATTCAGAATACCGATTTCATCTCCATAACTCCAAAACAAGTCTACTGAATTTTGGAAACTGACTCAGTATCAATCTAATCTCTGCAACTCAGTGCACACACACACACACACACACACACACACCACACACACACACACACACACACACACACACACACACACACACACCCGCGCGCGCACACGCACATACACACACGAGAGAGAGAGAGAGAGAGAGAGAGAGAGAGAGAGAGAGAGAGAGAGAGAGAGAGAGAGAAGAGAGACAGAGAGACAGAGAGACAGAGAAGAGAAGAGACAGAGAGAGATTCATCCTTTCAGCTGGCTACAAAGAACTCGGCATCTCTGCTATACAGGGGAACGGGGAACAGCTATTACAGAGGCGCAGCGCTACTGCTTCTGGTCATAAAGCAGACAGCGATAATCAGGTCATATCATTAATGCTCTTTAGTCCCTTACTACGACAAAGCGACGCAGATTTCAAAGAAGCTTGCAGGAAGCAAATAGGACCCCCCTCCCCCCCCGTTACAGTGACCCCCCCCTCCCCCCCCCCCAGGCTATATACATAAGCACATGTAGCCTATGCTGAATAGTGCTGTATTCTAGAAGTAGGAAGTAAAGCCTGAACAACCAATTATTATTAACACACTTCCCCAGTGAATATGAAGAAAATGTATGCTTCTCTCTCTTAAAAAAGACTATCAAAGAGAGAGAGAGAGAGAGAGAGAGAGAGAGAGAGAGAGAGAGAGAGAGAGAGAGAGAGAGAGAGAGAGAGAGAGTAGACAAGCGAGCAAACGAAGTAGACAAGCGAACAAACGCACAAACAACAAACACAAGAGTTTACAGAAATTGCTTTGTTGTCTAAATATCACGTCAGCAATATTCTCTCTCTCTCTCTCTTTCTCTCTCTCTCTCTCTCTCTCTCTCTCTCTCTCTCTCTCTCTCTCTCTCTCTCTCTCTCTCTCCTCTCTCTCTCTCTCTCTCTCTCTGTGATAGCCTAGTGGTCAGAACATTGCGCTCGCAATTTGACGACCCAGGTTCGAGTCCGGTCGAGGAGATTTTCTCCTGGAGTTAACATCAGTGCTGACTCCACTCTCCCCAAAGTCCTTCGGATGAGACTTTAATCCGAGGCCCCGTGTGCGAACGCACGCAGAACATCTTGCGCACATGTTAAATCCTGTTCCGCTTTTCGTAAGAGTAGGTCATCGTGTGCCGGTGGGAACAGATGACATTTACAAAACTGCATACACACGGGGACTGGACGTAAAAAAATACGTGAGTGCTTATTCCATTATCCTCGATATAAAAGAATAAATCAAATAAAATAAATATAGGCAGCTATATTCGGACTTCGGAATTCTTTTTTTCCTAGTCACATGAAAGTACAGACTGCTCTGTTAAAACTTATCATCATGACTGAAGACACTGGCAGAATAACCTTTGAAAGCACAACAACATTTCAATGCATGCCTAGGCATTAACTAGCTACCTTTCACCAATTCACAGACAAAGCTTTGGGCTTGAGCCAGCAAATAATGTGACCTGCACAAACGAACACTGTTACACCACACCAACGAAAACAAAACAGACAACATACATCCCCATTTTCGTTTTTCCACATCGTAATTTACCTAAAGTGAATTAAAACGTTTACCAAAGAACAGGTGCTTCTGTCCTTCCCCATTCCCCCCACTTTAACGAAAAGAAAAAGAAAAAACCCTGTCACTTTTTTTTTTACTCGACGCGTACGTGATCAATTAGTGTGTGTGTGTTATGAGGAGTACAGAAAGGGTGTCGAACAATAACCTGATTCTGCCGAGCTTGTTTTCATTAACTCCCCTGTCTGTGTACCAGGTGGCGTGCATGTGAGAACGGTCCAATCAGCATTGAAGGAACAGATTGATGGACGAATAAATCAGAGGGCGGATTGATTGGCAGAGCGGAGTTATGAAATAATCAGAGGACGCTCTCATGTAATCTGTCTTGACTGTCAGCGTTTCTCAGGGCTGGTAGAAGTAAGCCTAGAGGTGGTTGTTTGTTCGTTTGTTTGTTTTTCTTCCTCGACTAGTTCTCAGAGGATGAGAGTTTGCGTACGATATGGTTTTGTCTACCATTAAGGTAGCGGCAGTCCGACTTCGGGAATAACATGTGTGGTGTTTTCTTACACCAGTTACTACTCTAGGTTCATACCCAAACGTTCTCAGCATCAGATACTAGACTGAACACCGTCTAAAGTTTCACATATTTATTTTACGTCAATCTTCCATGTGGGTGAGTTGCCAACTGGTTGGAACCGGAACCCTGAGTTCCCCGTATGTTGGTCATAATTACCGAACGGACGCGATACAAACAAAAGGCCGTAAACGAACCACGCTACAACATGTAATTTAATCAAAATACAATACTAGAGTGTAAAAGTAAAGTAATATTGTGGCGGGATAGCTAAGTCGTCAGAGCGCTCCCTTTCCCCAAGTCGAGTGAAGCAGCGTCGAGCTCGGTTACCAACTGGATAGGTGACCGTTTGCGCTCCTTGGCTTCAGTACAGTCCCCCCAGTTCACCCAGCTGTAAGTGGGTACCTGCCCTCTTTAGGGTCAGGGAAGGTAAAGCAGCAAGGGAGAGGAGATGGGTGCCGCCCTCAACATGCTGGCCTCTAGAGAAGCTGAAGTCTCTGATGCCTCGCTCCCCTACGACCGCCTAGGCTGTGGGACACCTTTACCGTTACCTTTTAGTTATCAGAGGACGAGAGTTTGCGTACGAGACGGTTTTGTCCCCCATTAAGGTAGCGGCAGTCCGACTTCGGGGATAACATGTAAATAGGATACTAGAGCGTATGCGTTTAAAAAAAAAAGTCAGTTTGCTGTGTTGATAATGGTTTTCTTGTTGCTAACTAGATTTAGGTCTTCGAATACACGAACTTGGTCCAAATGTAACAGAACATCATTTCTAAACAGCTCAGCATATAGTTTTCTATCAACACGCTTGAAAACACGACCCAGAATAATGGCAATAAAAAGATTATAAAAATAGAAACTCCATCGAAACTGCAAACGTAAAACAAGCACACCCCAACTTACAGAGGGAAATCTGCTATTTAAACACCCAATTCGCTCCCTCAGAAAGACATTAAGAATGGTCAGATTTGGAAGATGTTTCGTTTATCTTGTGATTTGCAGTCTGCGCATTGGCAGCCCACCTATTCAGGAAAGAGAAGGTCAGTTTCCACAGGAAGTTTCCAGACCCAGGGAGGAGTTTTTATCTTGTTTTGCCTGTCCACTCAAGGATAACAACCACTTTACGACACACCTTCCATTCCCACCGGCACACCATGGCCTACTCTTCCGAAAGGCAGACAGGACGTGCATTAGCGTGTGTGCAATATGTTCTGCATGCGTTTGTGCACTTGACCTCGGCTTGTAGTGTCATCTGGAGCACTCTTGGGGGAGTGAAGTCGGTACTGATTTTGTGTGTTGTGTGTGTGTGTGTGTGTGTGTGTGTGTGTGTGTGTGTGTGTGTGTGTGTGTGTTGTTGTTTTTGTTTTTTGTTTTTTTAGTCGGCACTGATTTACATCCGGGGCAAAAATCCTCGTGGTAGCTCTAACCCAGGCCGTCAAATCGCAAGTTCAACGTTGTAACCACCGGACTATCGATATCCCCCCCCCCCTCCCCACGGTATAACTGTAACATCTGCATTTCAACAGATGCGCTTTAGAATAATATCAAGGTTATACTGTACGTAAACAATATGAGAATATCAAGGTTATTATCTACATAAACAAAGGAAGAATATCAAGGTTATACTTACGTAAACAATAGAAGAATATCAAGGTTATTATCTACATGAAACAATGGAAGAATATCAAGGTTATAGTCTACATAGACAATGGCAATTATTGAATAAATCGTGTACAATATCAAATTATCATTTCAAAAGACTAGTAACTTTGTTTCAAACTATTTCTTGCTTGCTTGCTCTGAGTTCATCAACTATTTATAGACCTACTATGAGAGAGAGAGAGAGAGAGAGAGGAGAGAGAGAGAGAGAGAGAGAGAGAGAGAGAGAGAGAGAGAGAGAGAGAGAGCTTCATTTCGACGACAATCATTACGGATATTGAAGCCCTGACTGATGTGTGTTTTAACTTCCAGTACTTACCGTCTGCTTTCATGACCGACTCCAAAACAGAAAAGAGTCCAATCAAGAGGCGGTAACTGTGGTGTTACCGAACATCCTGTGTAGACTTGTGGAACAGTCGATAGCCTGTGAAGTGTTCGGTAAACAACCGACCGTTTTGTTACATAGAGTGGTGGCCTGTAAGGCACTTACAGAGGACAGAGAAATATAGACAGACAGGCTGGCAGACTGTAGTACTGTACTATAGTCGGACTTATACAAGCTGTACAATGATTTTACTCTCTATAGACTCGACAAACTCTGGTACAATGGATACCCTTTTTTTCTCACAGATGGCTTAGCCTAGCCGTCTGTGCACACCCATGAACACAAAAACACCCTTCATAGGCTGTACATACAACACACACACACACAGCACACACCACACACACCACACACACACACACACACACACACACACGAAGTGAAAAGAGTTGGCCATTGTGTACTGGTGGGAACAGATAACAAAATTTACAAAACTGCATACACACGGGGATTGGATGTAAAAAAAAGCACATAAGTGCTTATTCTATTATCCTGGATATAAAAGAAATAATAAAAAAAGACTTTAAATCAAAGAACACATCCACCCACCCACACGCGTCCGCGCGCGCACGCACGCACGCACACACACACACACAACACACACAGAGCATATATTTTCTATCACACGTGACAAATCATTTATGCACTGAAACTCACGCAGACACATATGTACACATACTAGCTTATTCTGTGTGTTTGTGTCTATGTCTGGGCAAGGGCCAGGATGAAAAAAGTATGTGAATGCTTATCTGTCACCTTTGAAACATTAATAAAAGATCATTCATTCATTCATTCATTCATTCATTCATTCATTCATTCATTCATCATTCATTCATCATCTATCTATCTATCTATCTATCTATTATCTATCTATCTATCTATCTATCTTATCTATCTATCTATCTATCTATCTATCTATCTATCTATCTATCTATCTATCTATCTATCTCATAGGCTGGACAGACAAAATCTTCAAAATTAGGCCTAGAGCAGTGACAGAAATTTCCATTGAAGAGTCAGTCACCTCAAAGCCACACAGAGGAATCCAATCTCTGACAGTTAAAACTGGAGAGAGAAAAAAACAGAAGAGTCCACTGAACTGCGTAGTTGTGGAGCAGAGAGAGGGAGACAGCTGGCAAGGGAAGGGGGGGGGGGGGGGGTGCAAGAAGAGAAGAAACAATAGACAGAACTGTTAGGCTAAAGAGAAGACTGTTATAATAGTAAACGAAACAAAAAAAGAAAAAAAAAACAGAAAAAGAAAAATTAAAAAAGTAAAAGGGTAAAGGGTAAACGTGACACACCTGAAAATCTTCCTTCTCTCTTGACAAATATGACCAGCTGCCTTGAAGACATCCAACACTGGATGATACAAAACAAATTACAACTAAATGCAGATAAAACCGAAGCCATGCTCGTAGGCACCAAACACAAACTCTCCTCCATTCCAACAACTTCAATTGAATTCGGCAACACGTCAGTTCCGCTATCCACTTCTGTGAAGTATCTAGGAGTCGTTGTCGACAACACTCTCTCCATGCAAAAATTCATTACCCAAACCTGTCAGTCATGCTACTATCAACTACGGCGTATTAGCGCAATTCGAAAGTACCTGTCCACTGATGCAACATCCAAACTCGTCACTTCTCTTATTCTCTCACGTCTGGACTATTGCAATTCTCTTTTGGCTGGTCTGCCAGCATCATCCATCCACTCCCTTCAACGTATACAAAACTCTGCAGCTCGTCTGGTCCTCAGAAAGAAAAAATCTGAGCACATTACCCCTTTCTTGCAATCTCTCCATTGGCTGCCCATACCACAGAGAGTAAACTACAAGATCAATACCCTCTGTTACAAATGTCTCCACAATACTGCACCCTCCTACCTCTGTGAATGTCTTCACTTGTACACACCTTCTCGCTCCCTCCGCTCGTCGGCAGATACTTTGTCCTTAAGAATACCCAGATTCAACCTATCTACCGTCGGCCGCCGCTCTTTCTCTGTTTCTGGTCCATCGATCTGGAACGACCTTCCTCTCTCCCTCCAGCAAAAGCCTACTTATGACATTTTCAAATCCAACCTCAAGACACACTTATTTCAAACCTAAGTTTCTCTCCTTACGCTTCAATCTCTTACCTGTCCCTACCTTCAACATCCACCCGCCAAAGTGCATAACGTTTGTAGGTGTGTGTGTGCGCGCGCGTGCTGCGTGCGTGCGTGCGTGTGTGTGTGTATATTTGAAATTGTTAAAACTGTAGATTGTTGGTGATTGTGTGTTGTGTTGGTCGAATGCAAGCGCTTTGATTTGTTTTTGCAAGATATAGCGTAAGACAAATTCCATGTATTATTATTATTATTATTATTATTATTATTATTATTATTATTATTATTATCATCATCATTATCATTATTATTATTATTATTATTATTATTATTATTATTATTATTAAACGTGTCCCCTTAATCTCTGAGGTCTTTGGGAAGCGAGGTGTCAGAGACCTCAGCTTCTCCAGGGGCCAGCATATTGAGGGCAGTGCCCATTTCCTCTCCCTGTTGCTTTACTTCCCTGACCTGACCCTAAAGAGGGCAGGACTCCATTGACAGCTGGGTGAACTATACTGAAGCCAAGGCGCACGAAGGTCACTCTTCCAGGAAGTAACCACGATCCATGGTGCTTAGCATTAGCTGGTTGGGGGGGGGGGGGGGGGGGGGGGAGCGAGCGAGCAAGAGAGAGCTGTCACAGATACTTCCATTATTCCTTTATCATAGATATCATAGCTGTTATCATAGCTGTTATCATAGCTGTTATCATAGCTGTTATCATAGCTGCTTTATCATAGCTGTAGTTCATAGCTGTTATCAAGGACGGTGGCAGGATGGTTAAGACGTTCGCCTGCCAATATGTAAATCGTGAGTTTCTGGGTTCGTACCTAGCCTCACCCTTTCTTCCCAGTTTGACGAAAAAATCGAACTGAATGTCAAAGTCATTCGGATGAGACTCGAAACCGAGGCCCCGTGTGCGAATGCACGCAGAACATCTTGCGCACACGTTAAAACCCCGTTCCACCTTTCGGAAGAGTAGGCCATCGTGTGCCGGTAGGAGCGGATGACAAAATTATAACAAACCAGCATGCACACAGGTGTCGTGTTTAGACACCATCCCTGAGGAAAAATCGGGGAGTTGGAGTCCCAGAGCGGCTCGGGGCTGTAGGTATATGGCAACGTTCTGGTGGCTCCTGCGACGGTACTGGAACCATTCGTATCGGTCAATGCCCTTCCAATGGATCATTCCAGCGGAGAGGGGGGGTCTGCTGCATGGGTAACAGCTTGCCCTCCATACATACTTGCCCAGGCTTTGCGCTCTAAAGACTAGAGCGCAACTCCATAGTCTTCCGAGACTGATGAGTGCCTACTACTACTACTACTATCATAGCTATCATAGCTGTTATCATAGCTGTTCACTCACTCACTCACTCAGTCCCATGTCCCAAAGGACGTAGGGGGGACATGAGAGAAGACGCAACAGAGATCTTTTTCCATGCTTCACGATCCTGTGTGGCTAGTAGGAGGTGTTGCAGGGGTTGGGCGGTCCAGTCTTTGATGTTGTCAACCCATGATTTCTTTTGGCGGCCTCTTCTTCTCTTGCCCTCGACTGTTCCTTGCAGGATGGTTTTTGCTAGGGTGTTGTGTCTTGTGGTGTGACCAAACCACATCAGCTTTCTCCTCTTTATGGTGGAGAGCAAAGGCTCTTGGGGGCCCACACGCTTTTTGATTTCTTCTTTCACATAGTTATTGGTCTTGTGTTCTTTGTATGATATATTTGAGGAGTCTTCTGTGGCACTTGTTCTCGAATGCTTGGATTCTCCTCTCTAACTCTGCTGTCAGAGTCCATGATTCACAGCCATATAGGAGGATAGATATCACGAGGGATTTGTAAAGGTGGTATTTGGTGCAGAAGCTGATGTTGTTGCTTCTGATGATCTTCTCGAGTCTGACTAGAGCACACCATATATAGAGCTGTTACCATAGCTGTTATCATAGCTGTTATCATAGCTGTTATCATCATAGCTGTCATAGCTGTTATCATAGCTATCATAGCTGTTATCATAGCTGTTATCATAGCTGTTATCATAGCTGTTATCATAGCTGTTATAGCTATCATAGCTGCTATCATAGCTATCATTGCTGTTATCATAGCTGTTATCATAGCTGTTATCATAGCTGTTATCATAGCGGTCATCATAGGTGTTATCATAGCTGTCATAGCTGTTGTCATAGCTGTTATCATAGCTATCATAGCTGTTATCATAGCTATCATAGCTGTTATCATAGCTGTTATCATAGCTGTTATCATAGCTGTCATAGCTGTTATCATAGCTGTCATAGCTGTTATCATAGCTGTCATAGCTGCTATCATAGCTGTTATCATGGCTATCATTGCTATCTCAAGAGGAAAAGGAAGGGATGATTTATCACACCAGGTCATTTTCTACAGCTGGCTGAGGGCAGGGCACAACACAACAGACAGACTGAACAGCCCCATGTTTGACTTGCTCATAGAGAGGTGGGAACGGAATAGCTTAGTGGTCAGAACACTCACTTTCCCCAATCTAAAGTTAAGCAGCATAGAGCATGGTTACCAATTGGATGGGTGACCGTTTGCGCGCCTTGGCTTCAGTACAGTCCTCCTGTTCACCCAGCAGTAAACGGGTACATGCCCTCTTTAGGGTCAGGGAAGGTAAAGCAGCGAGGGAGAGGAGATGGGAGCCGCCCTCAATATGCTGGTCCCTGGAGAAGCTGAGGTCTCTAATACCTCGCTCCCCTACGACCGCCTAGGTACACCTTGAACTTTTTTAACATGTGCTATGGAGAGGTCTCAAATCTACCTATCTGCGAGGCTAGGAGAGGCTGGAGTCTAGTAAAACATACTGAAGTAGTATGATGCGGATGTTCATTTGTCTGTGTGTCACTGACCTTGGAAAGAAAGTGTCACCATGAAGTGTGCATTTCTCTTTGCTGTCATTTCCCTAAATACTGGAAATTCTTCTTCAAATGAACTGACAACTGAACAGTTTAACATGATTCAAGTCTGGTCTTACAGTTCTGTGATCTTGACTAGAAGCATTGCGCATTGTCTAACAACGGGTACATTGAGGAAAAGAAAAAAAATCGAAAAAAATTAAAAAAGGAGAAACAGATGAACAAGGTCACACACCCACTGACAGACCAGACAAACTCAGATGCCGGTGTCAGCATCAGACAGAGTCAGAGAGACAGACAGGCGGAGGGGAGGGGGGGGGAGACAAGGCGATGTTTATTGCAGATCTCTAAACTGCTGCACCACACTGTGGGAAAATACCAACTTCAGGAATCCCCCCCTCTGCCCCCCCTCCTCCTCC
>CM060323.1:62078263-62088263 GCA_030674155.1 Stramonita haemastoma | reverse complement strand
GGAGGATATCTAGTTTAATGTAATCTTGAGGTGACAAGCTAGAAGATTTTAACAGTATGAGTTTAAGAGCTCTCTTGTGGATCCTTAAAAGAGGTTTTAAGTTGTTACCACTGCTTAAGTCATACAACGTTGAAGCATAATCAATGATAGATTGTATATGAGCATGATAAAATTGTTTACGAGCATTGAGATCTAAATAATGTTTAATTTTTGAAAGTTGATATACCTTTTGTGAGATTCGCTTGCATAGGCTGTCAATATGGGATGACCAGCTGAGATTGTTATCAATAATGACTCCCAATACTCGATGAGTGTTAACTTCACTGATAGCGTTATTACCAAGATAAATATGAGGCATGAGAAAAGAGATGTTTTGTCGCTTTTGTCGAGAAGTAATTGTCATGTATTTTGTTTTGTGTTCATTCAAAGACATATGGTTGAGCTCAGTCCACTTTAATAATTGATTGGCATTTTCTTGTAAAGAAATAACAAGTTGTTCCAAGTCAGGATGAGAGGCATGAATAGAAGTGTCATCAGCAAAAAGTTCACACTGGCCTTTTGTAATGAAAAGCGGCAGATCATTTATATAAAGAGAAAAAAGAAGAGGCCCGAGTACAGACCCTTGAGGGACACCAAACTTCTGGATAAGAAATCCAGACTCTTTTTTACCAAGAAAGACAGTATGGGTACGATCTGTTAGGAATGATTTTAGGAGAGATAAAGCACTGTCAGAAATGTTATATACAACCATTTTACGAAGTAAGAGGCTATGGTCAATGACATCAAAAGCCTTGGCAAAGTCAACAAACAATACCCCAGTGAACTTATTGTCATTTATGTTGTTTAGCCAGTCATCAACAAGGCTTATAAGAGCAGAGTGACAGGAGTGATTTTCACGAAATCCGAACTGATTAGGATGAAGTAGATTGTGCTTGGAAATGTGAGATTTAAGGCACTTCTGAATATGTTTTTCCAAAGGCTTTGAAAGAATGGATAAGATAGAAATGGGTCTATAATTTGAGGGATCAGTTTTATCACCAGATTTTGGCTTTTTTAAGAATATTAGGGAAGTAACATTTATCAATACAAAGGTTATATAAATATGTTAAGGAGTCAAAAATAATAGACGCACTGAGTTTTTAGAATTTTTCCGTCTAATTCATCAAGACCACGTGTGCATGTCTTTTTCAGATGCATGAGGTAAAAGTAAACTTCATGTACCGTTAAAGGAGGAATGATTAGTTTCGAAGTGATAGTTTTAGAACTGCAGAATTCTTTTAATAAAGCAAGTTCATTGGAATGAGATTTATCCACTTTTACTGTAGAAGAAGAAATATTAGCAAAATGAAAGTTTAATGAATCGGCAGTAACACCTGTGATGTCAACTGGCATCTTTTCAGTTCTTTTTCCGGTAAGAGAATTTATGGCTTTCCAAATCTTTTGGGGGTTTTTGTTTGAGTTATCTGAAAGAAGATCTCGAAAATAGAGAGAGAGAGAGAGGGAGAGAGATTTATTTATTCTTTTATATCGAGGATAATGGGATAAGCACTCTTGTGCTTTTTTACATCCAGTCCCCGTGTGTATGCAGTTTTATAAATGTGATCTGTTCCCACCGGCACACGATGGCCTACTCTTACGAAAAGCGGAACAGGGTTTAACGTGTGCGCAAGATGTTTTGCGCACACGTTATATATATATATATATATATATATATATAGAGAGAGAGAGAGAGAGAGAGAGAGAGAGAGAGAGAGAGAGAGAGAGAGAGAGAGAGAGAGAGAGAGAGAGAGAGCAAGCAATGCCCACCAGACTAAGGAGATACAGCTAAGGTTGGTCACAAGGGTCCGGACAGCATTACCAGGCAGTGGAGGTGGGTGAGACAAGACAGGCCTGGTACCTGGCTGCAGCAGCAGCAGTGATGAGGCCACTGCCCCCATTGATCCTATCATCCCGTTCAGCCCCTAGGCGCCAGAGGTTCTGCCTGGCTTCACTCTGATGGAGACACAACAACCCCGATGTCCTCCTTGAGTTGTCGTTTTGGTACACTAGCCAGCGCCCCGTGGCAGCTGATTTATAGTTTGGTTTGTGTGTGGGGTGTGTGTGTGTGTGTGTGTGTGTGTGTGTGTGTGTGTGTGTGTGTGTGTGTGTGTGTGTGTGTGTGTGTGTGTGTGTGTGTGTTTCGGGTTGTGATTTCATTTTTTGGTGGTTGGTATATTTCTGATTGTAATGTTACGTTCAGTGTAGTTCATTTCAGTGTTGTTCATTTCAGTGTAGCCCAGTTCAGTGATTTTTTTGGGTTTAGTTTTCTTTATCGAAGTGTCGCTGCGAGTGGTAAAAGGGTAAAGGTAAAGGTGTTCCATAACCTATATGGTCGTAGGGGAGCGAGGCATCAAAGACCTCAGCTTCTCCAGGGGCCAGCATATTGAGGGTGGCGCCCATCTCCTCTCCCTCGCTGTTTTACTTTCCCTGTTCTTAAAGAGGGCAGGTATCCGCTGACAGCTGGGTGAATTGGGGGACTGTACTGAAGCCAAGGCGCGCAAACAGTCACCCATCCAGTTGGTAACTACGCTCGATGCTGCTTAACCTAGGCTAGGGGAAAGCAAGTGCCCTGACCACTGAGAGTTTGTCATCCTTTCCTACCGGCACGCAGTGGCCTACTCTTCCCAAAGGCAGAGCAGGTTTTAAACGTGTGTGCAAGATGTTCTGTGTGTATTTGCACACGGGGCCTCGGTTTATAGTCTCATCGGAAGGACTTTGACATTCAGTTCGATTTTCTCGTCAAAATTTGGAAGAAAGGGCTAGGCTTGGAATCGAACCCAGGACCTCACGGTTTACTTGTCAAGCAGGTGAACGTCTTAACCATCCTGCCATCTTCCTTCTTTGTGTTGAGTTTAAAAAAACGAAGCAAACAGAGAAAGAAAGACATTCTAACAAAGCCACAGTGTAACCAAGTACTGTGGTTTGTTCCCTGAGACCTGAAAAGGTTATGGGGTTTTTTTTGTGTGTGTTTTTGTTGTTGAGGTCTTGAGTTTAAAATCATTACATTTAAATTTCTAGATATTGATGGTATTTGTTAATATATTTAGTGAGGTTAAAAATATCACCGTCTGAAATAGATAATTCTTTGCGTGACAGTGATTATTCTGGTTTTAGCTTATCATTCATGTTTAGAATCGTCGTCAAACAGTCTTACAAATGTGTGTTTTATTTTCAGCGTTTACGACTGAGATAGATTACTTTTTATTATTAACCTTTTGCATACTCAGACTACAGGCCTACTACTTTCAAGCTTGTGTAAGCAGTCATGCTAGCGTATATCTTTTGTTGTGTGTGTGTGTGTGTGTGTGTGTGTGTGTGTGTGTGTGTGTGTGTGTGTGTGTGTGTGTGTGTGTTAGCTCGTTTCTTTGTTTTGGTCTAACCTTTAACGACTACTGATGACGACAATCTATGCAGGTAGTTAGACGTTCTTTTGTAGATTCCTGAGATCGCATTTTTAATCAATTCCTTCTTATATTGTCATTTTGATTAAAGCCCAGTTCTGCTGGCGTTTTCTTCCTCTCGTGTGTGTGTGTGTGTGTGTGTGTGTGTGTGTGTGTGTGTGTGTGTGTGTGTGTGTGTGTGTGTGTGTGTGTGTGGCGCGCGCGTGCGCGCGTGTGCGTGCAAGCATATGTAATTTAAGTTTTTGTTGATGTTGGTGGTTGTTGTTGTGTGTGTGTGGTGGGGGGAGGGGGGTATGTAATGCGCCGGTATATTTGGGAGCGACAGGTCTATGTGTAAGCACTTTGAACTTTTTCTCAGGAAAGTGGGACAGGTAAATATTTGGTATCGATGTTATCTTTTATAGGAGATTCTCTGTGTCTCTGTCTGTCTGCTTTGACGATCTCTCTCTCTTTAAAAAAAAAATCTAGTTTAAATATTTTGCTTGTGCTTAAGTGTTGTTTTTGTCTGTCTTTTCCCATGAGGGTTGGATGAAGAAAAAGTCATTGAACTGAATCTATTACCTACACATGGTAAAGTTTCGTTTCTGTCTCTGTCTTTGTGCCTGTCTGTCTCTGTCGAGAGTTTCGATTTGCATTACTTATGGCCTCCAAACATGAACAAACAGTTAGAAATTTGTCAATCTTTTTTTTAGAAGGCTTTTAAATTACGTTCAATATTGTTGTCTTGAATTATCAATTGGCCTATTGATTTATATATTTTTTTGATGATTGTATGCGTACATATGTAACTTTAATGCTCTTGTGTGTTTGTTGTATACACCCTTTCATGAGGGGCAATGGCCTATACATGATTAAATTATCCGAATCTCTCTCTCTCTCTCTCTCTCTCTCTCTCTCTCTCTCTCTCTCTCTCTCTCTCTCTCTCTCTCTCTCTCTCTCTCTCTCTCTCTAATAAGATAATGTCCTTATTCCTTTATGTTGTTTGGTACTGCATATAGTTTTACTGTTTAGTATCTTTTTATCTTGATGTTTTCCCTGAAAAGGGCGGGGACTGGATGTAAAAAAAGCACATGAGTGCTTATCTATTATCCTCGAATAAAAGAATTTTGCCTTTGCCTTGCCTTGCCTTGCCTCTCTCTCTCTCTCTCTCTCTCTCTCTCTCTCTCTCTCTCTCTCTCTCTCTCTCCTCTCTCTCTTCTCTCTCTCTCTCTCTCTCTCTCTCTCTCTCCTCTCTCTCTCTCTCTCTCTCTCTCTCTCTCTTCCATCTTCTCGCATTTTCAAGTACAAAGGTATAGGTCATACAAAGTAGATAATTAATTTTCTTAAAACTCTTACCAGATTTTTTTTTTCGGGTGGGGGGGGGGGGGGGGGGGGCATTTTCTTGAAAGCAGATGCCAGAGAACCAGAAGCAGTCCGGATCACATTTAACATTCACTGAAAAAAACAAACCCCCATCCTAAAAAAAGAAAACACCCCCCCAAAAAATGATAATGAAGTCAAGGACGGCAACCTCTCTGAGGGTTTAATTATCGTCTGTGTTTGAGTGCACAATTTTCAAGCCCTGTGTAAATCTCTAAACATCTTTGTGGAAATTCTCTCCCCCCTTCCAGTTTATTTCTCAGAAATTCGCATATATTCAGGTAGTTCATGCAGTTTTTGTTTGTTTCTTTCAGGGGAAGGGGGGAGGGTTGGTTTGGGATTTTTTCATGTGTGCTTTTCTGAACAAAATCGGGTTTTTCAGCGTATACGTGTTGGGTCGGTGTGATCTTCGTGTATTCTACATGTTTTGTCTTTGCATGCAAGTGCACCCATGAACATACGCAGACAGAGGGACAGACATGCAGGCAGGCAGGCAGGCAGGCAGACAGGCAGGCGGGCAGGCAGAGACAGGCAGGCAGGCAGGCAGACAGAGAGGCACACAGAAACAGATAAGACAGGCAGACAGACAGACAGACAGATAGATATAGGCAGGCAGGCAGGAAAACCAGCACTCACACAGACGGAACAGGCACACTAGCATGCTATGCAAGTTTGTATGAACGTGAAGCGATGCGCAATGAGTAACGCCTCGTAAACTAGGTCGTAGTTTACGCCTTGCTGCTGAGCTTGCGACTGCTGGAATTTTGTCCTGTTTTTGGTGCTGTTATTTTGCAGTTGTTGTAATTACACTATAATTATTATCATCAGCAGCAGCAGCATCACCATCATCATCTTCATCAGTATCATCACCATCACCACCACCATCATCTTCATCATCAGCATCAGCAAGCATCATCATCAGCATCATCATCATCAGCAGCAGCAGCAGCAGCAGCTTCAGCAAGCATCATCATCATCATCATCATCATCATCACAGCAGCAGCAGCAGCAGCAGCACAGCAGCTTCAGCAAGCATCATCATTATCATGATACTGCTTCTCGGTAATGCTTGCGTTGTTAACATTTCCCAGTTATTTTTTATCATCATCATCATCATCATGATTATTATTATTATCATTATTTCCAGTTATCCTACTGCTACTATGCTTGTACTGGTAGGCCTATTGCTGCTGCTACTGCTGCTGCTGCTGCTGTTACTATCGTTCTTCTTTCTGTTACATTGTAGATCTGTTTGTTGTTGCATCGACTGCCATTTCCCGTTTTTCTTTCTTTTTGTTTGTGTGTCCCAGTTAAAAACACTTACACACACACACACACACACACACACACACACACACACACACACACACACACACACACACACACACACACACACACACTCTCTTTACACATGCTTTCACTGGCAAACACATAGACTGTCACACATACAGACACAGACAAACAAACACACAGAACAAAAAGTCCTGCAAGATAAATCGCAAAGAAACTAGCGCAAGTCAAAGAGTATGTGGAGAGAGAGACAGAGACGGAGAGAGACACAGAGACGGAGAGAGACAGAGACAGAGACACAAAGACATAGACAGAGAGAGACAGAGAGAGAGAGAGACAGAGAGGATGACAATGATTGTGATAGTGAGTTAATGAATTATCCAAAAGATGATACCAAAGAAGAAAGAGAAGAAATGACGCCAGTTTAGAGGACGAAGAAGCTGAAGAAAAAGAAAGAAAACATGAAAAAAGCAGAAAATGAAAAAAAAAACGCAAATAAGGAGAAGGGCGAGGGAAAAGAGGAAAATAGTAGGGGGAGGGGAGGAAATGAATCAGAGAAGAAGAGGAAAGGGAGGAAGGATTAGGAGGATGGAGATGGGAAGGGGAGAAGAAAATATAAGGAAGGAGGAGGAAAAGGATTTTTTTTAAAAGCGGAATTCAAAGAGGTGCAATAAGATGGAGAAAAGAAAGGTATGCAGAAGAGGAGGAGGAGGGGAAGGAGAAGGAGGAGAAGAAGATGAATGAGAAGAAGAAGAGGAGGAGAGGAGGAGGAGAGGAAGAAGAAGAAGGAGAAGAAGAAGAGGAGGAGAGGAGGAGGAGAGGAAGAAGAAGGAGAAGAAAGAGAAGGAGAAGAAGAAGATGACGGAGAAGAAGAAGAAGGAGGAGAAGAAGAAGGAAAGAAGAAGGAATATAAAGAGAAGAAGGAAAGAGAAGAAGAAGAAGGAGAGGAAGGAGAAGAAGAAGAAGGAAAGAAGAAGAAGGAGAAGAAGAAGAAGAAAAAAAACAAGAAGAAGAACAAGAAGAAAATAGCAACAACAACAACAAGAAGGAGGAGGAAGTAGATGAGAAGAAGGAGGAACAGGAGGGGGAGAAAGAGAAAAGTAGGCCCCAGTTCTGTGTGAGAGTGTGTGTGTCAGGAAGATGCTAAACATTCAGACTGATGATAGAATCTTTTCTGGCGACTCCTTCTCTCAGAGCAGACTTCACAATATCTGATTCCACACACAACAGCTTTTATAGCTGGCTGTCTCGCTGGCTGTCTGTCTGTCTGTCTGTCTGTCTGTCTATGTTTGTCTGCTTGTCTGTCTGTCTGTCTGCCTGCCTGCCTGCCTGTCCGCCTGCCTGTGTGTGTGTATGTATGTATGTATGTATGTATGTATGTATGTATGTATGTATGTATGTATGTATGTATGTATGTATGTATGTATGTAGTGTGTGTGTGTGTGTGTGTGTGTGTGTCTCTGTTGCTCTTTCTGTCTGTCTTCTGTCTGTCTCTCTTCTATCACATTCTCTCTGTGTCTCTGTCTCTGTCTTCTGTCTGTCTGCCTGTGTGTGTGTGTGTGTGTGTCTGTCTGTCTGTCTGTCTGTCTGTCTGTCTGTCTGTCTGTCTGTCTTTGTCTGTCCTGTGTGTGTGTCTTCTCTGTGTCTGTCTCGTCTTCTCGTCTGTCTGTCTGTCTGTCTGCTCTCTCTCTCTCTCTCTCTCTCGTCTCTCTTCTCTCTCTCTCTCTCTGCCTGTGTGTGTTTGTCTCTGTCTCTATGCCCCTCTCTCTCTCTCACAGTCTGTCTGTCTGTCTGGTGTGTCACAGCTGTACTTTGTACCGTATCTTCTTATCATTAATCATTAATTTGATCAGCAACTCCCTTCATGTATGGGCCAATGGTCTCTATGTGATTGATTTTTTTTAGAGTTTAGAGGCTCTCTATGTGTGTCTCTGTCTGTCTGTCTGTCTGTCTGTCTGTGTCGTCTGTCTGTCTGTCTGTCTGTCTGTCTGTCTGTCTGTCTTCTCTCTCTCTCTCTCTCTCTCTCTCTCTCTCTCTCTCTCCCCTCACACACACACACACACACACACACACACACACACACACACACACACACACACACCACACACACACCTACCATCACGTATCTATTGTTTTGTCAGTATTCTGTCTCCCTTTCTGTTTATATGTTTATTTTTTATTTTAGCTACTTACTTCTTCCCTTCATCTGTTGCACCCCCCCCCCCCTTTAATAAGAAAAAAAATTCTGTATCGCTTTCTCTGTATTTCGCGGTCTCACTCTTTCATTATTATGTATATCTGTTGCTCTCTGTGTCACTCTGGTGTGTGTGTGTGTGTGTGTGTGTGTGTGTGTGTGTGTGTGTGTGTGTGTGTGTGTGTGTGTGTGTGGTGTTTGTGTCTGTCTGTTTTTCTCTGTCTCTCTGTCTCTGTCTGTCTGTCTCTCCCTTCTCTCCCCGTCCCCCTCTCTCTTTCAGCGCGCACGCGCGCGCGCACACTGACACAAACGCTCCTTTGCCCCTTCGTTGATTACTAGAGAAAGATAGATAGACAGACAGATAGACAGACAGAGACGGACAGAACAGAGACAGACAGACAGACAGACAGACAGACAGAGACAGACAGACAGAGATGAAGACGAAGGAAGACAGCAGAAGAACAGCGCTGTAAACTGCTTCCGTCACTGTCAGCTAAACTGCCTGCTTGTCCTTCGTCACTTTCTTCTTCTCCCTGTATTCTTGTTATTTATTTTTTTAATTTTCTTATTGCTGTCTTTCAAAGAACGAGAACGATTCAGATTAAAGGGTATCGGTGATGGAGGAGGTGGGAGGGTCTGTGGGGGTGGGTGGGGGTGGTGATGGGGGTGGGGGTGGGAAGCTTGTGTTTTGAAGGAAAAGAATCGGTTAAAACTTCCTAGAGCACACCTGTCCTAGTCAGTATATAGGAGGAGGCCACCTTTTGAAACAACTTAATCTGTGGTACTATCGCAGTATCGGACTGGCATAAGCCGATTGTGTTTTATTTTTTTTATATTTCGAGGATAATGGAATAAGCACTCATGTGTTATTTTACATTCAGATCCTGTCCCGTTTACGTGCAGTTTTTGTAAATTTTGTCATCCGTTCCCACCGACACACAATGGCCTACTCTTCCGAAAAGTGGAAGGGTTTTAACGTGAGCGCAAGATGTTCTGAGTGATGTGTGTGTGTGTTGTGTGTGTGTGTGTGTGTGTGTGTGTGTGTGTGTGTGTGTGTGTGTGTGTGTGTGTGTGTGTGTGTGTGTGTAAGAGAGAATGAATAAGAGAGAGAGAGAGAGAGAGAGAGAGAGAGAGAGAGAGAGAGAGAGAGGAGAGAGAGAGAGAGAGAGAGAGAGAAAGGCAAGGCAAATTCTTTTATTCGAGGATAATAGATAAGCACTCGTGTGCTTTTTTACATCAGTCCCCGCCTTTTCAGGGATAACATTAAGATAGAAAAAAATAAAAATAATAGCCACAACTACACAACAACAATTATAATGATCCAAATACCAAAAGTAAGGAACCATACCAAGTATCAAACAGGAGAAGAAGAGAGAGAGAGAGAGAGAGAGAGAGAGAGAGAGAGAGAGAGAGAGAGAGAGAGAGAGAGAACATACGTACATACACACACCTACCAGCACAGATAGTAATGGATGGCTCAAGTTTTAGGGCTGTGTGTCTGGCTGTGTGTATTCATTACCCAACAGGGCAATGTGCATACCACGAAGATCAGGCCCAGTCTCATTAACCGATTGTGGTATGATCCTGGTAAAGAAAACTAGTCACAATCAAATTCGGTTGTTTAAAATTGATAAAAGGAAAAGCAAATCACACAGACACACTCGCACACGCGCGTGCGCGCGTTTGCACACGCACGCACGCGCATATGCACACACAT
>CM060323.1:62055763-62075763 GCA_030674155.1 Stramonita haemastoma | reverse complement strand
CTCTCTCTCCCACTCTCTCTCTCTCACCTATCCTTTTGCTCCTTATCCCTCCTCTTTCTTTTCTCGTAAGGACTGTTACAGATTGTAGCCATTACCTAAGCGCAAACCAATTAGAAGTAAAAGATTCAAACATTCACTGTAATGCAGTTTAACCCACCCTTAAAAACTCGGGGGAACGATTGTTTAGGTCATTTTGGTGGGTTTTTAAAACACTTGGCATTTCTTCCAGTCAGTCATTGCACTGCTTGTATGCTTATTCACTGTCAGACCGAAAACCTCTGTTAATTGATAAGGAGTCAGTGTTTCCAGCTTTGGTTTGTTTTTATGTTGGAGTCTATGTACGACGGGAAGCTCAGTGGTCAGAGCACTCGCCTTCTCCAAGCTAAGGCTAAACAGCATCGAGCGTGGTTACCAGTTGGATGGGTGACTGTTTGTGCTCCTTGGCTTCATTTCAGTCCCCCAGTTCACCCAGCTTTAAATGGGTACCTGTCCTATTTAGGGTTAGGCAAGGTAAAGCAGCAAGGGAGAGGAGATGGGCGCCGCCCTTCAATATGTGGCCCTAGAGAAGCTGAGGCCCTCTGATGCCTTGCTCCTCTACGACCACATAGGTTATGGGCACTTTACCTTTTGCCTTTACTTACGACAGAATTTTGTAACATGGTCGGTTTTTTTGTGTGGAAATCTGTAACCAAGTCAGTGTTTCATGCATTAGTCTGTTTTTATGTAATGAGTCGGTGTTTCATGCAGTGATTTTTTTGTAAGAGTCGTGTTTCATGCAGTGATTGTTTTATGTTGCAGATTGCTGGCAAAAAGAACCTCTGACACTTTCTGGCTGACACAGCCAACACTGAGGACACTGAGTTCCACTGAGCATCCTGTCACAGCCTTTGCCTCGACCTCAGTCTTCACAGGATTCGTTTTTCAATTCAGCGTACTCCGTCACCTACCTCTGGAAATACGGAATTCATCTTTAAAACTCATCAGTTGTGCACAACAAGTATTGAAAGTATATTGCTCCAGAGGAAAAGAGAGTTTTCTTCACCCTGTGCCAGCCATGGATTTAGATCGTAAAGTAGTGAACAGCTGAGCTACTGACTGTGCTTTTGTGCTGAGCTTCATGATCAAGACAAAACCACGACAATGTGTTATCAGCACCTTTGCTGAATGAGCATCTAAATCCAGACAAGAATACTGAAAAACATTGTAAAGGATGCCTTTCATACTAAACTTCCTTTGCAAGGTTCAAAATTAATATACGACAGGAAGTAGCAGGCAGTAACCAATCAAAAAACGCGAATAGAAATCCTGAGACAGAAACAGAAACACTGCAGAAATGGACACTCCCAAGATCGAGGTGACGGGGATGAACCGGAACCAGTCAGTGTTGTACCCTGAGGTCAGGGAAGCAGACGACAGACTCCTCCTTGCTCATGGAGATTTTCTGGACCAGACTCTGAGGCATGTGCAGGACGATGCTGTGGACGTCCATGGCGATCTGTGCAGTTCCCAGAGACGTTCCTTTTCCAGGCGGTCTGACAGAGGACCTGGCAAAAGCCCCTCTCCTTCCCGCAACAGCCCCAGACGTCACTCCCCCGTCCCCTACTCTCCCAAACGTCAGCACCGAGCAGTCAGCCCAGGAGCCTATGCGGACTTTTATGACGTCATGCTCAGCCCCCCCTCCCACCCCTCCCCAGTTCCTCACCTGGTTGACGGCTCCCGTGCTCAGTCCTTGGCCTCAGATGAGTTCACCTGCATCAGCTACTCAGATCCTTTCTCCTCGCATGGCTTACACAGCCCTGAAGGTGTCCTGGGGATGTCCTCTGAGCACAGCTGCCCAGTGGAGTCAGCTCAGGCTGGGGAGATGGGCGGGGTGGCTGACCTGAACAGCAAGGCCTCGTGGCTGGACGTGGACTGCCTCTGCCCTGAAGACGCCAGTCTGGAGGAGGCTCTGGTTCTCCTGGAGGAGGGCGGCTTTCAGGACACGCCGCCCAGAGCAGACCAGGATGGCCACGATGGCGACCTCTTCCTTTACGAGGTGGATGAACAGCAGGCACCCAACAAGAACCGCCGTCATCTGACTCACACGGACAGTGGTCACTTCTTAGCAGCCAACTGTCCAGACCTGGCTAGTTTCAGTGCCATTGAATTAAGCAGCCAAGACTTGAGCGAAAAGTTGGGTTCCACAATCTCTGAAGCTGACTCGTCCAACTGCACAGCGAACATTTCAGGTCAGGTGGGCAAGGTGCCGGGTTTGGTAGGTGCTTCAGGTGTGGTAGGTACAGCAGACTCCAGCAGTGAAGGTGAAATGGAAGATGAAACAGTGACTTTTCACAACGGTAGAGTTGGAATCGGCAGTGCCTCACAACAGAGTGACATGGCTGACTTGAACACAGTGCCTTCCTTTGATCAGTTCTCAGCATTCCAGGGTTCAGGTAGCACCCCCTCAGTAACTCAACCAAACTGTCTTATGCTGACTTGACTTCGGCATCAGTTTTGAAGGAAGCATCACACAATTCACATGTCTGTAAAGAAAGGGAAGATATACTGGCTCCTGCACGATGGTCTGGGCAGAGCAAACTGTATTGCTTTGGCTGATGGTTTGATCCAGGACTCCGGCTTTCAGCATCCTTCCCCACATGACTGTGCCGTGGAACAGTTCAGTCTGGATGACCCTTCATTGTGGCCGTTAGAAGGGGAGGGCACACTTCAAGCTCTAGACTCACAGGCAGCAGCAAAACCACACCCAGTCATGGAGTCAGAGTCGGTGCTTGGTGCAGAGGCGGAATGGAGGGGAAGCACGGATCTGAGTCTCTTGCAACAGTTTTCCAACGAGTACAACAGCTTGTTAGACGTGTTTCAAAATGACATGGGCACATTTTCCCCCGCCACCCAATATTCCCCGGATCGTCCCCCATCTGCAGTTACCGGCATCATCGGGGACAGGCCTCCTGGGGAGACTCCTTGCCTGCCTGCCAGCAAGACCCCAGAAGACTTCTCCCTGCCCAGACTGATGGGCTGCCCCCCTCTCCAGTTCCCGCACTGCAGCAACGCATTCCTGATCACGATGCTCTCTCCAACCCCTACAACCCTGACCTCCCCACTCCTCCCATCGTGGTCACTTTTCACGACGGTTTCCGTAACCAAGGAGGAAATTCTTTGTACACCGGGTCAGTTGCTCGTGAAGAGTCCAGCATGTCCTCGTACTCTCCTCTCGCTCATGTCCAGTCACGGCCCGGCGTGGTCAGCGGAAAGTCACTATGCCGGGACGACGTCACCAAAAGCAGAAGCTGCCCGAACCTGAACCAGACGGGACAACTGTCAGTTCCCAAACCCGCATCAAGGCTGGCCAGCCTGGGACCAGACACACAGTCCATTTAACGGTACAGGTGCGGGGCCTCGACCAGGGATACCGTCAGCCGTTCACACACCACGGTCACAGCGCGGGAGGCGGGCAGTTCATGCCCGGATCCTCTGCTGTCCCTCAGACTCTGCGCATTGCTTCAGGGTCCCCTCCTCCCCGCGCCACTCCAGGGCGGTTCTGATGGACAGACTGCGCCAGGTGGTGCAGAAAAGACTCTCGGCTCTCTGGACTCTCTACAAGGCAGTGGGAATCGGCCATAGACTTCACTACCTTCTGTGGACCTGTGTTGATCTCTTTTGCCTCTGCTTTGCCTTACCACACACCACACCACACGAAGTAAAGCATCTCTCTCACCTGTTTGGTCACACGTTGACGTTTGTACAGCATGGCATCAACGTACTTGTGATAAGTTGTGTCATGGTTACTTCCCTTGTGAAAAAGAGTTATATTTGCTATCGTTTCTATTTTTGAAAAGTTCTATAGGGTGACGCAAGCAATGTCTCTGAACTGGAGATTGTACTGGTTGTCCCCGGCATTTTGTAAGCAAGACAAGCAGTTGCAACAAGTCAGTAGGAAATGTGGCAGTGTTGTTGAATAGGTCTCAATACCACTTCAAAGCTTTTGTCAATAATGCACCAAATCAGTTTTAGCTGGCGTCATAAATCACTGCCATGTGTGCGCGTGTGCACGCGTACGTGTGTGTGTGTGTGTGTGTGTGTGTGTGTGTGTGTGTGTGTGTGTGTGTGTGTGTGTTCTGTTCAAGCCCTCGAGTACAATATGTGTTTATAAGCCAACACGATAACAAAGGCAACAAAGAAGAATGTATTATAGTTACACACAACCATTTTTGTTATGATTTCTTTGGTGTGGCTGAGCACAGTCTGGCTCAGTGCAGAGCTGCCCCAACTCCTGCATGAATAATGATGACTGGTTTTCCTGTCAGGTAGAGCTGCAGAGTTGTTACTGTTGTGCTGTAGTCTTGTGAAAACAAGGGGCGGCAAGAAAGGAATAGGATTTTCCTAGCAGACAGAGCTGGAGAGTTGATATTCGTGTTGTAATGTAGTGCAAAGTTAGGAATCAATGGAAGTAGGATTTTATCATCACAAAGACTCGGATGTCTTTTTAAAATGGCTCTTTAATCTAGAACAACATTCTTTGTTACTGTTGTTGTTGTTGTTGTTTTACTTATTGTTGTACGTTTCCTCCCGGGGCATGATGCAGAATATACTCTCTGTCTCACTCACCCGCCCGGGAATAATGCAAGGAAGGGCAGTAGAGTTGGTTTTACACCCTGTTTTAATCTGTGTTTGTATGTTGCACACTTTTATTCTGAGATTTAAAATGTTACCAGGGACAGCCCCATATGGCCTGCGTGGTCGGTGGGGCTGACTATAAACATCAACATATTGGATTGGATTGGCCTGAGGAATTACTGTGTGACGAAAAGAACGTAACTGGATGAAAGTCTGCGATGTGTGGCTGTTTTCAAGTGACTCGCCATATAGGCAGCCATACTCTGCCTTCTGAGGATTTTTTTTCTCCTTTTATAGGAGAGCACAAGTTGTGATGCTAAGAGCTTGGGAGACGGTCTCAGTGTCAGATTGGTGATGAAGCATGACAGCTCTTTGATGGAGGCTTTGGCACTTCGCTTACACCAGTGATGGACAAAGCTTTTGGACTGGGCCAAATTTTTTTTTTTTTTTAAAGATTTTTTCAAGGTCGTTTTATCAACAATGGCAGCGAGAGGAAAGGCAATGTTTTTGAAAATGACTTTGTTCCTGCAGTATGAAAATGATTTTGTTCCTGCAGTATGGAAATGATTTTGTTCCTGCAGTTATGGAATAATGATTTTGTTCCTGCAGTTTGAAAATGATACAGGACTACCACTTGTAATTTTGTTCCTGCAGTATGAAATGGTCTACCCCTTGTGATGTTGTTCCTTGAATTCAATCGCCCCATCTCAGTCAATGTGAATATACCCTTTCTTTTAAACCATGCTTGCGAGACTTTTCCACCATCTAGAATGAGTATCATCTCAAGAGGAACAAAGAAGACACATATCACCATTTTAGCTGAATTTTCCTCGCATTTTTTTTAATACGTAAAACACAAGGAATATGACTCATTTTGTGTCGCGAGAGAGAAGTTATGTGGAGGTATGTCTTTTAGCACAGAGCAGCAGGAACAGTCATCGTTTCCATCCGTACACGTTGTTAGTGCAATGAAAACAAAAACACGTTAGACTTTTTACGTGCCATGTGCTGTTTACGAAACTCTGTCTATCGAACAGAATGGAGTAGTTTTCTACACAAACTGAAATTCCGCAAGAGCAATGTGCAACCAGAGCACTGATGATGACGACCTTTTCCAGCAGAATGGTTATAGCAGCTGTTGATTCAAAGTTAGATTTCACACTATGGATTTTTTTTTAGAGCAAACAAATTCTGTTTTTGTAGAAAAGAAAGAAAGATTGAAGTAAGTTTTCACTTTCCCAGTCAAATTCATTGAGTCTTTGTGGCTTTTTGTGTGTAGGTTTTGTTGGGTTTTGTTGGTGTTGGTTTTTTAATGTTTTTTTTTGGTCGTTGCTTTTGTTACCATACCACTGTCAAAACACTGGCAGGATCTTGCCTTCAACTGTCTCTTTGTGATGCACGTGCAAATGCTATGCATTCCTGAATGTCACGATGGCGAATCGATTGATTGATTGATTGACCTACTAATCGGTAAATTTGCTGGCATGTTTGATCCATTAACTGACTGATTAACTGACTACCAGCTTGACTGATTAAATGGCACCGAAAACTATTTTAACCCTTGATACATGTGTATATGTATTTTAAAAAAATATTCTTTTTTATTGATTGGCTCAGCAAAAAAGAAAAGGAACACGTTATTGTATATTTTTGTATTAAATGACACAGAAAAGATGAACTATCCTCATGTGTATTTTTTTAAATATAAAGTGTCTATCAGAAACCAGTTTTTTTTCCTTTTTGTGTTGTTGCCCTTCACACGTTAGTGTTAAAAATATCTGTTGCTTGAAAAAAAAATGACGAAAGAAATAAAGAAGATTGACTGATTTTAACACAAACGTAGAGTTTGAACTGCTCCTTAATGATATGCACCTAAACTCATAATTTTGTTACAGAACAAATCTAAATGAATCGTGTTGACCCAATGAATAATCATATGTACTGTTGCGTGATTGGCTATGCACAGACCGCACTAGTACACGCGTAGGCTGCACATAGAATACATAATTATTCGACTAAACACCACTGCACTTCTGCACAATAGGGCTAAATCACTTGGTGAATGAGAATTACGCAGTGGTCTCATCACAATCTCTCAGACAATTATTATGCATGAAAACATGGTCAGTCACTCTTGCGTATGCATGTGTGCATGCACGCATGCAGGAAAATAAGTAGAGGGGGAACACCTGTACGCATGCATGCACGCAGCACACACACACACACACACACACCACACACACACACACACACACACACACACCACGCACGGTGCACACACAACACACACACCACACACACACACACACACACACACACACACACACACACACACACACACACACACTGGTATCATCACCAATTTTATCTGGTATGTTTTGGTATTTTTCCATTTTTCTTACTTGCTTTGTTATATACTGACACTGTTCAACGATTACGCCGACAACAATGACTAGAATAATGAGAGGTGATACATGTACAAAACATTGGCTGTGTGATTTGATTATGGATATTCTGTGATTTTTGTTCTGGATTAATATCTGCCTTTTCCAACGTTTGTGTGGTTGGTTTATTGATTGATTGACTGGTTGAGAGACGGATTGAGAGATGATTGCTCGGTTGACTGACAGAATGTGTGTGTGTGTGTGTGTGTGTGTGTGTGTGTGTGTTGTGTGTGTGTGTGTGTGTGTGTGTGTGTGTGCGTGCGTGCGTGCGTGTATGCGTGCGTTTATGCGTGCGTGCGCGTTGCGTTGCGTTAACGCATTGCGTTGCGTTGCGTTGCGCGGTTTGCGTGGTGCGTGCGTGTTTGTGAGTAAAAGAAAGGAAAGAGGAGAAGGGTGAAAAGCTGTATAAGATAAAACAAACGAACAAAGCAGAAGATAATGGGAATTTTTTTTAAAAAACAAAGAAAAAAGGCAGGATAAATAAGAAAGGAAATAAAGAAAAAAACTTAAGGAAAATGAAGAAAGAAAGAAAGAAAGAAAGAAGAGAGAGGAAGGAAGCAATTAACTTATTTCAAAGGAATACAGATTGAAAAAAAAAGAAAATGAAAGAAAAAGACTGTCAAAGTAAAGAAAAAACCAAAACAAGAAGCAACATCAACAACAACAACAACAAAAAAGGACAATCCACTTGAAAGGAAAAAAAACCCAACCCGTGATGATAACTCTTCACAGTTTGATTCCTTTTTATTATCGAACAAGATTATGAATTTCCTTTCTCAACCTGACATCTGAAAAAAAATTCTGACAGGAAAAAATGCTCGCTAGAGTAGTAGGATGGGGTGAGAGAAAATCAAAACAAATTCTTATTTCCAAGAAAAAGTTAACAACAATCCACCCCCCCACCTATCTAGTCCTTGTTACTTAGAGGAACACATACATTTTTTTTTTATATGCATGCATACTAATACGCACAAAGAAGTGTTCACGTGTGTATATTTTCACACACACACGCACGCACGCACACACACCACGCACACACCACACACACACACTGCCAACACAATCAGCCATAAGTGTTGTTATGTGTGTTGTGTTAGGTTTGTATGTGTGTGTGGTGTGATGTTGTGTGTATGGTTGTGTGATGTGGTTTTAAGTGTGTGTGTTGTGTGTGTGTGTTGTGTGTTGGTGTGTGTTGTGTGTGTGTGTGTGTTGTGTGTGTGTGTGTGCTTTTTAACATTTTTAAATTTTTTTAGAGACGTAAAACATCAGATAACGATAGTCAGTCGGATAATCTAGGGCCAGACGGCTTGACAGGAACTGATTGAATGGCACATATAGAAATACTAACTGATGGCTTCAACCAATGTCCACTTGGTGTGTCGTATCGTGTTAAAGCAACATCAATCAATCAATGATCCAGTGAATGTGGACGTGCTAAAAAAAATTTTTCAGCGTGGAGAAAGAGGGGAGAGAGACAGAGACAGACAGACAGATACGGAGAAACAGAGACAGAGAGTTCAGTAAAATTGCCATCCTATTCCAAAACAGAAAAAGAAAACAACTGAAAAAAACATCAGCAAAAACAACAACAACAACAACAACAACAACAAAGCTACAGCAAAAAACAAACAAACCAACAACATTAATCCAAACAAACAAAAATTCCCAAACCAAACAAGAGTGAAAAAAAGGTTGGGTGTGTATAGTTACAAGATCTTCATGTGCACTGTAGAAATATACGCGTGAAAGGTGGTTTCCAAAACATTATCTTCACACACACACACACACACACACACACACACACACACACACACACACACACACACACACACACACACACACACACACACACACACACACCACACACACATCCCCGCTAGCAACAAACCCAAAACAAAATAAAACAAATTGAAAGAAAATCCCAGCGTTAACCCAGACAAAAAGAAAAAAAAAAGAAAAAAAAGAGGATGAAGAAAGCAACTTAAAAATCAACGAACAAGAAAACAAAACTGGAAATATTATGATCGATGATAGTAAGCCTGATATTGATCTACACTACAACGCTAAAACAAAGACAGAAAGAAAAAAAAAGAAACGAAAAATACTCCCCCCCCAACCCCCCCCCCCCCCCCTTAACAACAACAAAAACCCAAACAACAAAAAACAAAACAAAACAACTAAAGAGAAAACCCATAAAATCTCACCCAACCAACCAACCAAAAAAACAAAAACAAAACAAACAAGCAACCTCATGGGAAACTAAAGCGGAGACTACGAGTCGAGAAGAGAGGGGGGTGGGGTCTGGGTGGGAACTGAAAGGGGAGGTAGTAGGGGGTGAATATCCGTGTTAGTGTTATCAGGTTACTCCCCCTCTATTACGCATCGCCTCTCCTCCGCGGCAGATAGATCGATTGCAAATGCCAAAGTCTGGGATCCCGTAGCTCAATTAGAAAAAAAGGAGTTACAGTAACTAAGTCTCAGACACCTTCCCCGAATGGAGCATTTCTTCATTCTCTTAATCAACGTCAAGGTTTAATGAAAGCACGTTGTGTCACTGTTGGATGATTACAATTGTGTTGGGTGAAAGCTGTATACTGCCAGACAACTGAAACTATTTATTTATTTATTTGTTTATTTATTCATTAATTAAGGGGGGCTGGGTAGCTAAGTGGTCAGAGCGCTCGCTTTCCTCAAGTTAAGTTAAGCAGCATTACCAGTTGGATGGGTGACCGTTTGCGCGCCTTGGCTTCAGTACAGTCCTCTAGTTCACCCAGCTGTAAATGGGTGGATACCTGCCCTCTTTAGGGTCAGGGAAGGTAAAGCAGCGAGGGAGAGGAGATGGGCGCCGCCCTCAAGATGCTGGCCCCTGGAGAAGCTGAGGTCTCTGATGCCTCGCTCCCCTACGACAACACAGGTTATGGGACACCTTTACTTACCTTTACCCAAAAGGACAGCTCAAAAGTTGGAGTCTGCAGTGCAGCAGGAGTGGGCTTGTTGAAAGTCAATGGCAGTCGGATGACAGTAATTGTCCAAGCTGTCTACTGCTGTCTGATGAAATCTCATTCAAAACAATCATCTGACTGCACTTCATCTGCCCTGCATTCATGCAATTGCCGTGCTGCCCTCCCCCAACACTGTGTTCTGGATTGATGACAACATTACACAAAAGAACAAAAATGATGACTATTAAAGATAAACAAACTACCTTACTGTCTATACAGGTGGTCCTGTTCAGCTGATTCACTTCAAAAATAAAAATTAAATATTTCAGAATGAGGAAGAATTTCAGGGGGACCGGCCTCTTGATTCATAGACGAGTAACCGAACTTGTTGTTGTGATTGAATTGAAGTCCCAGCGGAGATTTCCATTTAGGGATTGTGAGTAACCGAACAAAGAGACAGCTCTATAGTACTATGCCCTTAAGATCACCTCCCTTGTTGTTTCTCCACACCTCAAAAGAGTTAATGGTATGAACTATTTGTGTGAATTGAAAATTGTGTGAATTTACACACAAAAAAAGAAAAAAAAAGAAGAAAGAGTTCTTCAGAAGTAAAATACGACCTAAGCTCTAAGCTCCAATGAAAACTGCAGTTACATAGTTGATAAAATTTCCCAACTATGATCCACGTCCTTACATACTGAATGAGTCCTTCAGATGAGACTATAAACCTTATTAACTATAAACTGTGTGCGAACGCACGTAGAACATCTTCCACATACATTAAATCTTGTTCCGCTTTTCGAAAGAGTGGGCGATTGTGTGCCGGTGGGAACAGATGACATGATTTACAAAACTGCATACGCACAGGGACTGGATATAAAAATGCACACGAGTGCTTATTCCATTATCCTCGATATAAAGGAATGAATAAATAATAAATAAAATAAACGGAAATCACAGTTGTTCCGCAAGTAACAACATATTGGTCAGCTTGATGGTAAGGAGCGGATGACAAAATTATAACAAACCAGCATGCACACAGGTGTCGTGTTTAGACACCATCCCTGAGGAAAAATCGGGGAGTTGAAGTCCCAGAGCGGCTCGGGGCTGTAGGTATATGGCAACGTTCTGGTGGCTCCTGCGACGGTACTGGAACCATTCGTATCGGTCAATGCCCTTCCAATGGATCATTCCAGTGCCGTGGAGAAGGGGGGTCTGCTGCATGGGTAACAGCTTGCCCTCCATACATACTTGCCCAGGCTTTGCGCTCTAAAGTGTACAGCAGCAACAAGACAACAACAGTTGATCATCGTTGTTCGTCGTTGATCTTTGCGCCTGGTGGCAGCATGATCTGTGGCTCTGTAGGTCAAATGCAAGCGCTTTGATTTGTTCTTACAAGAGATAGCGCTATACAAATTCCATGTAATAATAAGTCCACCAACAATAGTGCCACCGTGCGTTCACTGAACTGTCCCTGGGATCAGTGACTGACTCCTCAAGGAATGACCACAAGACCATGAAGCAGAGAGAAGAGAAGACAACGATGATTTGCTGCTGTCCTGAAGGCAGTTCCTCGTGTTTCTTACTCAAGAAGCTCTTTCTTTAGTGTTTCTTCTTGCATATTCGAAAATACATAATACATTCTTTTTCTCTGTTTGGGTTTAACGTGTTTCGTTTGCTTGTATTTGTTTGTTTGTTGTTGTTGTTGTTGTTGTTGTTGTTGTTTTTTTGGGGGAGGGGATTCTTGTGTTTATAGTGTATCTGTGATTTTGCTATATTTATGTGACTGATATATACTTTCCAGGTCAACTACACTGTTTCAAATGACTTACTATAATATATAAAATATGGGGGATAAAAAGAAACTGAAATAGACCACACACACACACACACACACACACACACACACACACACACACACACACACACACACACACACACACACACAGAGCAGAGCACAAGCCTAGCCAGTCTCATCGAACAGGGCCAAAGGCTTTGTCGCTCTCAGGAATCCAGACAGACTTTGCAGAATGGTGCCCCTGGGATCACTGCTGTTAATGTGGAAAGCACTTATTGCGTCCCTTGTGTGAAGCACTGCAATTTGAGAACGAGGTAAAATGAATCAGAAATCGCTGTATGTGGATTTTTTGTCCCCGCTATGGACACGCTTCAGGGTTTTTAAAAAGGATTTTTAAAGGTTTTTTTTGTTGTTGTTGGTGCTTATGTCAAGTTTAGTAGATAGCATCCCCTCCTCCCTGTTGAATGTGTGTGTGTGTGTGTGTGTGTGTGTGTGTGTGGTGTGTGTGTGTGTGTGGTGTGCGTGCGTGCGTGCGTGCGTGCGTGCGTGGTGTGTGTGTGTGTGCGTGCGTGCGTGCGTACGTGTGTGTGTGGTGTGTGTGTGTGTGTGTGCACGCGCGCGCGCGTGTATGTATGTATGTATGTATGTATGTATGTATGTATGTATGTATGTGTGTGTGTGCGTGCGTGCGTGCGTGCGTGCGTGCGTACGTGCGTGCGTGCGTGTGTGTTGTGTGTGTGTGTGGTGTTTTCAGTACAGCTGAGATTTTGCCCACCCCTCACCCTGTGACAGGCATGGATTGGGATTTTGTGCGAGTCCATCCCACCATCATATTAAAATAAAAACGAAACACCCTCCTAAAAAACCCACCAAAAAAAATGCTAGGCTGTAGGCGGAATGACGTCAGTTTGCCATCACTGTGGTTGGTGAGATGGGACTTGGACATTTGCACGTATAATGAGGAAGGTGAGGCCTACAGACTGTTAGCAGACTACCACTAATGCAAACAACAAGAGCAACAACAATAGACAAGACCAACAGCTGAAGATCATCAATAATCATAAACACATCAGATCAATGCCAGGAACCTGGGAAAACCCAGAAAGTCACAAAGCGGGAATGAAGCTGGAAACTCCGACATCATGACACCTGGCAATGTTAACATTCTGCAGGGGAAACATGATTAAAAAAAAAAAGAGTTCTGAATCCAAGGAAAATATAAAATCACAGAGCATCCATGAAGAAATGTGGCTACATAAATTTAGAGGGGGGGGGGGGGGGGGATCACTTCTAAAAAAATCTCACCATTGGTGAACCTCAGAGCTCTAGCCGAGGAACAAAAACATAAAGGAGAAAATGACATCCCCTCCAGGTGGGAACTGTGCCAAGAATTCCTACAGCGGAGGAAATACAGAAGTCATCAAAGCGCTCAGGTAGACGGTCTAGAGCCACGACACTGAAGTCATGAAGCTAGGAAGTTAAAGAAGTCACGAAGCCATCAGAAACAAGACGTCATCAACCCAAAGAAACAGAGAAGTCACGAAGCCAGAGAAACAGGAAGTCATGCAAAAAAAAGAAACAGGAAATGATAAAACCAAGGTAACGCAACAGAACAGTACACTGATCCACCCACTCAATGGAAACTATCACAGTTTTTTTTTTTTTTTTTTTTTTTTTTTAAAGTAAAATATGATTGTGTGGTCTCTTTCCCACTAACACACACACACACACACACACACACACACACACACACACACACACACACACACACACACACACACACACACACACACACACACACACACACAAAACGAATATCAAATGTTTTGATGACAAGCACTTCTAACGGATTTTGCTGACTCAGTCCCATGGTAGCCTCAGCTCTCGTGGGCTGCTGCCCTGCTATAAACCTACAACATGAATGAGATCTGTATCTCCCGGTATCTCTCTCATCACAGACAGACATTACAACATCACAGGGATGTGTCGTTCAGTCTTACATAACTAAAGTAGTGTTCTGATCTAATCCCCCCCCCCCCCCCCCACACACACACACAAAACCAACCACCAAAAAGCAACAGCAAACAAACAACGTAACAAAACAACAACGACGAAAAACAACATCAACAAAACTCACAGGTCAACATGATTGTGTGAAAAAGGGGCATTAAAAATACATAAAGGTTTGCATTAATCTTTTTTTAAGAACTCCTTTAGGAGTCCTTTGGACGCTGCGCTGAATATTTTTTTAGGCAGTAGCCTATGTCCTGCATAAACTGAACCTGGGGCCAGTGGGGAGCCCATCCTTCTTCAGACAGAAGAATGCATGCTCGGTATCTATGCTCCTTTCAACCAAACCATCTCCGATATCACCGATAACTTTGATTCTAGTATGGCCTGTCTCGGACTATTTAAGTCCGTTCCCCCCCCCCCTCCCCCTAAAAAACAACAACACACAAACAAAAAAACCCACGACAACCAAACATGATAGAAATTACAAACAAGAGCGGAAGAAGTCACTCTAAAAACTACAGCTAAACGGAATTATGGACAGAAACAAACAATTTACTCACGGCATTGTAATAACCCCATGCTCAACAATTTTGTCTAAAAGAGCTAATAATCATGAACCACACCCCCTCCATAAAAACAAAAAAACCCAAACGAAACACACACAGGCACAGACACAAACACAGGCACACACGGGAGACAGACAGACAGACAGACAGACAGACAGACAGACAGACAGACAGACAGACACACACACACACACACACACACACACACACACACACACACACACACACACATACACACAGGGAAGGAAGGAAGAACGCTGCTTGAAGCTGGAAGTTCAGAACCCCAACTGCCCTTGCACTGGTAAAACCTATGCTATGCTGCTTCCTGGCACTAAAAGCGTATGCCTGGTTACTTTATTTGCCTGGTACTTTATTTGCCTGGTACTTTATTTGCCTGGTACTTTATTTGCCTGGTACTTTATTTGCCTGTACTTTATTTGCCTTGTACTTTATTTCCCTCTTCTGTTGGATGCTCACCTTTGCCCTTTCTTCAGTTTGACGGGAAAATCCAACTGGATGTCGTGTGATTTGGAAGAGACTCTAAACCAGTCGAACCCCTGTGCTTACGGATTTGTGCACGTCCAAAGAACCCACGACAGTCGAAAATCAAAAAGAGCAGAGAAGTACCTCTCGACTGTCCTGACAAAATTGATAGGTTCAATTTCAACTGTATACCCGAATTCAGAACGGTGAAGAAAAAAACAGTTGCATAGTAAAATCTCACCCATTGGTGAACCTCGCAGCCCTAGTCGAACGAAAAAAAAAAGATCACTCTTTTATTATAATTATGGATGATAATTTCCAGGTTTGAAACGCATCAGAAGACAGAGGGATGAGACAGAAATGAGAAATACACTCGTTACACAGTTGAAGTTTCGGATTCTCGGTAGATTTTATTTTATTCATTCATTTATCTATTTTATTCTTTTATATCGAGGATGATGGAATAAGCACTCATGTGTTTTTTTTCATCTAGACCCCGTGTGTATGCAGTTGTGTAAATATTTTCATCTGTTCTCACCGGCACACAATGGCCTACTCTTATGAAAAGCGGAACAGGATTTAACGTGTGCGCAAGATGTTCTGCGTGCGTTCGCACACGGGGCCTTGTTTACAGTCTTATCCGAAATACTTTTGGGGAGAGTGGAGTCAGAACTGATGTTAACTCCAGGAGAAAAATCTCCTCGACCGGGAATGGAACCCGGGTCGTCATATTGCCAGCGCAATGTTCTGACCACTAGGCTATCCCGTCCCCGATTGATTAACTCGCGTCAGTCTGAAGTGATTAAAAAAAAAAAAAAAGAAGTGTGCATGAAAACAGGCAGTCATAAATTGCAGCCTACTCAGATCGAAAGCCAGTCTACCGCTATCTAAAAGCAAAAATAACAGTTTTCATAGATAAGTTTATTTTCTTTTATCAAATTGCCGCGGAAGCTGCTATTCGGATTCAACGTTTATGCCCTCTGCCCCATTCCGTAAAGCACAGCTATGGGAGACAAATCTAACACAATCGGCAACGAACATGAGTTGTTTACCTTGGCCTGTGACCGTAGCATATACTGGGTTGTTCACTCCCTGCACACCCCTCTTCCTCTTTAATGAAACCCCTCATTGATTCGTTGATGTCATGTACATTTCTCGTTTCCCTTAGCTCAAAACAGTTAATGAGAATAAGCCATTGTGAATTGTGTGAATTGAATTATGAAACAGGATCTTCTTCATATTTTCAAGAAAAGGTGAAGGTATTCCCTTAAGCCCCAATAAGGGGGCGGGATAGCTAAGTGGTCAGAGCACTGCTTTCCCCCAGTCAAGTTAATTAAGCAGCATCGATCGTGGTTATCAGTTGGATGGGTGACCGTTTGAGCGCCTTGGCTTCAGTACAGTCCCCCCAGTTCACCCAGCTGTCAGTGGGTACCTGCCCTCTTTAAGGACAGCGAAGGTAAAGCAGCTAGGGAGAGGAGATGGGCGCCACCCTCAATATGCTGGTCCCTAGAGAAGCTGAAGTCTCTGACACCTCACTCCCCAACAACCTTTTACCTTTCATTTCCATAACTGGTACGGGCATGTCGCACGATCAAAAGGACTTGCAAAAACAATACTGCAAGGCACTGTCCAAGGAGGAAGAAAAAGAGGCAGACCAAAGAAGAGATGGGAGGACAACATCAGTGAATGGACAGGCAGAACAGAGAGAGGTATGGAGGGAACTGGTTGTCAAGTCTTCTGGGGTGCCCCCACGATCGCCAGACTAAGGGATATAGATACATTCCCATAACCTATGCGGTCATTGGGGAGAAAGGTGTCAGAGACCTCAGCTTCTCTAAAGGTCAGCGTTATGTTATGAGGGCATCATCACCCATCTCCTCTCCCTTGTTGCCACAGGTGCTCCCATAACCTAGCAGTCATTTGGGGAGCGATGTGTCAGAGACCTCAGCTTCTCTTCCTTGGAGAGGAGATGGGTGCTGCCCTCATGATGCTATTCTTTGAAGCAAAACACGCAAACAAAATCTCACCATAAACCGAGGAGCCGTGTTCGCAGAACATCTTGCTCACTCGTTAAAAACCTGTTCCACTTTCCAGATGAGTAGACCATTTCGTGCAGGTAGGAATGGATGACCACCCCCACCCCCCTAAATAAAACACAAAAAACCCAAACTCCTACCCCCCCCTATTAAAAAAGAAGAAGAAGAAAAAAGAAACCCGCATGCAGACAGGTGTTTTGTTTAGCCACCACCCCGAAGTCGGAATGTGGGTATTTCAATGGTGGGTAAATACGGTCGCATACGTAAAATCTCACCATTTGTAAACCTCAAAGCTCTACCACATGCACACAGGTGTCGTGTTAAGATACAATCCCCGAAGTCGGAATGCGGCTATCTTAACGGGTGGGAAAAAAACGGTGGAATACTATACGTAAAATCTCACCATTGGTGAACCTCGGAGCTCTAACCTACGGTACCTTTCATACTGCGTCATCTCTATCACTGCTACTTTGAAGCCAAGTTAATTAATTAAGGGAGTAGTTAAGCGTCTCAAAACGTTGCCATATGGAGCCGCGCGCGCGTGTGTGTGTGTGTGCTGGAGAAATGTGGAGGGAGGAGGTTTGTACCTGTTTAGCCACGACATCATGAACGCACAGAATTAATGTTAAACGGTCCTAACCACTCGGCTATTTATATAAAACTGACATGGATTACATCACAAAGGACAGAATAGCATATCTTCATGAATATGCTTGGTCACTGCCACAGTATATCGCTACTAGGATCATTGCAGGGAGACCTGTTCCTTTGAATAAGGTTGCAGTGAGAAAAGCTTAGGAGCGGAGCCTGTCTGTCACCAATAGGCTACAGGACTTTAGGGAACGGGGTTAGGGGACGAGCGGGGGGCGATATTAATTTGAACTGCATTGTTGAAGAAAACAGAGGGGCAGTGTGGCAGCCCAGTGCACCTGACACGTTCGCACGCTGTCAACTTTCCCTGTCAACAGTATGCTGTATTGGACAGGCCCTGCTCTTCAGATGTGTTGTGTGTAAGAAATATTTCTCCCTCTCCCACCCCCCCTTCCGCTTCATTTTTTGGTATTGTTTTTGCCATCTTCCCTCTCTTTTTTTTTTGCTCATCATTTTGTGTGTGTGTGTGTGTGTGTGTGTGTGTGTGTGTGTGTGTGTGTGTGTGTGTGTGTGGGGTGTGTGTGTGTGTGCGCGCGCGAGTTGTGTGTGTGTGTGTGTGTGTGTGTGTGTGTGTGTGTGTGTGTGTGTGTGTGTGTACTTTTTTCCTTTCCAGGTTGTTCCTCTGGTCTTAGGTTTTTTTTTGCTTAAATTTTTTTTTAAAAATCAGTCCCCCTCCCCTTTACCTCTTTTAAAAAGCAACAGCAAATTTTGCGTAGGTTAAAAAAATAATCAAAGTGAAACACGTTTATATGATTTGTTTCAATTACCTTCCCCCCAGAGTGTTTATACTTTTCTTTCTTCACAGAAAATTCCCACCACAATATGATTTCTTTTCAACATCCATCCGTTTTCAGGGAACGATCCCCAGGCTGGCTGAGGAGTTGAAATCTCTATCCCCGAAATCGGAATGCGGCTACCTTCATGGTGGGAGTGAACGGTTGTATAGGCCTACGCAAAAAATCTTACAATTGGCGAACCTCGGAGCTCTAGCAGAGGAATGAAAAAAACAACAACACTCTTTCTTTGTTGTTGTTTCCGTGTGTGTGTGTGTGTGTGTGTGTGTGTGTGTGTGTGTGTGTGTGTGTGTGTGTGTGTGTGGTGTGTGTGTGTGCGCGTGCGTGCGCGCGTGCGTGCGTGCGTGTGTGTGTGTGGGGTGTGTGTGTGTGTGTGTGTGTGTGTGTGTGTGTGTGTGTGTTTCTCACACAGCTAATTATGACAGAATTATATCTCACCTGTACTGTTCATTCTGGTGGCAAGGCACTGACATCATTGTGAACACTGAGACAGGCCAGCGCAGGCAGGATGTTCGTTCTACACTAAGCCCTTGTTGCCTCTGTCCTGGTTTACTTTGGCTTCATCTGATACACTGAAAAGAATACTATTAAAAAAGCGCTAAAAATTCGGTTGCCAAAACATGTGTGATAAGCTAGGAAGAACAGCTGCTATCTAAAATAGACACGGGGAGATTTTATTTGTATGAAAGAATCCACGTGTTCATGTAACAGTTTAGGCTTACGTGTTAATAATACGTGATAATAATAGTAACGGTAAGGCTTAAGTGAAGATAATATGTTAAGTAGACTTACGTTCTTTTTCACGTCGAAGAAGCTAAAGCTATTTTTGGCCAGCATATTACAGAGGTTGGTAAAGATCTGACTTGCTTTGGTTTGCCTTCATTAGGCTAAACATGGTGGTGATGGTGGTGGTGGTGGTGGCAGCCCACAGAACACAGGCCTACCTACCCACTGCTCTCTGACCAGTCAGTGAACTTCAAAAGCACCCCAACTGCCCACAGGCTACAACAGTGAAATTGCTCCAGTCTCCAATGTTGTTGTTGTTGTTGTGATTAGATTAACGTCGGGGCGGAAATTTCCGATTAAAGGACTGTACAGTCTCCAAACTCTTGCTACCACTTTTATAACCTGTCCAACGCACTCGGTCCCCTGGTCTCTGTTGGGTGGTAAAAATATCCCAACAACACTGGTTGGTTCCCCTGCTGCCCCTGGCCCTAGCCCTCTGTGGACAGTGACAAAGCTTCAAGAGGTCCCCACAGTCTGTTTTCCCACTCCCTGTAATAGCCCTCCCTACAGTAGCACTGTCTATTGTGGTCGAGGCCCCACATAGCTTGATGGGGGTGGGTGGGGTGGGGGTGGGGGGTGTTGACTGAGGGAGTGATGCAAGTTTCGTTTGCGTACTATCACCCCAATACAAAGACTTGTGGAGCCCCAGAGGTGAGAGACTGTCCTACTTTAGTGTCTCGTTCAGGTAACAGTTGCTATCTGTGTGTCTGTGTGTTTTCTGTGTGTCTATCGGTCTTTCTGTGGTTTTGTGTTCTCTATCGTCTTTCTGTCTGTCTGTCTATCTATCTTTCTGTCTGTCTGTCTCCCTGTCTGTATGAGTGTCTCTCTGTGTGTCCTGTCTATCTGTGTGTGTGTGTGTGTGTGTGTGTGTGT
>CM060323.1:62048263-62050763 GCA_030674155.1 Stramonita haemastoma | reverse complement strand
TTCTCAGTAAATCGGAATGGTTTTGTCCACCATCAAATGATGAACAGCTTTTCCCTGTTACAGACGGTGCTTAAGGATAATCCCATTGGGTTGTTTCTGTGTAACCATTGGGTTGTTTCTGTGTAACCACCGGGTTGTTTCTGTGTAACCAGATCGTCAGTGTCAGTGATCAGTGAGGCTCCTAGCTTTAGGCACTCCAGATTATAAAAAAAAGAGTCGCTTCCAGCAGTGACCATTCCTGCCTATTTCCATTTAGGTTTTTCTCTCCCCCCCCCCCCCCCCTGCTCCCGACCACTCTCCCTCGTTCCTGGTTCATTTCATTGTTGTTTGTTGTTATTACTGCCCTCCCATTTTTTTCAAATGGCTTTTCATTTCTTTTTTTTTGACAATTTAATTATTCTTTCACTGATTATTTTTTGTTTTGTTCAGTGTCGTTTAAGAATTGTAGTTTATGACGTAGGAGTACCTGACTGATGTAATATGAAATACCTAGATCTTTTTCTATGCCATACACCAGGTTTAAAGGCCCAGTGGGTCCTCCCCTCCACTCCCTGCACCTTTTAAAAACATCTCTGATCTTATTAGATTAGACTGACATCGAAAAGAGTGAGAACAACCACAAAAGTTATGTTCTACTTGATAACAAGAGTTGACTGACAAATAAAATTTTCATCTCAGACTGAAACAGCTGTAATGGACAGAGTCGTAATTCTTTGTAGTCTTTCTGTGTGGAAACAATTCACAAAATCAGTGGACAAGGGAGAGTGTAATATTAGCCTAGGCTAATGGGGGTTGTCGCACTTATTTGTAGCCAGTAAGGGAGGCGAAAAAAACCCAACAAAACATTGTTTTCATTCACGCAGGAAAGCAGATTTCCTCAGTAGGAATACATTGAAATTCATTTTTATTGATCAGTTTCATCAGTCATGCACGTTGAATGAGGTTTTAACCTTATGATTAAATACTGACAGGAAAAAAATATAGATTTCGACTTGGTGGGCTTTCCATAGGCGTTAGGCTAGGCCTATAATATAAATAACTTTGCGCACGGCACCTATCCATGGTCCATGTGCGCATGGCATGCGTCAAGCCGTCAACACTCATGAGCGCTCTATTCAGTTGTTCCAGATATACTTGATCTTAGTCCTTGGCTGGGAAACCCAAAGTCGAATATCTGGTGGAACTGTTGTGCAGATCCACCTGGATCTGCAGCTGAATCAACCGTCAAACTGAAAGCCAACGGAAGCAGCAAGATGGTGAAAGAGAAGCCTGCTAATTCTGTACGCACGTTCGACGAGGATGGTTTCAAGCGACGTGCTGCCTGTCTCTGTTTCAAAGACGAGCGCGAAGAAGAGGTAGGCCATGGGGTCAATGTTTTGATTCATTCTGTGAATTTCCGATGCCATGAGTGTTTACATCTTTGTTTTTTGCCTTTTTCTTGGTTTGAGTAATTTCCCTGATGAGCACAGATCGCATGAAACGCGATTCTTTTTGGCGTACAGTGTATTTTTTTCTCGTTCCTTTTGATTTTCGTTATCGAACATCTGATTTGTCGAATATCAACGAAACATGAAAATAAAAATGATCAAATCAGTTATGAAATATTAAACCTTATCTAAACAGCAGAGGCAATCAGTGATGTGGGGGTGGGGGGACTTCTACAAGAAGTGGACAGACAGAATTAGGCCTAGTTTGGTTTATCAGAATGACAAAACGGATGATCGCAAGCACTGAAGTGGACGCAGATCGAATCAAGACAGCTATTAGCCTAACAGCGCGTCTGTTAATTCAAGGCACCCAGGTGGCATTGCCTAAAGCTTTTGAGCCAGAATTTGGCAAAAAGTTTTCAAACTAACAAGCTACAAACCTAGGAGCCAGTGCAGTGCAGGGTTACTGGTGATGAAATGTATAGACGTACATGTGTAGATCGTCTCTAAACTGTCACCACATTGGGCTCATGTGCAGTCACAATAGGACAATATAAACTCAAGCACATGTTTGTTGAAAATGAACATGTGATGAACAGTAGCCTGCTCTAGAATAGATCTATCATCTTGTATGTCTCCCTTTCACTGTTTCAGTACTATTGTTGCTTGTTCTCCCCCCCCCCCCCCAGCTCCCAACACAGAACACACACAGGCCTGTGCATGCACACACACACACAACACACACACACACACACACAACACACACACACACACACACACACACACACTTGCATGTACACACACACACACACACACACACACACACACACACACACACACACACACACACACACAGAGTCACACACACACAGTCATTCATACATACATAGTCACACATATGCACGCATGCGCACACACACACACACACACACACACACACACACACACACACACACACACACACACACACACACACACATGTACACACACTCTCTTTTTCTCATTAACTCACACACATACATACATGCTCGTGCACGAACATATGCACAGACATTAAAGGTTTTTTGTGTTTT
>CM060323.1:62040763-62043263 GCA_030674155.1 Stramonita haemastoma | reverse complement strand
GCACTGTCAGATACTCTGAAACATGCCATCAGCACTGTCAGATACTCTGAAACATGCCATTAGTACTGTCAGATACTCTGAAACATGTCATCAGTACTGTCATCAGTACTGTCATATACTCTGAAACATGTCATCAGTACTGTCATCAGCACTGTCAGATACTCTGAAACATGCCATCAGCTCTGTCAGATACTCTGAAACATGCCATCAGCACTGTCAGATACTCTGAAACATGCCATCAGCACTGTCAGATACTCTGAAACATGCCATCAGCACTGTCAGATACTCTGAAACATGCCATCAGCACTGTCAGATACTCTGAAACATGTCAGCGATTGTCGTCATGGTACAGTGAAGAAGCTGTCATAGTTTTGAGAAGGTGAAACAGTGCCTTGTAAAACAAACGGTGGGGCTTTTGTAGTGCTTATTATTATATAGTTAGAATGCCGCCTCGTTCATGTTACACACACACAATCACAATGTATGTATGCACACATGCTTATAGGGGTGGCATGGCAGCAAGAGGGGGGGGAGGAGGGAAGAATGGGTATGAGATGACTAAAGTGTTGTTTATTCAGTTGGTTGATTCAGTCGGTCTGCATATATTTATAAGTGTAATGAAGAATTATGTAAGCTGTATCTTGAAAGGGTTCAGTCAAGTGCTGCCAGTATGTTTTGTTTGTTTGAAAGCTCTGTAATTTCATGTATCTGTCATTCATAAAGAATTTAAGAGTTCATGAGGAAAAGTTAGAAGTTCTTTATTGAATTCAAAGCTGAGATGAATCACAAAGGATCTCTCTCTCTCTCTCTCTCTCTCTCTCTCTCTCTCTCTCTCTCTCTCTCTCTCTCCTCTCTCTCTCTCTCTCTCTCTCTCTGTGTCTGTGTCTGTGTCTGTGTCTCTCTCTCTCTGTACTGTCTCTCACTCTCATTCTCTCTCTCTGTCTCTCTCTCTCCCTCTACTTCTGTCTGTCTGTCTGTCTGTCTGTCTGTCTGTCTGTCTGTCTCTCTCCTCTCTCTCTCTCTCTCTCTCTCTCTCTCTCTCTCTCTCTCTCTCTCTCTCTCTCTCTCTCTCTCTCTCTCTCTCTCTCTCTCTCTCTCTCTCTCTCTCTTTTCTTGTACTTTTTTATATTTGTTTTTTTTTGTCTTCATTTAGAATTTTGTGTACACATGAAAATTTTCATTGACTGATTTGTTTCTCTCTTGATTATTTCGGCATATTTCTTAATCTCCTGAGAAAATTTAATTATTTTCATCAGTGAAATTGAAACCAGGCTCAAAATATCTAAGTTTCAGCTTTCTCCTTATGACACCAGTGCTATGAACTGTAATATAAGGCTTGAGAAAATCACATTTTAATGGCGATGTTGTAAAATGATTAAAAATACATTTTCCCCCTAGTTTGTTCCATAGGTTGTTAACACTTTTTCAAGTGGTTCGTGAAATGTGTGTCATACTCTTTGAGTTTTGTGACTGAATGTATACATACATATGAATTCACTCTATTCAGAGCAGGCACACACGCCTTTTGGCTCAAGGAGATGAAGTCACTAGGTGCAAAAATACGGATAATTTATGCTGAACTTCACCCACCCACACTTTTCTTCTCTAGCCCTGTGGCTGTGACACTGTCATTGCTACCGGTCGGTTAGCATAGTTTCATCTGGAGTCATCTTGGGGAGGGCACACACACAGTTTAAATCCTTGTTGTACCACACAGATACTGATGGAGCAGTTTCCTGGAGGTCCTGACGCTTGTCACTCATACTGGAATGTGTGTGGGCACTCAAAGTTTTGCTCGTAATGTCCTCTGAAGTTAAGAAAGAGTGTTGGTCAACTGTATGGTGAGGTCTATTTTGAGAAGTCATACATGTATGTACACACCCACGCCACTCTTTCAGTATTCAATATACCTATGAAGTCGCACAGTTATTTTCCAGGTGGTATGAGTGGGACCAAGTACCTCTATGTGTCTCCCCCCTCCCCCTTTAGGGTGTTTCATTGAAACTGAAAGGGGACGGGATAGCCTAGTGGTTAGAACATTGCACTCACAATCTGACAACCCGGGTTCAAATTCTGTGCTAGAGGATTTTTTCCTGGAGTTAACATCAGTGCATACTCCACTCCCCTTTAAAAGTCCTTTGGATGAGACTATAAACCAAGGTCCCGTGTGTGAATGCACTCAGAACATCATGCCTACATGTTCAAACCTGTTCCACTTTTCGAAAGTGTAGGCCATTGTGTGCAGGTGGGAACAGATGACAAAATTAATAAAACTGCATGTATATACACATGGGGACTGGATGTTAAAAAAGCACATGAGTGTGTATGCCATTATCCTTTTAAAAGAATTAAAAAACAAAACCCGTCAAGGCTGAGCAAGAATGTGACCTTGCTCAAGAGTTCACATGGTATTCACACACACACACACACACATGTACGTGAATGTGCCCATTTGCCAGTAGACTGGAACAAAGTGCCTGATGATTGGGGGTGACTGAGG
>CM060323.1:62018263-62028263 GCA_030674155.1 Stramonita haemastoma | reverse complement strand
CCACACTCATAGGTGTGATTGCAGCTAATGTGTGATACTTCAGCTGCTTGGAAAAATGACAAGAGAAAGAAGTTAGTGTGTGTGGAGAGAGCTGAACTGTTCACGCATCAAGTAAAGATGCGTTAACGATCTTAGCTCTTTAGTTTATAACTTACATCTGGAAAGCGCTCTTTTTTGTTACTACTGATTTTAATTCAATCATGTTTTTTAGCTGCGAAACTGAGTGAATCCAAAATATCATTTGGAGCAACACTACACTATAAAGCTATTATTAGTGGTATGTGTATGTGTATTTAGGATGTTTCTTGATTAATTAAAGATCTATTCAAAGTAACTTTTTTGTTTCCGCCATGCGCTTAGAGGGGCCAAATGCGAATTAAATCTGATGCAGATATTTTTTAAAACATATAATCCTGTCGTCATTTTGACGGTAAGGGCTGCCATAGATGACTTGGCAACCAACCAGCCCCTCTCTTGAGCACATAATGGTTCAAAACAAACCCCCAAAAATCCAGGTTGCATGCAGCTTTTCTTAAAAAAACAAATAGAGGGGTAAAAAAAAAAAAAAAAGAAAAAGAAGAAAGGTATCGGTGTGATGATGATGCCACCCCACCCCACCACCACTACACACACACACACACACACACACACAACACACACACACATCAACACACACACACACACACACACACACACACACACACACACACACACACACACACACACACAGAGCAGAGAGAAATCAAAAGGTTACCCAGAGGACGGGGGAGTAGGTCTAGAAGTAGTAGAAGGGAAGAGCAGGCGAGGAGTATTGAACTGCCGAGTGTTGAACTGAGAGAAAAGATGTCGGTGATTTTCACACCGCTCCTGCCTGCCTGCGCCTGCCCTCCTTATCTATTTATTTGTCTGTCTGTTTGTGTACCCGTCCGTCCGTCTTGTACGTCTGTCTGCATGCAAGCTTTCTGAAAGAGGAGGGAGAGGGGGTGATTTGGAGGATGGGGTGGGGGTGATGCGCGCGGCCGCGGGTGTGTGTGTTGTGTGTGTGTGTGTGTGTGTGTGTGTGTGTGTGTGTGTGTGTGTGTGTGTGTGTGTGTGTGAAAATCAAAATCAAAATCAGAGTCAAATTTTAATTTTTGGATGGTACATCGAATAAGCATTCACATTTGAGTTTGTTGTTGTTGTTTTGTCTTTGTCATGTTGTGTGTGTGTGTGTGTGTGTGTGTGTGTGTGTGTGTGTGTGTGTGTGTGTGTGTGTGTGTGTGTGTGTGTGATATGTTTGCATGTGTATGAAAGAGAGAGACAGAGAAAGAGACAGAGAGAGAGAGAGTAAAAATGGGTGCCGTATGTATGTATTGGCATGTGAGGTGTGTGCATGCAGGCATGAAGCGCCAATGCATGCATAATAGACACAGAAGAGAGAGAGAGAGAGAGAGAGAGAGAGAGAGAGAGAGAGAGAGAGAGAGAGAGAGAGAGAGAGAGAGACGTACCTGTCTGCCGTGATTTCAAAAGCACACCTCGGGGATGGATTGTGCACATTTCCAGTGTGTCTGGAATGATTCACTTTTTCACCTCTGCACGCTCTGGAGTTTCTCCAGTACCCCACTGCCCTGCATTCTAAAAACAAACGTGTGATGTGATGCGATAAAGCTTTTTTTACCTGGGGTGTTTTCTTTCATCCGCCTTTCCGCGACCATGTCTTTTTTTACAAGTTGTGGGATCTTTATCATTCATGCTACTTACAAGCGGCTTTTTTCCGTATTTGCAGTAGATGTGTAATGGTTTCTTCATCAGAAAAAAAACGAAATCTAATTGCATTGGAAACCCCCCCCCCCCACCACCAACAACAACACAACAACAAACAACAAACAAACAAAACAAAACCTAAAACAAACCAAAACCACACAAAACCAAAACCAAAACAAAAGGAAAAACCATCAAATCAATTTGAAAAAAAGGAAGAAAACCCCCATCTCAGTTGGAAAGCAGTTTGATGTAAGTTAAAGCCGTAGGTAAGAATTGAAATAAAAAGACTTGGCACAGCTTAAAAAAAAAAAAAAGGTGGCTGCCGTAACTGGTGGTAGATTTCCTGCCCTTCCAGCTGTTCCCCTGTCACTCATGCCACTCTCTCACCATCCCAGCCATAGCCAGGATCACCATGTCGTCTCCCCCCCTCCCCTCCCCCCCTCCCCCCCCCCCCCCCCAGGCAGAAGTCTTCCACTCCCAGGAGCCATGTCAGGTTGCCCTGACAAGGCCACCATCCAGGGGACTCGGCACACTTTTTGTATACTGCCTGTTGTCATTTAGATCTACCAGGCACATTTTTTTTCTTTTTTTTTTAACACTGATTTTGTGTGAAAGATGTTTCCCAGAGCTGATTATGAAGTTTCCCTCTTCAATATCAAAAGTTACACGTCATGATTGTCACTTTGCACAAAACCGATTTAGATTCGTATCATGGTACTACTTCTCTCAAGCTAATGTTACATCTGGATTGTCTGCAGTTGCAATTTTTGAAGAAGCGTAAATGTGAATGTCACTTAGGTGTGTTTACTCACGAAGCCTGTGATAAATGTCACAACAAGCATCGCCAGTTACAGAAGACTTCAGGGTGTATGTCTGATAGAGTTATAGCAGTACAGGCACTCTGGGGGATTGCTGTTGGGCAGTGGCATCGGTTGTGGACTGTATTCATCAGTTTAATCATCATACATTCATTCAGCTTTTGGGTCATTACATCATATTACATCACATTGCATCATTACATCACCCTCATCATCATTGATCATCATGCAGTAACTTGCATAGGTAGCCACACAGTGGGCACTGTGGGCACTGTGCTTGACAATACCTGGAAGAATGGTATGTTTAAAAGTGCAACATGCTATTTTGTAATCATGACTGTATCCTTTTGGGTGAACAATTATAAAAGCAAGAGATTCCACTTCAAGTCCTTGGCCTGATTAATATGACCTCTCGGTTCCCAGTGCTGCGAAAACAAAAACAAGCACCCTTAGAATAATAATATAATATCGTCAGGATAGTTCAGACTAAGTGCTGGCAGGGTCTTTGCAACTTTCCTAGTGTGCTGTGCTACAAAAACAAAAGCGAATACTGTTAGATCATCGTCAGAATATTTCAAAACTTGAAAGTGCTGTCGGCGTCTTTGCGAGTTGGTCAGGCGTGAAATGAAGATTTTATCGATGAATCGAGCAGGATGCTAGGAGAGGGGCTGCTTTGCCTCTTGTCCTTCAAAGGGATGGATGGTTTGAAAGGAAATGTCGTGTGGGGGTACATGCACAGCCAGTGGAATGGAGGATTAGGTAGTGTGTCGGTAGTTCTGTTTGTTTTGTTATAGGGACAGTTTTAGTCGTGCTGGTTTGCAGAAGAAAAGATGAACTAGTTTTTTTTTTATATTAATATAAATGTTTTGCTGGATTATGAATGTATGAATGCAGCTTGTATTCCGTATGTGTATGTGGGCTACATATATATAGATCTATCTAAACATGCCTGTATAGAAAGCATGCATGCATACATTCATACACGCTTACTAATGCAGAAACACACACGCGCGCGAACACACACACACACACACACACACCACACACACACACGCACACACACACACACACACACACACACACACACACACACACACACACACACACACACACACACACACACGTAAACACACACACGTAAACACACAGAAGGGGTGTAATCTACTTAGGGTCCCCCTTATCTTTGGGTGAAGTACTAGTTGTCTGCTGACTGACAGACAGCCTGCAGCCTAAGTCTTTAGAAAAACACGGGGGGGGGGGAGGAGAGAGAGGGGGGGGGGCAGTTTGTGTAGAAAGAGAGAGAGAGAGAGAGAGAGAGAGAGAGAGAGAGAGAGAGAGAGAGAGAGAGAGAGAGAGAGAGAGAGAATGAATGAATGAATAATCCTTATTTTTCAAGGGTTACAGAGAGAGAAGAGAGAGAGGAGAGAGAGAGAGAGAGAGGAGAGAGAGAGAGAGAGAGAAGAATGGTGTGCGCGCATGCGCGCGCGCGCGGGCGCGCGCGTGTGTGTGTGTACACGGATTTGGAGAGGGGAGGGGATAAGTGGAGGGTAATGGAGGAGGCTTGTTGTCAGTATGTCGGTGAACTTAACAACAACATGCACAGCACAGAACTTGGCAGCCGTACCTTGCCTGCAGAGCGGCGCAGGAGAGTAAACAGGAGAGGGCAGGTGTTCAAATTCTTTGAAACCAAAAATAAAGAGCTGGAGGGAGAGGGAGGGGGAAAAGAGGAGGAGGAGGAGAAGAGAAAACGAAGTTACACCTTTACCTGCAGGTTCATTCGTTGAGTAACTAACACTGCAGGTCTGAGGAATCCAGTTGTAGTCACACTCCTACATACCCTGGCTTGTAGCTAGCTGTGTATTCGTGTGTGTGTGTGTGTGTGTGGGGGGGGGGGGGGGGGGTATTTACATGGGAGTTTATCATATTCCAGTTTTCGGCGAGGTTATCGGTATGGAAATACTTCCTCTCTCTCTTTTCCCTTTCTTCTCTGTTTCTTTTTTCTCTCTCCGTCTCTGTCTGGCTGTCTGTCTCTCAGTCTCTGTCTGTCTGTTTGTCTCTCAGTCTCTGTCTTGTCTGTCTGTCTGTCTATTGCTCTCTATGTCTCTGTCTGTCTGTCTCTCTGTCTCCCCTCTCTCTCTATTGCTCTCTGTGTCTCTGTCTGCCTGTCTCTCTGTCTCCCTCTCTCTCTATTGCTCTCTGTGTCTCTGTCTGTCTGTCTCTCTGTCTCCCCTCTCTCTCTATTGCTCTCTGTGTCTCTGTCTGCCTGTCTGTCTCTTCTGTCTTTCTCCTTCTCTCTTTGCCTTATTGTCAGTCTGTGTCTATCTCTCTTCCTCTGTGGCTGCCTCTTTCTGTCTCTGTATATGTCAGTCTCTATCTTTCTCTGTCTGCCTGTCTCCCTCAGTGTCTCTGTCTCTCTCTGTCTCTCTCTGTCTCTCTCTTCTCTCTCTCCCTCTCCTCTCTCTCTCTCTTCACACACACACACACACACACACACACACACACACACACACACACACACACACACACCCCACACACACACACACACCTGACACACTCGCATCGACCCCAAAACTTCAAACCAGCATGCTCCTAGTAAAGGCCAAGTTCCCCTGATCAGTATCGTGCTGTCCCTCCTCCCCCGTGGTATGATGTATTCATAACAGTGGGGTGTGTGTACCGCCGCTGGAAGGGTGGAAATGTGACTTGTCCGTTATTATCGCTATTGACGCCTGGGCGCTTACAACATTCAGGTGGGAAATAGGAGATGGGATTCTTGTGGGAGCTAATTGTATTACCTCTTCATTAGGGGAATGGATTTTGACCCGGCCATCAATATTTCAAGTGCCAGTATCGAATATGGTCCGTGTGTGTGTGTGTGTGTGTGTGTGTGTGTGTGTGTGTGTGTGTGTGTGTGTGTGTGTGTGTGTGTGTGGTGTGATAGAGAGAGAGAGAGAGGGGGGGGAAGGTGTGTGTGTGTGTGGTGTGGTGTGTGTGTGTGTGTGTGTGTGTGTGTGTGTGTGTGTGTGTGTGTGTGTGTGTGTTGTGATTCTGTCAAATGCATCATGAACAGTATCATTTGCTATGTAGACTAGTATAAAATCATGTAGACAGCAAAAAAAAACAAAAACAAGACCAGTTAAAAGAAAAAAAAAGAATAACAAACACTCCTCCTAAAAAATGTCTGCAGTTTTGTTTCCTATGATTTGACTGCTTGGAAAAGTGAGTGTGCAGATCTATTTGTCGATACACTGTACTTCACCTGCATAATTGTCAATTTCCCTGTCTTCAGTCGTATAGTACAGTATGACATTATTCATCCCTTATTACAATAACCAATGTCACCTGGCTGTTTTGAAAATGTGGTGGAAAAATCATGTAACTTGAAATTGAAAGTGAACCCTTTAACACTCAAGTTGCTTGATGTAACTGTCATCTATATGTAGAATATGTTTTCAAAAATAGGGAAAATCCTTCTCTGAATGCAAAGGCCTGGGCAGTGGTGGGGGGGGGGGGGGGGGGGAAGGGAAAAGGGGGGGGGGGGAGTCTTATGGATTGAGTTTGAAGCGGATATCATGTAGAGTGGCTTATGATGAAAAGCATGAAAAATTGAGCAGATGAGGTGGAGTGAGGATTAATTTTGCGTGGAAGTTGATTATGTCGTCGCGTGACTCTTGAACATTCATAGTTTTTTTTCTTTTTTTTTTGGAAAGGGGGGGGGGGGGGGGATTCATGTGGTGTTGCAGGTATATTGAACACTGGACTGCACTGCAGCCAAAAAACGAAAAGGACATGATAAAATGAGCTGTAAAAGTGCCAGGCTTTACGGTTCAGTTTTCTGTTCTTTGAGCTGGGTCTGCCTGCCTGTAGCCTGTAGTTACATGTAGGCTGTCTTTTTATTGGCCCTATAGGAGGGGGGGGGGGGGGGGGGAGAGGGGATAGCCTAGTGGTTAAAGTAATAAACTCAGGATCCAACAGCACAGGTTTGAGCCACCACCAAGATACGCTGTTTTCTGGAGAATTTTCGCTGTTTTCTGAGAATTCGTGTTTGGAGAATTTCCGCTGTTCTGGAGAATTTCGCTGTTTGTAGAGAATTTTCCTGTTCAGGAAATTTTAGCTGTTTCTAGAGAATTTCGCTGTTTCTGGAGAATTTTCGCTGTTTTCTAAGAATTTTCGCTGTTTTCTGAGAATTTTCCCCTGAAGCTAACGTCATATCAACTCACCCCTCAGAGTCCTTTGATGAGATTTTAACCAGGTCTTAGCAGAAGGTCTTGCACACCTGGTAAACCCTGTACCACTTTTCAGAAGAGTTGGCCATTGCGTGCCAGTTCAACAGAAATTTTTAAAAAAAAAAGCTGCACACTTGTGTCTGTTTAGCTATTATCCCCAAAGTTAGAATACATACAGCCACGTTAGATGGTAAGCAAACGTTGCATACGCAAAGTCTAACCATTACCATTCATGAATCTTGGAGCTCGTGCTGAGAGAAAGTTAAAAAAAAAAAAAAAAAAAAGCCCCCCCCCCCCCAGTCTCTCACCTTGCAGTGTTACAGCCCAGAGTGCCTGGAAAGAGAAGATGGAGAGGGGGAGGGGGGTGCAGTGGTGATGGGGCCAGGCCCTCTTAATGGGGGTGATCAGACCTTATCTGCTTTATGAGGCAACCTGCGTCACGGGCAGGGGGATGGGAGGGGGGGGGGAAGCAAGAGAGGGTGGAGAGAGAGGGGGGGGGGGGGGGGGGGGGGAGAGAGAGAGTAGTGAGAGAAGAGAAGGAAGAGAGAGAGAAGAGTGGGGTGTGTGTGTGTGGTGTGTGTGTGTGTGTTGTGTGTGTGAAGAGGGGTAGAGAGAAGTAGTGAGAGAAAAAGGAGAAGAGAACAATGACAGAGAGAGACAGACAGACAGACAGACAGGACAGAGAGGTTGAGAGTGACACAAAGAGAGGAGAGACAGAGTGGCAAAACACACACACAACACAACCTACAAAATACATCAACACCCCAACACTACAACACACGATCACACACACACAACACACACACACAACACATCACACAGGAGGGAAGAGAGAAAGAGGGAAGAATGAGAGAGAGAGTAGAGAGAGAGGAAATCTGAACACTGAAAGAATTATTCATAAAAGGCTATTGCCATACATGAAGGGGGTTGTGATCAATGTGCACACTGAATAATGATAGATACACAGTGATACAGTGTGAAGAAATGGCAAAAAATTCACAGGGAAAAAAATCTTACACCTTAATAGAACCAAATATTCTTATTCTAAGCTTTATATTTAATATATAAAGTTTAATTTATAATTTTAATATCATCAGGATTACTACATCCTAGGAGCAATCAGTAGTCTAATGCATTAGGCTGTTTGGTCTATTTTGCTGGGATGTATTTTTGCCTAATGTCATTAAAAAGCTGCACAACTGAAACAAAATGTACTTCAGCTTCTGTTGCTTCATTACATATAAAGTATTTTGTAACTTGTGTCAGATAAACTGTGCACATGAGAGAAGAGACAGACAGACAGACAGACAGACAGACAGACAGAGAGCGCTACTGGCAGAGGAGAAAAAAACAAAGGGAGAGGGCAGGCAGGCAGTACCAGTAGACAGTGCAACACTAGGGCCAGATTTATGCGGCCATTGCACCCTAGAGGGAGAGGGACTTACGCATAGGGGTGATAGTGTTTTCACGGGAAAGGCAGGGTAGGGCAGGGCAGGCCTGGGCATTTGCAGGCAGATCTCTTGGGCACAGACCCTGTGACATCATTCCTAACCTCCTCCCCCTCTTTTCCCCAAACCTGACCCCCATCTCTGCTTTTAGTGGCTAGAAAGATGGCTGTTTTTTGTGTTTTTTTTTCATGATAGCAAGAGGTGTGGCAGATGTCATGGTGTGTTTGTCGGTTCACAGATGGAGATAAAAATAGATATGTTTGTTCAGATATGCATGATATAAATATATATACAGAGAGAAATAAGATATAATTTTATCATATTGATATAGATAGAATTAGAGAGAGAGAGAGAGAGAGAGAGAGAGAGAGAGAGAGGAGAGAGAGAGAGAGGGAGAGAATGATGATAAGGATGATAATCTTCAATTTCCAATGTTGATAATCTTTAATTTCCAAGGGTAACAGTAAGAGAGGAATACTCATTAACAATTTTTCTTTCATGCAGCCCTTGCCCTGAATAGGGCATTGTGCAGTTGAGAAGAGAGGGAATAGAAAGGGGGTTGTTATATTCTTTTTTTCTTTTTCTGCTATGGGGAGGGAGAGTGAGGGAGGGTGGAATGGGGATGTTTGTTAGATTTCATGCACCATCTGTGCCATTTTAAATGATAGAAGTTGTTGTTGGTGGTTGAATTTTGATCAGGACAAGGAATGATTTGAAAATTGATGAAGTTACATGGAAGCTAATAGGAGAGGGAAGACACATTGATTATGACCTATATGATATTAAAGAAAGTCTCAGGACATCTGATTCCCTGCTCAGTGTCCCTTTGTCATCAAGTTTTCCTTTCATGGTTCAGCATCTCTTTTCTGCTCCTTTTTCTGTTCTTTTTTTTTTCTTTCTTTTTAAATTACAGTCTTTTAAAATAGAATCTGTACTCAAATGTTTTAACCCATTCATTTAATGCATTCCCTTTTTCTAGATAACAGCAGCAGCAGCAGCCTGATCAGGGCTGATAGATTTCGGGATATGAAAAAAGCAAAACCCCATGAAAAGCAAAGACTGCTTTGAAGGGAAAATAATGACTAATGTGTGTCACACTGGACCCAGCAAAGAGGACACACATTCTTTTCCTCTGAGTTTACTGTGTCTAGTCCTGCTTTGCTGGGCTTTTGGTGGGGCGGGCTGGCTGTCTCTGCCTGCCTGCCTGCCTGTTTGCCTGCCTGTTTGCCTGCCTGTCTGTCTGTCTGTCTGTCAGGTTGTGAACATGTGCACATGTGTAGCTATGTGCTTAATCATCGCTGTTGTTTGGGCACACATTTGTCAGAAAGATGTTCACATCCTATTGATTTTTGCACATGATTTAAAAAAAGAAACCCCCTAAAACAAAACAAAACATCAAAAACACAAAACAAAACCAACAACATCCCAGAGTGTGTGTGTGTGAGAGAGTGAGAGTGAGTGAGAGAGAGATTCTGTGTGTTCTCAAACTCACTCTCACACACACACTCCCACAAGATCCTGGACATGCCTGTGCGCACACACACACACACACACACACACACACACACACACACACACACACACACATACACATGCACATCCCTCTTGTCACAAACCCTTCAGATAAGATAGGTGTTCAACAGCAAATATGAAAAACAACACGAACAGACACACATTCAGATAGCAACACACACACACACACGCACACACACACACACACATACACATGCACATCCCTCTTGTCACAAACCCTTCAGATAAGATA
>CM060323.1:61980763-62015763 GCA_030674155.1 Stramonita haemastoma | reverse complement strand
AATCAGAGAACATTTTCTTCTATTGCATTATGATCAATGATGATGTAATGATCCCTCTATGGATTGCATGTGCTTTGAAGACTACTTGACAATGCTGTACTCTACACTTCCCATCATAGTACATCCCGCCGTCAACCGGGCCCAAGAACTACAGATACCTGCAGCGTTGGCAACACTCTCAAAATAACTTGCAAACTGGATGAAGCTTGACTGTGCGGTCCCAGTCTTCCCACTGAGCCCATAGCACACTCACTCTGGGTAGGAGCTGGCTGGAGTCCGAAAAATCCCTATGACTCCTATGGGATTCAAACCTACAACTTTTCAGCCTATAACCAGGGTGCTGACCACTGCAGCAAGGTGGTATGTTATCACCAGAACATTTATGTAAAAGAAAAAAGAAAACCCTTCAGAAATGCTATTCAGACACTTTTCTGGGATACAGACTGGTGTCAAGTAGCAATAAGACAGACAGAGAGAGAGTTGCACCTCACAATGTGAAATACAGCGCGTGGTGTGATAGCGGGTGAAGGAGATGTCTGACTGCTGTGTGAAGAGAGGGGAAAAGGCGGTGGACTTTGTCCCAAGTACCCTTCAGAGTTGGTGTTCTTGTCATCCTCCTGCCTGTTCACAGAGATCTATAGCCTCCTTTGGAAAGAGGTGGAGGAATGAACTCTACACATGTGGACATGTATACATGTGCAGACACTCAAAAGTGCACAAGCATGCATACATAGACACACACACGCACGTATGCATGCATGCGCATGCACGCACACACACACATCTTTGAGAGTGTGCACTTATGTGCATGTGCACATGCTTGCCCCTGCACACACACACACACAAGCACGCACACACACATGCACGCACACACGCATGCACGCACACACACTCACACACTCTCACACACACACACACACACACACACACACACACACACACACACACACACACACACACACACACCTCAATTTCCTATGGGCTGATTTGAGGGGGGAAAATCAAAACATTCACTGATCTAAAGACTCTTTGTATGTGTTTTACTTAAGAAACAAACAAACAAAACAAAACAAAAAACTGACAAGACTATTCCAGAATTACAGTTATACAAGAAATGGTGTGATTTGGGTCTCCTGTCATTCCCAGTCACAACAAAGTCAGATCCACATTCCACAAATCATCATCATTATCAATAAGACATATTTTGAAAGGTAAGCTAGCAATGATTTTTCCATCTTTCATCATCATGAGTAAGACATATTTTGACAGTGAAGCCAGCAATGATTTTTCCATCTGTCTTTTTCCTACATGGAAAGAGATGAAGCTCTGAGCCATGCGTTCCCCAAAAGTAAAAAGACGTTAGGGTTTTGAAAGGGCAGGCAGGAATAAGTAACTTTGCAGTCTTTTTTTTTTTTTTTCCTCCCAAGCTGAGATTAAGAGATAAGTTGGGAACAGCAACCTCTTAAAAGTCAGTGAAACAAATTAAGTGTAGATTTATCACATTGGATATTGGTAGACAGGGAGAGATGTGGGGACACAGAGAGAGGAGAGAGAGAGAGAGAGAGAGGAGAGAGAGAGAGAGGAGAGAGAGAGAGAGAGAGAGAGAGAGAGAGGAGAAAATATGGAGGGGGGCACACCACACAAGCTGGCAACCTCCAAAACACCTCGCGGCTGACAAATCCCCAACAAATGAGGTGAAGTTGGTGTCCCCTTTAAATGGAATCTGCCGCCCTTGGTTGGTTTGTTGGTTGTGACCAGACTTGTGCCAGAGCTTATGTAGCCAGGCAGGACAGACAGCTTGAAAGGCCGACGTGATTAAATGGGCTGGTGGTCTGGAGAGGGTTAAGAATTGAGGGCTGACAGCATGGGAAAATGCTAGTGTCAAAAAAGTGTCTGCCATACTTTTTTTTTTAACTTTGGAAAATTGGGTCAGGTTGTTGTTTTTTTATCACAGAGAGTTTTCTTTGTGTGGGAGATATAGTCAATATGGTATACATACATGTATGTTTGGGCTTGGTAAAAATGTACTGCTTGGTAGGGTTTTATCTTTTTTTTTATAAGGAAAAACAGGTGATTATACAAAAGCAAAACAGCACCATCAATATGAGAATAACAGGTGATAGAAATGGCAGATATTAATTATCATAGAAACTTCAAAATGAACAAGCATTGAAAGAGAATATGTGAGAATATGTATACTGCCCACTTGTGTTTGCACATGTGTTCATGCACATGAGTGCACATGCACATACACACACACACACACACCCACACACACACAACACACACACACACACACACACCACACACACACCCACCTCAACCCCCCCCCCCCCCCCCCCCCCCCCCCCCACACACACACACACACACACAGAGCACTTAGTCATACTAAAAAAGAAGTCGGGTGCTCAGTATTTCTGAATAAAAATAACCAGCAACAGATTTGATAGTATACCTGAAATTTGACATGATAATGCTCTTTACAGACGATAGTGAGAATCAACACAAAACAATACCATTCAATAAATACAGACAACATGTACCCAAACCTCCCCAAAGTCAGAATACGACTACCTTCATGATGGGCAAAAACAGTCGCTTACGCAAAATCTCACCATTACTGAACCTTAAAGCTCTAGCAAAGGAAGATGAAAAAAAAGAAATCCCCATTTACCCAAAAGGGGATTGCTCTTCAGATCTTTTGACTCGAAACATTACCCATACAAGACTTGTCTGACTGGGATCAGAAGTGATCTCGTGTGTGATTTGCATGGCTGTGGTATATTGTGTATGGGGGCTCACTCAGACTAACCAGGTTTGCAAACTCTCTCTCTCACTGCCTGCCTGGTCTGCCTGCCGCCTGCATGTAGGCTAACTGGAATGGGGCCTGGTAGGGTGAGCACTTCTCAAAGAGTAGACTGAAGTTTGTCAACTTTGTGGGTGGTTATTGGTGTGGGTACACTTTCTCACTTTTTCTGTGTGTGTGTGGTGTGTGTGTGTGTGTGTGTGTCTGTCTGTCTGTGTCTGTCTGTCTGTGTCTGTCTGTGTCTGTCTGTCTCCCTCTGTCTCTGTCTCTCTCTGTCTCTGTCTCTCTCCTTCCCCCCCCTCTTCCATGGCTTTCTCTGAGAACCTGTCCCCTCCCTGAATCCTTTTTGTAACCCCTATCCTGCCTGTTTCTTTAAAAAGACTGTGGTCTTCTCCCTCTCCTGTCTCTGGTTCTCTCTGTCTTCCTATGTGCCTTGTGTCTACCTCTCCCTTTTGCTGTCTCTTTTTGTTGGTTTGTCTGCTTGTATGTCTGTCTGTCTGTCTGTCTGTCTCTCTCTCCCCCCCCCCCTCTCTCTCTCTTGAGCATTCCATTTTCAAGTTAGTTACCATGAATAGCTGCTGTGAATGTTATGGTCCTCACACTGGAAGGTCATGGGTTCAAATCCAGTGGAGAGGTAAGTTTTTGTTTTTGTGATTTGGCCAGTTCTTTGACCCATAAAAAAAGGTTGGTCTCTTCTTTGTTTAATGTCTTGATTTTTCCCCCTGGTGTGTTGCAGAACGAGGAACGCAGAAACAGAACATGGGTGTTCACATTCCACACAGAAGATCTGCTAGATGACTGGGATGACTTGCATCGCATCAGTGAGTGTAACTTTAAAATGTTTGAAAGATTTCCATTGTGTACATATATACAATTTTTAGATTCATTGGTGGATGGGGTGCATGGAAGGGGGAAGGACAGTCTAGTTGTTAGAGCATTGCGCTTGTGATATGAGAGCTTGAGATCAAGCCATCACAGAGGCACCTGTTTTAGATGGGATATTGCTCTCCTGAGGTGAACATCAGTACTGACTTCACTTCCCTCAAAGCTCTTCAGACGAGACTATATTATATTAAACTGGGGCACCGTGTTCTAACGCACAGTGAACATCTTGTGCATGTGTTAAAACGTGTTCCACTTTTGGAAGAGTAGGCCATTTTGTGCCAGTAGGAATGGATGCGAAAATTTAAAAACCTGCATGCACACAGTACAGGTGTCCTGTTTATGTACACCATCCCCAAAGTCAGAAAAGGCAGCCTTAATTGGGGGTAGAAATGGATGCTGAGCCTTGGAGCTGTAGCTGAGGAACAAACAAAAACCCAAAATAGATTCTTGCAAGAAATATGAACCTGGGCTGGGGTCAGTTAGTTCCATTCTTTTAAAGTTCAAAGTTGAAGCCCACCTTTTGCCCTCTTTGCAATGGCCTATTGTTTTGCTGTCACAAACCAGACTATTCGTTGCTGAAAGGAGAGTTATTTAAATCACTGCCGAATATGAATTTGCTAAAAAAAAAAAAAAAATTGGCTGATCATGTGATAATGTGAGTTGGTGTTTCCCCAGAAACGCCATTTGGGCTTTTTGTCACTACATCTCTTTTGTTACTTGTTTTTATTGTGTCTGCTTTATCTCATGTGTGCTGCAAAGGCTACAATTCATACATTCTCTTTTTGATCTGTCGTAATGAGCACTTTACTTTTCTGCAACGATATATCCAGACATCAAGGTTAATGCTCAGGGAATGTTCAGATGCAGGTGAATGATTGATTATTGAATTAGGGCTCTCTGGGAAGGCATTTCTGAAGACAAAGGACATATCTAAAAGACCAAGGACAAGAATGAGTCCATTTTTGTTGTTGCTTTCAAAAAAAGTTAATTCTAATGATATGAAGTGGCCTTCAATGTTTTTGTTATTCTTGTCATCATGTAAAATTGGGGTAGAGTATGCGTGCTATATCTGTTTCCCTGTGTGTGTGTGTGTGTGTGTGTGTGTGTGTGTGTGTGTGTGTGTGTGTGTGTGTGTGTGTGTGTGTGTGCAGTAGACATCCTTAAGTCTCGGAAAACTATGAAGTTGCACTCTAGGTGTTCATTCTGGTACAGTGTTGGGTGTGGCTGGCCATTCCAACATAGTAATGTATGTATGACACACACAATATGGAAAAAGTGACAAGATTTCATATATCATCACACATCACTTCTCATGAAAACAAAACAGACACCAGCCAGCCCAGTCTCTTTCCAAGATGACTGTTACCAGCTGATAACTAACTCATGTGTTGTCCCCCTTCTTCCAGATCGCAAACGCAAATGGTTCTCGCTGGCAGAGGCCAAGAGTGTCTTGAGTCGCTACAAAACCGGCGCAGTCCTGCTACATCGACACACTGTTGGAGCAGCGAGCCCAGAGCTGATGACCACACACAGACCTCTCAGGGGACTGAGGAGGGGAGGTGCCCGTGAAAGCAGCGTCCTCTCTCAGAGACCATGTGTGGGGGATCGGGGAGGGGGGTGGGGGTTGTCCTGGTAAATGTGCTGAGTCTGTGATGGATCAGGGGTGACCATTCATTGTCATGCAGAGTGGTTTCCCTGCCGTTCAGTTGTGCAGTTTTTGTTTTTAAAGATTTGAAACCGTTTATTCAAGCATTTTCTTAATGAAAAAAAAAAGAAATTTTAGGAGTTGATAAAAAGGTTAAGAGTTAAAATTTTATTGTTTTTTTTTTTTTTTGTTTTGAAAAATTTCATTAAAAAAGTGTTGAACAATTTTGGGGATTTTTTTGGTTACTCTTAAAGGAGAGGTTTGTTCAACAGAAAAAAACACCTTTTCAAGCCTTTTTTGTTTTTTTGTTTTTGTTTTTAGTTTATAACATAGTTTCTGATTTAGAAACTCTTCAGCTTTTATAATTTGTCATACATTCAAAGGAGTTGATCAAAGATGAACAAAAATCAAATGGAAAATTGCGAAAGAAGGTCAAAAAGAAAAGAAAAAGCTGAAGCAAAAATGAAAAGATGAAGAAAAGAAAATGGAAGCGAAGTAGCCTAAAGCTGAAACTGAATGCGCCGAGTTTGAATACTGCGTGTAGTAGACGAGTAGCGTGCACTCCCGGTAATGATTTGTCACTGTCACAGTACACACGTTGATAACGTCAGTAGCATTCCACCTTTGTGCCAAGTAGTGTTGTTTGCAATGAAATTGGGTAATGAGTGTCTTTTTTACCTTGTCATGGAATTGGGTGTATGCTTTCCTCCCTGGTTTTGTTTGTTTGGTTGTGTTTTTTTTTTTACTTAAAAATTTTTTTTTTAGTGTGAATGGCTGTAGAAGAGTTATACTTGAGATTTTGATTGAATAAACATTTTCTTTAACAAACTGTAACCTTTTTTTTTTGTTTTTGTTTTATTTACCTGTGTAAGAGGTTAGTCGAATTGTGTATTCTTCGACTTGAGGTAGTTTTCAGAAAACACCCGCCTTTTATCTCATTGTGTGGCATGTTTTCTGACTTGTGTGTGATTGTTTAAGTATGATGATGGTAACAAAGAAGGTAATGACCACATAAATATAGTCTACATAGTAGTGAACAATTCTAATTTAGACTCGGTGAGTTATTTCCAGAGATGGTATTTGATTTAAGTGTTACTTTGAAGCACAATGAACTGGACCAAACGGCACATGACAGAGACGATCACAGAATTGCTCAAGAGACAATCCATATGATTAGCAGGGTATGCCTTATGTTTTGAGGGTGTCAAAACATGTTTTAGGCATTGAGGGAGGGTTTTTTTGTTTTTTTTTGACTGGTTGTGTGAAAGGGGGTTATTAAACAAATGATAGCAATTTAAGAGAGAAAGAGAGAGAGAGAGTGTGTGTGTGTGTGTGTTTTCTTGCTACATAGTTGGTATTCTCTTTGGAAAATGGTTTTCCCTGCACCAAGTAACACATGGTATTATATTTCCAAAAGCTGCACAATAAAGATAACCACCTTCAATGCCCCCCTCGCCCCCCCTCTCTGTTCAAATGCCTTAGTCAGATGGATAAGAAAGGTACTTGGCTCTTGATTCATGGAGTGATGAGTCACTGTTTTTTCAAGTCTTCATGGTACCAGATGAATTATAGCCAGGATTTTAAATCTCCTGTGTCATTGTTTTAAATCCCTTTGATATGTATATTAAAATTAGGTCACACATATGCATGTTAAAGATCACTGAAATAATGTCAGATTAGGAAAACATGCCAAGATGCACTTGAGGTTTCCTCAGCGTGTAGGTTATGTGTTGTTCAGGCATTTATGGGGTGGATTTCATGGTGGTTGTGATGTGGTAGGTATGGGATATATAATTATCCTGCTAGCAATATCACTGTCTTGAGAAACGGAAAAAAACAACCCAACCCAAAACCGATGAAATTTGAAAAGGTAGGGGGGTAGAATGTGGCTCTGATGAAGAAAATGATGAAAAAAAAGTTATATTTTTACATACCCAATAAAAACACCCCTATTTTTACATGCCTTTTAACATACTTCTATTTTTACAAACCTTATAAACACACTTCCATTTTTACAACCCTTTTAAACACACTTCTATTCTTCCCTTTACCATGTTTTACTAATAAGCTGAAACAAGACACACTGCAATCAAGATTTTAAAATGAATTGGAATCTTCGTATCCCCAAGGTCAGAATCATACAGTGTTCCTCCCCTCCGTTTCATTTATTTTGTTGAGGTATATCTCTATTCATTTAGTTTATGTAAACGTCACTTTAATACACATTATAAATAGTAAGAAGTACTACAATATTTGCCGTACTGATGGGGATTCTACTACGAAAGTCAGCAACCATCTCAACGAAGTGTGTGGCCAATGCTCAAGTTAGATGTAATTAATAATGGCAATAAGTGTGAGTGTGCTTGTAGTGAAATGTCACCAAGGAAAGAAAAGAAAATCAGTCTTCCTTCCTACTCCGTTATTTGCTAAGTATTTGTCTCAGTAGTTTTTTTGTTGGTTAGTTGTGTTTTTGTTCCGGATTGCAATTTTTCGAAAGTTTCATCTTTTCATTGTTATCTTAAACTTTTCTCTCAGATTTTAGATGAAAAGAAAGCTGGCTTGCCCTTTTCTTAAAATTTTGTTTTTATACAGTTTTGATGTTTGATTATGTCCGGGTTGTCAAAATGAAGTGGAGGTGTTTGTTTGGTAGGTAGATCTGTCCAGTGGCAGATAGATAATTGTCATCTTTCTGATGATAGTTGGCAGACCTTTCATGAACTAAGGCCTGGTGCCTTGTCATTTTGTTCTGGTGCAGCTGACCAGAGTAGAGCTCTATGAAGACTGTTCATTGAAAATTTATTTATATATATATATATATATATATATATATATATATATATATATATATATATATATATATATATATATATATATAGTTACCATGCCTTTGGTGGAAAAAAAATTGTATGGGCAAAACAATTTCAAATAGGTTTTCAGCTGGTGTATAAATGTTGAAGGAATGTTATGTTATGAGTTGGAAATTTCTTTTTTAAAGTTCAGGTATGTTCAATAATTTGGGATTTTAGAATTAATCATTTATAATCATATTTTCCCCATTTTGTTTCAATTTAATTTTATAAGTACTGAACACTGTGGGTTGAAAACAGTCAGTTAAGGATTGTCATTTGTGTGTTCCCTTTAGACAGTAGAACTCCTGCACACACACACACACACACACACACACACACACACACACACACACACACACACACACACAGAGGCCACACACACACACACACACACACACACACACACACACACACACACACACATACACACACACACACACACACACACCACAGAGTTCAGTTCAGTTCAGTTCACACACACACATACACACACACACACACACACACACAGAGTTCAGTTCAGTTCAGTTCAGTTCAGTTCAGTTCAGTTGTCTCCATTGTGGATAGGAGCTCCTCGCAATGCCCTCAGGGTTCGCCATCTCTCTGTCTCTGCCGAGTTCTACCATCTCCTGTAGCCCTCCCAGACCACTGATCTCAGTGATGTTGGGTATGTGGAATGCTAGTGGTCTGCCTCTTTTCCTTCTGCCCTCAACCTTACCTTGGAGAATTATCATCATTGGACTTGTCTGTGTGTTTCTGTTTGCATGACCAAGATATCTCAGTCTGCACCTATCGTATCATCCAACATTTGTCTTTGCACAGAGAGTTCATCAACACTGATTTCATTTGTTCTTCTGTCTGACCATTTGACTATGAGAGGTCTCCTGTAGAACCACATTTCTGCGCATTTATTTTGTCTCTTTCCAATGTTTGTAGTGTCCAGACTTCTGACCCATACAGCAATACAGGCTAGATTAGTGTTTTGACATTTCTAATTGTGAGATATTTATAAGTATGCCTCTTGTCTTTCCGATGAATCATCTTTGCTTGGCCACGCAACACTAAGAGGGGAAAAATACCTCAAGAATTGCTTTCATGCCAAGAAAAGGGGGACAAATCCACCTGACATGAGAGATGAATGTGAACATTTTCTGTTCGCTACAAACAGTATTAATTAAGATTGTTTTGGATGATTTCTTGTGTGTGTGTGTGCGCTTGAGTTTCAATGGATGTAGATTTTATGAGTTTTTGATGGCAAGAGACTCTGATTTAAAAAAATTTTCATGTTAGATAAGGTGTGTGTGTGTGTGTGATAGTAATATTCAGTATTTCCAAACGTAGCCAAAATAGTTCAGTAATTAAATGAAAAGTTTTCTTATGCAATTTATTCAAAGCATAAGAAAATGTCAATAGTGTTGGCACGAAGCATTCACGACTGCTGTGTTAATTTTTCAGGTATTGGTTTTCTGTTATTTTGTATTTTCCTAAGTTTGGAGACGTGTTTATCAGTACAGTTTCTTCTCCAAGTGTGCGCAAGACTCAGAATGTATGTGTCTTTGCCTTCTTGATAATGAATATGATATACCGATAATAACAAATATTTACGCAGCACATTCCTGAATCTCAAATAGCTTTTACAAGTGCAGAGTACATAATTATAGCAATCTCATATTTCTGTGTACATACACTACAAGCATCCGTGCAACATGCGATTCCAGTCTGTCAATACACTATCATAAAACAAAACTAAACACCCCCTCCCCCCCTCTCACATGCACACACACACCACTAAAATTACAGACAATTCAGTTTTGAGTAGCTGAATTAGGGACAGGAGAGCCTGATGGTTAGAGTGTTGCGCTCGTGGTCTGACGACCCAGGGTCCATCCCAGGTTTCAGCTGCCACCCTTTCAGGGGATTTTCCCCCTGGAGTTGACATCAGTGCTGACTCCACTCCCCTGACAAGTCCGTTCAGATGAGACTATATTCTGATGTTCCACAAAACATCTTGCACACATGTTAAAACCCATTCCACCTTTCAGAAGATTAGGCCATTGTATGCCGGTGGATATGAATGATAAAAATAAAAACATACTTGCACACTGCAGGTGTCATGTTAAGATATCATCCCTGAAGTTGGATTGTGGGGAAAAACAGTGGCATACGCAAAACTTTACCATTGTTGAACCTGGGAGATGTGGCTAAAGAATATAAAAAAAATCATCTAACTTTAATTATGTTTGATATACACATACACACCTCTCACTCTCTCTCTTCTCTCCTCTCATTCTTCATATATCTCTCCCTCTTGCATATATCTCTGAAGCATGGCAAGGACTGTTAGATTTGATATTCCAGTCTCCATCACTCTGCTACCATTATCACCACATGCATCACTGCAGTACAAAAAAAGAGCACATGAATGTATGCACTCATGGATTGCATATGTACAAGGGACTCCTTTTATCTTCATGTGATTGTTTTGGTTTGGGATTCTTTTTGGTTGTGTTCCTATTTTAAGCCCAAGAGTCTGCAAGGGAAGTAACTGTGGAGTGGGCATAGCGACCAGATAGGTGAAAAATGGGGAGATTTAATGGTCAGTATCGTTGAAGTTGTAAAGTTCTTTATTTTCAGTATGAGCTTTTCCCAGCCTGCTTGGTAAGACTGTGGATATATATTCGTGAAGAAACTTTCTGTCAAGATCTTGCCAACAAACTTTGGATTTCAGATGGCAGTTGACAAGTTGTGACTATTTTAAAATAATTTTACATGTGTCAGCAAATGTCAGTGTGTGTGTATGTATGTCACTATGTGTGTATACAGTGTGTGGTGTGTGTGTGTGTGTGTGTGTGTGTGTGTGCGTGCGCGCGCGCGCTTGAAATGAAGTTGTGATTTTATTTTTTTAGAGGTGTGTGTGTGTGTCCTTGGTATTTTTTATTTTAAATCTTTTCTTTTTGAAATACAATTACATAGAAGACTTTGTAGAAACAGAAGTTAAGTGTTCTTGATGAGTGTCATTCTCATTTCTCAAAGACTTCATGTGGAAGAGACAATCTTGATTTGCTTTTGAAATGGTGTGTGTTGTGGTGTTGTGTGTGTGTGTGTGAGTGTGTGAATGTGAATGCATATGTGGCATGTGTTCATGCATGTGTGTTTGTATTCTAAATACGCACAGGAATATCAGTTTTCCATATGATTGTATCAGCACTTAGGGCTCTTCCAAGATAAGTGTGCTGTAAGATTTCATTGTTATCATTGTTTGGCAGTGTCGTGGATAAGAAATGTAAAAGTGTGTGACCCCCCCTCCCCTCTCCCTAATGTGGAACTTTACATAGAAGTTGATTTAGCAGAATTGCTGCACTGCTGTGTTTATTTTTGTCACTGGTTATTTGAATTTATGTATTGATGCATTCATTTTGATTCGGTCACAGGTATTGCAATAAAGACATTGTCTTGAAAACATAAAGTGAATTTTTTTGGCTAACAAAATGGTAAACGGCTTAAAACAAAAATCCACCATCTACTTTTTGGTGTTTCAGTTTTGTGCATGTTCTTACACATGAAAGATCTTGTTTAACACCCCACCCTTTTTCAGTCTGTTACATACAACAATGCTGCTTTTTATTTTAGGCAAGTTTTTTCCCCCTGTTACCAGGTATTCACTTATGAATTCACTTCTATCCTAGTTATATGTTGACTGCCAATTTGCTAAAGATATACCACATTATTGTTTGATCTGCTTAAATAACAAGGGAGGTTAAGATTTTAACTCAACAATATAAGAACAGTCTGCAAGAAAAATTGAGCCAGTTATATTTGATAGAAAGTGTGGATGTTTTTTTTGTGTTTTTTTTTTAAATGATCAACTTCAACCTAAAAAGAATTTTGCAAATTAGTTTTTAACAAGTCTTGCTCCCTATTTTTGTAGCATTATCGGCAGAAGAGGTTTTATGGAGAGATATAGGTGCACAATGTTCAGGACTTGCCCATCCATAACACACTGCCTGAAACCTTCAGAGTAAGGTTCACTGATTGCTCAAGGGTTCAGGGAGAAGTCCAGCAGAGCAGATGTGGAGGGAAAGGGAGACTTGCCCCTGACACACAGACTGCTGAACAAGTCATGTCACAGCAGTGCAGGGATGACTCCTGAACAAGTTTAGGAGAAGTCAAGTCAGAGCAGAGAAATTTTAAATGAACTAAACCCAGGATAAGAAATTAAAGATTACCTGCCAATAAAAAAAAAAATCACATAAATCTTTTTTCCTCTGCTGTCATTCTCATCTCTCCAGCTCCATTTGAAGAGTTTGGAACTTGGATCATTAATGCCGCAGGCAGGCTATAAATATACACCCTGGACATAAATATATAAACATTTCCTCTACAAGAGTAAGAATTTACCATCAAAATAACTCTCTCACACACACACACACACACCCTCCTTTTTGATACACAAATTATGCCCCAAGAATGTATAGTAATATAGTAAGAGGTTATCGCTGTTGCATGCTTTGTGCATGCTCTCACATGTACACATACACATACAAACGCACACGCTACAGAGTTGATAGCTTGAGAAAGACGGCATGACTGAAGGAAATTTTTTTTATTCCCCCTGATGCAGACTGACAAGTTGGCCAGTGTGTAGCCTGTTGTGAGAAATTCTCCTCATTGTTGTGTATTGGCTCCCTGTGCTAATATGGAACCTGTTGTCAACACAAACTGCTAATGTATGCATGTTTGCCTCACCTGTAAGGTGTTGATGTAGATGGAATGACTGACTGACCCTGGAACCTATGGCTTTAAGATTCTGATGTAGAGTATCAGAATTCAGCAGAACCTCAACTGTGATGGCACTGATATATATATAGAAAACAATGTCTATTTATTCTGTGCTTTGAGCCAGCGATTGAACGTTGAACAGCTTGATTGCTGATTATATTAGGTATGAGTGAATGAGCATTTTCAGAATGATTTGTTAAAACTATGTGTGCTCTTGCAATGCTGACAGAACTTTTTAAGTCAAATTCGTAGGTTAGATCACTGTGTATTTGAATCGATTTTTATCCTGTCAAATGAAATGTACTTTTGCATATTCAGGCTTTTCATTTCTGTGAAAGGCCTTTATATATAAGTATATATAAAATCAAAACAATCCAAGCCTACCTAAACTTTCTAAGGGCAAGTTGGATTTATGAGCATAGAGGGCCATTTGTTTAACCTCCATAGTCCATCTTTATGAAAAGAGATTTTTTGGGGGGAAAAGGCAGTTGAATGATATTGGTGGCAGAAAAACAAAGAGCCTGAGAGAAAAAAAGTGAGAGGAAAAACTCTCTACTAGCCAACAGCAAGCTTGACAGATGCTGTGGTTGCTGACTCAAGGCTCTCATTTGTGTGTGGCCCTGTACTGGCCGGCTTATGAAGTAAACGACACACAAGCTTGAACAAAGCACCACCAGTCTCTTTTGAAAGTTCTGTGCTTTAAGTCATTGTCAGACCCAGCACTTTTCTCTGAACAGGATGGATGTGTGCAGAGCTCTGTGTGTTCAAAGTCTTAATTATTGAAAAAAAAAGCTGTTACCCAGACACTAACCTTATTGATGTACTGATAAACCGTAAACAGTTTTATCTTCCTTGTTCTTTGTTGCGGTGTACCATTTTCTGCTAAAATCTGATCCATATCATTTTGTTTGGGTGATGTAACAAATACTAACACAAGTTGTAATAATTTTTTCAAAGTTTGTGATACCGGTTATGAGAATAGCAATTCCCCAGTGCATTTTTTTCTCTCTCTCCTCAAATCCAGATCTCTTTCATGTGAAGAGGGAAAGGTCGACATTGCCCACCTTGTTGATGTCTGTTATGAAATCAGTCACCGGAATTACGAGGTGGAGTTTTCTCACCGCAACACAGTAACCCAGAGAAGTGATGTCTCTGATGTACGTACGTGCCATTCAAGTTCTTTTCCACATGCTTTCATTGCATCAGTTCTTGATCATATCCATCATCCATGTCACAAAGATTTGCAAGAATCAGTATTTTGTTTCATTACTTTGCTTTGGATACAAAAAAAAAAGAATGTGAATACATTTGTACTTTGTGATTGGAAATAAAACCATTATTTTGATGATAACTTGACTGTCAAGTGCTTTCTTAGTGTGTGTGTGTGTGTGTGTGTGTGTGTGTGTGTGTGTGTGTGTGTGTGTGTGTGTGAGACAGACAGACAGACAGACAGACAGACAGTCAGACATGGATGGAATGTGACTGATGTAGCAAATGAATGATACTGCCTCTCTACCACTACTTAGAAATCGCCCGAAAAACAGGGCACATGAGCAGTTCCTTTCAGTTGAAATATACTGTTTATCTTCTCACAGACACTGTCAATGGACAACTAAAGGGTAATTTCTTTTGTGATCATTCCGTTCCCACTGACCACAAAATCCATTTCACAAGTGTTCAGCGTCATGTTTAAATACCATCCTCGAAGTTGGAATGCTGCTACCTAGATAGTAAGGGGGGGTATGGTTACATACACAAAAATCTCACCATCAGTAAACCTCTGAGCTCTAGTCAAGGAACAAAAAAAAAATTCAGCTAGCACAGGGAAATGAACCATCCAACTAAAATACAAAACAAAAACAATACAGAAAAAATACCACCAAAACAAACACGCAAAAATCGGAATAACTTTCGAAATTTTCATTTTTTAATTTTATTTTATCCTGTCTGTACAGCCAGCCCCACAATCATCAAGGCAACACTAGAGTAGAGCTGTCATCCCTTTCAATTCCAAAACATGAACAAACATCGATTTCAGTTAAAAACCAACAACTGCTGGTTCCCTTCATGTAAACGTGGACAATATAACACACACACACACACACACACACACACACACTCTTACACACACACAAACAACAACCCTAATTTTTCTTTTCCTTACAGCAAATAATAGTTATTAATACCAAGCAGTGTTGAGGGTACCTGCCTTTCTGCTTCATTTATCATCCCCAGTTAAAAAAAGCGATAACTACTTCAAGCTAATGAAAAAATACACATGAGATGCCACAGAGACAACGCTGCAGAATGGACATCCTGTGCTGCCCATCCCAGTGTTGACTATTTCACTATCTGGTCACCAGAGCAAACCATGTAGTACAGGCAAAATGTTACATAATGCACTATGTGGAAACAATTACAGACTTGCTTGAAAAAAAGGCAGGATACTGGACAGGCAAAGCAGAAAATGAGCACATGAGAGGCCAGCAAGGTGAGGAAAAGGACAGACTCAAAGAGAGGAACACAGACATTTTGTAGAACTACAAAATTTCCAGAAAGCGGGGATACTACTTGCACAGAAGCAGTACCTGACATTTTCAATGGGAAGCTATTGAAAACGATCACAACACTTTGCAAAGAACTTTTCTTTAATCAAAGGAATTTTGTTCTGTAGAATCAAATACTTTTGGAGGTGACCTAAAACCTTAGAATTACTCCTGAACAAGTCCTTCAAAGTTCAATCTTTCACAATCTGCACACAAACACATACACTTACATCCTTTTAAACAACACTAACTAATTACCAAACCTACATTTCAAGAGTGTTTACTTTTTCCACAAGTGACTGTAGTTGGAAGCATCAAAAGAGTCATCCTCCAGATCATCTTCAATCACCAGTTTCTGCTTGGGTTTACGTCGCTGTAGCCTCAGCTTTCGCTCGGCTTCTGACAGTAAGGACAGATCCTCAGGCATCTGCAACAAGGACAGGGAACACTGGTGCTGTCAATCAGGAATTACAGTTACACTCACCTTCGTCTTAGTCTGGCTGTGTTGAATAATAGGAAGTGATTTTGATTTAAACTTTAAATAAAATCTCAGTAAATTGAAAGCACTAGCTTGGCTTCTGTAGCCAGCAGAGCAAAAGCAATACTGGTTGACTGACTGATTTTAAAAGCAAGGTGGACTTTGAATATTTCATGAAGAGGAAAGGCTGGGTTTCAATTTCATATTCAGATAATGAATACGAGAGTTGACTTTAAATATATTTCAGGAGCACACACTTCAATAATACTATAAAAAAAAAGAAACTTTTAATGCTAAATTTAATACTGATAAAGACCAGAACTTTAGCACCTTTAGAAGAAAAGAAACTAACTTGTAAATCTGACATCCCAAGAACCACATCCACTTTATGAAAAAGGTAGGCCCAATGATCATGAATATTAAAAATACAAAACAAAAGTTCTCAGAGGCAAAAATGTCACAGATAAAAAAAAAAGAACACAAGTAGTGATAGGGACAGGGGAATCACAACAGTACATCAGAATACAATATAGTTTACTTCAGTACACAGCACAATATAAAGCAAATATTAATAGATGAAGCTGCGGCTAAAGTGTAATGATAGTAATACACAAAACCACAATACTAATATACATGTATGCATACCTTGATTATTTTCCTAGGGTTTGTGTATCGCATGGAAATGGAGGATCCATCAGGCAAAGTGACGAGTGTGGGATACACTCGAAGAAAGTCCACACGGTTCTCACGACGAACTGCGCTCTTGCTGGACCCGTTCCTCTGTGGACAGGCCACCAGTGACAACCAGCAGCTTCGGCACAGAGCTCCTCCACTCGTCCATCTGTTTCAGCAATGAATTTATAACAGTTCTTTAAAAAAATAAATAAATAAACAGGTTCACAAAAATAACAGCATGAGAAAAAAAATTAAGTGCTGAATCTAGCAAAGCATACAAATCAAAGCGCTTGCATTCCAATCATTCACAAGCATGCAACTATTCACCAAAAATACTCATGGTAGTGTTTCACTTCAAAGATTTGGGATCCTTGCAGATTTTTCAGGGTGGATTACCTCAGGCTCTGCTGAGCCCTATTCAATGATCTGTACATGTAATAGTATACATGTATGAATACAGAACAGCTACAGCTGTAGATACTATAAGATACACATGTGTGTTAAGTATCAATGACTACTGAGTCTAATGTATCAGTTACTGACCACCCACCAGGTACTGCCTCACATAGTACATAACTCAAGCCTGAAGAAATTGGAGGTGGATTTCATCACAATTTCAACTGTCCATGTCCTGTTGTTAAACAAGCCACGTATGATTTTTTTGTGGGGATAATTTCAGTTTTATTCAAATGCTAGTTCAATATATATTAATAATAATAGACACACAAAGACGATCAAAACTTGTTAAATTTGCAGACTTCATATTCACTGAAAACGTTTCATGGTTCCATGTAATGTTGATATGACTCATAGAAGGAAGGACGGTGGCAGAATGGTTAAGACGTTCGCCTGCCAATATGTAAATCGCGAGTTTCTGGGTTCGAACCCAGCCTCGCCCTTTCTTCCCAGTTTGACGAAAAAATCGAACTGAATGTCAAAGTCATTCGGATGAGACTCGAAACCGAGGCCCCGTGTGCGAATGCACGCAGAACATCTTGCGCACACGTTAAAACCCCGTTCCACCTTTCGGAAGAGTAGGCCATCGTGTGCCGGTAGGAGCGGATGACAAAATTATAACAAACCAGCATGCACACAGGTGTCATGTTTAGACACCATCCCTGAAGAAAAATCGGGGAGTTGGAGTTGGGGATCTTTGCGCCTGGTGGCAGCATGATCTGTGGCTCTGTAGGTCAAATGCAAGCACTTTGATTTGTCTTTACAAGAGATAGCGCTATACAAATTCCATGTATTAATTAATTAATTAATTAGAACAGATACAAACTTTACCTGGTTCAATATATAGACCTGTGTACTTTTGCATTGTAGTTTTGCTGCTGGTTATTAGTTTCTGTTTGTCTAACTCTAAGTCTAAGAAGAGCATGCACTTTCCCATCAGTGACTTTCCCTATGCCTTTGTGTCTTTAGCTTATAAACGCCCCCCCCCCCCCCCCCCCAAATAATGGCATTATATGAAATCAAAACTGTTTTAAATTGTTTAAAGAAGATGTTGCATCCAAAAACTGACAAATTTTGACATAAGTTATTCAGGTGTATAACATAACAACTATCACTGCATCAGGGAGGAGGGGCATGATAGTCTAGTGGTTGGAGTGTTGTGTTCAGATTTTGATGGCAAGGCAAGGCAAGGCAAAGCAAATTCTTTTATTCCAGGATAATAGATAAGCACTGTGTGCTTTTCTACATCCAGTCCCCGCCCTTTTCAGGCATAACATCAAGATAAAAAGAAATGGCCCAAGATTGAGCCCAGGTTCCAGCCACCAATGAGAGAGGCCCGGTCAAAGTACCTCCCCCCCCTCACTCCCCCCCCCCCTCCCCAGCCACCAATGAGAGAGGCAAAGTAGGCCTACTCCCCCCTCACTCTGCCCCCCCCCCCCCTGCCTTTTTGTGTTTTGGTTGTTGCTCTTTCGGTTACAACCAGTGTCCTTGCTTCTTCCTAAACAATAATAAAGCGATACGTTTATGTCCCATTATAAGATTGCTGGAGTAAATAATAACTCACAATATCAAATTTCTGTCAGCATATTTTTGGTATTCGAAAAAAGAAAGGGGAGACAGAAGTTTGCATTTTACCCTTGACGAAACGTAAGCTGCAGAAGACCCGACATGCTTGTTTCGCTGGAGTTAAATCCCTTGTTTCGGAAAATGACTCTTTATACTAACGTAAGGAAACTTTGAAACTTTGAAAACTTTTGAAAAAAAAACTTTGAAAACTTTCTTTATTCAAAGAGGGTAATAGAATAAGCAAAAATTGCTTTTTTACATCCAGCCCTCGGAAAAGACTCCCCCCCCCACCTCCCCCCCCCAACACACCCAAAACAAAAGATAAACAAGCAAACAAAACCCCACCAATATACATGAAAAGTTGCAAATGTACCCAATATGAAAATAGATAAGGAAATACTTTCGAACGAACAAGCAAATACTAAATACAAAGGGTACAGAAAAATCAATTTCAAGATTCATGAGAGAGAGAGAGAGAGAGAGAAGAGAGAGAGAGAGAGAGAGAGAGAGAGAGAGAGAGAGAGAGAGAGAGAGAGAGAGAGAGAGAGAGAGAGAGAGAGAGAGAGAGAGAGAGAGAAATGAACGAATGAACGAATGAATGAATGAGTATTTAAAGAGGGTAATGGCATAAGAAAACGTGCCTTTTTATAACACCCTTCTGGGTGAAAAAGGAAGAAAATAAAAGAAAGGCATAGCGATAACAAACAAACTGCACATATACATTGTTTGAGTGAAGAAAAAAGAAAAAAAAATCCATAACATCATCCAAATACAAGAAACATTTTCTACGCTTATGCTTTATCTTTTACAAAATGAGAGAACAAAATCACAAAATCAGATTAGAAAATAAGAAATATGATTGACTAGAGAGTAGAGTAGAGTAGAGTAGAGTAGAGTAGAGTAGAGTAGAGTAGAGTAGAGTAGAGTAGAGTAGAGTAGAGCAGAGCAGAGCAGAGTAGAGACTGACAGAGAAGGGATAGACAGGCAGATGAGAGATAGAATACAGACAGACGGACAGACTAAAGACACTCAGTTTCACAGGCAGGCAGACAGACAGACATACAGACAGACAGACAGACAGAGAATGACAGACAGCTGATAAAGAGACATATGTAAAACATGATTAAATGAAGTCATGGCAAACCATGACTGACATTTTGTCCGATTAACAAGAAAACAATATGCTTTTTTTTTTTTTTATATAAGACAAGATCAACAGCCAGTCTCTGTCAGCCTTTCATTCATAAGAAAATGTTTCAATGATTTTTTAAAGTTTAGCATAGAAGTTACACTTTTTAAGGATGCTGGCAGGTTATTCCAGTAAGTGCCACCGCTATATACAAGACTACTTTTAAACAGATCTATTCTTGGTTTTGGCACAGTAAGTTTATGTGAATGACGATATGTATTTATTTGAAAATGTTTTGCCAGAGTGGGCGGTGCATTTCCATACACTATTCTGTGCATCATTAAAGCTTTGTTGTATTCCAACTGCAATTTAAATGGCAAAATACCAACTGATTTATAGTCCACGGAAGTTAATGAGCTTGATTTCAATAGAATAAGTTTAATGGCACGCTTGAATAATCTAATCAGAGGTTTTAATGTATTTGCACTTGCAGAATCCCACAAGGTTGATGCGTATTCTATAACAGAACTTATGTGTGCATGGAAAAACTGTTTTCTAGTGCTAAGATTAAGGAAATGTTTTATTTTGGATAACTGAAACACCTTTTGCGATACAACTTTACTTAGAAACAAGTCTTCTAGGTCTTGTTCGTGCGCTGTGTGTGCGTGCGAACGGTGTGTGTGTGTGTGTGTGTGTGTGTGTGTGTGTGTGTGTGTGTGTGTGTGTGTGTGTGTGTGTGTGTGTGTGTGTGTGTGTGTGTGTGTGTGTGTGTGTGATCTTTCTTTCTTCTTTATTCTTTTATATCGAGGATAATGGGATAAGCGCTCTTGTGCTTTTTTTTTGTTGTTACATCCAGTCCCCGTGTGTATGCAGTTTTTAAAATGTCATCTGTTCTCACCGGCACACGATGGCCTACTCTTACGAAAAGCGGAACAGGATTCAACGTGTGTGCAAGATGTTCTGCGTGCGTTCGCACGCGGGGCCTCGGTTTATAGTCTCATCCGAAGGACTTTTGGGGAGAATGGAGTCAGCACTGATGTTAACTCCAGGAGAAAAATCTCCTCGACCGGACTCGAACCCGGGTCGTCAAATAGTCAGCGCAATGTTCTGACCACTAGGCTATCCGTCCCCCGTGTGTGTGTGTGTGTGTGTGTGTGTGTGTGTGTGTGTGTGTGTGTGTGTGTGTGTGTGTGTGTACTGGTGACACGGGTAGGCCTAGTGGTGAATGCCAGCTCAACATTCCTGTATTATGTAGTCGAAAGATGATTTTCATCACGTGCCAAGGATTTCTCATCATGTGATACATTAGAAAGAGAGACAACAATCGGGAGTCAGGTGTTGTGGGTTGCTGTGTATGCGACCCACTTATAAATCATGTTTTTCGCTAGATGTTTTAGTATGCTGCCAGTCAAGATGTTCGTTTCTTATTTTACCTTGGTGGCAGTTCTTTTACCAGGTGAGGTTCTAGTGGTGCAGATTATGTCATATTATGTCAATTGCTGTTTACACTGTCCTGTGTCCACGGTCATAACTGATCAGAATCGTGTGATAAGACTTGGAACTGATGATAGCACTTGACTCAAGCGTGACTAAGATTTGATAATCATGAGATTGAACCTGTGCAGAAATATCACATTTGCTTTTTGTTTGCTTGTTTGAATGGATTTTATTCTGCTGTGAGAATTCAATCAGCGTGTGGCAGTTAAGTAAGAAAAATCAATGTATACCATAGGTTATAACTTTAAAAAGGTCATACACGGTCGTCATGATCGTCACTATGGACTAGCACGTGGATATTAGATCATTTTGCATCGATTAGACTGCATTCTCATGACTTGGGCTGATTTACATAATGTGTATCAATGCTAGTGCTGAATAGATTATATCACTATTGTCAGGTAGTAGCCTGCTACTTTGGACAAAAGCAGTGGATTTGTATGAGAAAGTAGATCATTAAATAGTCTTAAGATTTTTGTGTACTGAACTTAACAAGTAAAGAACTCACAGAAACACACACACACACACAGTGTCACACACACACAGTGTCACACACACACACAGTGTCACACACACACACACACAGTGTCACACACACACAGTGTCACACACACACAGTGTCACACACACACAGTGTCACACACACACACACACAGTGTCACACACACACAGTGTCACACACACACAGTGTCACACACACACAGTGTCACACACACACACACACAGTGTCGCACACACACACACACACACACACACACACACAGAGTGTCACACACACACAGAGTGTCACACACACACACACACACACACACACACACACACACACACACACGTGTCACACAAACACACACACACACACATGTGTCACACAAACACACACACACACACACACACACACACACACACACACACGTGTCACACAAACACACACACACACACACATGTCACACAAACACACACACACACACACACGTTCCCATGCGTGTGAAGTTGTGAACACACACACACAGTCACACACACACACACACACACACACACAACACACACACACACACACACACACAGAGGCTTGATGAAAACAAAGCAAATCAATGCTTATTCAATGTATCATCTGGAAATAAAAATTTGACCTGATTTGACTTGACTTGACTCACACACACACACACACACACACACACACACACACACACACACACACACACACACACACACACGCACACACACACACACAGAGTGAGACACACACACACACACAGTGACACACACACACACACACACACACACACACTCACACTCACACTCAACACTCAACACTCACACACACATTGTGTGCCGGTGGGAACAGATGACAAAATTTACAAAACTGCATACACACAGGGGCTGGATGAAAAAAAGCACATGAGTGCTTATTCCATTATCCTCAGTATAAAAGAATAATAATAATAAAAAAGAAATAAAACACACACACACACACACACACACACACACACACACACACACACACACACACACACACACACACTGAGTGTAAAAGTGTATTGTGTATGTATGTGCGTGTGTGTGTGTGTGTGTGTGTGTGTGTGTGTGTGTGTGTGTGTGTGTGTGTGTATGTATGTATGCGTGTGTGTGTGTGTGTGTTTGTGGTGTGTGTGTGTGTGTGTGTGTGTGTGTGTTGTGTGTGTGAATTGCTGCCAGTATTCATTTCAGGGATTTGCTATTTTTGTGCCAAATAGATTTTCACAAAGTGACATCACATAGTGACTGGTTGATTATTGCAGGTGTGGCATCATCAGTCAAGGTAGACCTCAGTGACTCAGACCAGGATTTGGAGATTGGGGATTCCTCAAACCTCAACATTTCCTTCAGGTACAGTGAGCAGGACAAGTATTTCACTTCAGGTTAGTGGAAGGGAGGTAACTGAAGAACCTGGTCAATAACATAGTGTTGTGCATGATGAACATAAAACTCAGACTACCGGCACATGGTTAGTTAATCAACCTCTAGGTGTATTTGTGGAATTTTTCTGCAAATAAGTTAACAATGGCATCAACTGCACTCCCCAGAAAACATGGCATCAACATGCATCCCCAAACACATTGCATCAACTTACTCCCCAGAAAACATTGGCACAACCCACTCCCAGAAAACATTGCATACATACACTCCACACTCAGTCACCACATGTCCCAAAGACTACGTGGACATAGAAAGACAACAGAGATCCTTTGCCATGCAAAAATTTCAATGTCTGCATAGAAGGGGTGTGAAGGATAAGGGTCCATGTCTTATGTTGTCAACCCTATGAAATTTACTATTGGCAGGCCATACTTACCTCCCTCAAACGTTCCTTGCAGGATGGTTTCACTAAGGGTAGTTGTGTCTTGTGTGACCAAACCACATCAGCTTTACTCTTATTGGTGGAGTAGCAATGGCTCTTGGGGTCACAGCTTTTGTGTTTTGTTTACATAGTTATTGGTCTTGTGTTCTTTGTATGATTTTGGGAGTTTTGTGGTCTTGTTCTGAATGCTTGGATTTGTAATCTCAACTTGCTTCAGGTTGATTTCAAGCCAATAGGAGGATATATCACGAGGGATTTTAAAGGTGGTTATTTTGCAGAGCTGATGTTTAGCTTCTGATGATCTCTCAGTCGACCAGATGATGTGTGGTTGCATGCGAGCTTCACTTCATTGTTGAGTGCCATACTTTGTTTTATGAGGGCCTAGTATTGGAGTTGGCAAACCTTCTAGTGTTTCTCATTCATTTTATTTCCGTGATCTTACTGTGCTGTTAGCTATGACTTTGATTTCTTTGTAGCTGACTTTCCATCAGTATGGCTCGACTCACTCTGAAAGTCTTGTAGATTGCAGTTCTATATCTGCCTGCCCAGAGTCAATGTCATTGCAAACTGAGGTGCAAAAGGGGTCCTTCCACCATGGAGATGAGAAGTGTGGTGGTTTTGCAGTGTCTTGTCATGAGTTTTCGAGGAGGTGAGATCGGTGAGAGAAGGCAGCCCTTCACTCCCTAGAAACACATTGGCTGATTGCCTCCCCAGAAAGCATTGGATCAATCTCCACTCCCAAAAAATTGGCATACTCCGACTCCCGAAACAATTTGCATTAACTCCACTTCACTCAGAAAACATTGGCATCAACTCATCCCCAAAAACAATTAAATGGCATCAATTCCATGTCACATATAAAATTGAAGATAACTCGATCCCAAGAAAACATTGGGCATCAACTCTCACTCCCCAGGAAAATTGATCATCTATTTCAAACCAGAAAACATTGGCATAACAAATCCTCCTAAAATGTTTATGGAATGAACATAACTGAGGTCATAACAGATCTAATCTCATTGGTCAAGACTTGCTCCACCCAAGTCTTAAGGTTAAAGCGGGCAATTGAGCGTGGTTGCCTTAGTGGGAGCTGCTTTAATATGTGCCATGACTTCTGTACATCCCCAGCTTAGCCAGCTGTAATATCCTGGCCATGCGCCAGGTTGGCCATAGTATAACAGATCAGAAAGTTCAGTGCGGTGAGTGGCCAGATAGGGAGTTGAGGAAGAAATGTCCCCCAACAACAGCAAGTGTGGCCCTCTACTGGGCTCCAGCATGTAATGGGCCACAGTGTACCAGAGGTCAGTTTTTAACTCTTTTAATAATAATAATAATAATAATAATAATAATAATAATAATAATAATACATGGAATTTATATAGCGCTATATCTTGTAAAAACAAATCAAAGCGTTATATCACGTTATAAAAGAAACCAACAATGTTACCTCAGTCTGCAATAACAATTATGAAAATCATTTTGCCACTTCCCAGAGTTCAGCATTTTAATTTGTAATACTTTTTATACAACTGTCAGAAGATTAAAAATCAGACAATTGTGTACATGAGAAAAGTAAAAAGTAAAATGCTGGACTCTGCCTGGGAAGTGGCAAAACAAAAAATGGACAAATTTTGCAGCGTAACAGGTGGTCAAGATGAGGAACTGAGTGTTTTTTAAACGCAGTTTTCAAACCAAAGGAAACAAAAATTCCACCTTAATATTTCAGACCAAGGTGAAAGGGATGTGACTCATTTTGTCGTGGCGTGTCACAAATTGACATTTTTCACATCCTGTTGCTGTATGCTTATTTTTCAGCGCCCCTTTGAACCAGACAGCCTTGCTGGTGTTCACTTACCAGGCAGGTGACGCCATCAGCTACACAGAGGAAAAGGAGATTGTTGACCCCTTACCTAACGTGACGGTGTATGCCGGAAACACCAGCACACAGGCCAAGGTCACTGGGAAAAGGCGGGTCATATCACGCTGGGTGTCAACTCTTCTTCAACCGAGTTTGAAAAGTGAGAGGGGCTGATAGAGTGGAAACTGTTCTCTGTGTGTGTACTGTTGTGTGTCTGCCTAGAGCTTTCTGTGTGTAGGTTTCAGGGAGATGAATATTGATTGATAAACACAGTAGTAGATTGAAAGAATTGTTAGCAGGTTGGGGTTTTGTTTGTTTTTGTTTTTACTTAAATCCAGTTTTGGTGCAAGTTTCAGTTTTTTTTTCTTGGATTTTTTTCTTTGTTTTGCTGATTGATTTCTACCTTTTGTTCTTTTTTTTTGGGGGGGGAGGGGGACTTCCTTTTTCTATAATTGCCTACTCGGAAAGGTGGGGGGGGGGGGGGAAGAAAGGGGGGGTGGGGTGGGAGAAACAAAACAGTTTACTTGTAGTTCTTTGTTTGATTGGTTGGCTGGTTGTGTATCCACCACTACTACTACTACTACCAACATCATCATCATCATCATCATTATCATCATCATCATCACCATCATCATCATCTTTATTGTTATTTTTGTTATGATAGTCATGATGATGATGATGATGATGGTAATCACTATCCTCTGCCTATTCAGCATAGAGCGCCTATGTGCACATAATCATCATCATCATCATCACCACCACCACCACAACCACCACCACCACCACCACCACCACCACCACCACCACCACCACCACCACCACCACCACCACCACCACCACCACCTTTACTATCATCATCATCATCATCATCATCATCATCCTTGTTGTTATTGTTGTTATGATAGTGATGATGATGATCACTGTTCTCTACCTGTCCAGCATACAGAGCACCTATGTGCGCATCAGTGTGGTGCACAGCTCACTGCTCATCACCATCATCATTGTTATTGTTGTTATGATGATTATGATGATGTTGATGTTGATGATGATGATGATGATGATGATGATAACCCTCTGTCCATCCAGCATACAGAGCGCCTATGTGCGCATCAGTGTGGTGCACAGCTCACTGCTCGTCACCATCAATGCTGTCATCGGCTGGCTCTATTTCGTCGCCTGGTCCGTGTCCTTCTACCCCCAAGTCTACGTCAACTGGAAGAGGAAAAGGTCAGAAAAAAACCCTCTGTATTTTATTTCTAAATTCAGGGTGGTCCAGCAGGGGAGGAGTTCTCTGCCTCTCTGGACCCACAAGTCTGCTGCTTCTGTCTGTTCGTTGAGCTTTATGATGTATACACAACATCTAACAGTGTCGTGTACTCTTTCAGAAAGTGTAGATATTGGAGCTTCATGATCAACAACATCCATCAGTGTCATGTACTCTCAAGCTGTAGAAACTGGAGATGACTTTCTTTACTTATTCCACTGTCCACATCCTGTTATTGAACACAACAGTCTTGAACTATTTTCAGCTTTGTCCCAATCCTCGCGAATCAACTTTTTTTTAATGCACGCACGACAAAGATCAAAGCTTGTTAAATTTTCCAGAATTTATCTTTGTTATACTGAAAATGTTCTGTGGCTGTATTGTAATGTAATGACTCATTGTTTAGTTTTGATTTGACTGTAAATGTTGATGTGAATCATTGTTACATAGCGATTATACTGTTAACCACATTGCTTTATTGTTATAAATTTGCAGTGTGGTTTTGTTATGTTAGCCAGTTATGGATCAGAAGTGTGTCAAGTCAAGTCAAGTCAAGTCAAAAATACTTTAATCATCCCTGAAGGGCAATTACAATACTGACAGGCATATTGCTACAAATTCATAATCAAACACACGAAGGAGCTACATTTCTTTTTTGTTCAAACATTATATAACTTCAAATAAAATGTCACAAACACTCACACTCTACGCGCGCGCGCTTGCACACACGCAAACACACGCATACACACACACCAATGTTTAGATACAATGTTCTTAAAAACCATTGACTAGAAAAGACATATGATCACCATTATTTACACATTATACGCACGCGTTCACACCCGCACATATACAAAGCCAAAAATAAGACACTTATTTTATGGGTACATATGCATGTATGTGCACACCTGTATGCATTGGCTACATACATAACAGTGGCAGGTAAGTAATTCAGAGAAGCTTATACACACACACACACACACACACACACACACACACACACACACACACACACACACACACACACACACACACACACACACAAGAGCAAACAAACAAACAAAAACAAAAACAAACAACCTCAGTCAGTGTTATTATGAGTTTAGAACTCGGATAGCTACTGGCACAAAGGAATTCCTTTTTCTGTTTGTTTTGCTGTTGTGGCATTGAAAACGACGTCCTGAAGGCAACAATTGAAATTCTGAAAACAGAGCGTGGGAGGAATCGGCCAAAATGGCTCTTGTTTTACGTACAAGCTGCTGATTACAAAACGACCTGAGGTCTCTTTGTGTGTGTCTAAGGATGTACAACTGTGTTAACTTCAGCCATGAGTTGCTTTTGTATTGCCTGAGTTGTTATGCCCCCCCCCCCCCCCCCCCCCCCACCTCTCGAGGCCCAAAGCTGAAATTTAAAAAGATGTTTAAACTGTCTCCTGTTGAGTCTGTGTCATTAATTAATCTTTATTCATTCAACATCAGATAGGAACCCACAAGGCCAGAAAAACAAAGCAGTTGTTGATTAAGCTTGTATAATTAATGCAACATCTGTATAGCGTATATATCTATTGCTTGTTTGATCTACATTTTTTGTGTCATTTGTTTTAAACAGTATGTAATTTTATCAGTGCATTTGTGCCCAAGGTTGCACCATCTGTTGAGTCTTTTCATGGATTAGATGGGTTTAAAAAAAAAAAAAATTTACGTGCAATTTTTGTGTTTGTTTGTTTTGTTTTTTTCAAGATGATTCAGTTGGTGAGCAGATGAGAAACAAAGCTGACTGCAGGCAGAAGTTCAGTAGATTGGAAAACAGCAACAAAACAACCACAACAACAAAAACCCAAACAAAAACATAAAACAAAAATACTAATCAAACTAGCACAAAATACTAATTTTTTCTCTTTTCAAGGTGAAAGTGAGACATTATAGCATGCCATTATATGACCATTCTGTGCTTCAGGGGTGAAGATGTCAAACCTTCTTTTTATCCATATGTGTAGATAGGTATGCACTTTTAGGGAGGAATAAACAGATGTATATGCATGCACATGTATGCAGGCATGTGCACCCATCCAAACATGCAGACATGTATATAATGCACACACACACACACACATTAATACCACTAATAGTGAACAGATGTTAAAGTAAAGACACATGCATGCTCACATGCACGCAAGCATGCACACACACATGCACGCACGCATGCACGCACGCACACACACAACTTTTCATTACCCCAACACACAGATTATTTTTAGATTTGACAGGATGAGAGCAGCACCTGCAGCTTTGTTTTTACTTTCACTAGCACAGTCATCAGAAATGAAATTGTGAGATTTTTATGATTTAGAGTTGACATCATAGAGTACCTTACATGTAAGGTTAAAGATAGGTAGTATATAATATCAGATGTCATACGATGATCATTCCATAGACTCTCTTAAAAGATTTTTTTGTATACTATTTTTCATTACCAAACCAAAAGAAAGAAAGATGCCACAATTATGTTGCTATATTTGTCACCTTTAGCAGCAGCAGCTGTTACAGAATAGTAATACATCTGCACTGTAAACCGCCGTGTAATACCTTTGCTTTTTTGTTTTACCTTGTTCTATACTTTATAGAAAAGACACACTCACATGCTTGTACGTATTCATGCTCTTAACTTAGTGTCAGGAAAGAGGAGGGAAACAAACTTTGTTTGTTTGTTTGTTTGTTTGTGAATGTTCACATACTGCGCCAGGGCCTGTGATATATGCACTGACTGTGTGTGGCCATGTGGGATGGTTTAGATTGGAATGGTAGAAATGGCATTGGTTGTAATTTCTGTCAATGCCTGGCTGTGGTTCAGTGTTGAAATGGTAGAAATGGTGTATGTTGTAATTTCTATCATTATATATGACTGATTGTGTTTTCAGTGTTGAAATGGTAGAAATGGTGTATGTTGTCATTCTTGTCATTATACATGACTGGCTGTGTTTCAGTGTTGAAATGGTAGAAATGGTGTATGTTGTATTTTCTATCATTATATATGACTGATTGTGTTTTAGTGTTGAAATGGTACAAATGGTGTGTGTTGTCATTCCTGTCATTATATATGAGTGGCTGTGTTGCAGTGCTGAAATGGTACAAATGGTGTGTGTTGTCATTCCTGCCATCATATATGAGTGGCTGTGTTTCAGTGTGGTGGGCCTCAACTTTGATTTCCTGCTGTACAACATCACGGGGTTTCTGGCCTATGGCTTCTTCAATGTCGGCATGTTCTGGGTGCCAGAGGTGGAGGTGAGTCACTGACTGTGCAAATCTTTATCATGATGACACACTAAATGAGTGTGTGGTTTACGACCATTCAGCCTCTTACACAAATCTTGTCTGGCTTTGTTAGCCTAGAAAGCAATGAAGGCTTGTGACTGTGCATATCATTATCATGAGTATGTGGTTAGCTCCCCTTTAGTCTCTTAAAAAATCTTGTCTGGCTTTGTTGGCCAAGAGAGCACTGAAGGCTGGTGATAGTGCATAACAGCATTCATTTCATCGCTGTGATAAGTGTGTGTCCTACTTTTTCACCGCTTCTGAGGTGGGTTACTTGATAATAAATGACCTGGTGCAATGTATTCTTTGTCACAGTCACAGAGCTCTCTTTGTTTTCATGCACATGTTTGGAAATGTGTTCCGCTGAAATTTATTTTTATTTATTTTATTATCGTTTTATTTATTCTTTTATATCAAGGATAATGGAATAAGTGCTGGGGGGGGGGGCTGTTACTGTTTCTGATATGATATGATTTATGGTAACTGTGATGGTGTCAATGGTAGACACATCAATATTTAATTATCCATAGGCCTTGATATTTCCAAGGACAATTCTTGGAGGTCTATGTTCGTGAAAAGTCCTGGAGTTAGTTTCTGGTACATATATATATATATATATATATATATATATATATATATATATATATATATATATATATATATATATATATATATATATATATATATAATCACTCACTCACTCACTCACTCAGTCCCATGTCCCAAAGGACATAGGGGGACATGAGAGAAGACGCAACAGAGATCTTTTTCCATGCTTCACGATCCTGTGTGGCTAGTAGGAGGTGTTGCAGGGGTTGGGCGGTCCAGTCTTTGATGTTGTCAACCCATGATTTCTTTTGGCGGCCTCTTCTTCTCTTGCCCTCAACTGTTCCTTGCAGGATGGTTTTTGCTAGGGTGTTGTGTCTTGTGGTGTGACCAAACCACATCAGCTTTCTCCTCTTTATGGTGGAGAGCAAAGGCTCTTGGGGGCCCACACGCTTTTTGATTTCTTCTTTCACATAGTTATTGGTCTTGTGTTCTTTGTATGATATTTTGAGGAGTCTTCTGTGGCACTTGTTCTCGAATGCTTGGATTCTCCTCTCTAACTCTGCTGTCAGAGTCCATGATTCACAGCCATATAGGAGGATAGATATCACGAGGGATTTGTAAAGGTGGTATTTGGTGCAGAAGCTGATGTTGTTGCTTCTGATGATCCTCTCGAGTCTGACTAGAGCAGATGTTGCTGTTGCAATGCGAGCTTTCACTTCATTGTTTGATGTGCCATCTTTTGTTAGGATGGAGCCTAAGTATTTGAATTGGCTCACCTCTTCTAGTATTTCTCCATTCATCTTTATTTCCGTGATGTCATTACTCGCGCTGTTGACCATGATCTTTGATTTCTCTGTACTGACCTCCATGCCGTATGCGCTCACTCGATCTGTTAAATTGTCTGTGAGGATTTGCAGTTCTTGTTTGCTGCTGCCCATGAGGTCAATGTCATCTGCAAATCTGAGGTTGCAAAGGGGTCTTCCACCAATGGAGATGGAAGTGTGGTGGTTTTGCAGTGTCTCTGTCATGATGTTTTTGAGGAAGAGGTTGAAGAGTACAGGTGAGAGAAGGCAGCCCTGGCGAACCCCAACCGTGGTCTTGAAGAACTCGCCCACGTGATTGTTCATGAAAACTGCACTTTTTGCATTCTCGTACAGAGCCTTGATGACTTCAGTTAGGCAGCTGTCAATGTTGAAGTGCCTGAGTACTTGCCAGAGGCCATCATGCCATACCCTGTCAAAGGCCTTTTTGAAGTCTATGAAATTGTGGTACAAGTCTTTTTGGTGTTGGAGATGCTTCTCTATCAGAATTCTCAGATTGAAAATTTGTTTCATTGTGCTGCGTTTTGGTCTAAAGCCCGCTTGTTCTTCTGCCAGGAGTTTTTCCCCTTGGTTTTTCAGTCTATTGAGGACTACCTGCAGCATGATCTTGCTAGGATGACTTATAAGACTGATGGTTCTGTGGTTCTGGCATTGCTTGAGGTTTCCTTTCTTTGGAAGGGGTATTACAAGAGACTGTGTCCATTCTTTTGGCCATTCTTTGGTGTCGTGGATCTTCTGACAAGGTTCTGTGAATCGCCTTGCTGTTTCATTCCCTCCATTTTTTATGAGTTCAGCTGGGATGTTATCAATTCCAGGGGACTTCCCCTTCTTCAATTGTTTAATAGCTGCATCTACTTCACACCTTAGTATTGGTGGGTTTTTATCTTGGTGTTCAGAGGGTTTGTCAGAAACTATGTTGGTATCTGGGCGTAGTGGGTAGTTATACAATATATACAATATACAATAGTTATACAATATATACGATACAATATTTTATACAATAGTTATACAATAGTTATACAATATATACAATATATTATAATATATATATATATATATATATATATATATATATATATATATATATATATATATATATATATATATATATATATATATATGTGAATATATATATATATATGTGAATATATATATATATATGAATATATATATATATATATATATATATATATATATATATATATATATATATATATATATATATATATATATATGTGAATATATATATATGAATATATATATATATATATATATATATATATATATATATATATATATATATATATATATATATTCCTGTAAAAACCCTAAGAATGTGTTTTGATGATTATTTTCATTCTTAGTAATGTCATTTTGCATTGGTCTTATTCCAGAATGAATATTTGTCAAACCACCCGCGAGGCATCAACCCAGTACAGCTGAACGACGTCATTTTCACTCTTCACGCCATTTTCGTCACCTCCATCACCATCTTCCAAGTGTTCATCTATGAGGTAACTGAGGAAGTGGTGTGATATTGCCATATAGACCGGGACTGCTGTTAATGGACACATGAAAATGTGTCTTGCCCAGAATAACACACACACACACGCATACACATGCACTCTTTTTAAAATTTTTATTTATTTTATTTTATTCTTTTATATCGAGGATAACAGAATAAGCAATCATGTGCTTTTTTTCGTCCAGTCCCCGTGTGTATGCAGTTTTGTAAATATTATTATCTGTTCCCACCGGCACACGATGGCCTACTTGCACTCATGCACGCATGCATGCACAAGCTCATATACACGCACGCACACACACGCAAATGGGATAGCTTGGTGGTTAGGGTGACGTGCATTGTGCTCACAAGCTGCTGGCCCGGATTTTTTCCTCAGGAGTTAAAAACCAGTGCTGACTCCACTCTCCCCAAAATCCTTTGGATGAGACTATAAACCGAGGTCCTGTGTGCAAATACACAGAGAACATCTTGTTCACAAGATAAAACCTGTTCTGCTTTTGGAAGAGTATGCCATTGTGTGCCTGTGGGAATGGATGACAAAATGTACAAACTGCATGCACGCAGGGACTGGGTGTAAAAAAGCAAATGAATGCTCATTTCATTATCCTCGAAATAAAAGAACAAAAGTAAATAAATGAAATAAACATGCATGCGTGCACAGTTAGGGAGGGGGTAGGCCAACAAGCTTACCAGGACCAGCAACAAGATATCAGTAATTTCTTCTTTTTTAAAAAAAACAACTTTCATTTTAAATTAAGGGACCGGGATACTAAGTGGTCAGAGTGCTCGCTTTCCCCCAGTCAAGTTGAGCATCGTCGAGCGTGGTTACCAGTTGAGTTGGATGGTTAACCATTTGCGCGCCTTGGCTACAGTACAGTTCCCCCAATTCACCCAGCTGTAAATGGGTACCTGCCCTCTTTAGGGTCAGGGAAGGTAAAGCAGCAAGGGAGAGGAGATGGGCGCCGCCCTCAACATGCTGGCCCCTAGAGAAGCTGAGGTCTCTAATGCCTGGCTCCCCTACGACCGCCTAGGTTATAGGACAACTTTACCTTTTTACCTTTTGATGTTATGTGTGCAGAAAGCTGTCCAGAAGCTGTGTAAAGTGGCGATGGTGCTAAAGCCTCCTTGTCTTGTACTTTGACAGTGCTGGTGTGATGTGTGCAGAAAGGGGGCCAGAAGCTGTCGAAAGTGGCGATGGTTCTGGTGGGCGGGGCCTGGCTGTTTGCGGCCATTGCTCTGGTGGTGACCCTGGTCCACAAAATCACCTGGCTGACCTACCTGTACTACTTCTCCTACATCAAGCTGGGGGTCACGCTCATCAAATACATGCCTCAGGTGTGTACTGTAGGAACTTGTTCTGAACAATCTGACTGCTTTAAAAAAGAAGAGAGAGACAAGGCAAGGCAAGGCAAAATTCTTTTATTCGAGGATAATAGATAAGCACTCATGTGTTTTTTTACATCCAGTCCCCGCCCTTTTCAGGGAAAACATCAAGATAAAAAGATACTAAACAGTAAAACTATATGCAGTACCAAACAACATAAAGGAATAAGGACATTATACATAATAAGATAATAAAAATGCACACATTCAGAAGACGAAAATCAGAAGCCACAATAAAATGATTTTGATTATAAAAGAAAAAGAGAAGCGTTAATAGATAAAGAGCAACCAAAGAAACATAATGAAATAAACAACTTAGCAACCAAGAAAAGTCCACCCAAAAATAATTAGCTACAACATTGTTACAACTCATTACAACAAAATGAACTCAGAAGGAACTAAAGATAATACAATGATTATAATGATGACAATAAGAATAGTATCAACAATAGTGATAATAGTATGATAATAATACACGTAAAACTCACTCCTACACGTAGGTTACACACACACACACACACACACACACACACACACACACACACACACACACACACACACACACATACATACATATACGCAACTCACTCACTCATGTACGCTCGCAGGCAAATGCACATACAAATCACACACACACACA
>CM060323.1:61958263-61975763 GCA_030674155.1 Stramonita haemastoma | reverse complement strand
TCTTTTCAGTGTAGTATTTGAATACACATTTTTGTTTTTTGTTTTTTCTGTTGATTTGTTTTTGTATTGTGATTATTTCAGTAGTCCCAGCACATCAGTTATCCTGTGTTTATCATATCTTTCACATCACACAAAAACGGGCATTCGTAATTTTTGGAATTGATACTCATACATGTATCAAATATTGTAAGTATATATATTTTTTTAATGAATATGTGTTTCAATACATACACATTTTTTGTTGTTGACATTTAGAGGATGTAACAGAGGGATACCTGTCACCAGCATGTCAGGAAATCAGATGACATTCTTCACAATTTAATTGTAGGACCCACCTCCCAATGAAAATGAAACCTACTTTTTATCACAATTTTTTTTTTAATGCTGAATTTGATTTGTTTACTCAATGCCAGCCTCCTTCCTTTAACATTCAGAAGCAACCTGCTTGCTATTATTGACATGATTATATACAACTCTCATTCATGGCAAGCGTTTTGGGCATCTGACAAGCATGGTAGCCAACTAGGTCAAGTGATTAACTTCTAATAATAATAATACATGGAATTTATATAGTGCTATAGGCTATCATGCAAAAACAAATCAAAGCAGATCTTCTTCTGGTCATGGTGGTCCTATAACTGCAGGGTGGGTTTGAATCTTGGCAGGGCATTGTGGAGGCAGGGTGGGATTTCTACAGTCTTGTAGATGTGCAGACCTGGTAGTGTCTGGGTGATAATTCCATCTGTGCGTGCCCAGCATCAGCCATGTTGTAGAGTTAGCCAGCCTGCAGGACAGCCCACTTCATGTCAGTTCTTAACTCTGCATTCTCTAAGACACTTAAGGCAGGGATTTTTCCAGTCACCATACCACAACTTCCAGTGTAGTATTTATGCTTGTACGTTTAAGATCCATAACATGTCCAAGATTCTGTAATATATGTCAACATTGGGAGAACATCAGCACTTCAGGTTTCTATGCTGTTTAAGCCTTCAGTCTTCTCAGGGAATCAATGTAGAACATGATGTTGGGCATTCCCCAGCTTAACACCCTGGGAGCCACCCAGGATATGCACTCTTCTCTCCACCCGGGAAACACCTGAGACCAAAGTACACACACTACATGAAAAGTTTGCATTTATGACGGTTTTGTTTTGTTTGTTGGTTTGGTTTTGGGTTGTTTTTTTCATGGAGCTGGAAAGGACATGCCATTATTTTTCCCAGACACATCTGATGGTGTAAAGCGAACGAGAGAAGAAGACGACTTTTTTTCAAGGTCTTTGCCATTTTAGCAGCCATACTCTGTGTTCGGATGATGTTTTTTCTTTCTTTGAAAAGAGAGTGCGAGTTGTTATGCTAAGAGCTAGCTTGTCATTACTGAAAATAATTCAACATTTCAAAGCATATTGATATCTTAATTGATATAGGTCTCGGTGTGTAGCTAGGCTCACATAAAGTACTGACAATACTTTTGACAAGAGCGAAACTGTAGGACATATTGTGAGTGAAGATGTGTGTTTTGCTGCTGATTTGAAGGAGTTTGCTGACAGTGACAGTGTCTTGTGTGTGTGTTTGGATGTGATGTAGACATATGTATGTACTGATGTTTGGCAGATATTTTGCACTGTGGCTGATTTTTTAGGGGGAAAAATTACACTTTTATTTTTAAAGATGTGCATACAAGTGTGTTTTATTTATATTATAAAAAGTGAACTGGCTGGAGGAAAGAGTGTGTGTGTGTGTGTGTGTGCGAGTGCGTGTGTGTGTGTGTGTGTGTGTGTGTGTGTGTGTGTGTGTGTGTGTGTGTGTACAAGCATACACACAAAAATTCACCCATACCAAACTAAAGTTAGAAATTAGATAAAACAGACCCTGTCTAGTCTATCACATCAAGCAATCTTCCGGAGGCTCTTTTTGCAAATATCTGAAAAACACATTTAAAGAGAATTTTCTTGCGTTTCAGTTTTCAGGCAAGTTGAACTTGACGGAGCTCATCCATCTCCAAATGGCAGGGTGCATGCTGGGTTTGTCAGTGTCTGCAATCCCACTGAACATAGTTGGCCTACACTTACACAAAATGTACAAGTGGTGTTAACTGTGCACAAGGTGTTCTGCATGCATTTGCACATGAGACTTCAGAAGGCCATTTGTGCCTGTGGGAACGGATGACAAAATTATAAGACCGCATGAAACACGGGGACTGGATGTTAAAAAGACATGTGAGTGCTTATTCTGTTATCCTGAAGAATAAGAGAAAAGAAAGAGAGAAAGAATGCTTTTAGTTTTATGTTAAAGACTTTCATGAAAGTTGAGTTAGTGCAGACGCTAACTCTAGGGGTAAAAAAAAATGATGTAAGTGGACACCACTAGTGGAGGCCTTGACCCTCTCATCTTTGACCATCAGATGAGGAGTACCAGGTTCAAACCATTAAAATACCTCCCCCCCCTCTTTCTTCCGCCCCCCCCCCCCCCCCCTCCCAGGTCTCCTTGGTTCAGGCTTCTTGGCTCATGACACCACTATGGAAGAACAACAGAGAGACAAATAGGTATAGGTGCCTGACACAATGTCAGTATCTGTGGAATGTTTTGGGTCAGAGGCTTTATATTCCAGTTTTCGTGATGGAGTCTGATCTTTGTCAAGAAGGGACATAGTATCATAGGCATCAAGTGTAATGTCATTGTGAAACAATTTATTTTTCTTTCCTCATAAGCATTATGTTTTCAGAGCTGATATCATATCATCTAACAGGACAGGTCAAAGTCAGCATTTTGGCTGATACACACTATATCATTAATTGTTGCTCATTTTGGGCAAAATATGGTTTTGATTCATATCATAGCTGAACAAGGAGTGGGATAGCTTTTTAGTAGAGTGTTGTGCTTATTATCTGATCGTTAGTGAGGTTAAGGGTTTAAACCTCTGCTAAGGTTTCTGTCTAATGATCCCTCCTCCCTGGAGTTAATGTTGCTATAACACACAAAATATCTTGTGTGCACTTTAAAACTTCATCTGCTGTGGCTTATGTTATGCGTGACATGAACACACACAGCAGGCATCTTGTTTTCTGCCTTTTTAAAAAACAAACAAAAAAGAGGATAATTGAATAAGCACTCATGTGCTTTCTTGCATCCACTCCCCGTGTGTATGCAGTTTTGTAAAATTTGTCATCTATTCCCATGCCTGGAAAGGGATACATGTGTTCTACAAGGTCTGACTGTCCCACACAACACTGCCTGAAAGTTTGAGTGGAGTATCCCAGCAAGTCCCCAAGACGTAGATGAATCAATTCATGAGAGGAATGAGGGACAATAAAAGTTATGTTTCAAGCTCTACACAATACACTGACTATAATGATGCTACCATATCATCAATTGACTGTAAATACAAGTTACAACATTTTTGAAACAGTTCATCATTGATTGATGATGCCTACAGCAAATTCAAAAGTCAAATTGCCATGTACAGATTTCTTTGGTAAATGTGGACAAAGGCATATTTAAGAAATAAACAGTCACATTTCAGATACTTGACGCTTTTCTGTTCTCCCCATCCCCTCCCCCTCCCTCTTACATGTTGTTTTTCGATTGAGAATGCTACACTTAGTTCAGTGCCTTTTGGCACCAACACTATTCCATAGGTAGCAGCGATACTTACCACACACGTCTTGAGATCTACCACAAAACATGCCACGGATCAGCGAGCATGGCGAAGTCTTGGGACTAATCTGTTCATCGATCATTAAGTTACGGAGACCTGTCAGGTAAGCTGCCTTTACCGTGTCCTACGTCGATTTTGCTTTGGCTTTGAACTTGGGAGAAGAGAAGTAGATTTTGCAGACTTAATGAACAGACTGCATAGCCATCCTGGTCTCAGACATTGGGAGTTAATAGCACTGTTCAGGGCCTCTGCTACTACTGAACTGCTGATTCACTTTTCCAATGGAAGCACGACATTTAAACAGGGAGGAGAGGAGGCCGGTGGTGGATGTGATTTTGATATCATTAAAATGAAAAAAGCTACACACACACACACGCACGCGCGCGCGCCTACACACACACACACACACACACACACACACACACACACACACACACAACACACACACACACACACACACACACACACACACACACACACACGCAACAGTTTGATTTGTTTGGAGTAGCCTATTAATTTTGTGTGACTGAAGCAAACAAGTTTACTTTCAAATCTGTTTGTTTTGATAGAATACTTCAGGATAATGTATGAATACTCACAGAGCCTCGTTCTTTTCTTTATTTCGGTGTTCTGTGGCCGTCAGTAATGCCGACTTGGGCAAGTAGCTTAGGCTACAATGTCTCTGGCACACTAATAGACGTCCCAGTTTTGATAGAGATGTTGTTTTAATAATAATAATAATAATAATAAAATAATAATAATAATAATAATAATAATAATAATAATAAATAGTAATAATAATAATAATGATAATAATAATAATAATAATAATAATAATAATAAAATAATAATAATAATAATAATAATAATACATGGAATTTGTATAGCGCTAAATCTTGTAAAAACAAATCAAAGCGCTTGCATTCGACCTACACAACACACAAGCAATCAACAACAATTTACAGTTTTAACAAATTCAAATATAAACACACACGCGCGCGCGCACACACACCTATAAACGTTATACACTTTGGCAGGTAGATGTTGAGGGCAGGGACAGATAAGAGATGGAAACAGAAGGAGAAACAAGTGGGAAAAAGCTTTTTGGGGGAAAAAGCATGTTGAAACAGACAAATCATAGATAGAACTTAGGGAAAATGCTTTTTAGAACATTTCTTTCCCTCTGCCTCCTTCCTCCCCAAACCACTTTAATCCTATTTCCTTTCAGATGAAAAAAAAAAAAAAGTAGGAACGTACTTCATAAGATTATATTCAGTGTATATTAATTGCAATTCGATCTGGCTTATGTGAATCCCCTTTACTGTTCTCACTGCATTGAAACACACACACATACACAGACACAACACACACACACACACACACAGACACACACACACACATTGAAACACACACACACACACACACGCGCGCGCTTGCGCGCACGCGCGCAACCTGCTCAGAATATTCGACTTGCACAATTGTGTGTGCAGAGGTGCTTTTCCTTTTGCCGTAGTTAAATCCTCCTTGACGTTCCAGCACAAAGCCTATCTGACCTCGTGTGATCTTTCTTTGTGGCCCGGGTGACTCCTGTCGACATGTTGAATCTCGGGGAATATCGATCACTGCTGACGGGGTTTACCTAGGAGTGTATAGGCTCTGAATAGCTGTTTGTCAAACGGCCCTTCAGGTGACAGTCTGTCTTCATCGTTCCTCGTGACAAACAAACAAACAAACAAAAACGCTTGCATACCACATTATACGTTTGCTAGTTGCTTCAGTGGTTTCAGATCTGGATCCAAGCTACGCCAGACAACATGCTCAGAAATAAACGAACAGTGCTGGTGTGGTAAAGTGGAGCCACACTGTCAAATGCAAAGCAGTGATTTTGGTGATAGCCTATTCGATGTGCGTTGTCAAAATTCTAAGTGTTTAGTTTTTCTTGGGTTTTAACACTTTTGCATTGTTTTGTTTGGGTGGCGGTAATGAGGCTGGTGGTGGTTTGTCATGTTTTAGTCTTTCCATTCGTCACGCAGAACGCTACACTTTGGGCACAAGCCGAGTCTGAAACCTGTCATAATTTAAACAGGGAGGAGGATTTAACTCACGGCCTCTCATTTGGCAGTTCATCGCCCAAGTACCACACACACACACACACACACATACACACACACACACCACTCACTCACTCACCACCACAACCATCATCACCATCACCTCCCATCCCCCCTTTTTTAACAAAATAAGTGCTCTACAACGTATTAGTAGTTGGCACCAAACACACATTTTTATTTCCACAGAGCACAGACAGACAATGGGTGTCGATATCAATACCTGGTGCCCACCTTTTAGAGCCGATCACTTAGCACTCCATGGCTGAGTGAACACAACCAGGCCTACCCACTCCATATCATTGCTTTTCTATCTATCCGCCTTCTTGCTAAAGCCTACTCTTCCATTCTTAGCCTGTGACTTTGCAGAAAACTGATGAAAAAAATAAAGAATTCAAATTTCTCAACAGAATCTATATCATGTTCAAATATCTTGAGTTATTATCATCATTCAGACAAGTTGTGCAATCATGATATGTAATTTGAATCGAGCGAAAAATGTCAGCGGTTTTTGCAAAAGGGTTGGAGTCTATAAGACGGAAGTGTTGTGGGGACATAATAATCATAACTGAGGTTTGGTTGGTTTACGATCTTGGGCAGCGTTGGGTCGCCTTCAACCGTGTCTTATGACGTCTTCACACCTTAGTGTCACCATCATGGAGAGATAGTCACACCATATTTCTTTCCTCTCTCTGATGTGTTGGTAAGATTACCATAAAGGAAACGACCCTGACTTTATGAAAGGTGACAAGGAGAGGCCACAATGAGAAATGACGGACTTCATATTGAACTTCCTCGTGTTGTGTCTGTCACTAAGGGAACCACTGTGGCATGACTGAGTTGTCCTATAGACTCCCCCAGGCAGAGGGTGTGTCCGGGGCAAGCTGAATCTGGCAGATCTAGCCTTTGCACATCTAGCCTCTCCCTTTGCAGATATACCTCCTCTCCCTTTGCACATCTAGCCTCTCCCTTTGCAGATCTACCTCCTATCCCTTTGCACATCTAGCCTCTCCCTTTGCAGATTATCTCCTCTCCCTTTGCACATCTAGCCTCTCCCTTTGCAGATCTACCTCCTCTCCCATTGCAGATCTACCTCCTATCCCTTTGCAGATCTACCTCCTATCCCTTTGCAGATCTACCTCCTATCCCTTTGCAGGTCAATGACAGACTACATGCCTGTCATCCACGCCACCGGCCAACCCTGGATCACTTGGTTGTAGGCTAATCCAATCACACATCCTCATCTTGACAGTGTGGCTTATTGGTGTAAAACATTACACTGCACGAACTAACGTCAGATTACAAAGGAATTCATTTTGAAGTAACTGGCGATGTTTCTGGTATCAAAATGGACACAAATGCTACGGATTTGAGCGAAATAAGACACCATTTCAAAACATAAATTCCACAAAACATCTATAAATAAATAAATAAATAAATAAATTGATAAACGTCTGTTTACATTTTGTTAGGTTTAGCCAAATTTTGATGCAGGAAAATTTTTGCAGGTAGGCCTAAGACTTTCTGAAATATACAAGTCAAAATTGTTACAATGAGCCTGGACAAGACAGCTCTGAGACTTCATACGCGCGCGCGCGCGCACACACACACACACACACACACAACACACACACACACACACACTTCTCCTTACATGTCCCCACCCTCAATTCTTTTAGACGTAGAGCCAAATTGTAGTGCCTCTAAAAGCAGGCTTAAGCAGACATAACCCTAGTATTTAGCAAATCCACACACGACCTGGAGTTAGGTTCTGAACATAACGTAGGCCTGCTAGCTGAAACGAACACAAAAGTCTAACGGATATCGATATCAATGTCTGGTAGGCCTATACAGCTTTTAAGCCTATCATAGAACACGCCATGGTTCAATGAACATAACTGAACCACTGACTCCCTCCCTGGTCCTCCTACCACCCCCCCTCCCTCCCACCTGTCTGTCTTTTATTCTTTTATCTTCATTCTATGGTCTTCACAAGTTTGTTCATGGTCTGTTTAAACTTGTTTAGCTGAAAACCGAAACCCGGAGGAATGTTTGACAGAAAATAAGCATGCTTCATTGAAATGTCAGATGTCAGATTTATTACCTGCAGTTCAGTGTGTAAATAGATCGTGCATACATTTTTCATTCTGCCGAGGGGAGGGGGGGGGGGTGGTCAAAAAGCCGTGGAAATATTATGTAATAGAAAATCAGCAGAGGACAAGAGTTTTGTATGGGCATTATTGTTGTGTTCGGGCTCATTGGAAGAAGTGTGTTTTATCTTCTTGCTATGAGCCGTGTAATAGCCTAAGGTTTAAAATTCACATTTCGAATTGATGATAGTCTATGAGTTATGGGCAAACCCTACACCTCATTTTCCTTAGTATTTTATGGATTCAAGAAACACAAAACCTTGCAGAAGACCTTAAAAAAGTGATCCTCACTTTACAGAATCTCTCTCTCTCTCTCTCCTCTCTCTCTCTCTCTCTCTCTCTCTCTCTCTCTCTCTCTCTCTCTCTCTCTCTCTCTCTCTCTCTCTCACATTTATCTGAAGTCAGTCAGGAATTCACTTAGGAAAAAGACCCCGTCAGTTTGAGACACTAGCAACAGTTTTACATTAATTTGGGTATGTAGAACTGTGGAATGATAACTAATATCATGCCGGTAAGACGTATAAGAGGTGGATTTTAAAAAATCAGGTTTAGTATGCATGTACATTGTGTGGTTGAACCCAAAGGCTGAACGTTAGGGGAATGCAAAAACAGAGCTTCAACCAAACGACGAAAAGCTATAAACAGAATCGTCCCCACCTGCCTCTAAGAGAGAGAGAGAGAGAGAGAGAGAGAGAGAGAGAGAGAGAGAGAGAGAGAGAGAGAGAGAGAGAGAGAGAGAGAGAGAGAGAAGGCAAGGAAAGGCAAGGCAAGGCAAGGCAAGGCAGATTCTTTTATTTGAGGATAATGAATTAGCACTCGTGTGCTTTTTTACACCTAGTCCCCGCCCTTATCAGGCATAACATCAAGATGAGAGAGAGAGAGAGAGAGAGAGAGAGAGAGAGAGAGAGAGAGAGAGAGAGAGAGAGAGAGAGAGAGAGAGAAATTGAAAACAAAAGAAAAGAATATGTAGAGGAAGGGGAAGAATAGGAGAAAAACAAGGAGGAGAAAGAGAAGATGGAGGAGAAACAGAAGCAGCACAAGAAAAAAAAAAGAGAAGAAAATAAAGATTGAAGAAGAAAAGAGAGAGGAAGAAAAGCAAGAAAGAATAAGAAGAACAAAAAACAAGAAGGGAAAGAAAAAAGGAGGAAGAGAAAGGGGAGAATAAGAGAAGAAGGAAGAGAACGATCCAATTTCTGTCCCTGTTCAAGCCACAAACTTCTTCTTTACTGTGCTATACATCTGATTACTAGCATACACACCACTTCACTGAGGGTATTTATTTGCACCTCCCACAAGCTTATCTGATAGAATTAGTCTTTTAGATCCTGATCAAAACATTTCATGGTCCAATGAACACGTACGGGTCGATCGAGTGAATTACTAATCTCTGCAATTTCTTCCATTCTGTGATCTTTTTTCCTTTCAATTATCCTTTACAAAAGTCCAGAATCTGAGTACATTTGTCCAGCTATAAAACATTTCATAGACTTTTTTTGACAGGACAGTGAGAATGCATCATTGAAAATTTATTGTCTAAGATCATCAACGCGTCTAAATATGTCGTGGATCCAGTCATTTATAAAGCAATTTCTGTTTACTAGAAAGATTATGTATGCGTTTGGACAAGAATCTGGAGTTTGCAGTATTCTTCGAAAGCTTTTTGCTTGTTAGTTACGAGTATCATATTTTTAAAGGTTGTTATTTTCTTGATATTTTTTTTCTTTTTTTTTCTCAACGTGTTGGAATCTGCTTTTCCATCAGATCGTTATCACCAGTACTTTCAAACATGCATTGTCCTGGTTTGTTTGACTCGGCATAATCCGCCACGGGACAGTTGGGTTCTTCTGTAAGTAAACCAGTGCCACCTGCTACCCCGCCATAGATCTTCCAGACCTCGGGAACCTCTGATCACAGCTTGTCTATAACAGGAGCGCTGTCATTGTTAATCTGCGGCTGTTTGCGCAGCTACGCCCCAGATCTAGGGATCACTCCTACAGGTCTATCCATATCTGCACATAGCCTAGGGGAAGCGGCACTCTGTTTAGCAACTGTCATATCACTGTTGATGTGGCTGGTGATCTGTCAAGAGAAAAGACTTGCCCAAAGCAACGCAAAAATGAAGTGTACTAGACTCTATTTGTCTTGTTGGTTTTAATCAAAACCGAATATCGCCGTGACCAGCCACACAAGAAATCTCAAAGAGGGTGGCTGGGTGGGTACATTAAAAAAAGAAAAAAAGAATGGCCCTTAATTTTGCAGTTTGACAAACTGTCTTCGCTGATCAAATTTGTTTCAGCCGTGGTCCAATATGATTGTTTGCTCAAAAGAGAGACTGTCACCATATCTCAATATTCAATCCTTACAGTAGTAGCCTGCGCGTGTCGCCGGTTTTAACCGATCAGCGAGCTTAGCTTGCCGAGCTAGCGGGCTCAATCATAGCAAAGTTGCTAGGCTGTGGTGAAGCGAAAGAGTGATTGGGTAGCATTCGGTGTTTGGTCGGATTTGGCTGCCGTGCGAAGCAGACGACACTTGTTGAATGGGGGTCGTGATTCAGTGTGTTTGAATAGTGTGGTCGAACAGTGTGTGGAAACGTGGGAGTATTCTTGTGTACAGGGGTCAGTGTTTATTAGCGTGTCTTTTAATTTTTTAAAATATTTTTATTATTGTCAGGTAAGTTATTGTACCCTTTTTGTCCTAACATTTGCTCGTTTTGACGTAAACTAACTCGTGCTGATTACCAAGTTCGGCAAAGTAGATCCAGGTACTCTTGAAGTTTAGTTCTGCGATACAGTTGATAGTACTAGTAGACCTATGCTCATATCATAGGCTTACCAAAACAATAAAAACAGCAAAAAGAAACAGCAAGAACAATAGTAACAAAAACCACGGAAGTAAATGGATAGTCACGGGTGGGGTTTTGTTTGGTTTTCTTTTTTGTGTAAACACTTAAGTTCTTTTTGGAACAGTGGCCAAGGAATCCTAGATTAAAACAACGTATTCAGCTGGCATTTGATCAGGTTTACAAATTCCAGTGGTGACCAAATCAGCAAAAAGTACACGGACTGGGCTGGCTGTCACAATCCTGTATTCATTTGATAGATTATCCATTTATTTGTTTGTTGGTTGGTTTGTTTGTTATACGTTTATTTTTCGTACTTGTTATTTTCATCAGTTTCATCTTCAAAACAACCAACAACGACAACCCCACCCCCACCCCCAACCCCCCGTTCCTCAGTGTGTTTAAATACGTTGGCCGAACAGCATGTCTATTAACTTAAATACTTTTGATATCATCGTGTTTTTTTTCTTGTGTTTTTGGTTTGTTTATTTGTTTGTTTTTAGAAAGGCCATTGCATCGTGTTAGATATACTTTGTTTTAAAGAGGTTTTTATTGTCTAATTTAAAGACGGTGGTGTGCAGTTCATGAAAACTTTTCCAGAGGTTGCTTGTGTTGTTATTTTGTTGTAACTGTTGTTGCTTTCGGGTGCTGTTGTTGATGTTGTCAGCAGGGATATCAAGAAAGGACACTCCTTGTAGTTAATAAGACTAATGCGCCATTCCTATAGACTTTTGTTAAGCCTTACAAATGTTAAGCTAGAATGCATTGAAAATACTAATTTATTTTTTTCTTGCCGCTAATGGTATGAAAATTTGTTTGTCAGCTTAGCATTGGTTCTCTCTCTCTCTCTCTCTCTCTCTCTCTCTCTCTCTCTCTCTCTCTCTCTCTCTCTCTCTCTCTCTCTCTCTCTCTCTCTCTCTCTCTCTAGTGTAGTGAGTTTCATCTCATGCAGTTGCTTCAAGAATTGTAACATTTTTGGGGTGGCCCAAGGTGCTGAAGTGGGAGAACTTGCCGAAGCGTGGGACCTCCGACTTTCTGGCTTCTGACCACAGTCCTGCTATCAGAGAAATCTGGAAAGGACTATAATTCGACTAAAACAAACCCTCTCTCTCTCTCTCTCTCTCCTCTCTCTCTCTCTCTCTCTTCTCTCTCTCTCTCTCTCTCTCTCTCTCTCTCTCTCTCTCTCTCTCTCTCTCTCTCTTCTCTCAGTAAAAGAATACATTTTAGCCTAATGCAGTCCAGCATTTAACGATTTTAGGCAAAAATAACCCAGTAGAATAGACTTGCCAGCCTAATGCCTGTATACTCTGTTTATCGATATAATTTTTTTCCATTTAGCTTGTATTCTTATAAAAGCTTTTCAAATAAGACATATTGTGAAATCTTAAGTTTTTCGTCAGTTGCTATTGACTGGGTTTATTTTGTTTTTGTTTGTTACAAAGGTACTCTACCGGTTCTTTTGTTTTTTAAAATTGGTATTATTGATAAATTTGTTCAGCAAGCCTCTTTATGTATGGGTCAATGGCCTGTTTACGAATAAATCATTGCAGAGTTCGGAGTCTGTCTGTAGTTTTTTTTTAGGTGTGGGGGTGGTAAAGATTTATGGGTCTTATCTTGTGCAGCGCCTATCTGTGGATGTGCCCCAAAATAACCTGCTCTGACATTACTTGTGAAAATAATGGTCCAGCTAACGACCATACAAAATGCTGCAATGGGAAAAAAGGACAGACAGACTGACGGCCAGACGGACACTAGAAAAACAAGCTAGAGGACAGACTAACCAACGTAAGTGCCGCAGGAAAGCCTCATTGACATGGACTTTATGGAGTCGGTCTGCTGGTGAAAACTAGTGGCTCCTCTCTAATTTGGCCCCCTTCCTCCTTTCTGTTCCATCCCTTCCTACCCAAGACCTCCCTGGCTTTCGGTACATTCGTTGAATATACATACATACATACATACATACATACATACTACATACATACATACATACATACATACATACATACATACATACACGCATACACGCATACATACATACACACATACACATATAATACATACATACATACATACATACATACATACATACATACATACATACATACAAGGTTCACCAATGGTGAGATTTTGCGTATGCGACCGTGTTTACCCACCATTAAGGTAGCTGCATTTCGACTTCAGGGATGGAATATAAAACACGACACCTGTGTCCATGCCTGAACATTTTTTCATCAGTTTCCACTGGCACGAAATTGCCTACTTTTCCGAAAGGTGGAACGGGTTTTTAACGTGTGCACAAGATATTCTGTGTGTGTTCGGACACAGTGCCTCGGTTAATAGTCTCATCTGAAGGACTTTTGGGGAAGCGGAATCAATACTAATGCTAACTCTATGGTAAAATCCCCTAAAACAGACACCTCTGTGGTGGCTCGATCCCAGGCCATCAGATCACAAGCGCAATGCTCTAACCATAGGCTACCTTCTCCCCCCTCCCTCCCCAAACCCCGTATGGCTATATGAAAAAAGCCTGCCAACCTCTGTACTCTCGGGCATGTGTGTTGTTTATGGCTGCACAGGAACACACATACGTTTGCAGTAAATTTTTCTCTTAACTTAAACTAGTTTTGGGGGGTTGAAATCAATGCTGGTATTATATTGCGGCAGCATGCTGACACTAGGGAGGGCAATCCAAGTTTCCATGAGTCTCCGAGACTTTTGATTGTATGTGATGCAATCACATGCAGTGCATTGCAGAGCAGTGCAGTGCAGGTGTGGTGTGGAACAGTTTAGTCTCCACAGAAACTTTGGAGCAGTACTCTTGACTACAAGACATTTAAGGTTGTTGTTGTTGTTGCTTTAATCAGCAAATATCTAAATCTATATGTGAAAACTGTTACAAAATTCCAGATGTCCCCTGGGAGTTATACTACAAGGGAGGGCAGTTTCAGTAGCCCTCACCAAGTGTTGTAAGCGAACCGTCGGAAATCCACTAGAGCTTAAGAAGGGATTATCGCGGTGCCGTTGTTAATCTGGTCATATGCAGTAAGGTACCACAGTTGGGCTTCACTGCAGGCTGCAGGCTTCTGGCCACTTGTGCAGGTTGTAGGGCTTCTCCTGTCGGCACAAGTTTCTTTTCTATAGAGCCGGCGTTTGCTTCTCACTCCCTCTTTATTTTTTTGTTCACTATATCACTCTTTCACTCTTTATATATATATTTTTTTTTAAAAGTTCATTTAACATAGATGAAAGGCTTTCCTCTTTCCCCTCCCTATCCTCCACATCCCCTTTTTAACTAACATTTTCTTTTGTGTTGCTTTCTTGCTTTGATATGGCCTCTATGGTCTGCTGGGATAGAACGAAGGTAAAATTGAAATGAAATTTTAGGTGTTTTTGTCTTCTGTCAGTCTGTTTCTCTATCTGTACTATCTCTTTGCCTGTTTGACTGCCAGTGTGTGTCTGTCTGTCTGCCTGCATGCATGACTGTGTGTTTTTAGTTTTGTCTGTTTGTCTGTCTGTCTATCTGTCTGCCTGTGGTGTGTGTGTGTGTGTGTGTGTGTGTGTGTGTGTGTGTGTGTGTGTGTGTGTGTGTGTGTGTGTGTTGTGTACACGTGTGTGCATACGTGCGGGCATTCGTGCGTATAGGTCTGTTTGTGTGTACGTGTGCTCGTGTGTGTGTGTGTGTGTGTGTGTGTGTGTGTGTGTGTGTGTTGTGTTGTGTGTGTGTGTTGTGTTGTGTTGTGTTGTGTATGTGCGTGCGCTCATGGTATTGTTGTATAGTTTAAAGTCGGCCATACGTGGTGATATCAGATTTTTAACAAAAGACAAGAAAACAGAACAAGGCAAAACAAAATTCGAAAAGGAGAGGAGAGAAAAAATTGTCCGAAAACATATATAGCAGACTTAGAAATAGTCCAGGTGAAATCAGGTATGTCTGATTTACGAACATTAATTTTTTGGGTGAAGAAATAAGAAATTGTGTGCGAATTTCAGTGCCAAATCCTTTAGAATCAGGATTTGAAAGTGCCCCACTCCCCCCCCCCCCAAAAAAAAAAAAGAAAGAAAAGAAAAAAAGAAAAGAAAAGAAAAATGTGTTGACAAACCAGTGATTGGAACACGAGCATGCCGTACTTTAGTTCAAGCTTTCAAGAATTCAAACGCTCATTATTGGTTATATTTGACATACGTCTTGGGCGGCTAATGTTTTACATTATTTTCTCTGGAAGTTAACACTGCTTTTCAATTATGAAATGATTTCAGGACCACCATTTTCGTACTATGTTCTGGAAATTCCCTGTTACTTCTTGTTTTGCTAAATGGTCAGTCATCATTCCAGGTGACCTTGTTATGAGAATGAATCCGACAATAAGTCATTCCAATACCATTGGTCATGAATTAGAAAATCAATTAATATTCGATTTTGAACCAGGAAGTTTTCCTGATGTTTTGTGTCTTTGCCTTGTAGGGTTTGTAAAGCTGAGTCGACACACAAAAATATCATGCAAAAGACCGCACGTGCATTCATTATCTCTAAAATAGTCAGTGCCAGAAGTGGGGAATACAAGAGAGCGGTAACTATTCCGTTGTGTGTGTGTGTGTGTGTGTGTGTGTGTGTGTGTGTGTGTGTGTGTGTGTGTGTGTGTGTGTGTGTGTGCGCGCGCGCGTGTGTAGTGTGTGTGTGTGTGTGTGTGTGTGTGTGTGTGTGTGTGTGTGCGTGTGTGTGTGCGTGCGTGCGTGCGTGTGTGCGTGTGCGTGCTTGCGTGCCTGATTAGCACGCATTCGTGCGTCTGCACGTCCGTTTTGCAGTTGCTGTGCAGGGTGGTGGGCCTCAATTATCTGAAAGGAAATATTGTTTCAAATAAAATGGAACAGTTAATCCCTTTTGCCTGCTTTCAGGAAATGCAGTATCGATTATTCCTTTGCCAGCTTCAGACCGTTCAGAATATCAGTTTCTGGCCGACCCTGATGTGGCCTTTGTGGTTGGCTGGGCTTAAAAACAACATGAACTATATATCCTCTCTGCACTCCCGCTCATTGTGTTTTCAGTCATTGTTCAGGGAGGAAAAGGATTATGTCAGTGGTTTCATGCGTTTGCCTGCAAGTCTATAGGCAGTCGATCTGTCTGTTAACCGCTATTGTGAATGTGATGTTGGTGCGAAGCTGGGTAAAGTTCGAGGTTAGTTTGAGTTTTGGTACAATTTTGAATTTGGTGCCATTTTGACCGTGATGCTTTTTAAAAATCGATTTGTCTACAATGTTGTTGCTAGTTTGATAGCACTTTGAGTTCGGCGCTGGTTTGACTTTGATGCTAGTTTGATTTTGATATTGGCTTGAATTCAGGCTTTTCTGCACCAAAATAAATATGAAAACCTGTTTTTTTCTGGATGCAATGTTTGTTCAGTTGAATATAGGGATGCTTGTGGACTGTCTTATCTTCTTCCCATATTCCTTTGAAGAGACACTGGACCACTGCATTGAATCATTCTTTCAGTGTGCCATGGGCAACTGGAACCTTGCAGAGACCTTCTCTCTCACGTGTGCATGACATGTTATGCATGCATTCGCGCTCGGGACCTCAAATTATGGCCCTAGTAGAAGGACTTACAAAGTCCTAATTCATGTTAACCTCCAGGGGATAAGTCCCCTCAAACCAACAACCCAGCAGTGATACCAGCCCGACCCCTGAGTTCATTCCTATTCACGAGTCCCAGTCTGGACAAGGCCAAAAGCTTTGTTAGTCATTGGTGTGCATGAAATGCCAAGGCCTACATCAAAATGTCATTATGCTTGAAACATTCTGCTTATATTATTGTCTTCATACATGACAAACTCTTGCGATAACAACCCGAATTCTCCAAGCAGGGAGAAAAAGTGCTTCGAAGTCCGCGTATGGCAGCTAGCTTGCATGGCGAGATGCTTGAAAACACGCAGACTTCTCACCCAGTGCCTCTGGGGATTCCCTGTTGCGATGCTCGAGACAGAGTGTGTAAAATTTGGGTAACCGCAAAGTATCACGCTGGGTAGTGTGCAACATCACCATCAACAACAGCACCGAGTTCGACAAATAAAATTCTACGTCAGTTCCAGCCTTCAGTAGTCTTTGGGGGGAAAAGCAACACTGAATGACTTGATCGTTATTGTTGTTTGTCTGGCTATTTATTCCCTGTTTTCTTCTTACCTCCCCATACACCTCTGCCGAGTGAGATGAAACGTTCCATTGCGTTTGAGTTTTAGTCCCTAAATTAGAATCTCCACTGGGACCTTAAAACAACCTCATAAACAACAACAACAACAACGTTACGTTCTGCGTTAGAAAGAAAAAGTTACAGGTCCAGTGTCAGCGTGTTTTTTGTTTGTTTGTTTGCATTGTTGTGGGAACGTAGTATGCACCTGCATATTACCAGCGGCTCTCTCTCTATACGGTTGAAGGATTTCTTTGAGTGATTGGCATTTGAAGTCCTTCCAATGATTCTTTTTTTTTCTCTTTAAAGCAGACCAAAGCACAGTGTGTGTTCTTTCAATAGAAATCATATTCGTACGCGCAGTGTGTGTGTGTGTGTGTGTGTGTTGTGTGTGTGTGTGTGTGTTGTGTGTGTGTGTGCGTCGGCGTGTGCGCGCGTGTGTGTTTATTTATTTATTCTTCATGTCGAGGATAATGGAATAAGCACTCATTTGCTTTTTTTTTACATCCAATCCCTGTGTGTATGCAGTTTTGTAAATTTTGTCATCTGTTCACACTGGCACACAATGGC
>CM060323.1:61950763-61953263 GCA_030674155.1 Stramonita haemastoma | reverse complement strand
TCTTGCACAATTTGACTATGGTGAAGATGATGAAAAAAAAGAAGAAAAGAAAAAGGAAAAGCAGATTTGAAGGGGTTAAAAAAATCATTCTTCGACCAGAGCTCTGAGGTTCACCAGTGGTGAGATTTTTGCGTATGCGACCACTTTTGCCACCACTAAGGAATAGTAATAAAACTAGAGATATGGCACACCATATCAAGAATAGTGTGATAAAGTTACACGGCCCCAAATCCAGCTTTTAGGTTTTGCGCGTGCAACTTCACCTTTTGAAGAGGCTTATTCTTATAATGACTAAACCAGAATGTTTGTTTGCAATTAGCAAACTTTGTAATGTAATCGATGTTTCAGAGAGAGAGAGAGAGAGAGAGAGAGAGAGAGAGAGAGAGAGAGAGAGAGAGAGAGAGAGAGAGTTGTCCATGCTCAACATAAATACAAGCTCAAGCACCACCACACAGTCAGTTTACAACGAGATTCTTACCGCCGGTATCGGAATGTCATCTAGAGGTATCATGCAATCTTAAACAGGATATCATACAACACAAAGGACATATAAGGACACCAGAATATAAAGTCGCGGATCGGAATCACATTTTTGGCTGCTGCTTAAGCTGATTCTTATTCACGACTATTAGAGGTGCCAGTATGGGAAATAACGGTTCTTGAACGTACCCTGGTATTTCTGACGCACTGCACCGGGTGCCTGCCTGCCTGCCTGCCTGCCACCCTTTGTGTTGAGCGTGGGAGAGACAAACAGGAGGTCGCTCCAGCACTCAGTCTTTTTATCGTAGAGTCTTGTATGTGTAGGGCTTGGGTTTTTTGTTTTTTAACGGAAGGTAATAAGTGTAGGCATAAAAGTACAGTAAAGGTGATACTCTTACAAGTTTGTAGTTCCCACGGTGTGGGAAACATTTCATATGCGTTGCTGGTCTTTTTAGTCCACTCTTACAATTCCTTTCCTTTAGGAAACATTTTGAAAGATGACTAATATTTAATGAAACAACACATTGCATGCTACATAATTATCAGATATTTCGTCGAATAGTTAGAAGGCCGACGTTTATTAGATTTGTGACTTGGAAGTAATGTAGCAATACATAAAGTAAGAAAGAAATCTGTGGTTTGAACCACGAGCATAGCTATCCCCCCACCACACTTCTTTTTTCCACTTTGGTCATTTTACTAGACATTGAGTGTTGATCTGATTACTAGTTTCTTGATTCAATAATAACTTAGGTATCCTGTCGTGTACAATTGAATGCACACACGTCATCATCATTAGTTCCTGACAAAGATGGACATTGGGGGACACATCCAGGCTTGTCTGTCCTCAACGTTTAGCAGCAACAGAGCCATGTCAAGGCCGGTCCAGTCTGGTATTATTCATTCAGTTCTCCACCCCTCCGCTCCTGTGTCTTCCTACCTCAAGTCTTCCTTTAGGATTGTCTTGGCAAGAGGGCTGTGAGGTGTGATGTGACCAACCAACATCGGCTTCCGGATTCCCCTTCTTTACATCAGCTAGAAGTGGTGAATAGTTGCAGTTCAGAGGCTTTAATTTCCTTTTCCAGTTCACAACTTTGGTTTTGTTGGGAAGCTGATCTTGCTTTTGCAAATCCTGATCAACTTTGACATGGCCAAGGTTGTAAAGGCTTGTTTGGTCTTTACTTCAACTGAAAAGCGGCCATCTGTGGTCAGTGTAGATATTTAAAGAAGTCGACAACTAAGCATCTGTACATCTTTTTTAGCTGGCTTTTTAGACATTTTTCAGACTAACAATGTTTTTTTCAGCTTTGGTCATTGACCCATATACAAACCTGAAGCCTTACAACAAGAAGGCCGCGCGTCAGTAATACAGACAAAGCTGTGCCCTTGAGAAGAGAGAGAGAGAGAGAGAGAGAGAGAGAGAGAGAGAGAGAGAGAGAGAGAGAGAGAGAGGAGAGAGAGAGAGACTTTCAAAGAACTATTACAGTTAGATAACGTTGCCAGTTGGACGGCACTTCAAAGTTACGCCAGTAAAACATATCTTTACTTTGCCGTGTTGCAATAGGAGTTAATCTTACTTTGTACCTACCGACTTCCGACCTTCCACAAGCGATTACTGAGTCAGAGGGGGTCAGTTAAACCGTTCCGCCAAAAGTGTGAATGCCCATGCGAAGTCGCTATCTCTGAAACGATGTTTTTTGTAAGACGGTGTACATGATTTATCTTCTTCTAATTCCGCGCGTTCTTATTCTTGTTGTTATTGCCCCAGTTTCCTTTGAGGTTGTACTTGTTGTTGTGTTTTTAAAATAAATTATTTGTTTAAACAGAATGTGTTTTCGCCTCGATTCGTTGTCCGTCAGCATGTCTGTGTCTCTGTGTCTGTGTGCAAAGTTACTTTTTGTTTGCCGATTTTGTCGAAAGCTGTTTCATCTACTGAAATAAAATTAGCAATAAAAATAAAAGAAGTGAACAATCCGAAATGTGTGTGCACATGGACATGTATACCCACACACGGCACGCT
>CM060323.1:61945763-61948263 GCA_030674155.1 Stramonita haemastoma | reverse complement strand
ATAAAAGTAATAATTATGAGCAACATAACGTTCGGGAAACGCAAGGATACCATTTATCCACCTTGCGTTAGCTACTAGACATTTAACGCCGGGCAATTTTCATTCTTGTCAACACAGTAGGGACAGATTGACCAAAAAATCATAAAAGGAGACAGACAGCATGTCCAATTTTAAACTTTAAGTACTGATAAATTTGAAGAGATTTGTGTGAAGTGTGTGAAGAAAATTTAGTTTGGGAATGCTTGCAATGTATATATCCATGGTTCAAGACATACCAAGAATACTGGTCTGGCTGCAATTAATCTTTGTTGCTAATCTGTTTTGCATGTTGAGACGGAGTTTGTGTTGTGTTTTCCTGCCTCTAGGGATCTCAGACTCAGCCTTACCCATTGGAGTATTACATAAGTGCCATGACTAAGATTCACGTTCTTGTAGGGATCGAAAATTGAAAGCATGATAAACTTAGTCATATTCCTTGACTAGACATTTGGAGAGAGAGAGAGAGAGAGAGAGAGAGAGAGAGAGAGAGAGAGAGAGAGAGAGAGAGAGAGAGAGAGAGAGAGAGCCATCTTTATATCGATGACTTGTCCTATCCCTTCCCTCTTTCTTCACCTGTTTCTGTCTCTCTCTGTCTCTCAGTCTGTCTTTCTGTCTGTCTCTGTCTGTCTGTCTGTCTCTCTCTCTGTGTCTCTGTATCTGTCTGTCTGTCTGTCTGTCTGTCTGTCTGTCTTCTCTCTCTCTCTCTCTCTCTCTCTGTCCCTGTGTGTGTGTGTGTGTGTGTGTGTGTGTGTGTGTGTGTGTGTGTGTGTGTGTGTGTGTGTGTGTGTGTGTGTGTGTGTGTATGTGTTCCTTTTCTCTCTCTCTCTCTCTCTCTCTCTCTCTCTCTCTCTCTCTCTCTCTCTCTCTCTCTCCCTCTTTTCTCCCAACACACAGACTTTACTTTCCCAATCGTTCTCTTTGTGTGGTGTCGTTAAATGTTTTTCTTGCCATTAAGTCGATTAAGGTGTTCTACTGTGCAAGCGTAGTTAAAATGTAACTGGAAACTATTACTGAACAGCTGAGTACCTTTTTCTTTTATCAACAGACATGAAAACACAACCCAAAATAAAACGATATTACACAATTAAAAAAACCCAATTTAGTGGAGTCTGCAAATGTAAAACAAGTATGCCCTTACTGTCCAGGGAAAAACCCTGTTGTTTTACCTGAACCACAGGCTCACAAAGACAATTGAAATCGTCAGATATCGGTTGTCTTGTGATCTGCAGTCTGTGCATTGGCAGCCCACCTGGTGAAGGAAAGGAGATCAGTCTATACATGAAGTGTGTGTGTGTGTGGAACGGGATAGCCTAGTGGTCAGAACATTACACTCGCAATTTGACGACCCGGGTTCGATTCCTGTTCGAGAGGATTTTTCCCCTGGAGTTAACATCAGTGAAGACTCCAATCTTCCCAAAAGTCCTTCGGATGAGACTATAAACGGAAGCCCTGTGTGCGAACGCACGCAGAACATCTTGCATACACGTTAAATCCTGTTCTGCTTTCCGTAAGAGTAGGCCATTGTGTGCTAGTGGGAACAGATGACAAAATTTACAAAACTGCATACACACGGACACTAGATGAAAAAAAGCCCACGAGTGCTTATTCCATTATCCTCTATATACAAAGAAAATAAATAAATACTAACTAAAAGTTTATAGACTAGGTGAAATGTTCTTAAATCTCCGCTGAGCTTGTCCACTTTACGACAAAAATCACTTTATGACACAAGACTCGTGCTCCGATCATATGAAACCTAACAAAGACCCACCCAACTTTCCCACCCGGCATGCCAGGCTAACATACACACAGAGACAGACATGTCTTCACTAAGGGTTGGTGGACCTGAAAGGACCCGTGAGGCGCCGGGCAAGTACCAGGGGTGTTGGGTTTTAGGTGGCGATTAAATAACTGCATAAAAAAAGCAAGATGTGCGACGTAGAATGAGACACAAGTTGTATGAGAGAGAGAGAGAGAGAGAGAGAGAGAGAGAGAGAGAGAGGAGAGAGAGAGAGAGAGAGGAGAGAGAGAGAGAGATAGAGAGAGGTCTTTATTTTTTAGGGTTGTTAAGCCAACACATTTATTTTTCTTTAATCTAGCATTTGCATCATAGGACACTCCCCCCCCCCCCCCCCCACACACACACACAGGTTCTGACGTCAGGTGTAATAGCTCATATCGTTTCATTACCTGTTCACACTTCTCCGCAATATGCACCTACCCTCCTGTATGTCTGTCTTTGATAGGTGCCGCTGGGTGGAAGGCATACAAAGGTAAACAGACATATTGAGATTCTTTTGTCCCTCTGTTCAAGTCAGTGACTACCCACACAATATTGGATAACACAATATTGACTTGATATTGAGAAATCCAGTAGAGAGTGGGTATTTGTTCAGAAAATAATTGTGTGTGCATGCGTGTGAATACATGTACGTACGCTAGACTGTGGGTGCGAAGGCCT
>CM060323.1:61933263-61938263 GCA_030674155.1 Stramonita haemastoma | reverse complement strand
GCGCATATATGTGAGAGCTAATGCTGACACAGCTTACAGTGCGTGTTTCTTTTTTTGGTTTGTTTTTGTTTTCGTTAGTTTTTGTTTTGGTATTACAAGTAGAAATAGATTTTGTTCGGTTTTTATAATTATGCTCTCCATAAATTCTCAGTTTGAGTTAATCAGCTTTTGTGTCTCCCATCCTCTCTCTGTCTGTCTGTCTGTCTGTCTGTAACTCACACACATACACTCTCTCTCCATCCCCTCTCCCTCCTCTCTCTCTCTCTCTCTCTCACTCAGTAGTTCCACCTCCCTCCTCCTTTCTCTAACAGTAGTGGGTCATTTGCTTGGACAGCTCGCCTGGGTGACCAGGGCAAAACAGGTGTTGTAGAACCGCTTAAGTAGAGGCCTTACTTTGGACACGCTTCATTGGCGTTCTTACCTGTCTTCTTGGTGGGTTGAAGGTTAAAGATATAAAAAAAAAAAAAAGAAGAAAGGGAGGGGTTGGGGGGAGGGGAGGCGTTTAAGTTTTGTCGTTTGTTTTTTTTTTCTTTTTTGTATGAGGTTGGTCATAATGTCTTGATATTGATAGTGTGGGGTATCAGTGTTTTGTATAGTACGGGATTTCTTCCTTCCTCCCTGTGCTACTGTCTGTATATAATATATACAGCCAACCAGGCAGACAGCCCCAAAACAAAGACCTGTAGAAACATATGTTTCTACAGGTCTTTGTTTCTTTGGCTGTCTGTCTTTCTTTGTACTATCGTCTGTGTGTGTATGTGTGTGTGTGTGTGTGTGTGGTGTGTGTGTGTGTGTGTGTGTGTGTGTGTGTGTGTGTGTGTGTGTGTGTGTGTGTGTGTGTGTGTATGTGTGTGAGAGTGTGTGTGTATGTTTGTGTATGTGTTTGTGTGCGCGTGTGTGTGTCTTTATTTTAACATCTATCAATTAAAAAGGGATTTAAGACAGGAAAGTGTGTGTATGTGCATCTGTGTGTGTATGTGTGGAGAGAGAGAGAGAGAGAGAGAGAGAGAGAGAGAGAGAGAGAGAGAGAGAGAGAGAGAGAGAGAGAGAGAGAGAGAGAGAGAGAGGAGAATAAGAATGACCGTCAAGCACAAAATCCTTTCGTTGGTAAAGAAAAAATGCATGAAACATAATTATGTTCCTGTGCACATCGTAAGTGCGATTATGCGTACAGTACCACCGTGGGCGAATAAAATGGCAGTTCAAAAGAGACATTAAAACCCGAACTGCTGTTTTCAATGAACACACTTTATCTCCTTTATCGGTATAAAAACTCCGTCGTTAGTTTCTACTTCATAGCTTTCAGGGCTGCCGGTTCAAAAGAAGCTTTAATGGACTGAGGACAACAGTTTTGTCTTGACAGTCGACCGAATTATTTCATACAGACACGCCTGATCAGCTAGTGAGAGCTATTGACAGACAGGCGCCTATACTGTTCTGCTGCGTGTGTATGCATGCGTCTTCGGTTTAATGCTTGTTTTTCTCACTTTAAGTGGTAATGGACACGTAATGTATGTGTGTGTGTGTGTGTGTGTGTGTGTGTGTGTGTGTGTGTGTGTGTGTGTGTGTGTGTGTGTGTGTGTGGCGCGCGCGCGCTTCTTCAATTGAATGTATTTGTATATTGAGCGGTAAAAGACTAGGATTATGTGTGTTGCGTGCGTGCGTGCGATTTCGCGCGCGTGTGTGTGCGCTTGTTTGCAGGCGCGTGAGTGTATGTATATATGTATGTATGTATGTATGATGTATGTATGTATGTATGTATGTATGTATGTATGTATGTATGTATGTATGTATGTATGATGTGTATTGTATATGTGCGTTTGTATACGACTATGTATGTATAATTATGTTGGATTATGTCTATATGCATGCACACAAGCACGCACGAGAGAGAGAGAGAGAGAGAGAGAGAGAGAGAGAGAGAGAGAGAGAGAGAGAGAGAGAGAGAGAGAGAGAGAGAGAGAGAGAACTGTTGTGTCTACTGTCACACAAAAGCCTAGAAATAGTTTCTGCTAGCCCTTTCCCAACCTTTTCATGCGGCTTTGTAGAGCACAAAAAAGACATAACGAGGAAAAGGGAAGGACATGCAGAAAGTCTTGCGAAAAAAAGAAAGTAAAGAAGAAAAGAAAAAACACAAGAAAAAAGAAGGAAAGTGAACAACGCTATAGTACAACATAAAAAAGGAAGCAAGACGTGTATAGATTTTGATAGCCCCACTCTCCCTGGCATACCTACACGAGCCGCTGTCACCCTCTGTCTCTCTGTCTGTCTCTCTCTGGACTCTTCAGCTCAGTAATGGTGGGGTAGACAAAAGCCACTTTCCCCCATTGAGGGGCCAAGTCTTCAGGGGTAGATCTCACCCCAGTGTCAGCCAAGGGGCCGGGTATGCAAGAGAAAACAAGAGTTCCGTGTTGACTCTATAGCTAGGAGGGACCGCCGGCAAACGCTGGTAGTACCGGCTGTGACAGAAGTTTTTGTTCTTAGTGTCCTGCTCAGTAGTGTTGATAAGGAAATTGGTGTCGTAGGTTCGGAGGAGTGTTGTGGGTGTGAATCTTTTTACGCGTTGTGTTTGACGGGTCCGTTTTGTGGTGAAACTTACTGGTTTGTTTGTTTTCTGAGTTGGAACTTAATTGTTACCAAACGAAGAGTTTAATGTCAGTGTTGATGGTCAACGCTTAAAATTAGGCTACTGAAAATATTGAATTTTAAACGAGAATTGTTAGCTAGTCAGCATTTTTTTCTCTATGAGGTAGTGTTTGATCTTCTGGATATGAATCACTACACAAGCCTTGGTGTTATTTTATGAAGATTCGGCAGTGGGTTTTGATGTATGTTGTGTGTGTGTGTGTGTGTGTGTGTGTGTGTGTGTGGTGTGTGTGTGTGTGTGTGTGTGTGTGTGTGTGTGCGTGGTGCGTGGTGCGTGGTGCGTGGTGTGTGTGTGTTTTGTTGTAAATTTAAAAGAGTACTCATAGATAACTATATATGACAAGCCTAGTCAAGTTTTGTTATTTTTTCACATTATATCGTGGAATAACAGGCAACAGTGTCTTCATTTTGAAATTATTGTACACCTTTTGGTTGATATTTTCACAAAACTAGTGCAATATTTCCAAAACGAAGATTCATTCTAGTTCAGCGAATCTGCACACCAAGCCTGTTAGCAATACCAAGTTTGATGTCGGCAGTTTCGTGTTCCAGTTTCGGGCAAGTGGCCGGCGGCTTCGAGAGAGAAAGTACAAGAGTGTCGTTTGTGATTATGATTTTGACAGAGGTTGGCAACAAAGATCCACTACAGTATTGTCTTCTGATTTACATGACAGTGATGTGGATTACTCAGATGGAAAAGTGTGGACCATGATTTCTTCTCTGTGGAAATGACCTATTACACCCTGACATGGCGATACATCATAAATAAACCGCTGGAATCTAATATGACAATTTCCTCACCGGGCCGGGTACTGACAAGGACTTGGTGCTTCGTATAAGCTGTAAATTTGATCTGCTAAGCAGGGTCATTTCTTCATCTATAGATGCATAAATCATGGAGGGTCTTAGACATGCGGTGTTCACGGAACGAGCAAAAACCTTGGTGGGTGTGCAGTGTTCGTGTCTGTATACAGCTTCTGTATCACATCGTGTTTGTTTCTTAAATGGGGTTTTAGTCATTCCTTAATAAGCTAGAAGCAAAGAACATATGAACATGAACAGTAGAAGTGACAACAAATGGGTCATAGGGGCTAAAGTACAACACCGTTTTCTTGTACTTGTTTGATCAGTCAGCTGTTAAATATGAAAGGAATGGGATCCATTTAGTGTTAAATGTGTGTGTGTGTGTGTGTGTGTGTGTGTGTGTGTGTGTGTGTGTGTGTGTGTGTGTGTGTGTGTGTGTGTGTGTGTGTGTGTGTGAGTGTGTGTGGATGTGTGTGTGTGTGTGTGTGTGTGTGTGTGTGTGTGTGTGTTTATCCATTTATCAATTTATCAATTCTTTTCATAGACTTAGGCATGCTAATATAATTTTTTGTTGGGTGTTGTTTCTTTTTTTCCACCTCTATTGCCATTTTGTTTATTCATCTGTACATTTCTTTATTTTCTTCATTGATATTGCGTATTCCTTCCCATTTTTGCATACTTTACTTCCTTTCTTCCGTTTTTTTTCACTTTCCTCCTTTCCCTCTATTCCTTGGATGGGTTAGCTCAGCAATCAAGCTAATATATAACAGAGCTGTAGAAATATAGTCAATCTTTTTAATTACTTTGCTCTGCTTGATATTCATGAGCATTTCCCAGCTTTCTCTCTGTATACTTTTTTTTTTTATTGTCTGTGTATTTCTGCGCTTGTGCGTGCTGATCTTCTATGAAGGATGAAAAAGCGTTTTCATGTGTGGGTATGATGCGTGCGTTTGCATTCGGAACCTCGATTTAAAGTCTCCTCTGGCAGACTTGTACTGAAACGGAGTCAGTTATGTTACTCAGAAAAAAAATTCCATGGACGGGGACAGCATAGCAGAGGATTGAACTTACGCCCTCAGTTACTGTCACGCCAACAGTTCCATGTTCTTCATCCTTTTCTTCGTTGAAAGCTCAGACAGCTAATGCTTTTGGTTTCTGTCATTGTAGCGAAAGTGCAATGCGCTGCCATTAAGCGCCTGACAAGTCAGGCCCAGCACATCCGACTTCGGTGGTGTTCGATGTTCTAACCGTTAGGCTATTCTTGATCTGCTATAAGACAAAATAGCACAGTAACTTGTTTCGACCCCTTGTAGCAAGTTTCTGAGCGCTCTATCTGCATATCTACCCGTCTGTTTCCTGGTTCTGTTTAAAAAAAAAATTAAGCGGAAAAAAGAAAATCGGTTAAGCTGCCCAGTAACATGGAGTTGTGCACTGTTGGAGGATTGATTCTTATCTTTCTGTCTGCCTATCCGCCTACCTGCCTGTCTGTCTGTTGTCAGTCCGCCTACCTGCTTGTCTGTCTGTCAGTCCGCCTATATGCCTTCCTATCT
>CM060323.1:61883263-61928263 GCA_030674155.1 Stramonita haemastoma | reverse complement strand
TTGGACAAAATAAAAGAACTAAAATTGGTCTATTGCTGGATGATTGAAATTGATCACCCAGTTTGAACCTATGAACCTTTTTGCATGCTGTTCATAAATCAGTGATATCAGCTAAGTAAATGACTAACTTCAGGAACATGTAAGTTAACTATTTTGTAATCTATTTCTTCCAAATTTTCTAATCCCTGGATGTTTTTTTATAAGATTGGTTGGGGGTATTGAACAACGCTAGTTATTGCTCTTAGCAGTATTTTTGGGTTATATTTTTTATATTTTTGAAGTATAGAATATTCGTAATTTTTCAGTGCTGTTAAAAATGCGATTACTTGATTAGTATGAGTAATTTAATGTACAATAGTAGCAAAGCACGCATTAATGTTGTGAAGGAAGTATCTTTGAGAGAAGTGTACCTTGCAGGAGATTACTTATTGACTAATTGATTTATTGCTTTCTACATAATTTTTTGCTGTATTTAGACAATGTCAGATTTTTAAAGTATGCTTTATTAGATTACGCTTAGTGAAATTACTTTCTTTGTTTGGAACTAGATAGATTTTTCATCTGCTGATCATGTAGAGACAAACAAAGTTGAGCTTGTTTTCTTTGTGAGCAATTTTGGTTATAGCACAGCCGCCAAGGGTTAAATTATGACATGAAGAGTGACAGCACGCCAGTTTGTATACATATACTTACTATCATAATGAACAAATTAGTGTGGGAAACAACGAATCTGTGGCCCCTTGGGAGTTAAGGTGAACAAGAAAGTTTTGCAAGACTCCTGGACACTTTCGGTCTGCTGCGCACACACACACACACACACACACACACACACACACACACACACATAAAGGGCACAACTCACCCCCCCCCCACCTTTTTGAGTTGCCCCCTATCCCTCCTTTCCCCACCTCACCTATCACCATCCCCCCAGCTATCCTTACCTCCCCCTATCCCCCACCGCTACGCATCCCCACGTCCCCCACCACCATCTCCCCACCGCTATCCCTATGTCCCCCCACTACTATGTCCCCCCACTACCACCACCCCACCACTCCCCCCTCCCCACAGCTATCCCTACCTACCCTTTTACTTATTCCTCTCCTAACTACCCTCACTCCCTTTCTACATCCCTGCCTCAACTAACCCCCACATCCCCCCTTTTCTATCCCCCTAAAATGCCCCTCTTACCATATGATCTTCCCATCTGAAGTCTACCCCAGCTCTTAATTTAAGACACAAAAAATGAAAACAGCACTAACATGGGAAGATAGACAACACATCTCCTCCAAACATGGGAGGATTAGAAGTTTGGGGTGATCCCCACAGAGATCTCAAATCCCTAACTCACAGCTGTTACTTGCATGGTTTTACAACCTATTATTGAATTAACAATTTCATATTTTAAAGGTGTCTTTTCCTGTATCAGCTTAGAAATAGAAAAAAAGCGTATTCTAAAGCTTTGGTTTCACCCTGTCCTTTGTTTCAGACAGGTAAACAGCAGACTCGACAAATTTATATAAAAATTGATGATTCATTTCCGACAGAAATAAACTTTCATCTGAACATCTGAGTGATTTCAAACCCAAAAAGGGAATATAACTGTTTATGATAGCCTATGAAGGGGGGTAATATTGTCATAAGATAGAATGAAAGTTTTATCATGCACATAGAATGTGTAAAAAACACTAAAATACAGTTGAGCAAGGTATAAATGGGTCAAATTGAGTTGATCCATTTTCTGCAATCTGCAGATTATTACCTATCTTTTGATGCATGATTCATTGTTCTACCTCTAAAATTGACAAAATTATATATATATATATATTAATTAATTTGTTTTGAAGATAATAGAATAAGCACTCATATGCTTTTTACATTCAGTCCCCGAGTGTATGCAGTTTTCTAAATTTTGTCATCTATTCCCGTTATAGATGTGAAAAATGGATGACACAGCCATTTCACATTCTGAGAGAATCAGGTTCATAGTTTTTCACAACTCTAGCAAAGTTACACTTTAGCAGGTCAATAAAAATGCTCATAAAACACATTTTAGAATCAAATCCAACCTTTTTAAGTACATAGGAAATTGCATGCCTACAGAATCCGTTTTTGATGAAAAGTCAAAATTGACAGAGCAGACCCTACCTTTTCTTTTTTGGCTTGCAAGTTAAGACTTATTCTGTAAAAACCGGTCACATTTATGATTAAAACAAGGTTAAAACCAGCTCTTCTGTCGCTCCTAGTATCAATGCCCACCAACCATAAGGTCAAACAAGGACGGTAACTGTGTTGGAGGAGACCCCCATAAATGACACAGAAACGGGATAAAATATAAAAACAAAACAAAAATCAACTCCAAAACAAAACAAACAACCCCAAAACAAAAAAAAATGTTCATAGTAAAGACTGACATGCTAACCACGTTAACTAATATTCTTTTTCATTTGACTGTCTTTAACTCAAGAATTTCAATGTCTGTGTTTCATAAAGATTTATTGCATCCAGAATATTTTATTTAGGCTGAGTCACTTTTGTGACATTGTACAAAACAAATACCAATCCCACCCCTTTTTAAAAAGAAAGAAATTATCTCAAGCGAACAGAAATGAAATAAGCACAGCACCATAAATGCAGTGCAACCCAATCGTTTCTTTTTTCTTTGATCTAGTTTGCACCTGCATATGTAAGTGTTTCACTTACATAGGGGGGAAGGTAAGGAGTGGCATTTTCTACCAAGAAACAATTGCAAGTGACTACTGTCTTCAAGCTGTGAATTCCTTTACCTGCATGTGAACCTTGTTTACTTTATGATTTGCAAATGTAGTGTGTAGGCTATATGCCATGTACGAAAATTGCTCAACTGTATTTAGCGTTTTTGACACATTCTATGTGCATGATAAAATGTCTTAGGAATTATTATCTCCCTTTTGTAGGCCATCATTAACCATCATATTCCTTTTTATTGTTTCAAATCACTCAGAACTTCAGATTAACTTTTCTGTTGGAAATGAAGCATCAATTTTTATATAATATTGTAGACTCTGCTATTTACCTGTTTGAAATAGGGACAGGTACAGGGACAGGGTAAAACCAAAGATTTAGAATACACTTTTTTCTATTTATGAACTGATACAGGAAAAGACACCTTTAAAGTTTGGAATTGTTAATTTAATGATATATCGTAAAACGGAGCATACAATGGCATTAGCTGTGAGTTAGGAATTTGAGATCTCTGTGGGGATCACCTCTAACTTCTAATCCTCCCAAGTTTGGAGGAGATGTGTTGTCAATCTTCCCCTGTTTGTGCTGTTTCTGTTTTGTTTTGTTTTGTTTTGTTTTTTAGCAAAGAGCTGAGGGATAGGTAAGGGAGAAGATGGGTAGTTTAGATGGTAAAAGGGGAAGGGGGGGAGATAGATAAAGTAGGGGGTAGTAGGAGGGAGGGATAGTGGGAAGAAGGGGGATTGATAAACGTTTTATTTTATTTTTATATATATTTATTTTTATATCGAGGATAGTGGAATAAGCACTCGTGTGTTTTTTTACATCCAGTCCCCCCTATGTATGCAGTTTTGTCAGTCTTGTCATCTGTTCCCACCAGCACACAATGGCCTACTCTGACGAAAAGCGGAACAGGATTTAGCGTGTGCGCACGATGTTCTGCGTGCATTTACACACGGGGCCTCGGTTTATGGTCTCATCCAAGGTCTTTTGAGGGGAGTGGAATCAGCACTGATGTTAATTCTAGGGGAAAAAATCCCGTCGACCGGGAATTGAACCCGGGTTGTCAGATTCCGAGCACAACATTCTGACCACTAGGCTATCCCGTCCCCAAGGGTAAGTTAGGAAGGAGCAGCACCACTAATCCATAGCAATATACAGGGCTACTTCATCACTCACAGGGAATCACCAGTTTCTTGTCATATTGTCTGTGTGGCTGTTTTGTTATGAGAGTGGTTAAATTTTTACAGCAATTTACCAGTGATCATTTTCTCCACTTTATGAATTCTATTACGTGCATATGCATCTTGTTTACGTGTCATTATATTTGCAAAAAGGCCATGTGTGTCTGATAAAGCGTTCATTCTACTTTATAGTATAAGTGTTTAAGTTAGGGGGAAGAAGGGCTAGAACAGGGGAGGCAGGGAGGGGATGTTAAGGGGGGGGGGGGGGGCATGGATAATTTAGGGTGAAGAGGGGGTAGAATCAGGGAAGGGAGGGGGGTAGTAAGGGGTGAGAGAGATCAGGGGAGGGAGGGGGCAGGTGTTGGGGAGGGAGGGGGTGAAAAGATATGGAGAGGTAAGATGTATGTAGTTCCTTTATTTATTTTTTGATATTGATGATAATAGAAGGGGCCTTCATGTGTTTTTTAACATCCAGTCCCCGTGTGTATGTGGTTTTGTAAATTTTGTCATCTGTTCCTACCAGTACACAATGGCCTGTTTCAAAAGGTGGAACAGATTCTAACATGTGCACAAGATGTTCTGCGTGCTTGGCACATGGCCTTGGTTTATAGTCTCATCCGAAGACTTTTGAGAGGTGGAGTCAGCACTAATGTTAACTCCAGGGGGAAAATCCCGTTGAACGGGATTTGAACCCATATTGTCAGATTGCGAGCGCAACGTTCTAACCACTAGGCTATGTAGGATAGGTTGGGGGAGGGAGGTACGTTAGGGTGAGGAGGGGGGAAGGAAGGGCAGGGTAGGTTAGTGGGAGGTTTACGTATGTCATGGTCTATATTAAATTGGCTAAATATCTTTAAGTATCAAAGTAAGTGGGAAACAGATGGCCAATATAGTGTTTCCCATGCCAGTGTTGTAGAGAGTGTTTAAAGTATGTGTATGCCGTGAGTCGTGCCTTCACCGTCATTTGCAGGTTTTGCCCAGTATCCTTGCATTAACCGCTGGACTATTAGGAGTATGTTCTACTCTGTGTGTTCCGAATGGAACATTTAGTGTATACATATTTTGCACAAAAAAATCATATCTAGCCAGGAAACAAAAACTTCCTTATTTAGGATGTGTGTAGTTGTATTCACTCGCGAAAGGAGAGCAGTGGAGATGTTATAGAAAATATTTATCTTGGAAATCAGAAAGGATGGGTAAGTGACATACTTGTAATCAGTTTTGGGTATTTCTCCCCCTGTTTTGTTTGTTTGGGGTGAGAATGTTTTATAAGTTGATTTTTTTTTCAGTTTCACAAGGATGCATCATGAGGTGCAGAATATTGTAAAAAATCTCTCCTTTTCCTGTCTGTTCTCTGTTCCCCCAAACTGCTAGTGGAGTCATTGGGACTCTGCATTGAAGTGTCCAGTTCTGTGCTGTAGTCACTAGTCGAGTATGCAATATTAGCGATGTAACCTGCAATGTTCTTTATCAATTTCACCCCTACTCCTACCATCTTTGTCATGTTCACCTTCACCCCCACCACAGTCACTACCATCGGCAGCAGCAGTAACAGCTATTATCACATCAACCATAGTCATCATCATCAATCATTCCTCACATCATCACCACATCACTTTGTCAACATAACCTGTCTACTGCTGATCATTCATCATTATCATCATCATAGCTGTTTCGTCGTCACCATCGTCGTTTCTTGTCACCACCACCACCACCACACCACCACACACCACCACCACCACCACACACCACCACTACCATCATCATCATCATCATCATCATCATCATCATCACCACCACCACCACCACCACCACCACACCACCACCACCACCACCACCACCATCCATCATCATCATTCATCATCATCATCATCATCATCATCATCATCATCATCATCATCACACCACCACCACCACCACCACCACCTACCACCCATCATCATCATCATCATCATCATCAGCATCACAACCCCACCATCAGCAGCAGCAGCACTATCAATCATCTCGTCGTCGTCGTCGTTGTCATCATCATCATCATCATCATCATCATCATCATCATCATCATCTCATCATCATCATTTCCTATAGTTATCTCTAATTTCTACCCAATTCACTCCCATGTCTGTTCTGTGATGTCTGTCTGTGACAGAGTTTCCCGGAGCCGCTATGCTTCAACCCGGAGAGCGGGGGTGTTCGAGGTGGTGGCGAGAGCGGAAGGCCTTAGCCATCCATCAAGGACCATGTCCAGCATCGATTAGGTGCGAACCCTCAGACAATCCCCTCAAGCCATTCACTCGGCCAAATGCGATCCTGTTCTGCACTTAGGTCCCCTATGTGTGTGTGTGTGTGTGTGTGTGTGGTGTGTGTGTGTGTGTGTGTGTGGTTTTGTTTATGTTTTTTAAGAAATAACACGTTCCCCCCAAAGATTTTTTTCATGATATATTCGGGCCCTGTGTGTGCGAAAAGTGGAGTTGATGATGTTTAGTGTAGGTTGTGTTGTGTGTGTGTGTGTTGTGTTTGTGTGGTGTGTGTGTGTGTGTTTGTGTGTTGTTGTGTGTGTGTGTGTGTGCAAGTTTAAAACTGAATTTCAATGCTTAATGAATTTGAACGAATAACCACTTCATTAATTTTGGTCTATGATAATCGACTGCCAATAGCTGTAAGTGTAAGCAAATGATTGATGTTTTAGTTTGCTCGTTTATTTGAATATTGGTGGTAGCTCATTGGGCTTTTTGTTATTTTTTCAAGTTTCTGTTTAGTTTATTAAAGGAAGGCAAGCAATACCGTATGAATATCTGTCTCTTTATTGCAACAACTGATTTTTCCATACAGTGACAGAAAAATACCCTAACCTCTAAACATTCTTTAACTGACACGTCCCACCTCTGTTTCCCATCCTACTTAAAAATCCTTGCATTTAAACACTTCCTCTATAAACTAACCAACACTCTTAACTCCCCACCTTCTGTTTCTCACCCAACTCCCCTGTCCTCAACTATAATAATAATAATAATAATAATAATAAATAATAATAATAAAAAAAAAATAATAATAATAATAATAATAATAATAATAATAATAATAATAATAATAATAATAATAATAATGGTGATGATGATGGTGCATGGAATTTATATAGCGCTATATCTTACAAAAACAAACCAAAGCGCTTGCATTCGACCTATGCAACACACACGCAACCAATAACAATTCATAGTTTTAGCAAATTCGAATGTGTCCATGCCTCTGTGTGCAGACGCTGAACAAGGAGCAGGGCATCCATGGGTGAAGGCGGAGCGCCTGCCCACCTTTCTCCGTAGCGACTGTTACTTCGAGTACCGTCTGGCCAACGTCCTCTCCCAGGTCTCTCTCATGGACGACTCCGGACACTTCGTCCTCACCAGGGTCGACTTCACCCCCAGACCCAAAAAGACCCGGAAAAAACAGGAGGAGGTGGGTGTGTGTTGAAGTAGAGGTTGTGGTGATGGTGGTAGTGGTGGTGGTGGTGATTACGTTGTTGGTGATGTAGTTATGTTGGTGGTGGTGGTGGTGGTGGTGGTGGTGTGTTGTTTGTGTTGCTGTTGCTGTTGTTGTTGTTGTTGTTGTTGTTGTTGTTGTTCTTCTTCTTTCTTCTTCTTCTTCTTCTTCTTCTTCTCTCTTCTTCTTCTTCTTCTTCTTTTCTTAATTCCCTAATTCTTCTCCCCTTCCTCCTTCTTCTTCTATTCAATCTCTGCACTTTCCCCATCCTTCTCCTATTCTCTTTTGTGCAGAGACTCTCATTTTGTGCATTACATTACTGACCACACTTGGGACTAGGTAAAAGGGAAGGGGCGCGCGGGGCGGATAGCCTAGTGGTCAGAACATTGCGCTGGCAATTTGACGACCCGGGTTCGATTCCGGTCGAGGAGATTTTTCTCATGGAGTTAACATCAGTGCTGACTCCACTCTCGCCAAAAGTCCTTCGGAAGAGGCTTTAAACCGAGGCCCCGTGTGCGAGCGCACGCAGAACATCTTGCGCACACGTTAAATCATGCTCCGCTTTTCGTAAGAGTAGGCCATCGTGTGCCGGTGGGAACAGATGACATTTACAAAACTGCATACACACAGGACTGGATTGTGCTTATTCCATTATCCTCGATATAAAAGAATAAATCAATCAATCATTACATACTGACCACACTTGGGACTAGGTAAAAGGGAAGGGGCGCGCTTAATAACTGAGCACTGTGGACTGAGAGATGTTGGCTGTGTGCGGTATGCGGGCAGGTGAAGGTGGACCTGAAGGACGTGTACATGAAGCAGATGTACGTGTGCATGGGCGAGGCCCCCACCACCTCCACTGACGCCTGGTTCTCCCAGGCCAAGGAGGCCCACGTCACGCAGCCCACCTACGTCTCCCTCTCCCGCCCCGTCAGCGCCTCCAGACCCGTCCTGTCCGCCACCACCCCCTCCAGACGATCCGCCAGCACTCGGTATGGATAGTTAGTGAGGTAGTGAGGTAGTTAGGTAGTTAGTTATTTAGTTAGGCGGTTAGTTAGGTAGGTGGTTAGTTAGTTAGGTAGTTAGTTAGCGGGGAGTTGGTTTGTTTTGTTTGGTTTGGATGTGGGTGTAGTGGTGGTGGCAAAGTCAGGAGTGCTGATTTGGAAAATGGGCTGGTGTTGTTTGTGTGTGTGTGGTGGGTGTGTGTGGGGGGTTGTGTGTGGTGTGTGTGTGTGTGTGTGTGTGTGTGTGTGTGTGTGTGTGTGTGTGTGTGTGTGTGTGTGTGTGTGTGTGTGTTTTCCTGGTAAAGTACACAAAAACAAAGATTGCTCGTATTGTAGAAGATATGACTCTGCATTCTTGAGTAGTATATGCACAGCCCTAGATTTTTGGTACATGTTTTGGCGGCATGTTATCCTCCCTCCAAACAATAGTTCTATGAAGTAGCAGACATGATCGTTTGATGTTTTCAACAGAAGGCAAGTAACATAGTAGTTTCCTGATATATTAAGTGTACCTGACCTGTTTAATTCCTTTAAAGTAATGAGCATATGGGGACGGGATAGTTCAGAGGTCAGAGCACCCGCTTTCCCCCAGCCAAGGTTAAGCAGATCGAGCGTGGTTACCGAGTGGATGGGTGACCATTTGCGCGCCTTGGCTTCAGTACAGTTTCCCCAGTTCCCCCAGCTGTCAGTGGGTATCTGCCCTCTTTAAAGTCAGGAAAGGTAAAGCAGCGAGGGAGAGGAGATGGGCGCCGCCCTCAATATGCTGACCTTTAGAGAAGCTGAGGTCTCTGACATCTCGCTCCCCTACGACCACACAGGTTATGGGACACCTTTACCTTTAATATGATGAGCATCTCCAGCACTGCCTGCGTTCTGCTGTCCACAGCTCCTCATGGCGGAGGCCGGACAGCGGCATCAGCGGCATGGTCAGCCCCCAGAAGAGCTCCGTCTTCTCCAGCCCCTTTTTCGGCCACTATGACGTCATGCCCCTGGATGACGTCACGGCCCAACGCCTGCACAATGCGGACGGGGGTGTGATGAAACCTGTGACGCCCCGCCCCAGTGACCCCGTGTGTGTGACGGTGCCTTTGGAGGGCGACCCTCTGTCCTCCAGTGTGGTGTACACCTCGGGTCCTAAGGTGTGTTGGGTTGTTTCTGTCCCACCGTCTTGTTACCTGAACAGTGCCCATGACTATTGCTCTAACTAGGACATTCGAACTTTGTAATTATGTGGTCATATCAACTTTTATTTGAAGTGATGCCGGAAAATTTCCAAAATGACCAACATACCGTTCATTTCATGGTCTACTGTTTTGTTTATAGCATAAGTGCTCTGCGTAGATATCTGTGTTTAAATCTTGCAATAACATGTACTTTCGTGGCGTTCTCTTTCTCTCTCTCACTCTCTCTCTCTCTCTCTCCCCCCCCCCCCTCTTTCTCTCTTATTCACACACACACACACTATCTCATTCTCTCTCTCTCTCTCTGTCTCTGTCTCTCTCTCTGTCTCTCTCCACACGTTAAATCCTGTTCCGCTTTTCGTAAGAGTAGGCCATCGTGTGCCGGTGGGAACAGATGACATTTACAAAAGTGCATACACACGGGGACTGGATGTAAAAAAGCACAAGAGTGCTTATTCCATTATCCTCGATATAAAAGAATAAATCAAATCAAATCAAATCTCTCTGTCTGTCTATCTGTCTGTCTGTCTGTCTCACAGATTTCATGGACCTTTGTCATTGTCATCGTCTCTCAGAATTGCTGTTAGATTCAGTGTGTCAAATTCATACAAGAAGATGGATGCACTCTACCAGTGTGCAGCACAGAATTCTTTCTTATATCGTATCTGTCAAGTGAGATGTTCTTGCACTTCCAGCACAAGCTTCAGTCTGCATGGATGGGGCACTACGTGTTCAGAGAACGGTTGTTGGCGTTTAGTTCAGAGGCATAGGCTCCACCAGACTGAACTAGCTATCGGTCCATAATAACTGCCTCGAAACTTTACTGCAGATTTCAACGACTCCTCTAGGAGTTCAGGCAGAAGTTAATCCCAGTCAAATGGTGTCTGTTTTTCTGAACCCTAGTTTTTAGGCAAAAAATTAAATAACATTAAAAAAAACTGTCTTTGTCATCACATTTCCTACATGTATTCAAAATACCAATGTTTGAAACCCCCCGTAACCCCATCTTTAAACTTTTTGGTTCCAGGTGGAAAGCGTGGACAACGAATCAGGAGTGGGCGACAGCAGCGAGATGGACAACGACGACACAGAAGCTGACAGCAGCCGCAGCTCCAAAAAAGACGACGACGAAGAAGAAGAAGAGGACGATGACCAGGTCAAGGCCGAGGACAGGCGGAGCAGCGCGGCCAGTGGGCGGAGCAGCGTGGTGGTGAACAGCGTGGATGACCTCAGCGCCGTCATCGTGGGCGCCGTCATGAAGAAAGCCATGGCCGACCTGGCCAAGACTGACCAGTCACAGCTGGACAAGGACCCCCGCATCGTCAAGGTCTACCCCGATGAAACGTACGTTTAGGATTCACAGGGGTTGTTGAGGTTGGGTGGTGGTGGTGGGGTGGGGGGGGGTGGGGGGTGGGTGTGTGTGTGTGTTGTGTGTGTTGTGTGTGTGTGTGTGTGTTGTGTGTGTGTGTGTGTGTGTGTGTTGTGTGTGTTAAGCGAGTTTTGGGGGTGGTTATGTGTTTGTGGGGATTAGGGTGTGGGGGTGGGGGGGGGGGGGGGTGGGGTGATGGGGGGAGGGGGGGGGGGGGGGCAATAGGGGGAAAGGGAGGGGAAATAAAAATAAGGACGATGTTAAAAAAATCACAACGGACGATGCTTTTAAAAAAAGAACTTTTTGCATTAACCGGTCATGTCTCTGTCTCAGTACGTTTCACTATTGGTGCAAATTGCAAGGTTAAACACACGCACGCACGCTCGCACACACACACACACACACACACACACACACACACACACACGCACGCACACACGCACGCACGCACGCACGCACGCACGCACGCACGCACACACACACACACACACACCTCAGGGAAGTTGGATACATGACTAGGTTGCAGCTAGGGAATGAACTCATTATAATCAGCCTAATTAAAAAATCTTCTCGGTGAATATAATGGCAAGGAGACACGTTGAAAAACTACAAATCTTTCAATACACATCAAAGCATTAAACATTCAACTATAATGCTTTCACAATGCGAACATGAACTGGATGCAGGTGATAAATTAATAACAGCTTATGTGCCAAAACTAAACGTAGAATATTTTCTTTCAGTTGTTTTGTATCATTAGTTTTGCTTTAGTTTCTTTCCTTTTTTTCATTAACTGTTTTTGTCGTCATCGCAGATACTCTCACATCTCTACCGACATGTTAGACAACGTCATCGCTTTCGTCAAGCCCCAGGACGGCAAAGACAAGACTGGCGACAGTGGCGCCAAAACGGACAGTGCACACACCGCCGACAAAGCCAGGGCCCTGAAAACAGCCCCTGATGACGAAGAGAGTGACGTGGACTCCCTCTTGGACAGCGAGGATGACTACGAGGAGCGTGACGTCAAATTCTTTCGACGTCATCGGCGCCCGAGAAGCTACAACTTGAAGACGCGGAAGGGCATTCAGCAGTTCAAGCGGTTTTTGCGAGGCACGGCAGGGGAGAACTTGTGGCAGCTGTGGATAGACATCGACAAGCTGACGCTGGTGTCGGCTGAGGATCAACCTTTGTGAGTGTCTGTTTGTTTAGTATGTGCTTAAAGGTAAAGGTAAAGGTGTCCCATAACGTATGTGGTCCATTATCCTCGATATAAAAGAAATAAATAAAATAAATAAATAAATAAATATGTGGTCGCAGGGGAGTGAGGCCTCAGAGACCTCAGCTTCTCTAGGGGCCAGCATGTTGAGGGAGGCGCCCATCTCCTCTCCCTCGCTGCTTTACCTTCCGGGATCCTAAAGAGGGCAGGTACTCATTTACAGCTTAGGTGAACTGGGGGACTGTGCTGAAACCAAGGCGCGCAAACGGTCACCTATCCAACTGGTAACTACGCTTGATGCTGCTTAACGTTAGCTTAGGGAAAGTGAGCGGTTTGACCACTGAGCAATGTTTGTTTATTTGCCTATTTTTAGATGAGGTATGATGTTTGAGGAAGGGGATCGGGACGTATGATGTACAGGACAAAGTTAGGATGCTGGTTTCAGTGGGCCAATTTTTTGTGATCTGTTTAAAAAATGTGTTCATTGTGGTGGTGATGTGTGTCTATTCGTTCTTTTATTGGACGTCTTTTCACTTTCATTGATAATGTGTGTGTGTGTTGTGTGTGTGTGTGTGTGTGTTGTGTGTGTGTGTGTGTGTGTGTGTGTGTGGAAGGAGAGAGAGAGAGATTGTGGGTGTATGTTAGAATGCTTTTTTTTTTTTTTATTGGTGTTAGTCATACTTTTGTTGTGGTTCGCAGATTTCATTTTATTACTGTTTCCAAGTTAGGCTACTGTGCCTAAAGTTCTTTTCAGGATGTCATGGATTACCTCCCTCCACCACATCTTCAATCGCTTAAATTGTCGGTGCTCTGGCCCTGAGTTTGTTGGGTGGGTAGGCCTAGTGTAGAACATCTACATCAGTGATAATGGTTATGATGATAATATATAACAATAATAAATAACAATAATAATAATAATATAATAATAATAATAATATAATATATTATAATAATGATGATGATGATGATGATGATAATAAAAATAACGATGATTGGACGTGTTTGATTCACTAATCTCTCTTACGCAGGACCTGACATTAAGCTCAGCACCTGTTAAATAAAAAATTGTACGTAATCTTAATCTTATGATGTAGCCTTTGTTGAGGTCAATCCAATGCACCCCCCCCCCCCCCTTTTTTCACTTTTCTACTTATCTTTTATCTTTTATTCTTGACATGTCTTCTCCTTCACCTGCATGAGGAATTATTGGAGGCACAACTACTTACAATTTTTCAGGTAGTATGTCAAGGGGTAAATAAACCTGGCGGAGCCCATCGCTCTCTCTGTAACGGGATGCATGCAGGGCATATTCGTGTCATCCAAGCCGCCGATCGTAGCTGCTTCTGTTTTCTGCTAAATGTGGACCGAATTTAAACTCGAGCCAAATCTGTACTGAATACCCTCGCACACAGGGCATTGGTTGATAGCTTAATTCGAGGGATTTTCAATAGAGTGGAGCCAGCGGCTGTGTTCTGTCCAAGGGAAAATCCCATCGACTTTGGTAGAGACAGGAACATGTAGCTACCGTCAGACCATAAGTTTGACGTTCTCACCACTAGGCCATCATGCAGCATTTCCTTATTCGGAAGAGTAGGCCATTGTGTGCCGGTTGGAACAGATGACAATACCGGTATTTAAAAAACTGCATACACACGTGGATTAGATGTAAAAAGGCACATGAGTGCTTATTCCATTATCCTCGATATAAAAAGAATAGATAAATAAATAAAATAGATAAATATTCTGGTTTAAAAAAATGCTGCAGTAAGGCTGACTGGAGGTTTGACGAAACGCATTTGTTCCGGTGGATGGCTTTGTTGTTGTTTTTGGTTTGTTTTTCTGATCTTTTTCCCCATTGACACAGCCAAATAACCCTGTACCTGAATTTCGCCTTCTCCTTCTTACTGTCATCACGTGGATGCTGTGGTGGTTGGTGCAGGTACCTGAGCGGGATGCGGGAGAAGTACCACAAGCAGGGATCCCCCAACGAGATCCCCGCGGAGTTCAAAGCCGCCCTGGACCTCACTGACCCAGCCAGTGGACAGTGAGCCACCTGCTGGCCGTGCAGTCACACATCGCTGAACCCCTAGTTCTCTACTGGTCAGTCAGTCAGTCAGTTAGTGTGACAGGGAGGCGATCTGTGTCTGTTTAGCTGTATATCTGTATCTATCTGTATGTCTGAGTGTCTGTCACTGTGTGTCTGTATTTATCTATTTGTCTGTCTGTATTTATATGTCTGTCTGTCACTGCTTGTCTCTGTTTATCTATACGTCTGGCTATCTGTCACTGATACTTTCTGTCTCTATTTATCTACATGTATGTCTGTCTGTCTGGCTGGTTGGTAACGTTAATACATGTAACCTTGGCGCTTGTGCATGAAGGATAGTTAGTATGATTTATCGCACATGTTCATACACTTTAAAAAGGCCATACAGTTGTTGAAATTAACAAGGTAGTTCCCCCTTTAAACACGCACGCACTCACGCACGCACTTTTTCCCTAGATGGATGGCTTGATGAAAAAAAGCAATTGCACTGATTATTCAATGTACAATCTGAAAAAAAATAAGTTTGACTTTTTTAAATCGCCGATTTTCCCATCCGGCTGTTCATACATAAGCCTAAGAAAAATTACAAGAGCTTTTTGCAAAGATGTGGCAGTTAAGGTTGTTCTTTTTTATTTGTAAGTTTAATTGAAGGTCATTTTTTTTTCTCTCTCTCTCCTGACTTTCACAGAACAATTTTTCTGTTACACAACAAGAAAGACACCGAACGTAATATCTCGGATTGCCTCCCCTCCACCAATCTCTGTCAGGAATCTGTAGAGGATTAAGGATAGTAACGAGCAGATTATAGTTTCTGTTATCCGTTAAAAAGCAGCCTTTTACAAGCGGTGCTGTCTCGTTTTGCTGAAGTTTTCTTCATCTCCTTTTGACGAACTTGTGTTGAGAATGCTGCGGGAGTGAAGGGTGAGGGGTGGGGGGTCGGTAGGAACGGTAAAGAGACAAGATAGATGGGGGAAAATAGTAATAATAATAACATGTATGGTATTTAAATAGCGCTGAATCTTGTAAAGCAAACAAATCAAAGAACTGAGTACATGAAAAAATAATATGAAAGACGACATAAGAGTTATAATTCCTAATACCACAAACTAACCCAGTCATTTTTGTTGTTGTGCATATTGATAATCTGTTGACAACATTTCACACATATTTTACAATAAAGCCGATTTCTGCCACCCTAAAAAATATCAATCATAGGGGCCTACATGTTTTTCTTTGTGGCAAACTGTTGCCCCTGCAGGGCCCCTCGCTTCCTGCTGAAGCAGCTGCTGAAGACGAACCCTGCCAGTTACCGGCAGTACCAGGAGCAGAGGCTGAGCCTGATGCCTCCCAGGAGGTCCACCCCCACCCCCCACCATCACCCTCCTCCCCCTCCGCCCCAAGTCATGCCACCCCAAGATGGAGGAACACGAATTCGCCGTGGAGGATGTGAGTCTGAATTTGGATTTACCCAACTGCGTGTTATTCTACTGTCTGAGTCTTCTTTTTTTTTTCAATTTAAACATGATCTAAGTGTGTTCATCTTCTGGGACAGAGTAGGCTTGTGGTTAGAGCATTCTGTTTGTGGTCTAACAGTACCCAACTGAGGTGTCTCTGTTTGAGGGGATTTTCCTCTTGAGTTAACACTGGTGCTGAATTTACTGCCCACAAGTTCTCCAACTAAGACTATAAACCGAGGTGTGGTGTGGGAATGCATACATAGCCTGTGCACACGTTGAACAAAACAAATCCATTATTTCTTAGTATTTTAAGCCAGCAATGGCATCCACCCTGTGACCTAGAGAGGGATGGGCTACTACATATTCAACATGTCCACGACATGTTACCAGAAAACTCCAGTTCAGTACCTCAATGGCTCCTCAAGGAGTTAAGGGAGAAGTCAAGTCATAGCGAGTAGTTAGTTAGTACCTTTCTCTGCAAATCATTACGCCGAAAGGAAACAGCCAAACAGAGGGGTTGTCATTGTAGCAATGGATTGTGCTGTCTCTGTCTGTCTGCCTGCCTTCCTCTGCGTGCGTGCGTGGTGGCGCGCGCGTGTGTGTATGTGTGCGTGCGTGAGTGTGAGTGTGAGTGCGCGCGCGTACGTGCGCTCGTGCATGTTTGTGCGAGCGTGCGCACGTGCGTGTGTATGTGTGTGTATCTGTCTGTCTGCCTCTCTGTCTGTCTCTCTCTTCCTCTCTCTCTGTCTCACTCTGTCTCTGTCTCTGTCTGTCTGTATGTCTGTCAATCTGTCTCTAACTCTCTCTCTCCCCTCTCCCTCCCCCTCCCTCCCTCTCCCTTAAGACTTTCCTCTTCTTTACATCCTCACCTCCATCAACCAACACGAAACACACCATTCTTCATCTCTCTCCAACAACAGCTGTGGCAGCGAGAGTCGCACCTGGAAGAGATGCTGGAACTGACGACCCCCCGGGTGGGCATGAGGCGGGTACACGGGCCCTCCGCCATCAAGCCCCCACCCCACCCCCTGCTGCCCTCGCTGGGAAGGCCGGCCTCGGAACCGGGGAGGAAGAAGCCCCGGGATTTCCTCATGCAACACCTCCGCGCCACAGGACAGATGGCCAAGCTGGAGAGGGCTGGATCCTCCGTCTCTCGGTCGTGAGTATTCAGTTCAGTTCAGTTCAATCATTTTATTGTGTCGTATTCAGAGACATTCAAGGATTGCGTGTTGTTATCATAGCAATGTCGTCTCCGAAGTAGGAATGCAGCTACCTTAATTAATGGAGTTAACATCAGTGCTGACTCCACTCTCCCCAAAAGTCCTTCGGATGAGACTATAAACTGAGGTCCCGTGAGCGAACGCACGCAGAACATCTTGCGCACACGTTAAATCCTGTTCCGCTTTTCGTAAGAGTATACCATCGTGTGCCGGTAGGAGCGGATGACAAAATTATAAAAACAATAAAAGCATGCACACAGGTGTGTTTAGACATCATCCCTGAAGAAAAAAACATAATGGGTAGGCGTTGCACTTCTGGCTACGCGCTCTCCCCGGGGAGAGCAGCCCGAATTTCACGCAGAGAAATCTGCTGTGACATATAGTGGTATAAAATAAATAAAATCTTCATCATTATTTTTTTCCCTTCGCACTAATGTGATGATGGTGTGTGGTGTTGCAGACAGAGCAAGCCCTCCTCAGGCAAGTCACGACCCAAGTCCTCCAAGTCGGGTGCCTTACCAGCTGTCCACCACCTCTCTCGTCCTAGGTCTCCCGGCTCTGAGTCCTCCGACTCCTGGGACCAGGGCTCTGTCACTTCGCTGGATAAAGCAAGGGTACTTCTTTTTCTCTGAGTTAGTTCTGGGTGTGTCTGTGGTGTTGTGTGTGTGTGTTTGTGTGTGTGTGTGTGTGTGTGTGTGTGTGTGTGTGTGTGTGTGTGTGTGTGTGGTGTGTGTGTGTGTGTGTGTGTGTGATGTGTGTGTGTGTGTGTGTGTGTGTGTGTGTGTGTGTGTGTGTGTGTTGTGTGTGTGTGTGTGTGTGTGTGTGTGTGTGTGTGTTGTGGTGGATACCAGCCTGTTTACCTGCATGTTGCTCAAAAGCGCCGTAACCGTAATGACTGTAGCAACCAGGTATTGAAAGAGGGAACATTTAATTGTGAGTATTTCAATGGAGGTTACTGACTGGTTTTAGTTTTGGTGCGTAAAAACAACACCTATGATGCAAAAAAAAAAAGATATAAGTAAACACACTTTAAACATATTTCTTGTTGACTGATATTAGAAATTTCACTGTATATACAAATGCAGGCTAATTTCAATGGATCCCAATATGTTCTAAAACAGTGACATGTTAGTTCTCCACCACCACCAGTACCACCGTTATCTCACCACCACCACCATCGTCGTCATCATCACCGCTACCACATCACCACCACCACATCGTTGTCATCATTATCATTACACCACCACCACCACCACCACTGTTGTCATAATTATCATTATCACCACCACCACCACCATCATCATCGTCATCATTATGGCCACCACCACCACCACCACCACCACCACCACCACCACCACCACCACCACCACACCACCACCACCACACCACCACCACCCCACCACCACCACCACCACCACCACACCACCACCACCATCACACCACCACCACCACCACCACTATCACCCCTGACCCCTCCCTATGTCTGCACCCACAGCGGCTGCCCTCAGCGGTGACGCACAGCACGGACAAGAGGTCACGGCCGGTGACAGCCTCCACGGAGCGCACGAGCAGCGCGTGCAGCAGTGGCGGCAGCGGCTCTGACTTTGGCGGAGGACGCCGCATGGAGGCTCTGCTGCAGGCCCTGTACCACGAGAAAGACTCCGGCCACTTCTTCAGAACCTACCTGAAAAAACCAACAACAAGGTCACAGAGAGAGGGGAGAGGGGGTTGGGGAGGAGGGGAGGAGGGAGAGATGATGAATAGGTGTTGAGATCGTGTTGGCTAACTTTATACAAAATTGTCAAAACGGCATATACACGGGGACTAGATGTGAAAAAAGTACAGGAGTGCTTATTTCATTATCCTCAATTTTTTTTAATTAAAAAAAAATTACTCTACGTGGATAAGTCTACCAATTGACGATAGATGGTTTGTTGATTGATTGATTGATTGAATGAATGAATGATAGATGGATTGTTTGATGGATGGATGGATGGATTAATTGATGGATTGTTTGATGGGTGGATGGATGGATCGATGGATGGATAATTGATGGATAGATTGACTGATTGATGGATTGCTGTGTGGTGTGCAGAAATGGCTGGACGCTGCCCAGTTTTGGGAGGACGTGCAGGAGTACAGGATGTTTTTCTACCAGGACACCATGGACCCCTTCCTGCTGAAGAAACACGCTCAGGTGACACACCCTGCCCTCTGCTGGTTGTCAGCAACTGTTATGCTTGTCCTCCTCCTCCTGGTGTCCCCTTTGTTTTTGTCTGTGTCTGTGCCTGTCTGGCTCTGTCTGTCTTTCTGTCTGTTCGTATTTGACCGTCAGTCTGTCTCTGTCTCTTTCTGTCTGTACGTATTTGACTGTCTGTCTTTCTGTCTGTTCGTATTCGACTGTCTTTCTGTCTCTTTCTGTCTGTTCGTATTTGACTGTCTTTCCGTCTTTCTGTCTGTTCGTATTTGACTGTCTGTCTTTCTGTCCGTCTGTCTGCATGTCGGTCTCTGTCTCTTTCTTTTAAATCGCATTGCCACAAAGTGGCCATAAGCAGAAAAAGCTAGTGTTTGTGTCAGCGCTTCTTTCCCCTGGACTGCATCATTACATAAGCCTAGCCTACAGAGGAAAAATGATGAGTAACAACAACAGCAACACCTCGGAGAAAAACAACAACCCACCCTCCCCTCCCCTAAAAAACCACCAGAAACAGCAGCTAAAAATCCCATTCAACAAACAAGTAAGAACTACACTACACTACACTACACTACACTACACTACACTACACTACACTACACTACACTACACTACACTACACTACACTACACTACACTACACTACACTACACTACACTACTATAACAGCATTTCATCACATTACATTACAACATTACACTACACTACACTACACACAGTGGAGTTTTTTTTATGATATTATATCCATTCAGAAGACAAGTAAACAAACAGCAAAACTAACCAAAACACACGAAAGCCCTAACCAAAAATGAACAAAACAGACAAAATTAGCCTATCTGACTTATATTAATTATTTGTAGTTAAGTTGTTATTGCTGAGTTGAGGGTGCTTCTTTCTCTGTTTGAACACAGAAACTTGCTTTCTGCTACCCTTCCTCTGTCATTCTGTTGGACTTAAAACGCGTTCATTGACATTCCCTGTCTCCTTCCTTTTTTTCTTTTTTTCGTTAGTTTTTATTTTAACTCATACTCTTCCCCCTCCTCCCCCCCGAAAGATTTTTTTTCTTCTTGTTTTGTGGTATTTTTTCTTTCTTCGTTTTTTTCTTTTCTTTTTTTCTTTTAACTTTTCACACTTTTCAAAAAGTTTTAAAAAATGGTGCAAAGTTTTAAAAAATGGGTTTCTCTCTCTCTCTCTCTCTCTCTCTCTCTCTCTCTTCTCTCTCCTCTCTCTCTCTCTCTCTCTCTCTCTCTCTCTCTCTCTCTCCTCTCTCTGTTTTTTATGTGTTTATTTCCGTTTGTTTTTGGGGGGAGGTGTTTTTTGTTTTTTTCTTCATCTCTTCATATTGTCTTGATGTTGTTTGTTTTTTTGTTTGTTTTTATTGTCTATTGTTTGCTTGGTTGGGTTTTTTAAAATTTAGTTAGAGGTTGATTTTTTTTTTATATTATGTTATCCCTGATATGGGCGGGGACTGGATGAAAATAAAAGCACACGAGTGCTTATTCATTATCCTCGAAATAAAAGAATTTCATCTGATTTGATTTGATTTGATTTGATTTGATTTTCTCTCTGTCTCTCTGTCTCTCTGTCTCTGTCTCTGTCTCTGTCTGTCTGTCTGTCTGTCTGTCTGTCTGTCTGTCTGTCTGTCTGTCTGTCTGTCTGTCTGTCTGTCTGTCTCTCTCTCTCTCTCTCTCTCTCTCTCTCTCTCTCTCTCTCTCTCTCTCTCTCTCTCTCTCTCTCTCTCCCTCCCTCCCTCCCTCTGTCTCTCACAAGTGCCGGAACCAAAAAAAGTAATATAAATGGTTACTCTGTTACCCTTGAAAAATAAAGATTATTCTCTCTCTCTCTCACCCCCCTCTCTCCCTCCCTCTCCCTCCCCCCACCCCCTCCTCTCCACCTTCCCCCCCCCTCTCCCCCCCCTCTCTTTCTCCCTCACTCCCACAGACCATCTACTCCAAGTACATCGTGTCGGGGGCCCCGCGGACCATCGGGTGTTCGGCGCAGGTGCGTGGCGAGGTGCTGCAGTGTCTGGTGCCGCCCCAGGAGGAACTCTTTGACCTGGCGGAGGAGGACGCGCTCGCCACGCTGTACTCCGCCTGGATGGCCGGCCTCACCTCCGACATGCTCACCTACAGCAAGGTAGGCCTAGTCATCAGCTAGTTTGGTTTTAGTTTTGGGGTGGTGGGTGTGGGTGGGGTGTTGGTTTGGGTTGGGGGTGGGGGTTGTTGTCTTTTGTGTGTGTGTGTTTTCTGAAGTTTTTTGTTTTTTTTGTTTTTTTAGTTTTGGGGTCTTTTGCTTTTTTGTGATTTCTGAAGGTGGGGTTTTTGTGGTTTTTTTATTTTAGTTTTGGAGTTGTTTGCTTTTTTTTGTGCTTTTTTCCCTGTGTTTTCTTAAGATGGTTTTTTGGGGGAGGGGTTTGTTTTCGCTTTTTTTTAAAATTTAGATTTGGGGTTTTGTTTTTTTTTTTCTCTCGTGTTTTCTGATTTTTTTAGGGGGGAGGGGGGTTGTCCTTTTTTTGGTATAGTTTTGTTTTGTTTGTTTGTTTTATGATGCCATACACGACCAACAAAGCTGTAGAGAATGTATGTGTTTATGTGTTCACATATGCACAGGTGCGTGCGTGCGTATGTGCACACATGCAGGCACACACGCACACTCACAAACATACAACTCGCACACAACACACAACACACACACACACTTACACACACACACACACACACACACACACACACACACACACACACACACACACACACACACACACACACACCCTCCATCCCACCCACCCACCCACACACACCAACACTACAAATCACACTCACCCCCCAACCAGGTGGAACTGATCGAGGTGACGCGACACCTGGAGACGAGGAACAGGTGCGTGCTGCACCTGCAGCAGAGCGGGCTGCTGAAGGAGCGACCTCTGACCCCGGACGAGCCGATGGACGGTTACGAGGACCCGGTGTACGACCCCGCCATGTGGGAGGCGGTGCCTGAGGAGTTCCGCCAGTACTGCCTGGAGAAACTGGTGCACAACCGTCTGGAGCTGGAGCACTTCAAACAGTTCCTGGCAGAAAAGGTGTGTGTGTGAGTGGGGTGGGGGGGGGGGGGGGGGGTGTGTGTGTTGGTGTGTGTGTGTGTGTGTGTATGTGTGTGTGTGTGTGTGTGTGTGTGTGTGTGTGTGTGTGTGTGTGTGTGCACGCGCGCGCATTGTTTGGAGCAGCCGACGACGACGACAACAACAACAACAGCAACAACAAGAACATCACCCCTCATCAACGACAAAAAATAAACATAATGTTTCTATCTCTCTATCTATGTCTATCCCTTAGTTTGGCTACCGTGGGGGCACCCCTGAAGACTTGACAACCAGTTCCCTCCATTCCTCTCTCTGTTCTGCCTTTTCTCAAAGTTTTGTTAAGTTCTAGGCATGTCCATTCGCTGATGTTGTCCTCCCATCTCTTCCTTGGTCTGCCTTTTTTACTTCCTCCTTGGACAGTGCCTTACAGTATTGTTTTTGCAAGTCAATTTGATCTTTTGACATGCCCGTACCATTTAAGTTTACGCTTCTTTACGATTGATCGAAGATTTTTGTAGGGACCAATGGTTTGCTGGATTTTGTTATACACGTCTTCGTTGCTTATGTGGTCTCTGTAGGAGATGCCAAGGAGTCTTCTGAAGCATCTCATCTCTACCGCCTGTAATCTTCTCTCCAAATCAGCAGTCAGGGTCCACGATTCACAGGCATACAGGAATATGGATATGACAAGGGAGCGCATATTAGTATGATCTTGGAGTTGAGTGAAATATTTTTCATCTTTCCAGGTGGTGTTCAAACACATCAACGACAAACCCCCCTTAATCCTAATGAAAATAAACAACAAGAGCCAACCTGTGTTGTTGCAGTACGCAGACACGGACCTGAAGTGCTGGATGGACGTGGAGGCGTGGCGGAGAATCTCCCCCACCGAGGAGAGGAAGAGGGACCAGAAGGCCAAGGACATCAAGAAGTCCTACCTCAACAAAAAATACTTCTTCGGCCCCAACTCCCCTGCAGGCAAAGAGGGCCAGGATAAGGTAGGAATGGGTGAATGTGTGTGTGTGTGTGGGGGGGGGGGGGGGGGGGGGGGGGGGGGGGGGGGGGTGGTGTGTTGTGTAGTGTGTGTGTGTGTGTGTGTGTGTGTGTGTGTGTGTGTGTGTGTGTGTGTTGGTGTGTACCTGCACAATTATCACAATCACGCACGTGTTTAACCCGAGATCCAAACAAAAAATCCAATCAAAAACAAAAGGCTGCCACACCAAAATGACAATCCAGCCAAACCCACTCTCCCCTTCACAAAGAAACAAATGGATAAAAGAAAAGGAAAAAAAGAGAAAAAACAACAACAAATAAACAACATAAAAACTAGTTGCAGGAAAAAAGACAAGAAAAGACCTCCAATACCCCTTTCATGTTAAGATAGCAACAACAAAAACACACACAAAAAACCACAGCAAACAAAAGCAAACCGTGAAACAAAAAGAAAATCACCCCCTCTTTTCCCCTCCCCCCTTCGCCACGTCCCCCCACCCCACCTCTACCCCCCTAAAAAAAAGCCCACACAAACAAACAAAAACAAAGTACAAACAAAAAAATCCACAGAAACCCCCCCCAAACACGACCCCCCCCCCCCCCTAAAAAAACCCAAACAAAACAAAACAAAAAACAACAACAATTTTTTTTAAAACATAAAAAACAAAAAACACGACTCCCTCCCTTCCCCCCCAAAAAACAACAACAAAAAACAAAAAAAAATCACCCTAAATCCTGCACAATATCCACCCCTATACCACTTTCCCCTTTCATATCATCCATCCACTCACCTCACTGCCCATCTCATCTCACTGCCCATCTCACCTCAAGTCAAATTCCAAGTCAAGTCAAATTTTTATTTCCAGATGGTACATTGAATAAGCATTGATTTGCTTTTTTTCGTCAAGCCATCTATCTAGGAAAGAAAAAAAGAGAGAAAAATAAACATTTCACCGACATTGTTTAACCAACACGATTCAACAACCTCAATTAAGATACAACCATACCTCAGCGCCCACCTAATACAATCCAACCATGTTGTTTATAGCCCGCCGACCACACAGGCCATATCGGGGCTGTCACCTTGTCAAATTTTAAAACTCAAATTCCCCTGACCTCCACTCCCTTACCGTACCTTACCTTACCTCACCTTGCCTTATCGTACCTGGCCGTACATTACCTTACCTTACCTTACTGTACCTGACCATACCTTCCCTTCCCTTCCCTTCCCATACCTTCCTTACCATACCCTACCTTCCCTTACCTGACCTGACCTTCCATGACCCCAGGTGATGCAGGCGGGAGGGGGTGTGGGCAAGCTGTTGGAGGACCGGCCCCCTAACGCGGTGTTGCTGGAGGCCCAGAACTACGTCAGAGAGCGGCTGGAGCAGAAGTGGCTGCCCCTCTTCCTCATCACAGACGCCTTTGCCGACCGCCAGCACCCCAAAACCGGCATGGATGACGTCGTGGATGACGTGCTGGTGCAAAAACGACGCCGCTCCCAGGCTGTGTGGAAGGTGAGTGTGGGGTGTGGGGGTGGGGTGGTTTGGGGGAATGGGGGGGCCTTTTTTCTTATTCAGAGCTTATTTTGTGAAAGGTTGCGTGTGTGAGAATGATTGGAATACAGGCGTTTTGAATTTTTGTTTTGCTTTACAGGATTTGGGGTTATAACAATTCAAGTTATTATCATCATCATCATCATCATCATCATCATCATCATCGTCGTCGTCGTCGTCGTCGTTACTTGCTGTTTTTATCAATTCAAAGCTGTTTTCTTAAAAACTAGTTTTTTTCAGATTAAATCAATGTAGCAGCAACTCATGGCGTATGAGTTCATTGTGCACAATCTTATAAAGCTAGCTCTAAAGAGAAAGACAAGATATACTTAAGTAGGCTGCAGCTTAACATATATCGATAGACATAAAGTGATAATATAACCCATTTATACTGTGAACTTATCATGAGAGTAACAATCAGGCAAACAAAGGGGAATACAACTCTCAATAAACAAGGAAAATAAAGTGGTATATACACCCAAATAAGTATAACTATGTAGCATCATTATAAAACAAGTTGTCGCAGTGTCCACACCTGAAAAAAATTGATAGAACAACAGACCCTTTTTTTGGCATTCAAAGCCGTTCAGTTGTCCATCAAGAGAACCATAATTTCCATATTGCTTGGTCATCAGTTTGTCTTCCAAACTTCATCGAATCTGCATTCCAAATCTTCGTTAACTTTCCCCATAAGTGAAACACTAGATCTACACACAGCAAAGTTGAACAGAAGTAATGAAAAGAAAATGACGTTTACTTTTGTTAAAACTGGCGAAGATGACAGGAGAACTAAGGTAACATCAAGTGAGGTTAGGAACAACTGAACAAAGAGAAAATACCGGCCGGCAGTTGACGACGAGGTTAGAAGTCAGTCAGCCTACTTCACATCATGCACTTTGCTTCACAGGAGTCAAAAAGTTATGATCATTGAAAAAAAGCTGGGGGTGTTTGTTTGGTTTGTTGTTTTTTGTTGATTTTTTTTTTGGGGGGGGGGGGGTCTGATAGTTTAAACAATTGAGTGTGAATCAAATAAGATATCCTCCCCCCAAAAAAAACCCAAAAACAAAACCAACCCTTAAAACAAAACAAAACCGAAGCATCTTATCAATTTTTGCATTCATTTATTCGTACTGAATATCAGATCGAACAGACTCCACTTCTCATCTGTTGTACCTTGGTTTATTTACGCTGAAGCTCAGACCTGCAGACAATGTCGCCATAACAGCGGTAACGAGGACCCCTGTATTCTAAATAAGCAAGGAAGGCGGAGAGACAGGGGCGCAGGAAACAGTCATTGGACTTGCATCAGAGGAATTTATCTGTGGCAGGAATCAACAACATCACTTGCCCCATTATTCTTTCTTCTCTCCTCCCCTCCCCCTCTTCCCTGTGCGGCTTTTTTTTTCTTTTTTTCCTTTTTTTTTTTTTTTGGTCGTTGTTCCTGTCGTCTGCCGTCTCTGTGTGTGTATATCCACAAGGTTTTTTCCTGTAGCGGAACAGATCGCTATCGCATCCTTCCTCGCACCACAGGTTGTTTCCGGCCTCCCCCCCCCCCCCCCCCCCCCTGAAACTTCTCTCTCTTCTCTCTCTCTCTCTCTCTCTCTCTCTTCTCCTCTCTCTCTCTCTCTCTCTCTCTCTCTCTCGTCCCCCTTCCCCATCCATTTCCTTCCGTCCTTTTCCCCCTCCTCCCACGACTTTTTTTTCTTCTGCCCTCCTCCTCTCTCTCTCTCTCTCTCTCTCTCTCTCTCTCTCTCTCTCTCTCTCTCTCTCTCTCTCCCTCTCTCTCTCTCTCTCTCTCTCTCTCTCTCTCATCCTTACCTTTTTTCTGTGTTCAGTCAAAGAGTGTGAGAACCAGTCCAGGCAGTTATTGTCATCATCTGTCAGCCATTACGTTTGTTCACTTTGGGTGGCTTTTGTTATTTCTCTTCTCTTCACTCTTCCTGTTTTCTCCCCCCCTCCCCCCCCCCCCCCCCTTCTGTCTGTCTGTCTGTCTGTCTGTCTGTCTGTCTGTCTGTCTGTCTGTCTCTCCCCCTCTCTCTCTCTCTCTCTCTCTCTCTCTCTCTCTCTCTCTCTCTCTCTCTCTCTCTCTCTCTCTCTCTCTCTCTCTCTCTCTCTCTCTCTCGCTCTCTCTCTCTGTCTCCCCTGGTTTTCCTCATGCATTTTTGTAGTGTTTGGGGTAAATTTTTCATGCTTGCTGTGGATGTTTACATCTTTCTTCTCAGAGGCCTAGATGTAAAAAAAAACACAACCCCCCCCCACACACACACACAAAAACAAGCCCCCAAAAATTAAAGAAAAGAGAGAAAAAAGACCAGTTGTTAGTCTGTCAGCCTCTTAAACAAAATCAGTTCGTTCATTTCTTCACTCTCTTTCCAACTTTGTTTTGTGATCCAAGACCAATGACATCACACACACACACACACACACACACACACACACACACACACACACACACACACACACACACACACACACACACACACACTTTCTCTCTCTCTCTCTCTCTCTCTCTCTCTCTCTCTCTCTCTCTCTCTCTCTCTGTGTCTTTCTGTCTGTCTGTTTGACTGTCTGTCTCTGTCTCTCTGTCTCTCTGTCTCTGTCTGTCTGTCTGTCTGTCTGTCTGTCTGTCTGTCTCTGTCTGTCTGTCTGTCTGTCTGTCTGTCTCTCTCTCTCTCTCTCTCTCTCGGGGGGGGACCGAGTTGTCAGTAGCACTGAACAGACACGATTTTCGTGCTCTCTCGTTTAATGCTGCTTTCTCTGGCTATACTGAAAGTACTGACTCCAAAGTTAGTCAGTGACTGTGTGAAGGACTATGCCTTGCTCTGCTCTGGCATTCCGGTCAGTTTGTGGCAGGTTTCTGTCAGTATTTATTTCCTTCATGACAAAACGAGCAAAATTTAAAGCAGCCATGAGAATTGGCGTGTTGAGGTTGAGAAACAGAGTACACGGTGCAATGCTAGGATTGCTCCTCGTTCTACTTTTCTACGGAGATTTAATATATCAATGTGGTGATGTGGAACTCAACCCAGGACCTAACCGTAAAACTGAGGGACGACAGTCTACTTTGTCTGGAATTGGAAGTAACTCTCGTCGGGACAGCGCTGACAAATCCAGACCTCCTGAGGCAACGACGCCAACACGGTCACCTGATCCTGCTTCAACAGAACTTATGGATGCCATCAGGATTCTGCAGGGTACCTGTGACAGAATGAGTCGAGACCTCGCAGAGATCAAGACTGTCTGTAATAATCTCGAGGGAGAAGTCAACAGTATCAAGCAGGGGATGAAAGATCTGAAAACAGAGAATGAAAGTCTGCGAAAGGAAAATGAAAAGTTAAACGAAAGAACTGATTTTTTGGAGAGGAAAGTGGATGATCTAGAGGGCAGATCCAAAAGAAATAATATCATCATTCATGGAATCCCTAGAAATGAAAAGGAGACTTGGCAGGATTGTGAGGATCTTGTGCACGAAACTTTCACCGACAAGCTGGAATTCTCTCAGAACATTTCTTTCGATCGAGTGCATCGCCTCAGTGCCAAGCCCAATGCCCCCATCGTTGCCTGCTGCACCTTTTTCAAAGACAAGGGCAAAATTCTTCAAGCAAAGCAGAAGCTGAAAGGGAGCGGGATCTACATTGGCGAGGATTTCTCTTTTCGAGTAAGAGAGATCCGAAGGAAGCTTGTGCCGCACCTGAAGACCGCCAGAAGCCAGGACAAAAGGGCTTCGCTGGTGTACGACCACCTCGTCATAGAGGGCCAGAAGTTTGGCCTGGATGACAGGGATCAGCTGTGTCCTCTGCAATAACGGTCTGGCCGGCCCTGCAGCAAGAATCTGTCCGGTCCAGAAAATGCAGAAGGCATAAAAAGAAAACAGTCACCGCATGCACAAAATGTTGATGGTATGGTTTCACGTGTTGGGAAATGGAGGGAGAGGATGGATGAAAGTGTGAATTGCTTTGATGCTGAAATGGTAGAGAATGCAAAATCCGTGCATGATTTGTGTATTGTGCATTACCTGTGGCAGAAAAATAGTAAACAAACGGAAGAGTGTGATGTTGAAAAGTTGTATGTGAATAAGCCAGTAAACAAACTAAATATAAAATAGGAATCAGATACGTAACCAAACTAAAGTTTACACTAAATTAAGTGAAAAGCAAATGGTCATAAGAGCTGAAAGTAATGTTTTGCATTATGGTATGTACGAAAGTGATGTACGCACACAGTCGATTAGTGTATCAGTTGGTTCTAAGAGTGAGAGTGAGGATTGCCGAGAGAGTGGGGGAGGGGGACATGACAGTGAGAGGAATGACGTTTGTCACGGTGTCCGAGATGAGGGGGAGGAAGGTGGTGCCAGAGAGAGTCGGGAGGAATGCGAGAGGGGTGGAGAAAATGAACACGGTGATAGTGACAGTGAGAAAAGAGATAAAAGTAAGGGCGGTGAGGAGAGAAGGGATGAATATGAGGACGGGAGTGAGAGTGGAGACAGGGAGGGCGGTGGTGAAAATGAGAATGAACGTGAAGGGGGAAGGGAGAATGAGGATGGTACAGGTGGGCGCGCGCATGACACTGCACGTGACCGTAGTTATGACTGGGATGATGGAGATGTCAGTGACGGAGATGTTGAATCAGGGAACGATAATCCTGCTGACCTGAGCTTTGAAGTTCGCAGCGCTGTTATAAATAAAATTTCCTTTCTTCATTGGAATATTTGTGGTTTATTTTCTAAAATGATTGACTCAGATTTTGTACAGTTTATTTCTTCTTTTGATTTTGTGTGTCTGGTTGAAACGTTTATGGAAAAGTTTCAGTCAGATTTGTTGAAAGATTTTGAAATATTTGTAAAGCCTGCAATAAAATTGTCACGGCAGGGAAGATATTCAGGGGGAATAATTTGTCTTGTTCGCAAGTCTATAGTCAGTTTTGTGCAAGAACTGAAATGTGACAGTAATTATTCTTTGTCTTTTTTGATTGATAAAAACTTTTTAGGGGTTTGCAAAGATGTCGTTCTTATGTGTACTTATATACCTCCTGAAAATTCACCTTATTATTGTATGTATGGATACGACAATGGAATCGATATTTTGGAACAATGTCTCATGGATATGTTTCTTTCTTTCAGTGATGTTGATTTATTGATATGTGGTGATCTAAATGCCAGGACTGCAGAATTTTTTCCTGAAATTATGAATGATGATGAACTTCACGGTTGGCAAAAACAAGATTCTCATAGTAGTTTTCAAAGAAATTCTGAAGATAAGATATTAAATCTATATGGGAAAAAGTTATTAAGCCTGTGTACTGTTTTTGGTCTATGTATTTTGAATGGAGTATGTAATGGCGATCATTATGGTCGTTTCACATACATTTCTGATGTTGGCAACAGTGTTAATGACTATTTTTTGACAACTGTTAATTTATTTGAGGCTATTAAGGATAAGTCGTATCTTCATGTGGTAGAAAGAATTGAATCGGATCATTTGCCCCTTTTAATGTGTATTGAAAAACAAAGCAAGTGGAAATCTAGCTCAAATGATGTAAATGTAGTTAGAACTCAGTTTATAACGAAGTATTGTTGGAAAAAAGAATATGAACACTTGTTTTGTACTTCTATGAATTCAAATGATGTGCAGGGTCGTCTGTGTAGAGCGGAAGCTCTCATAGATGTTGATGTTAATAGAGCTCTGAATGACTTTAATGACATTGTCAAAGAACAAGCTGAATGTATGATAAAAATAATTCCTGGTATAAAAATAAATGAGCGAAGAAGATGGTTCGATCATGAGTGCAAAACAGCAAAGCGTAAAGTGCGGAGGCTATTGAGAAAATTTAGGAAAACTTGTCAAAACGACGACAGGGTTCGTTATTGTATTGCAAGACGAGAATATAAAAATCTAAATAAAAAGAAAGAAAAAGAATACAATGATGCTTTATATACTGAGCTTTCAAATTCTGTAAATGATCAACAATTATTTTGGGGAGCAGTACGTAAAATATGCAATAGGAAGTCACAGCCTCAGAATGACATTTCTATCTCTGACTGGTTTCAACATTTTAAAAGTATATTAGAAAAGGATGATGAAGAAAATATTGTACAGGATGATGAATTAACAGAGGAAGGTGATGAAGTGTTTAAATAGGCCAATCTCGAAAGATGAAGTGTTATTAGCTATCAGAAAATTGAAAAACAATAAATCTGCTGGCCCAGATGGTCTTATAGGAGAATTTTTTAAGAACTCTTGTGGGAACATAGTTCAGTTTTTAGTGAAGTTATTCAACTATTTATTTGATACTGGTATTTATCCTGAAAGCTGGAAAGAATCTGTTATTTTACCATTATTTAAAAAGGGGGATGTAAATAATGTCAATAATTATAGAGGGATATCATTATGTAATATAAGTAGTAAACTATATAGCTTTGTCATTAACAGAAGATTACAGGAATGGATAAATCAAAATGAGATTACTGGAGAATACCAAGGTGGGTTTAAGAAAGGTTATTCTACGGTGGATCATATGTTTACTTTGTTAGCAGCAATTCAGAAACAATTCACGAATAATAGAAAATTATATGTAGCATTTGTTGATTTTGAAAAAGCGTTCGATTCTGTTTCTAGAAAGTTGTTATGGCCTATTTTGTTAAACAATGGAATTACAGGTAAATTATGTCGTTGTTTGAAAAGTATGTACCAAGAAGTGAAGGCGAGAATAAGATCGGGAGCACATTTTTCAGAAGTTTTAAACTGCACTCATGGAGTAAAACAGGGGGATGTTTGTAGTCCAGTATTGTTTTCATTGTTTATTAATGAACTAGCCCTGAACATCATCCAGAATGGTAAACATGGTGTGACTTTTGACCTGATTGAATTATTCATACTGTTATTTGCAGATGATAAAATTTTACTATCGACAACAGTGACTGGCTTACAAAGGCAACTTGATAACTTGTATATGGCTGCATCTAGGTTAAAGTTAAAAGTAAATATGGGCAAAACAAATATAGTTGTTTTTCGTAAGGGAGGGTATTTAGCACGACAAGAAAAATGGACGTATGGTAATGTAAAGGTAGAAACAGTGAATGCATATAAATATCTTGGTCTGTACTTTTCAACTAGACTTAGTTTTGGCTTTGCATGTCAAGATCTAGTAAGCAGAGCTAAAAAAGCAGTTTTTGCCATTTTTCGTGTACTGTATAAATTGGACTGCTGTAGTTTTTCTCTTTTTTGTAAATTATTTGATACTCAAGTACAGCCAATAATGTTGTATGGGGCTGAAATATGGGCTTTTGAAAAAAGCCATGTGGTTGAAAATGTACACTTATATGCTATGAAACGTTTTTTGAATGTTGACCTCCGAACCCCCAATGACCTTGTGTATGGAGAGCTTGGAAGATTTCCCATATATATTAACTCTTACCTAAAATGTATTAAATACTGGTTAACATTGACTCGTATGGATCAATGTAGAATACCTTTAAAAGCATATATAGTGTTGAACAATCTAGATAGGAATGGTAAGAAAACTTGGGTTACGAGTGTTCGGCAGTGCTTGAATTCATATGGATTTTCTTTTGTATGGGATAATCAAGGAGTACAGTGTATCCCAGCTTTTTAAAAAAGTTTCAAACAAAGGCTTATTGATGCAGATGGCAAGATTGGCATGAACATGTGTATAATAGTGACAGATTTGCTCAATATAGGCTGTTTAAAACATCTTGTTCCAAAGAAATGTACATCGACATGAAAATAAATCGATATATTAAAAGTGCTCTAACTAAATTCAGGTTTGGTGTTTCTGATATTGCATGTCACCGTAATAGATACCAGAGTAAAACTGAAGATGAATTGAAATGTAGCTTATGTCATAACGCAAAAGAAGACGAAATTCATTTTTTGTTTTGCTGTCCAGCCTTATATGATCTTAGAATGCAATACATTAGACCAAAATATTATAATGATCCTTGTAACTTTAGGGTAAATGTTCTTCTGTCGACAAAACATGAGGCATCTTTAACAAATCTTGCCATGTATGTTTACCATGCATTGAAAAGGGTAAATACTGCTTTATCGTAAAATTACAAATGCATATTAATTTGTTTTAGTAACTGTAGATGTTTGGGAAATGTATTCTGATTGTTGTTGTTGTTCATGATTATGTATAACCCCCCTTCAGAAAGGGGCCATGGCCTAAAATCTGAATAAACTATTCGTATTCGTATTCGTATTCTCTCTCTCTCTCTCTCTCTCTCTCTCTCTCTCTCTCTCTCTCTCTCTCCTCTCTCTCTCTCTCTCTCTCTCTCTCTCTCAAATCTGTGTTTCTAATCGTCGCCACCGCTACACAGCTTTCTTGGGTTTTAACAGAAAGAAAACAAGGCAAATAATCAGCGGCGTCGTTTTCTTTCCCAGCATCTTCAACACTCTGGCGGCTGTAGAAAAACACTTGGAAGCCTGTAAGGTTGAGGGAGAGAGAGAGAGAGAGAGAGAGAGGAGAGAGAGAGAGAGAGAGAGAGAGAGAGAGAGAGAGAGAGAGAAGGCAAGGCAAGGCAAAGGCAAGGCAAGGCAAGGCAAATTCTTTTATTCGAGGATAATAGATAAGCACTCGTGTGCTTTTTTTTATATCCTGTCCCCGCCCTTTTTTTTTTGGATAACATCAAGTTGAAAAGATACTAAACAATAAAACAATAAACAATAAGATAAAACAATAACACTATACGCAGTACCAAACAACATACAAGAGAGAGAGACAGACAGACAGACAGACAGACAGAAAGACAGAGAACTTGTCTCTTTTTTTCCCACATCTTGTTTCAAGAGAGAGCGGAGGGGGGAGATCTTAAACTTGTTTTTTTCATAATTTTGTCTCGAGAGAGAGAGAGAGAGAGAGAGAGAGAGAGAGAGAGAGAGAGAGAGAGAGAGAGAGAGAGAGAGAGAGAGTGAGCTAAACGACTTGGCTGTTTCATTCTTTTTTTTTTTTCTCAAGAGAGAGACAGGGATAGCGGGGGAGGGGGTAGTGATGGGGGGAGTGAGGGTGTAGAGGTATGGCTGTAGATCAGCGGGATTCAATGAGGCGAAGCGCGTTCTTTTCTGAGCGTGGTTCCGCGGAAAATGAACACGTCCTACTTCATTATCCCACTGCACATGACGCTCCACTGCACCGTTAGTCTAGCAACAGTTGTCTTAACGGCCTGCTCTAATTGTAAGCAAGTTTTCTCTTTCATTTTTGTTTTTTTTCTGAAAGAAGTCATTTTAACGGTTTGTTTAAACAGGTGTCAACAATTTCTGAAAGGGGGTGGGTCGTTGATAGAATTCTCACAGAAAAGTGGAAACTCTACCCGGAGAAAAAAAGCAACAACTTAATATTTCTTACGTTGTGTTTAATTACAAGCTGTTGTTAGTCAAAGGGACACAAGCAAGCTATATAATTATTCTGTAGTTATTTCCCTTTCTCCCAAAGTGTATGCTGAATCTTTGTGTGTGTGTGTGTGTGTGTGTGTGTTGTGTGTGTGTGTGTGTGTGTGTGTGTGTGTGTGTGTGTGTGTTTGTTTTGTGTGTGTGTGTGTGTGTATGCGCGTGCGCGTGCGCGTGCCGTGCGTGCGTGCGTGTGTGTGCGTGCGTGTGGAGAATGCATAATTTTATGGATTTGCATTATTTCTCAGTCACTTCAGTCCTACAGCTCATGACTAATTTTGTGCATTGACTTCGTGGCAAAGATCCGCTCCACTCGATAAATGAAAGAGATGTTTCTCTTTTCAATACACGTATCACCAGTTGCAAACAAAATAATTTTCATCATAAAGATCAGATCGTGGTGGCATGGTCGGAAGGTTTCAATTCAAACCCAGATCAAATTGACATGCGTCTAACTGGATGCTTTTGTATTGCGAGGCTTTGCTGGGCTATTGGTATCAGGAATTTGGCCCTCATTATTGATCAGTATGATCTTTGATACTGCAGATTTCCTCATGAGCTGGACCCTCCCCCCTCCTCCCTTCCTCTGCACCCCAGAGTGACCGAGGCTCTAGGGGTGGATGTAAAAACAGTCTTGTACTTATCCTTTTACCCACAAAAAAACTTGCTAGGATCGGGACTTCTCAGAAAACTTTCTGCTGCTCAACACTTCAATGAATTTTTTCTTGTAAACATTCAATCTGTACATTTTCGGAGAAGAGAAGTTGGACTAATGAAAAATAATACAGCGTAGTTATTTGTCTACGTCTGATATACTGTATCACTTAATATGAAAGGAAGGAGAGAGAGAGAGAGAGAGAGAGAGAGAGAGAGAGAGAGAGAGAGAGAGAGAGAGAGAGAAGAGAGAGGCCTATCTCATCAACACTGCTCTGGGGGTTTTGGCCAAAAGCAGTTTCTGTTTTGTTCATGTTGACATGGCGTTTCTTATGTGCTCTCTCTCTCTCTCTCTCTCTCTCTTCTCCTCTCTCTCTCCTCTCTCTCTTCTCTCTCTCTCTCTCTCTCTCTCTCTCTCCTCCTCTCTCTCCTCTCTCTCTCTCTCTTTAAGTTCCTCACTCAATTTTTCTTCTCCTTCATGCTTTTTTTTGGGGGGGTCTGGCAAATGAAAGATTGAAAAGATTGTGTCAGAGGAGAAGAGAAATGGGAAATGTTCACACATTGCTATGCCCCCCATAGCTAGATCCTCTATGAGCGCTTAAGCTCTCTCTCTCTCTCTCCCCCCCCCCCCCCCTCTCTGCTCTGCTCTGCTCTGCTCTGCAAGCATTCAGACTTATCTCTCTCTGTTTTATTTTGATGTTACCAGTTGAAAAGGGTTAGCTTAACATGGGGATAAACTTTAACGAATGTTTCACGCTGCGGCAAAAAACAACAACAAAACCAACAACAAAAAACCAACAACAAAACCAAAAAAAAAAACCATTCACATACACAGCATCTTAGCTGGTGATAACTGTTGCCATTTGCTCATGACTGTGAACTACTGTGGTTTTGCTGCTGTTGTAGTTGTGGTAATGGTTTTGGTGTTGTTCTTATTCATTTTTATTCATTTTGTGGTACAATTTGTTGTTGTTCTTGTTATCCTCCTTTTCCTCTTCCTCCTCCACCACGCAATGCCACCCCTCCCTCCCCACCTCCCCTCTCTTCATCAGTTGTTGCTTCAGAAAACATACCGATTCTAAAAAAAAAAAAGTTATACACAAGATCCCCGAAGTCAAAATGTGGCTTCGTTCATGGTGAGCAAAAACGGTTGCCTACCACCATTGGTGAATCTGGGGGCTCCTTCATCTATTCTTTATTTCGAGGATAATGCAATAAGCACTCGTATGATTTTTACATCCAGTCCTCGTATGTATGCACTCACTCACTCACTCAGTCCCATGTCCCAAAGGACGTAGGGGGGACATGAGAGAAGACGCAACGGAGATCTTTTTCCATGCTTCACGATCCTGTGTGGCTAGTAGGAGGCGTTGCAGGGGTTGGGCAGTCCAGTCTTTGATGTTGTCAACCCATGATTTCTTTTGGCGGCCTCTTCTTCTCTTGCCCTCGACTGTTCCTTGCAAGATGGTTTTTGCTAGGGTGTTGTGTCTTGTGGTGTGACCAAACCACATCAGCTTTCTCCTCTTTATGGTGGAGAGCAAAGGCTCTTGGGGGCCCACACGCTTTTTGATTTCTTCTTTCACATAGTTATTGGTCTTGTGTTCTTTGTATGATATTTTGAGGAGTCTTCTGTGGCACTTGTTCTCGAATGCTTGGATTCTTCTCTCTATTTCTGCTGTCAGAGTCCATGATTCACAGCCATATAGGAGGATAGATATCACGAGGGATTTGTAGAGGTGGTATTTGGTGCAGAAGCTGATGTTGTTGCTTCTGATGATCCTCTGGAGTCTGACTAGAGCAGATGTTGCTGTTGCAATGCGAGCTTTCACCTCATTGTTTGATGTGCCATCTTTTGTTAGGATGGAGCCTAAGTATTTGAATTGGCTCACCTCTTCCAATATTTCTCCATTCATCTTTATTTCCGTGCTGTCATTACTCGCGCTGTTGACCATGATCTTCGATTTCTCTGTACTGACCTCCATGCCGTATGCGCTCGCTCGATCTGTTAGACTGTCTGTGAGGATTTGCAGTTCTTGTTTGCTGCTGCCCATGAGGTCAATGTCATCTGCAAATCTGAGATGCATATGTATGTATGCAGTTTTGTCAATTTTGTCATTCGTTCGCACTGGCACACAATGGCATATTCTTGCGAATAGCGGAACGGGTTTTAACGTTTGCGCAAAATGTTCTGCGTGCATTCGCACACGGGACCTCGGTTTATTGTTTCATCTGAAAGACTTTTGGGGGAGTGGAGTCGGCACTGATGTTAACTCCAGAGGAAAAAATCTTCTTGAACGAGAATCGAACCCTAGCTTTAGACGAGGAACAGGAGAAAAACCCAACCAACAAAAAAACCAAGCATACAATAAGCCACAACAACACAGCATGTGCCGTTTCTGTCAGCGTAATAATAGGAATGCCTGCTGTTGTTTACTGCCAGTTTCATTGGAAGCTAACGCTGCGGTGCTTTTGTTGAAAGCTGTTTGTTCTATTCTGGCTCTCTGGCTCTTATGCCGAGTTATGTTTTGGGATAAAAGCAATCCGTCTGTCGAAAATGAAAAAAGAGGAAGAAGATGAAGGGGAAGAACAGGAGAGAGAGAGAGAGAGAGAGAGAGAGAGACAGACAGACATGACAGACAGACAGACAGACAGACAGACAGACAGACAGACAGACAGACAGACAGACAGACAGACAGAGACGGATGGACAGACAGACAGACAGACAAAGACAGAAAAAATAACTTTGCAGTTAGAGTAATGTTTGAAGAGAGAGAGACAGACAGTCAGGCAGACCGACTGACTGACAGACAGATAGACAGACAGACAGCCTGAGACAGACAGACAGACAAGACTAACTTCGCAGTATGACTTACGTTAGAAGAGTGCTTAGCAGTTCTTTGCCCATTGCACAGAATCTTGAGCGGTAGGATTTGTTTGTTTGTATTCTTCAAACGTGACAGTAAACCAAGGTCCCACAACAGCGCAGTGTGCATGTAAGACCACGGAAAGAGCCCATAGCAACAGGCGAGCCATCCCTGGCAAAATTCTGCAGTAAAAAAAAAAACCGACAAAAATAACAATAACACTTTCTAAGGTAAACAAACATTCATGTACACATATGAAGGGGGGGGGGGGAAGGGGGGGGGGCTGATGTGGTATTGTACTAACACAGTGGGGCCATACTTCCCAGATAAGATAGAAATGGGCAGTTTTAATTAAGGGAAAGAAATGTGCTGCTATTATTGTGTCAGGTTAAAACATTGAATAAAAAGGTATCTCAACAGAGTACAGTGCAACACAGCAGAAAACGACGCATGAGCGTAAGAAAGACTGTCGCGCGCCTATTTACAGGGTTTTTTGTGTTGTTGTTTTGCTCTCTCTCTCTCTCTCTCTCTCTCTCTCTCTCTCTCTCTCTCTCCTCTCTCTCTCTCTCTCTCTCTCTCTCTCTCACTCTCTCCCCTCTCTCTCTCTCTCTCTCTCTCCCCCCTTTCTCCTCCCTCTCTCCCTCTAGTTACTTAACTTACTTTACGTTTTCTGTTCTTTAACCTCTTTTCACCATTTTTTTCCCTTCTTCTTCAAAATAACTTGTTTCTTAGATTTCAAAAGTAAAGGTCTCTTTTCTTCTTTCTTTCTTTTTTCTCCTTCTTTCTCTCTTCTTTTGTTTGGCTGTCTTGCAGATTTTGATAAATCACTGTGCCGCAGCAGACAAGAAACAGGGAGATTCTTCATACATTCCTTCCTCTCTCCTCCCCCCCCCTCCCCTCCCCGTGCCATAGCTCCCCTTTTCCCTGTTTGCAGTCAGTGTTATCGCCCTTTGGCCATCTTTATGCATGGAGGGAGATTTGCGTAACGTAGAGTAAATCTTAACGAGGTTTTAGTGTGGTGAAAAACCTGCATGGGGGCAGGTGATAAATCAGCACTGCTTTTTAAAAAAATTTTTTTTATTATAGGATCCTTGCGTGTTCTCTGCTTTGCTTATTATATTATATGGACACCCATTACTTTGGTGGGGGATGGGGGTGGGGTGGGGTGGGGTGGGGGGGGGCGTAGTTAGTTTTTCCATGCGTGTTAGATTAAAATTCGAATATCGTCCTCGTTTATTTTCTGTTTCTTTTTCTTTGATGGCATGTTTGGTACGTTTTTTAATCTATCATTTTGTGTTTTTTTCTTATTTCTTTTTCCTCTTCTTTCTCTATTTCTTTTTGTAGTGTTTTCTTTCTTTCTCTCTTTCTTTTTTTTTTAATCTATGGCGGGAGTCATTCTGCATAGCAACGTTGATTGTGGAAGACATAAGTTAACCATTATGTCAGAATCTGTTTGCAACAAAAAAACGAGTTTGACAAGAAAAAAGAAAGAGAAAAAGGCAAATATTCTCACCACCCCCTACACCAACCTCACACAAACAGACTAGTGTGACATTCAAAACAAAACAACAGCAACACCGCCCCTTTTCAAACCTGATCAAGACTACAGTCAGTTGTTTCTACATCACCACCACCACTTCCAACCCCCGCCCCCCCAACCCCACCACCACCACCGATTACAACTCCACAAAACAAACGAAATTGAAGTTGGAAGATATCTTTTGAAACTGTACTATATTGATAACAAAAAAATGTGTCTGGCTGTGCTGAGAAGTGCGTGATTGGGGCCAGTAATTCTCCAACACACAACACACACACACACACACACACACACACACACACACACCACCACACACACACACACACACACGCGCACACACGCGCGTGCATGCACCTCCCTGTCCCATATTCACATGCCGATTTTATGACAGTGCCAAACATGTAAACTTTTTTTTTAATGTGTTTAACATAGTGATTTTTCTATTAGAAAAAAAAACAACCAAAAGAAATGAAGAGAAAACTCACATTTTTTAGTGTGTCATCTCCAATGCATTAGATATGCCTTTGATCATACTTGAAGAAAAACTTGTCAGTGGCTTGTAACTGAAGTTGATTGATTTGTATTGTTTTGTACTGTAGTGTATGGCATTGTACTGTATTGTATTGCACTGTATTGTATTGTACTGTACTGCATTGTATTGTATACCATTTTAAGTCACGGCAGAGTTCTCTGTGTATAATTGAGACTGCTCTACCCGGAGAGAGCGCGTCGCCACAAAAGCAGCGCCACCGATTATTTTTTCAGTTTCTTTCCTTGTCTGTTTATGTATTAGTTTCCCTAATCACAGTAGCATTTTTTACGCAATTATGGCATGAACAACTCTCTTGTTGCTGTGGTGTTGTTGTTTTTTTACATGCGCTAAATACTTGTGGCACAGAGGATCTCGGTTTATCGCTCATTTGAAAGACTACAACCCAGACCACCACCCACGGTCTAGTGGATGGGGGAAAAGTTTCGGGCACAAACAGGGATCAAACCACCACACATTTCAAACCTGGACTTTTTCGCTTTCTAGACTGGCTGGTCAGTTGTTGGATTCATTTATCAGTTAGTGTGATGGGTTTGTTTTTGGTTGGTCGATGGACTGAAAACAAGTTCTTTTCTCCCAGATGCTGGAGAGCAAGTGGGTGTCGTCCTCCAAGGAGATCCTGACCTTCCGCAAAGCGCTGATGAACCCAGTCACCTCCCTTCAGTTCCGCCGCTTCGTCTCCATCAAGGGCGACAACCTGGAAAACGATGTCCTCTTCTGGCAAGAAGTGCAGAAATACAAGGTTAGAAAATGTGACGTAAAACTGTGCACGAGTTTTGCATCAGTTGATGTTGATGATCACACAGCCGCATTAAAAGAAGACAAAACGAAACAAATAAACTAACAACAGAAAACCCATAAAAAGCGAACAATTTGGGGGGGGGGGGGGGACCTGACAATGGGGGGGGGCACAATGAACATCAATGTGATAAAAATGTTTCGTAACTGTGAACGTGTGCTTAAAAGATGTTGATTAAACATCAATTATGTGCATTTCTGATGAACAGAAAAGAGGGAAAACTAATTTCATGCATTATAGATAATGATGATAATAATGATATTGAGAATGATGATGATAATGATAAATAATAATGATGGTAAAAGAAGAAGAAGAAGAAAAAAGAAGAAGAATGTTGAAGCCGACCACGATGATGATGAAGAGAAAAAGAAGAAAAAAGAAAGAACCAAGGACAGATAATCAGACAGACATACAGAAAGAAAAAGAAATCAGCGCTCACCAGTTGAGAAGCTGTCATAAATTTTTCTTAAAAAAACAACATCCACCTTTCTCCTTTGATATGTAATCATATATTACAAACAAGAGCTTGTAGTGCAAAGGAATAACAGAAAACAACAACACAAACAGACCAGACAAACACGTAAACAAACCAAGTGTCTGAGAGTGCAGACGTACTTTAAACACAAACTTTAGCAATTGGAGTCTACATTATAAAGGGAAAAAAAGCTTAAACCTCAACGATTGCAGTATTCATTGAAATGAAGATCTTTCTTCTCATTTGAGATCAGTTGCTTAGCCAGAAAAAATATAATTATGTAGATAGGGAAAAAATTGAACAGGGAATGGAGACGAGTGTGGTGTGTGTGTGTGTGTGTGTGTGTGTGTGTGTGTGTTGTGTGTGTGTGTGTTAGAGAGAGATGAACATTTGATTGAAAGTAAATGTGGCAGACATACAAAGGACATAAACGGCATTGAGAGAGACAGAGAAACACACACACACACACACACACAACCACACACACACACACACACACACACACACACACACACACAACACACACTCTCTCTCTCTCTCCTCTCTCTCACTTACAACACACACACACATACACACACACTCTCTCTCTCTCACACATCACCACCCACACACACACACACACACACACACACACACACACACACACACACACACACACACACAACACACACACACACACACCTCTTTTCCCCCCTCTTTTCAAACATCCACCCCCACCAACTCCCATCCCACCCCCCACCCCCACCCCCAATCCTTCCCCAATGTTGCAGCAAATGCATCATGTGCACACGGAAGACAGCCTGCTGTCTCAGAAGATCACGGCCATCATCAACTGCTTCATCGACTCCCAGATCCCCCCCAGTCTGCAGGTGGACCTGCCCCAAGAGATGGCAGACAGGATCCTGGACAGGAAGTACGAGAAGAGTCCATACCTCTTCAGGGAGGCACAGGTCGGTTGGTAGTGGCTGGGTTTCTTTTGTGTTCTTTTTTTTTTTTTTTTTTTTTTTTTTGGGCGCTTTGTGGCTGGTGGTGGTGGTGGTGGTGTGTTGGTGTTAGTGGTGGTGGTGGTGAATGGTGTTGGTGGTAGTGGTGGTGATGAATGATGGTGTTTGTGGTGGTTGCTGGTAGGCTTTTTTGTTGTTTTGGTTTGGTGGTGTGTTGTTCTTGCTGTAGTTGTGGCTGCAGTTGCATGCATTGTTGTTATCACTTGCCTTTTGATGGACTTTTTCAGTGTTTTCCTTGTTCTGTGGTGAGTTTTATTTAATCAGACTTTGACAGATTAACGTAGTGGGAGTAATACAATTTCCTTTCAGAAGTCCCCTCTTTTTACCATACGGCCTCTTGGTGTAAGAGACAAAACAACGGGTTTGGTCATAGATATTCTTGGTTGTGTGTGTGTGTGTGTGTGTGTGTGTGTGTGTGTGTGTGGTGTGTGCGTGTGGTGTGTGTGTTGTGGTGTGGCGCGCGCGCGTGTATGTGTTGTGTGTGTTGTGTGTGTGTGTAGTGTGTGTTGTGTGTGTGTGTGTGTGTGTGTCCCATTTAGTATTGTGGTTGTTAGGGGGTTTCTCCCCCCTGCCCTGTTTTACTGATCGTTTTGTTGCACTGACAGATTGTAAAACTGGGTTTGGCCCTAAACCTTTAACCTTGCCCATCGAAGGTCATTCATTCCCTGCTGTGATTATTTAACTCTTGTGTTTCATCACTTTTCTTTTTTTTTTAGCAAAATACAGGTGTTCAGACCAGAATGTTTGTGAGAATGTTTTGAGAAAGAAACCTTCAGAGACCCAAGAGGAGAAGACAGAGGCAGACTGAGGCAGACAACAGAGATATACATACTCTGGTCTTAACTGAACAAATGACAAGTGACATCGTTTCATGGTGCGCCAGATGAGCAGTGAAAGTGATTCTCTAAACAGAGAGTCAACAACCGCTAATGGAAGAAAGAACAGCACACGAACACACGCACGCACTCCCCCCCCCCCCCCTCCCGAAACAAAGAGAAAGCAATGGAACCGTCTGGAGCTAGCCTATCAACCAAAGCAACAACCACGGCGTGGAAAGAAAAACAAAGAGTCACCTTCACGAAATGAAGATAGGGACCAATTAATGCGAGAAGTACTGCTACCAAAAACAATGAGTTGAAGAATGTACTGTAGGGAACCAAATACTGATGTCTGTGTGTGGTAACTGTAAAGATGTTTTAGTGCTGAAGAAAATCAAACCAGGGCAACACATAGAGATAAAAACATATACCAGCCAACAAGATCAGACAGCATCAATAACAGCCAGGGAAGGTTGTATTAGCACACAACAAAAGGGGTGAGGAATACAGTCACTCAGTACGAACAGTTTTTCCAGGGTTCTAATTTTTTTAGAAAGAGCAGAAGTCGTTCATTCCTACACTAAACTGTTACATGTTCTGTCTCGATAGACAAAAAAAGTATGTTATCTTGGCAACATAACAACTTAAGTTACTTTGCAGGTAGTCACTCGGTCATAAAACAAACAGTTGTTATTTCCATCTGAAGTAGCACACGTGAGATTTTTCAGCATCTAGACCTCAACAAAGTCGGAACGGCAAAACACATGCGGAGAATGTGAAGAACGCTTTGCAGCCTTGTTTTGGCAGATGGGATGTAAACAGAATGGCCTGCTGTCGCTCTCTTTGGAGACTGGTTGACGCGGCTCCCATAACCTCTCAAAGCAGTAACCCATCTTGTCTTTCATAAATAGGTCTGTATTGTTTCGCTCCGGAGAAAAAAATCTGGGTGTGTTTTCCTTCACGGCCTGAAAGTTGACGTTGGTGTATCGATACAATCTCCGCTAGAAACCCACCTCTGAGCTACTCCGCTTCTTGTGTGGGGAGGGAGGGGAAAACAAAAGGCCGGGTGGATCACCCACAAACATGAGGCCGGCCAGCCGGGCATCGAGAAAAGCAGAAAGAGAAAAAGTGTGTGTTGAGATATAGATGGAAAAGAAAGAAAAAGACAGTAAAGTGATCTAGCACAGTAGGTGGGAGAAGACAGCGAGGCTGTAGACAAAACATGACCCGGGCCAGGCAAGGTGTGGGGTTTCTGGGGACCTCCTGTTGCGGGTAAACATGACGCAATGGGGATCAACAGCTGAGGCGATTCCCTGAAAAGATAGAGTGGAGAGGTGTAGCTGGAAGTGAGGAGCAAGAACAGATAAACTGGCAGTGGAGAAAACAACACAACCATGGCCACCAGCAGAAGGAACAACAACAACGGCGGCAGAAGCCACAGATTGATGTCTGCAGATCTGCAGGCACACACCCTCAGGGGGGCAACAACAAGACAACAGACGTAACAACACAAACAACTCAGCAGATTTATGTTACATAACGAGAAGGATGGCTGCAGTCGTGGCATCTAAACAAAACCCAAGCTGCAATAACGGCAGCAAGGAAAGGTGACATCAAAACTGGTATATCTCTTGGAGAGTTTAGTATTCGCCATGCACGTATAGGTTAACACGGGTTTTCCCAACAATTCTGCCATTGCTGTGCAGCTAAACGCGATGTGGATTCCACAGAAAGAACAATAAGCTACATTTATAGACCAAAAATTCCATTCAATGTCAGTTTTTTTCGTATTGTGATGTAAAAACGTATAAAAATAGTATGCAGGTACACCTGTCACAACAGATAGTTAAAGAGGGACCAGTGCATCAAATTTCAATAAAAACGGAAATCAGCCCTCTGCTAATTGAATTTTCAGTACACTCTCCCTTACATCTGCCTGTTACCACTCACTCTAGTCCATTCTCCAGATCCCACCACCATTCCTTTCCCCAAAGGGTCAGACAATACAAAATCAGCAGAAAAAGTCCAGGTAACAATAGGTGAGTAGCCACATTTCAGTGAAAGACAGTCGGAGAGGCTGAACTGGGGCACACTGACTAACAGTTTAAATAAGTGGTTCAACAACTCAGGGAGTTCATGAAGAAGTCAAATGCCGTGTATCAAACTCTTTTCTTTTCTTCTCTCCTCCCCTCTCG
>CM060323.1:61863263-61878263 GCA_030674155.1 Stramonita haemastoma | reverse complement strand
CGAAATGCGCAGCGCACACAGCAGTAAAGCTGTTTATTGCCCATTGCCAAATCGTTACTTCTCTCTTTTTTTCCTCCCACCACTGGTGTATGTTGTGCCGACTCCACACCTCCCTGTATGTACCGCTGCTGCTTTCTCCATCCCCCATCTCATTTGTCTCTCTTGTCACTCACCTTACGCCATGGCTTCACAAAGCAACAGGCAGGCTGCAGGGTTCAGGGTGAACAACAAAAAACAAAAAACAAACAACTAAAAAGTTCTGGTAAAGAATGAGAGAAAAGAACAAGATTTAAGGCGGAGGGGGGGGGGGGGGGGTAGTACTGGCTCTATGCTCCATTACTGTGAGATAGTGTGAATGCATTGACATGATTCTTGTGTGTGGCTAGTTTATATATTAACAAAAATATTGTAGCGTAAAGACACAATGATAAGTATCGATATATCACTCACTCACTCACTCAGTCCCATGTCCCAAAGGACGTAGGGGGGACATGAGAGAAGACGCAACGGAGATCTTTTTCCATGCTTCACGATCCTGTGTGGCTAGTAGGAGGCGTTGCAGGGGTTGGGCAGTCCAGTCTTTGATGTTGTCAACCCATGATTTCTTTTGGCGGCCTCTTCTTCTCTTGCCCTCGACTGTTCCTTGCAAGATGGTTTTTGCTAGGGTGTTGTGTCTTGTGGTGTGACCAAACCACATCAGCTTTCTCCTCTTTATGGTGGAGAGCAAAGGCTCTTGGGGGCCCACACGCTTTTTGATTTCTTCTTTCACATAGTTATTGGTCTTGTGTTCTTTGTATGATATTTTGAGGAGTCTTCTATGGCACTTGTTCTCGAATGCTTGGATTCTTCTCTCTAACTCTGCTGTCAGAGTCCATGATTCACAGCCATATAGGAGGATAGATATCACGAGGGATTTGTACCCATATATATATATATATATATATAATATATATATATATATATATATATATATATATATATATATATATATATATATATATACCCACTACTATAAGTTTAAATGTAGAGCCGCTGATATGCAGACGTCAGAATGGAAGCATTACTGTAAAGAAATAGTTGTGGAAACTAGACTGCTAAGGACATGAAGGGTTTTGTGGCTAAACTGAGCATGGAAGTTATGTCAAATAATGTAGCCATTCAACGTTTTAAATCGTGGTATAAAATGTAGGGAAACCACTTCTACAACATGAGAAAAATACTAAAAGACTTTTTTTCAGTTAGTACTGTGGACCTGCCACCCACTCCCACAATATCGAGGTTGATGCAGTCTTTAAAAAAAGACCCTCCCCACCCAAAAAAAGGACTAACAACATAAGTTTGTTTTTTTTTTTAAATAAAGCAATAAAACTGACTAGAATGAAGCAATGGAATTCAGCTTCAGAGCCCAGTGATACAACTTATACTTTGAATCCACAAGGTTTTCTCGTATAACTTCATGTCACTTTTCTTGTCACTTTTAGTAAGTGTTTAGGTTGAAAGCCAATGTAAGTTATAGTGTGGATGTAAATCCTTGCATGTGGCTGTAAAAAGAATGGTGTCAATGCGAATGCGCTTTTATAGGTGAAAATATGGGTCTGTTGATATAGTTTATAGTGTGAACCCGGAGATAAACCTTCGCGTGAAATACCGCGAAGCCAATAAACCAATGTACAAGTATGGACCCAATATTCAATTAAATCTTGATTAATAGATTTCATGGAGATAGGACTTTAGCTTTCAAGTGTTTAGAGTATTATGCATAACCTTCAACACCATTCTCTGCAAACATGTGGGTACGGGTGCAAGCAAGCAAGCTGCGTGTACGTGCGTGCCTGCGTGCGTGCGCGCATGCCTGTGTGTGTGTGTGTGTGTGTGTGTGTGTGTGTTGTGTGTGTGTGTGTGTGTGTGAAGACGCATGTGCACTTACAAGCAAGCTTGAGCACCCATCATTTTCGCTGTCTTGAATGTTTAACTTTAGACAGCTGTAACATCGTGCAAGCTTTCCCCCCTTCTCTTTACGCTTGTTTTATTGTGGCTTTCACTAGCAAGTTACGTTTCCCCTTGTATGCACAGAAAATCTTCCTTTCTTTCGCTGAAACTATCACGTAGACTCTAAAAATGATCCGTTTTTTCAATCCACGCCAAATGGAGTTACATGGCAAACACAGTAATAAACCTGCTTCTTCCCCCTGCCGGCAGATCATTAGTTTTCCTCCCTCTTTCACCAGCTGCTGATGTGCTGAATCTGCGTGGTTTCTCCACCCCCCATCTCATCATCAGTCAGTCTCTGAGTGTTGTCACTCACCTGAAGCCAGGGGTGGAGGGAGAGCAACACACATGCTACCGGTTTCATGATGAAAGGAGATTAAGAAAGACTGGAAAAGAGCAAACTAGAAAATAATTTCCACAGAGAATAATTATAGCGCTGTAAAGGAGTGTTTGCAAGAATGATACGAGTGGTATAAAAAGATTTTGGTTCCGAGATGTTCACTTTGGTCATGTCCTGTTAACAAGTTGTGTTGTTCTTAGTAGTGAAGCATTTACTTCTGTTCCCCAGTATTTAAGGAGACATATCAAAGATGTGTTGATATCTCTTTAGCAGAGTATTGTATATACCCTTTAGTAGTCAAGTATTTTGAAGTCCCCATTATTGAAGGGATAATTGTGTTGATACTTCTTTAGCACCGAAAAAAAAGACATTTTCGATACATATCTTTTTCTTTTCAAGTTTAAAATACTGTTTCCCGTTTTCAACATTTCAAACTGTTAGCAGTGTTTTCAAAACTAAGCACAGATTTGAGACGTCATTACTTTCAAAGAGGAAAAAGAAAGCATTTGAAGAGTTTTTGGTTTCAGCACGACCGTTATCAAAACTGCTAACATTGCAAAGATTCAGTAGTTATCAAGCATCGATTATCGTGTAGCTAGCTGTTGAAACTGAAAGAGCTCATGGTTTGGCGAAATTGTATTCAACATTAAGGAAAACTGGAAAAAAAGACAGAATCTCTGTCTTGAACCATTTTATCTCTGCAGGAGTAGCAGGTGGCTATGTTGCCTGCGTATAATAGATGGAGCAGGAAAGTATTGAACTTATTTTATTATGAAGTTTTCTTACTTATTCCACTCTTTTTCTCTTGATATAGATCTATACAAGTAATGGTCCATTATCTTTAAGGGATGTTTATCAGAAAAAGCCAGTACATTTCGCACATAACCCTATGAATGTAAGAAGAGAACATCAAACTGTAGACTAGTCATCTTTTCCCCCTAGCAAATGTACCATAATCACTGGGGTGTTTTGATCAGTAACTCACGTCACAGTGACGAAACAGATGAAAAAAACACACAGTACATACGTGCTGCAAGGCTGCGGAACGCTTTTAGCCCAGACTTTATTTTCCGAGTACATCTTCCCTCGGGGAGTAAGCTGTGCCAACGTACACGCAATTTAATTTGCACATCATCTGCTATCGCCCCATCGCCTGCTGACAGTGTTTCACCGCGGGATGACTCCGGCACTGCACGGCAGCTATCAGTCAGCTGATATTCGCATTTGGACGGAGGTGGATTCCGGCAGTGGCGGCGGCGGCGGCGTTTGCAGCCTGCCTGCACGTGCTAATGCCCCCCGCCGTGTCTGACATTTCGCTCACTGTCTGCAGCGTCATAAAACTGGCGGGAAACAGTCTCTGGAGATGGCGGATCAGGCCTGTTTGTCTCCCCTTGCCAAGATCTCAGACACATTAGCCATTCATGCGTCTGTCTGCAGCTTTCGTTGTTTTACCTCTTTGAATCCTAGGATAAGGCATTAGCCTAGTGTAGCTGTTTTACCTCTGTGAGTCCTAGGATGAGGCATTAGCCTAGTGTAGCTGTTTTTACCTCTGTGAGTCCTAGGATGAGGGATGTAGCTTTAGCCTAGTATAGCTGTTTTACCTCTGTGACTCCTAGGATGAGGCATATAGCTGTTTTACCTCTGTGACTCCTAGGATGAGGCAGGTAGCTGTTTTACCTCAGTGAGTCCTAGGATGAGGCATTAGCCTAGTGTAGCTGTTTTACCTCTGTGAGTCCTAGGATGAGGCATGTAGCTTTAGCCTAGTATAGCTGTTTTACCTCTGTGAGTCCTAGGATGAGGCATGTAGCTTTAGCCTAGTATAGCTGTTTTGCCTCTGTGAGTCCTAGGATGAGGCATGTAGCTTTAGCTTAGTGTAGCTGTTTTACCTCTAAGAGTCCTAGGATGAGGCATGTAGTTGTAGCCTAGTGTAGCTGTTTTACCTCTAAGAGTCTCTAGGTATAGGACTGAGTCAATGAGCATATGCTATCTCGTTTGTCACTCCTCTCTTCACTTCAACACAGGCCTGTGTTGTTGCATTGTTTGTTCACTGGCTTTCATGAAGGAAAAGAGCTATGATTAAAAGCGATAACATATTGAATAATGATGGTGATGAGTGATGACGATAGATGGATGATATGATGATGATGATGATGATGAAATGATGATACAGATAGAGGGAGAATCTTCCGTATGGTCCTAAGTTTAAAGAATGACTTGGATTCATTTTCATGGTGGCTGTGTTGAATAGAAGTAAAAATTATATGAAATACTGTATGACTTTATTTTTATTCTAGTGTTCAGAAAACAAGATTGCTTTGGATATCAGCTTTGTTTCAAGCACATAATCGCTTAGTTCTCAGGAATAGGTTTCCCTGCTGGGGCAAACAGACAACACAAGATTCTTATAATTGTCCTGCATCTAAAAGTCAGTCAGGACACATCACAGTATGTTCTGCTCATCATTTCCCGGCTCCTGGTGATTGCGTCAGCGTAGGATGGGTCTGAAAGAGTGCTGGATGTCTTCAGTCAGTCACTTGATTTTTCCTTTTCCATGGAAATGATGGCGCGTGTTGCACCTGTCATCTTCTCTGCCATCTCAGCCTTCAGAGCTATACATTTGTTGTCTATGGGGATGCAGACCTGTCAGGTGTTTCTGAAGATTATTCAGAGCTGAGTTGATCGTTGTGATCTGTATATTTGCCAGGGCCACAAACATTCGAAGTAGGAGGACTTTGACCTTTGTGATTATGTTTTCAAGGTGAGTACATCGTTGAACTTATTTTGAGTCGAAGTTGAAGGAACAAATCTGATGAAAAGGATGAAGCTTGTCTGTTTTAACCTTGGCGTAAAATCCCAAGATCAGATATGATAATTAAATTTGCTACATGTTCATGATCACCTGTTTGCGATCACAAATGCCGAAACAGATCACACTTGAATGTTACTTGATTCTGGTTTGGCAAGCTTGGTCCCTAGCAGTTAATGGTGTTAGCCTTCTACGAGTTGGTGGCAATGCTAAGGACTACATAAAGGTAACGGTGTTCCCATAACCTGTAAATATGATCGTTACGGAGTGAGGCGTCAGAGACCTCGGATTCTCAAAGGGGCCAGCATATTGAGGGCGGCACCCATCTCTTCTTCCTCGCTGCTTTACCTTCCATGACCCTAAAGAGGGCAGGTAGCCATTTACAGCTGGGTGACCTGTGGGAATACAGAACTTCCCGTTAAAACTGACTCGCTACCCCCAACTGCTGTTTGATAGAAAAGGATGTTTCTGACATAATGGCAGTTTTCAATCTGATTATGTTTTCTGTGGAGCAAAACAATCAGCTGCTTCAATGGGTGTAGGGCTTAATGCTGTTACGCCCTGCCGTTTCCCCCATTACTCTGTGTCTACGGCCCTGTCAGACTGGCGGGGGACTGTTTCTGGACCGTTACAGAATCCCGGCTCCCCGCCTCTCGCTCATTACATGCAGGCCTCCGGCACATTAGCCCTTCATCTGTTTTCCGCTCAGCTATAAGATAATGCAGTTTTCCATCTGAAGCTGAAGCTATCTTCATTCTCCATCGTTTGTTTCGCTACTTTAGTTGTTACTGTTTAGTTTCATTTTGTAAAGATAGGAGCTTGGTTATACTGTATTGGCTATAACAATGATAGTTCTGGTGAAGATTTGACAGGTGAGAGGAGTGATCTCCAAAATGTCTTGTACAGAACTGATTGAACACGTGATATGTGTTAATATCGAAAGACTGAGAATCCTGACTGCAAGGAGAAGCGAAAGAAAGGGGGAAAAGGAGAAGAAATAGCTCAAAAACTGTAACTTTGTAGCACATCTTCACTCCAGTAAGTACAGCAGCACAAAAAGCATTTTCTGTGAACCCTTGACCAGATGAAGAGCCTTTGAAAAGTCTGTCTTTCAGACAGCAGTGTGGGGGCAGAACAGCCCAGAGACAGAGCCTTGAGCTCGCCATCTGACTGTGCGGTTTCCAGCCATACCAAGATGGCTGTTCAGGGTGATTTTTCCCCTGGAGTTAATATCAGTACCAGACTCCACTTTCTGATAATCCTCGGATGAGACAGTAAACGAGGTCCCGGTTACTAACAAAATAGAACGTCCTGCATACACATGAAAACACCTTCTGCCTTTCGGAAGTGTAGACCATTGCGTGTTAGTAAAAAAACCAAAAAACCCATGAGAATTAACCACAAAAAGCGCACAAATTGCACACAGGTGTTGCGTTTAGACATCCTCAAAAGTTTGAATGGTAGCATGACCTTGGAGTTATAGTCGATGAACGCAAAAAAACAAACAAAAATCACCTGCAAAAAAACCAGCATTATGAAGTCTTCAGCACAGTCCATTAGCATGTTTTTGTTTGGTTTGTTGTCTGTGTGTTGTTTTTTTGTGTCATTGTTTTTGTGTTGCTTTTTTCTGGTGGGCAAATGGATAATAGGACAGCTAATGTAACTCAGTTGAAGAAACAAGCATGGCTAGTGTGCCATGAAAATATAAGAGCTGAATCTGCCCATGGATTTTCCCAAAGAAAATTGTCAGTGGATCATATATTTTTCAACAGACCAGTCTTCCGGAGAGTAAAATTCTCCTTTAATTGGAAATCTCCGCTGGGACATAAATACAATCACAACAACAAGGAGCTTAAGAATTTTCTAAACAACAACTCCCCTCCCCCTTTTTTCCCAACTTTTTCTCCAAACAAACACTCCCACCAAGCGACAATTCGAAGAACCATCATGTACCGTAGTCAGTCACAGCCTCATCATCATCTGCTGCCCCCCTGCCGGTGTGTCAATGCAGAATGACTGAGGCAATGGCAGTTATCATTGTGATGATGTTTGTTTTTCAGTGGAGCAAATTCCCAAGGCATTTACCCGGTTGCACGTGCTGGCGCATCCCGCTGTGTCTGACATTTAGGCCGTGTGTGTCTGCAGCCCTGTTAAACTGGTAGTAGTGGGAAGCGCGCTTTGTACTGGAAATGAGAGAGAGAGAGAGAGGAGAGAGAGAGAGAGAGAGAGAGAGAGAGAGAGAGAGAGAGAGAGAGAGAGTTCCTGCTTGTCTCCCTTACTTTTACTCTCAGAAATGAATTATAAGCTCTTGGTCTACCTTCCCGTTTAGCTACTTGCCGTTAATCTATCTATCTAACTGTCTGTCTGTCTGTCTGTCTGTCTGTCTGTCTCTATAATATATAAAATAATCGTCTCTTTTCATTGCATGTGTGTTTATCATTTTGTTTGTTTATATTTTGCTTTTTTTTGTAGAAACTGTCTTGGGTATCTTTGTCTCTGTGGCTGTTTCGTGGTTTTTCTTCTTCTTCTTCTTCTTCTTCTTCTTCCTCTTCTTCTTCTTCTTCTTCTTCTTGTCTTTTCTTCATCTTCTTCTTTTCTTCTTTCTTCTTCTTCTTCTTCTTCTTCTTCTTCTCTTACTTGGAGAAGGATTGTATCACAAGTCTGACATAACATTTAAGTAAGAAGTATAATTACCCGTTCTGTTTTCATGTTTCCGGGACTAATTTGTCTATTTTAAGAAAGGACTGCTTAATACACACACGCCACCGCCGCGCAGCACACACACACACACACACACACACACACACACATCATGTGTGTGTGTGTGTGTGTTGGTGTAAGTGTGTATGCATGCGTGCGCTTGTATATGTGTAAGTATGCAAGCATGCTCGTGTAAGCATGCGTGCACGTACACGTGTTCATGCATCCGTGTGTGTGTATGTAAATGCGTGAGTGCGTATACGTATCTCTGACATTTACGAAGAAATGTTCTTAATATAGAACTTTTTTTTCCTGAACTGTTTATGATACACAGTACGGTATGATAGGAGAAGTTCGTGTGTTGCTGACTAAATTAATTAGTTCACCTGAGAAGCGGTGGGTGATTTGCGGTGAAGCGCGCGTTACCCTACTGTACTGTCGATGAGAGGTGTCTGGTGTTGGCTGAAATCATCTGGTTTCGTGGCTTCGGCTTCCTTCGCCACAGGTTACAGGTGTACATACATACCTGAACGATCCTTGCAGAGGGAGAGAGTCGGAGAGGGGGGGATAAGGAAGGGGGAGAGAGGGAGAAGAGGGAGGAGGGGGGGGGGGGAGAGATGGGGAGTGGGGAAGGAGGGAGACAGACAGACAGACAGACAGACAGACAGACAGACAGAACAGAGAGAGAGAGAGAGAGAGAGAGAGAGAGAGAGAGAGAGAGAGAGAGAGAGAGTGTTTACGTGTGTTATTTCTTCAGCTTATATCCTTCCACCAAAAATATGTATGAGACAAAAAAGTATAGAAGATATATGTATATAATGTATAGTATGAATGTATGTATGTATAGTATGCATGCGTGTATGTATAGTATGTACGTATGTATAGAAGTATGTAGTGTATGTATAGTATGTGCGTATGTATAGTATGTACGTATGTATAGTATGTGCGTATGTATAGTCTGTACGTATGTATAGTATGTACGTATGTATAGTCTGTACGTATGTATAGTAAAGTACGTATGTATAGTATGTACGCATGTATAGTATGTACGTATGTATAGTATGTACGTATGTATAGTATGTACGCATGTATAGTATGTACGTATATATTGTATAGTGTGTATGTAGGAACGTACGTACATACGTATGTATGTATGTATGTATGTATGTATGTATGTATGTATGTATGTATGTATGTATGTATGTATCTATGTATGTATGTATGTATAGTATGTATAGTATGTATGCATGTATGTGTAGTATATGTATGTATGTATAGTATGTACGGATGTATAGTATGTACGGATGCATAGTATGTACGGATGTATAGTATGTACGTATGTATAGTATGTACGTATGTATAGTATTATGTGTACGCGTGAACGCGTACTTGCGTGGATGAACCAAAAAAGAAATTTCTTGTCATTAATTAATCTGTTGTTCAAAATGTAGAGCTCGTTATGAGCGTTTGCAGTGTGGTTCGTGCCTTCCTTTTCTTTCTTTCTTCTCTTTCTTTTCTTTTCTTTCTTTCTTTCTTTCTTTCTTTCTTTTCTTTCTTTGTTCCACTGTTTACTTCCTCGTTGTCACACGCGCCTTATTACTGAAATAGAACTCTCTCTATTTGACATCAAACTGTTCAAAACACACATCAAGCGCTTGGCGTCTAAAAGACTTTTTGTTTTGAGGAGTTTGTTTGTTTTTTTTTTGGTTGATCTGGGTTTTTTTTTCTGTTTCCGCGGCTTTAGGTTAAACGGCATTTTAAATAGCAAAGCTTAAGTAACACTTGTTGCGCGTGCGCGAGCGTGCACACACACACACACACACACACACACACACACACACACACACACACACACACACTCTGCGTGTGTGCATTGGAGAGACAGAGAGAGATGGCTGAGCTATAGTTTGTTGTCGCTTAGAGACGATTAATTATTGCCGTTAGTTTTGCGCGAGTTATGATCATTTCCCCTGTGCCTTGTCTCTCTCTCTCTCTCTCTCTCTCTCTCTCTCTCTCTCTCCTCCTCTCTCTCTCTCTCTCCTCTCTCTCTCTCTCTCTCTCTCTCTCTCTCTCCTCTCTCTCTCTCTCTCTCTCTCTCTCTCTCTCTCTCTCCTCCTCTCTCTCTCTCTCTCTCTCTCTCTCTCTCTCTCTCTCTCTCTCTCTTCTCTCTCTCTCTCTCTCCTCTTCTCTGTCTCTCTCTTCTCTCTTCTCCTCTCTCTCTCGTCGTCTCGTCCTCTCTCTCTTCTCTCTCCTCTCTCTCTCTCTCTCTCTCTCTCTCTCTCTCCTCTCTTCTCTCTCTCTCTCCCCTCGAATCGGTTCCACTTCAGCATGCTGTCATTATCCCAATGATACTGCCTTCTGCTTTCGTTCTTCTCACATCTATCTCTCCTCTCTCTCTCTCTCTCTCTCTCTCTCTCTCTCTCCTCTCTCTCTCTCTCCCCTCTCCCCCCAACAGATCGGTTCCAACGTTACAGACGTAATGCTGTAATTATCCCGAATGATTACGCCAGGTTTTGCTGTTGTTGTTTTCATCACAAGAAATACATAAAGAGAAAAAAAACTTGAGTCCCAGAGCAGACATGTAAAACATGATATAAAAAAGATTCAAGTTATATTTTTTCTGTTTTCTTTTTCTCTGAAACCAACTCCGTTGATGTCACCACGCACGTACAATGCTCTTTCACATGAATGCTACATTGACAGGCACGGGCAATAAATTACTACAACACACACGAAGAAAACGTCAGGAAACAAAAGAAATAACAAAGAAACAAGCAATCGAAGAGGAAAGACATCTTATCTATATGGGTTTCAGGGAAAGGGAGAGACAGATAGAGAGCAAGCTATGCGCTTTTCTTTCACTTTTTTTTGGGGGGGGGAGAGGACAGGGCAGTAGCAGAGAGAGAATTTGGGCCCATGTGCTGTGTTTTTTCCGTTTACGTTTTTTAGAGACAGAGAGAAAACAACGTGCTGTTTATTGTCTGTCTTGTTCTTCTAATTAACGTGAAGATAGACAGACAAACAGACAGATAGATAAACAGCAGACTGACAATGACATAGATTTTTCCAGTGGTTCAAAAATGGACTTCATTGTTAATTTTTTCTTACGTTTTTCCATTTTAATTGACTGATACGATTAAAAAAAAAACCACATACAACATACAGACACGTGGAATGACAGAGAAAGAGACAAGCACATTATACATGGATAGATATGTCAACACACTATACAGACACACGGAAAAACAAACAAGAACAGACACAGAGATAGACATGTCAACACACTATCAGACACACGGAAAAACAGACAAGTATAGTACAGGGATAGACATGTCAACACACTATACAAACACACAGAAAAAACAGACAAGCACAGATACAGAGGATAGACATGTGAACACACTTACAGACACACGGAAAAACAGACAAGTATAGATACCGGGATAGACATGTGAACACACTATACAGACACACAGAAAAAACAGACAAGCACAGATACAGAGTAGATTAACACACTATACAACACAGAAAAACAGACAAGTATTACTTAACATTTGATTTAATCTTCTAAATATAAACAGGATACAGGATCACTTACCAAAAGAAATGCTATTCCTATACCTCAAACATGCCAAGACAATGTCCCCCCAACACACCACCAACCCACCACCACCACCACCCCCCACTGCCGCCGCCACGGCCAGCGCCACCAACAACCAGGAGGGTAAACAGAGCAGCACAGAGGGAGCGGGAGAACCAGGCGGTATCAAAAAACAGACCAGATCCGAACACACACAGACTTCACAGACGTCTGCATCGAAAAAGTAAGAGAGAGAGTTTATTTAAAAAACAAAAAAAAGTTTATTTCTATGTTGTGTGCGGGCAGAAGGGAGGGGGGGGGGGAGTGTGTGTGTGTGTGTGTGTGTGTAGTGTGTGTGTGTGTGTGTGTGTGTGTGTGGTGTGTGTGTGTGTGTGTGCGTGTGTGTGTGCGCGGGCGTGCGTGCGTGTACATGTGTGTGTATTTGTGTGTGTACGCGTGTATGTGTGTGTGTGTTTTGGTTTTATGCGTGTATGTGTGTGTGAATGCACGCGCGCGCGCGCGTGTGTGTATGTATGTGTGTGTATATGTGTGTGTATGTGTGTGCGTGCAAGTGTGTGTGTGTGTGTGTGTGTGCACGCGCGCGCGCGCGTGTGTGTGTGTGTGGGTGTGTGTTTACCTGTTTGTTTTGAATTCTGTTTGAAGTGTTTGAGTTTTGATAGAATATTGTCCAAAACTGTAGTTTTTACGACTGTTTTGAATTTAGTGTTCTAGTTAAAATGCACATTTAACTTTTTTAATGATACACACCCACACACAATCACACACACACACACACACACAACACACACACACCACCACACACACACACACACACACACACACAACACACACACACTCTCTCTCTCTCTCTCTCTCTCTCTCTCTCTCTCTCTCTCTCTCTCTCTCTCACACACACACACACACACACACACACACACACACACCACACACCACACTCACACTCTCTCTCTCTCTCTCTCTCTCTCTCACACACACACACACACACACACACACACACACACACACACACACACACACACACACACACACACACACACACAGATTGATCGCGGATTGAACAAGTAATAGTGTTGTCTTTTCTTCTTTTTTTGCCATCTGTACTTTGTCTTCCTAAGGCCTGGGCATTAAAAATGAATACAATAAGATTATTCTGTCTGATGTTTGAAGCAAACTATGTTACTACGTCTATGTTAACCTGATTTCTTTATGTTCCTTTTGGATCGCAAAAATTAAAAAGAAGAAAGAAAGAAAGAAAGATACTATAAGCTTCTTATGTTGGGTTTGGGGTTTTTTTTTTTCGCGTTGAAGTTTGAAGTTTTGCAGCTTAAAGAGGGATTTCTCTGTGCACCCAAATTACTGGAGAGACAGAGAGACAGAGAGACAGAGAGAGAGAGAGAGAGAGAGAGAGAGAGGAGAGAGAGAGAGAGAGAGAGAGAGAGAGAGAGAGAGAGAGATTTTTTTTATTTATTTATTATTTATTTATTTATTTATTCTTTTATATCGAGGATAACAGAATAAGCAATCATGTGCTTTTTTTCATCCGGTCCCCGTGTGTATGCAGTTTTGTAAATATTGTCATCTGTTCCCACCGGCACACGATGGCCTACTCTTCCGAAAAGCGGAACAGGATTTAACGTGTGCGCAAGATGTTCTGCGTGCGTTCGCACACGGGGCCTCGGTTTACAGTCTCATCCGAAGGACTTTTGGGGAGAGTGGAGTCAGTGCTGATGTTAACTCTCAGAGAGAGAGACAGGACAGACAGACAGACAGAGCGTGTACGTGTCTGTGCAAGTGTGTGTGTGCGTGCGCTCGCGCGCGCGGTGTGTGTGTGTGTGTGTGTGTTGCTACAAGAGCATAGTTTTGTTCATCTAAAGATGTCCCCTCTCTCTCTCTCTCTCTCTCCTCCTCTCTCTCTCTCTCTCTCTTCTCTCCTCTCTCTCTCTCTCTCTCTCTCTCTCTCTCTCTCTCTCTCCTCTCTCTCTCTCTATTGATTTGGATGCACCATCACTTATCTGTATGTTCTTATTCTGATACCAGTTGTGTGTAATTGGTTTCAAGACACCAATCATTCCTTCCCCGCGCTTTTTGTGTTCGTGTCCAATGAATTGGATGATGGAAACCATGCATTTAAACTGCTTTGAATGTGTTTTTCAAATGAAATTGTTATTGTCGAGCATTCTGTCAGCTTATTAAGGATTGTGTAGTTTGTTTGTTTGTTTGATTGATTTTCTGAATGTCATATTTGTATAAGCAAATGTTTGTCCTTAAAGTAATTGAAAAATGGAGCGTCTTGTGTTATTTGGTAATGACCGTTTTGTTGTTGTTGGTTTTTCTTTGTCATGTACTCTAGAAGTTATTGCCTGTCTGTCGACATAAATAACTGTACGCACAGCACATACACAAATGTATGTATGTATGCATGCGTGTACGCACATAGGTGTTTGTCTGCCTGTGTCTGTGTTCACATGCCCGTTGAATATGAACTGCAATGATTTATACCTCTCAGCGTGTGTTGTGTGTGTGTGTGTGTGTGTGTGTGTGTGTGTGTGTGTGTGTGTGTGTGTGTGTGTGTGGTGTGTCACGCGTATTTGTTCCACAGGAAAAGTCAGAAGCGGGATCCACCACAGCAGAATTCTTCTCAAGCAGGTAATTAATTTTCTTTGTGCAATTCTTTTTACCTGTTCTTTTTAAAGAGAGATTTTATTCGTTATTGATCATTCTTTTTTTTTCAATCATAGTGGGGAGGGGATGAAATATCTGATGATTAAAAGGCCACAATTCATTTCAGGAACTGCTTTCGACTTATTTTCAACTGAGAACCGTTCAAGTGTGGGCGTTTGACATTTGGAGAGAACACAGACAGTCAGACAGACAGACGACGGGGAGACAGACAAACAGACAGGCAGGCAGACAGACGGAGGTTTCAACCTATATCTGTTGTTCTGTTTTATATGGTAGCGTTAGTGGTGATTTGGTCGTGTGTCTTTTGTTCGTTCTGTTTCTCTCTGTTCTGTCTGTCTGTCGTCTGTCTTCTGTCTTCTGTTCTCTCTCTTCTTTCTCTCTCTCGTCTCTTCTCTCCTCTCTCTCTCTCTCTCTCCTCTCTCATCCTCTCTCTCTCTCTCTCTCTACCATCATCACACACACACACACACACACACACCACCCACACCACACACACACACACACACACACACAACACACACACACACACACACACACACACACACACACACACACACACACACACCACACCACACACACACACACACAACAAAACATTGATCCTTTTTTGAAAACAATGTTTCAGACATTTCCTTCGTAGGGTTTAATGCATCATCATCGTCATCATCTTCGTTATCATTATCATCCTCGTCGTCACCATTATCATCATTGGTGTCATCAGTATTATCGTCATCATCGCTGTTATTATTGTATGGCAGAGGAACTTGGCATCGTGAGAACTGGCCATTTTAAGAAGCTTTCTCGTGACTCCCTAAGATACTCTGTTTGAAAATCAAAATCGATATAGCACTCAGTACAATTCTACAAGGGGAAAGAAGACTG
>CM060323.1:61840763-61853263 GCA_030674155.1 Stramonita haemastoma | reverse complement strand
GCCCCCCCCCCCTCCCCTGGCATCCTCATGGGGGATCATTTTTATGTGGTCATGGTTGAGCGATTGTTGGGCTGTTTTGTGAAAGACTGTATTCTTCACCATGTATTTGATCAGTTTTTTCTCTGTGTGTCTTTGCAGGCGAAGTGTTCCAGGTTTGGTTTTTGTCATCCCTTATTTTCTGTGTATTTATGCCAGCTAATATATATAATATATATATATATATATTATATATATATATATATTTGTATCCTTTCTACACTACGATAACTCATTAAAAAAATAATCCATTGATATTTTTCATTTCTTTCTCAACCTCCTCCTCCTCCTCCGCCTTCTTCTTCTTCTTCTTCTTCTTCTTCTTCTTCTTCTTCTTCTTCTTCTTCTTCTTCTTCGTCTGTTCTTTCTTCACTTATTTTTGTTCTTCTTTATCATTCATTCATTCATTCATTCATTCATTCATTCATTCATTTATTTATTTATTCATTCATTCATTCATTCATTCATTCATTCATTCATTCATTCATTCTTTCATGCATTCAAGCATTCATTCATTATTTCCTTCTTTTTTTTACCGTTCCCTCTTTAATCCCCTTCTTTCTTTTTTCCTTCTTGTTTGTCCTTCTTTTGTTCCCCATTAAGTCATCTACCTTGAATATTGGTTCCTTGTTTATTGCTCTCAATAACATAGTTGTATTTTTCCCTATTTTCAGCTAAATGCTTCTCCTTTTCCCCTGGAATGTACACTTCTATGAAATAATGCTATCTTGTGTCTGGACTGTTTACTGTGTACGCTCCTTCCAAATGTCTGGGTTTTTTTTCTACTCTACAGTATGCTTTTACTCTTTTGTACTCTGGTGTATTTAACTGGGAAAGATGCACAGACTAGCTTCTTCTTTTTCTTATTCTCAACTATTGGCCACTGTTATCATCTGAAGTAGTGAATTTCTTCCTTTTTATTTATCTTTTAAAATTATTAAACAGTAGCTGCTTTCTTACTCTGAAATTTTTCTTCACTAGCATATTCGTACGATCATTATCTGAAATGCTAATTTTTTTTTAATCAAAAACTTTGAAATCTACATCTCTATCTTTGAAGAATATTCTTTTGTATTCCGAAGTATTGGCTAATTCTTTACTTTAAAACTTTCACTTTAACTCTTGTTGGAGAGCTGTAACCATTACTTAAATTGATATTCATTCCTTTCATGATTTGTCTGTCTGTCTTGTCTGTCTGTCTGCTCCTCCTCCCCTCTCTCCCCTCCCCCTCCCCCTCCTCCTCCCCGTCTCTCTCTCTCTCTCTCTCTCTCTCTCTCTCCTCTCTCTCTCTCTCTCTCTCTCTCTCTCTCTTTCTTCTCAACCCCCCTCCCTATCTCTCTCGTTCCCTCTGTCTCTTCTCTGTCTATGTCTGTCTGTCTCTGTATCTCTGTCTCTCTCTCACCCCCACACTTTCTCCATCTCTCCCGTTCCCTCTCCCACCCCCTCTCTATCTCCTCCCCATCCCTTCCTCTGACCCCTTCCCCCCCCCCTCTCTCTCTCCCTCTCTCTGTATCCCTCTCTTAAATGTTGAGAGAGAGAGAGAGAGAGAGAGAGGAGAGAGAGAGAGAGAGAGAGAGAGAGAGTAGCGTTGGGGATGTGGAAGAGGGATTGCCCAACCGGTAAAGGCGAAACCTCCCTTTATGAAGATTGATGCGCTAATAAAGGCCACCAATTGCATTGAAAAGTGCCGTCATGCGGCCCGTGCAGCCCCCTACTGCAGGTTGGAATCCTCCTGCCGGGGCGAGAAAATGGACACCGAACAAGTGTCAGAGGTGTCGTTGGGAAATGCTGGAATAGTGTCGTGTAATAATTATTGTGTTCAGATTCCTTTCAGAGCTTTGGTGTCTGATGTGTTGGGTCCTTCTGTTTCTTTGATGGTTTCCACTTATTTCCATTATGCTCGCGCCGCGCGCGGTGTGTGTGTGTGTGCGTGTGTGCATGAACGTACACTCTGCTACACACACACACACGCACACACGACGCACGCACGCACGCACGCACGCACACACACACACACTCACACACACACACAGCGCGCACGCACGCACACACGCGCTTCTCCCTCCCCCCACCCTCTCTCTCTCTCTCGCTCGCTAGCTCGCTTGCTTGATTGTTCGCTTCTTTCATTCGTAAATTTATGATAGAGTGCATAAAACGACCGCCCTCTCCTTTTTCTTGTTCCCTGCTTCTATCGTGTGTGTTGTGTGTGTGTGGAGGGGGGGGGGGGGGGGGGGGGCGTCCAGGCGTTGTCCGTGCATGCGCGCGCGCGCGTGCGTGCGTGCGTGCGTGCGTGCGTGCGTGCGTGCGTGCTGTGCTGTGCGTGCGTGCGTGTGTGTGTGTGTGTGTGGTGTGTGGTGCGTGGTGTGTGTGTCGCTGTGCAGTTTTTGAACGAGATGGTATTGAATTTTTGTTTTTTTTAGATAATCAGTTTTTGCGACAATTTCATTTGAAACTGTCTCTTTGTAGCCCTTGTCTTAAAATGCAATCATTCTTTTAGATTGTAATGCACATTGCTCCCTTTTCATGTATGTCTTATCAAAGGTAAGAATGGCTTTCTCCTTTGTGTGCTTTTTAATTACAGTTATCATCATGATTGCTTCATCTATATTTTGTGTTTGTTTGGGTTGGATTTTTGTTCCTCCGGTTTGTTTTGACTCTGGTTAATTTTGTTTGCTCTTTTAGACATAAATGTGTTGTTTATATTTTAATCTGATGTGACGGTTGTTGTGTTCTACGTGTTACATACAAAATGTTACGACAGATTTTTTGTCTGATTAAAATGCGGATTTCTTCTTAAGTGTAGGAAGATCAAAACGGTACAGTGTTGTGCCACATTAAATTATTTTCACAAAGTGATTTCCTCCTTCCTTTTTTTTTTTGTTTTGCTTAGAAAATCATTTGTGTTTTTATTCACCTTCAGTGAATAATGGGGAGAAACCATTGCCATGCTCTCATACTGTATGTATGTATGTATGTATGTATGTTATGTATGTATGTATGTATGTATGTATGTTTGTATGTTGTTTGTATGTTTGTATGTATGTATTGTTTGTATGTTGTTGTTGTTGTCTGTCTGTCTGTCTGTTGTATGTATGTATGATGTATGTATGTATGTTATGTATGTATGTATGTATGTGTGTATGTGTGTATGTAGGTATGTGTATGTATGTATGTATGTATGTATGTATGTATGTATGTATGTATGTATGTATGTAAGTATGTAAGTATGTAAGTATTTACGAGTGATGATCATGGGTATTGGTTTTGTTGTTGGATCTAGACATGAAGAGTTAATTAACTTACCTTCATACTCCTGATCTCCATGTGACTAGGTGGTCTGGTGGTCAGCTAAGTGTCCAGCACAGGTAAGTCAGTCATGCGAGCTGAGGTCAGAGAAAACGGCAGAAGCTCCTCCTCCATCTGGTCATTCTTCAACATCAGTCACATGCGCAGGCAACCGACAGGGTGATAGATAATAAATAAATTTTTTCGCTTGTTGTTGGTGAGGCGAGTATTCTTAAGAGTACATGTAACAGAGATACCAAATGTCAGATATTTCAGTATATCTCAAAATAGGAAGAAATCTGCTGTGTGGCTGTATTTGAGGTTACAATAGTAAGAAGTGTGGCAGTGTTGATGTTTTGTGGACTTCTCGTTCCTTTACACTGGCGAGTGACAACACCTAGGCTAGTTGAGGGACAGGAGGGAAGAAGGTGTTGGTAAGGGGGTGGTAAACGAAGAGATAGAACTGTTTTCTGTTGCACAGAGAACATATTTCATGCCAACAAATGACTGCATAACCAAGTTTCTTGTAAGTCGAGACATGGCCTTAAACCGAGGGTTTTGCTTGTTTTTTTTTTTATGCAGGAGTAAGTATCCTATACAGGCGGAAGTGTAACGGGGGAAATTCAGGCTCTGATCAGTAACTCTGTGCTGTAACCAGTGTTACTGTTCAGTATGCATTAGCACAACGAGAAACTTGAGCAGTAACCGCTTCTTTGTTACAAAGACTTTACACTTCCACTGCAGGTAGCACTTTATCCTTAATACAGCTGTATTAGAGCTGAATTTGAAGGCAAACCACTGATGTTTTCCTGCCCTGCGGCCGCTTGCGCATGTCCCGCTCAGTTACAGAATGACCAACATCGAGCATCTGCCATTGTCTCTAACCTTCCTAAGGGATGGAGTGTTTGGCACTGGATGCAGTATGCTACGCCACTTTCACAGAATGCTGCACTTGCACTGTAGCACTTTCTGCACTTCATCGCGTTTCTCACATCACCCCATAATGAATAATCAGACAGGAAAGTTGTCATGATGGTGATTGCCAGGTTGTTTGCTCTTTTTATTTATTTTTTTTTAAATTCATTTTTTAAAAGTTGCATGAGAGCCATGTTTCTTTACTTGCGTGCTCGATATGTTGCTAGGTTTGTTAGTGTGTGTGTGTGTGTGTGTGTGTGTGTGTGTGTGTGTGTGTGTGTGTGTGTGTGTGTGTGTGTGGTGGTGCGTGCGTGCGTGGTGTGTGCGTGCGTGCGTGCGTGTGTTCGTGTGTGTTCGTTTTTGTGTGTATGTGTGAACATGCAGGTGTGTTGTATGTGTGTGTGCGTGCGTGCGTGCGTGACTGTGTGTGTGTGCGTGCGCGCCCTGGGCATGGCTCAATTGTTGCTGTGGCTGTGTTGTTCTTTAATGAGTTTGACCTTATCAGACTGTTAGCTTACTGTACTTTGACTGATGCAGCAAGTTTTGTTCAGCTGTTAGCTGTCTGACTTTGACCCTGATGCCAGACAGTTATCAGCTGTTAGCTGTCTGACTTTGACCCTGATATCAGACAGTTGTTCAGCTGTTAGCTGTGTGTCTGGTGCAGCACACTGGCTTCATGTGTGTGATGCTGTGATGTAGGCCAGTGAAAAGCGTGATGCCCTGATATTACTAGTGTCAGCTACAGAGCACTGACTCTCGGTGCCTTTTTGTCTGTTGGAGATAATAGAACCTTTTGGGGCTGTTGTCTGTGTTCTTGGTGCTGTTACTCATGTTGTTGTTATTGTTGCTGCTGTAGCTGATTTCGTTGTTTAATCTCTGTTCCGTCCTTTGTTTTTTAATTGAAATTCTTCAATTTCGAGGAGAATGAAATAAGCACATGTGCTTTTTTTTTTACATTCAGTCCCTGTGTGAGTACACTTTTGTATATATCATCTGTTCCCACCAGCACACAATGGCCTACTCTTCCAAAAGGTGAAAGAGTTTTATTTAAATGTATGAAAGAATACGTTCCCACAGGGGACCTCGGTTTACAGTCTCACCTGAAAGACTTTCGAATCCACGAACATAACGCACACAGCTTATCACAGTTATGTTGCCTGATTTCTGTATGTACTTTTACGAGTTGTTTTTTCGATAAGGTTCCTTTCTCTGATATCACCTTTTGAAACTGTCTTTTCATTTCCGTGTGCGCTAAGACAGTACCACTACCGCCACATTTCAAAATGGCTTACCAAGGAATGGAAACTCAGCCATGCAAATAGGCCTGGCAGCATTAACCGTTCTAATTTCTTCACCCAGGAATCTTAAATGTCATGTACCCACGGGGAGGGGTGGTGGTGGTGTTCTTGGAATAAAATAAAATCTTGGATTTGAATCTGTTGTCAGAGCCTTTTGTTTTTTAGGATGCCATTTTCAGTCCACTTTCTTTACAGAATGAATCTTTTGTGGGGTCATGTTTTAAATGATGACAGAGGTATGATTGATGATTTATTCATTCAAGGTTTTCTGGTGTTGTTGTTGGTAGTGTCTGTGTCTGTGATCTGTATGTCTTTTTTTCTGTGTCTCTGTTGTTTGTTTGTCTCTGTGTGAATATTAAGTATGTATACACCATACAGATATGTGTGTGTGTGTGTGCATGCGCGCGCTACCTTTGTCTGTCCTGTACTTTTTGTTGTTGGGTTGCTCCAGCCAAGAGAACAGGATCCTGTGGCAGTGTATGCCATGTTCAGGGAAGGAGGGGCCTAACCGCCCTCTGTCACGAACACTCCCCTTGGCTGGCTAATCCACTCACTGCCTCCCTCCAGTCCACAGCGTGTGGGGTCCGCACACCAAACCACTGTGCTGCATTGTCTCAGAACCCACACTGTCTGAACTCTTTACCCAAATGGCCTGACAAGTCTGCCTGCTTGACTTGAGCCCTTGTTCCTTCACTGATTTCGCCCATGTAGGCCCGGCAGAAACTGGCGAGGTTTCTTCTGTTTCTGTCCGGAAGAAATGATGGCGACTGTTATGGGTGTATTGCACGCGAACTGATTTTCAACAAAAAAATGATCAGGGAAGAGATTGGGAAAAGTTTGTTCTTGCGTGCTTCTCTTTGTTGGATGGTAGCCTAACGCGTGGATGAGTGTTTTGTGTTTTATCGTGTTATCTTTGTGTTTGGTTTAGATGGGTCTGTTTTAGCATTGACAGCATTGTTTTTTTGTTATGATTGTTGGTGTTACTGTTTTTGATATTTGTTTTTGTCATTGTACTTATCATCAGGATCTGAGATAAATGTCATTGTCACACTTTATTTATATTTGATTCTCTGTATTCATTTTTCTATGAGAGTGACTTTTTCTACATTTTGCCTGGAAAACACTTGCTTGCCGTGGGTTCTTTAACATAGATTTAATGGTTGTTACATATGAGGCCTTATTGATCGTTTGACCCGAAACATTGGCACCTGGACTAGCTAGCACTTGTGGTCAAATGTATAGGGCAGTCTGGCTTCAAACGGGAATCGAACCCACGATCTTTTGCTCACTGAACAGAGCGTTACTGCTAGTCCATCACTTAGCCGGTATCCTTGTTTGGGCATGATAGATGCGTGGTGTACATTGGGCTGTGAGGGTCACATGTTTTGCTTGGTTTAAGGTCAGTTAGTGTCATTGACCAATTCTTATGAAAATGTCAGTTAGAAAGAATGGTGGCGACAATATTAGTCAGTACGCGTGGTAACGTGATAAACAGGGTTTTGTTGTTGCGGTTATTGACTGACATATGTCACAGTATTGGCAAGTTTGAAGGATAATGTTGATCAGTATCCATAGTGTGATAAGTTCTGGGGGTTTTTTCCTTGGGCTTTTTTTATTTTTCTGGTTTAGTTTGGATTTTGTTTTGTTTGATTTTGGTGAGTTTTGTTGTTTGGGGTTGTTTTTTTTTAGGGTGAGTGAGTTGATTTGTGTTTCGTTTGGTTTGTGTTTGGGCTTTGTTTGTTTAATTGTTATTGTTGATGCCATCGTCATGTGTCTTTGTTTAATTTTTGTTGGTTATGTTTGTTTGTTTGTTTGTTTTATCTTCATTCAGACAAATGACAGAGTCAGCCGGTATGTTAACATTGCTCAGTGCGCATGTGATAATCTCTCTCTCTCTCTCTCTCTCTCTCTCTCTCTCTCTCTCTCTCTCTCTCCTCTCTCTCTCTCTCTCTCGCAATAACCACCACACGACAACAGTATATCATCACATGACCTCACCATGGCTTATCACCACGTGTTTCAGAAACTGCGGCAGTGACCCGAGTGGCGGCCAGCAGGGCTGACCCTACCAGCAGTGGGGACAAGGCAGCCCACCCCCCTCCGCCCGCCTCCCTGAAGCTGCAGCACACACCCCCCGCCCCCTCCTCCCCCTCCCCAGGCCTCAGTCTGTCCAGACACATCCCGCCCCTCGCCAAACCTAAACGCTTAACTTTTCAACAATGACACCGTAATTTGTGTGTGTTTGTGTGTTGGTCCCGTCTGAAATGTTCAACTGTTCAATCAAGATTTATTAGGTTGTGTGTTAGTCAAGTGATGTTCATTCCATCCTTATTTATACTTTTAGCTTTACGACAGTCAGTGACACTGTTGCTTGTATGTTGGTCAGACTCTCCCTTATTATATTCTGTCTTAAATGTGCAACTTTTCACTCAAGACTTGTTGGGTGGTGTGATAGTAAAATTTTTATCTCTGCCATTCATTAATGTTTAATTCTTCAGTCACTTCATCTTAGGTTGTGTGGTGGTCAAATTACTATATACCCCACCCTTAAATGTTTAGTTTTTTGGTCCGTACAACTTAAGTTGTCTGTTGGTTAATGTATTATGTATCTCACCCTTCAACGTTTAAATTTTCAGTCATTACATCTTAGGTTGTGCGTTGGTCAAATTATTATATACCCCACCCTTACATTTCGGTCAATATACCTTAAGTTGTTGTTGGTCATATTGTTATACAACCCATCCCAAAATGTCGAACTTTTCAGTCAATTCACTTTAGTTAGGTTGTATGTTGGTGAGGTGTATGGATCTCGCTCTCGTCCGGTGTGAATTATTTACATCTTTTCAATGAGGCCCCTGTGGTGTCTTCAGTTCTGTGTTGCTCTCAAGTCTGACTAGAAAAAAAAGGAATAAGTTTGTCTTGGGTTTGGTGTATTGTTCTGCTTTGTGTTCGTTGTTATGGGTTAGTGTTGTGTCGTACTGTTGTGTTGCATTGTTTTGCATGGTATTGTATTGTACAGCTACTTAAAAAACAAAACAAAACAAAGCAAAGCATGAATTTGCTTTGAGGCTGAAAGATGGTTAAAGTCTTCGTAATTTTCCACGCTGTTGCTCGAGCACCAGAGACGCGCGTGCGCGCACGCACGCACATACGCGTGTGCTCGCGCAGAGTAGATGACAATTCTCATCGAGACTTAAAGACTGAATAAAAGGCAAAAAGTATAATGGCGGGAAAAAAAGCCTTTTCCTGAGGTAGAAACTTGGAAAGAGAAATGGTGCCAACTGAATGATTTGATGCAACAGCCGTCCTCCATTTTTCTGTAATGCATCGTTGTTGCCAAAGTACTGTTACATGTGTGCGTGAGTGTTTAAAATTCGATATTAATTTCATCTTTTGGTAGCCTTGTTCTTGCACACTATTTGCTTCTATAAACGGATGACATTGACAACAACCGTGAGAAGACGGTGATTGGCCGTAGCGTGGAAAAATTCTTCTTGTCAAGAAATTTTAACCCAGTAAGTTCTTTTCTAAGAGAAGCTCACACCACATCAGCTTGATTGAACAGTTAAGTCCCCTGACAGGTGTCCCATGTTAAACCCCTCTCTTTCTCTGTAGCTCAAAAGAGTTAATGGGAATAAAACCATCGTGAATTCAACTGGGACTTTTTATGTTCTGACACACCATTCAGCCCCTGTCTGCGTTGCCAGCTTTTATTTTGCGGTTTCAAGGATGGCAGCACGAAGCCAGATTCTGCCACAGGCAGACGGCTGTGGGGCTGTGGCCAGACATACACGTGGGATTCATTTCGGAGTGTAGACGTCTACCACTAGCAGAGTTCGTGACTGACGGGGAAAAAGAGTTCTCTGTAAATTCCATGTCGTATGATATGCGTGTTGCGAGAATAATGTCAGAACGTAAGGCCACCTGTACTAAACATCTACAATCTACTGCGTGCGTCACATCAGACAGGAAGGAGACAGGGGGGTATCCGACCTTCTGAAAGTCTGTCTTAGTAAACAACACACACACACACACACACACACACACACACACACACACACACACACACACACACACACACACACACACACACACACACACACACACACACACACACATGATATTCGAGAACAACAGTAGAGTTGGCTTTAAACCTTTATTGTCCTCGAAGTCGGAATGCAGCTACCTTCATGGTGGGTAACAACGGTCGCGTACCCAACATCTCACCATTGATGAACTCTAGCTGAGGAACTATAAAATAAAAACAAAGATTTAAAATTGTTTTTGTCTTTACACAGTATTGATCTGAGATATCAAAATCTGACAAGGTGACAGTCCTGACATGGCCTCGGTGGTCGGCGGGCTATAAACAAGCTGATGGAGTGATTGACTGATTGATTGAAGCACTGGATAGAGAACCTGGTCAGGACTTCACAGCTGCTGTTCAGAACTCATCAGTGGATGCTGCAGGCTATTAACATGGTTTTTCTCATCAGTTTCGACTTTGTCAGAAACCAAGTCACTTTTCACTTGTCAGAAAGCACAAGTCTCTTTTTACTTGTCAGATAGCAAGTCACTTTTCACTTGTCAAAAACCAAATCTCTGTTCACCCGTCAGAAACTAAGTCTTTTCACCTGTGTCTCTGTTTACTCACAGTACAAACATCTGAACACAGCTGCAGTACAGCTGTTGTGTATTCGTTGTTTATTTCGATGTTGTTTTATCACCCATTAACACCGTGATCGTGTCATAGATATCATGGTCTTAATTGACAGACTTTAATGGCAAAATGATCAAGTAACAGATTTGTTCTTCTTCGTCAATGTTGTTACATGTTTGTCGTTGTTGGCGTTGATCTTTTTTCGCCTTTGAATAATGATGCCTTACCATATTCATATTGAAACGGTTCGTAGAGATTGTGCTGACTATTTGTTGGTTGTATTTTTTTAGTTTTGGTTTGGTTGTATTTTGTGTTTAGTTTGGTTTGGGGGTTTGTTGTTGTTGTTGATATTGTTGTTGGTGTTACTTGCAATGTAGACTGCCGGGTACGGATACGAGTTTTTTTATGTAAATCTGTCTGGCTGTCTGTTTGTCTGTCTGTCTGTCGTCTGTCTGTCTGTCTTCTCTTTCTCTTTCTCTCTCCTCTCTCTCTCTCTCTCTCTCTCTCTCTCTCTCTCTCTCTCTCTCTCTCTCTCTCTCTCTCTCTCTGCATCTGTCTCATATGAAAATCAAAATACTATATGTTGCGTAAAGATTAAATGTATCACTCGTTAACATATTCTTTCGATTTATTGTGATGGCAACATCATCTTATTTCAGCCGAATGTTTAAACACAAGAGACCAAATCGATGCCTGCCTGTGATGTTTTTTTGAGGAGGAAGATGTATCTGAAAGACTTTGTCATCAATGGAGTATTGTCTCTGAGCCAATATATCGATCTGTGATATCCATTCCGTCCATACAGATGGTTTTTATGCTTTTTATTTTTAAAGACTGCAGTAATAAAGGATAGAAGATGGACTGGCGGGTCTGAGTTCAGGTGTGTGTGTGTGCGTGTGTGTGCGCGTGCGTGTGTGTGTGTGCTTGCGTGTGTGTGTGTGCGTGCGTGTTTGCCTATGTGTGTGTGCGTGCGTGCACGCGCGTGTACCTGTGTGTGTATGTGTGTGCGCACGCGCTCTGAAGCTGGACTTTCTATATTGATATTTTATATTCAGTGCAGGTAAGTCCTTAATAGGGTTTTACTACGATGTGACTCAAGAGAGACAGGCAGATATAAAACTTTCTTTTTCTTTTTTTTTTAAAGATTTGCCAATCTCTAGAGAGACAGACATAGGCATTGGAACCAACAAAACAAAGCATAGAAACTCAGGAAAATGCCGGTAAAGTTGACAAAGTCCTCGGGTAGCAGCATCACCGCTTGTATAATATTATATCAAACTATAGACGGTTAGTGAGTTAATACATTCATTTATTGATAGATGATATATGTATAATGTATCAAAGTATACATAGTCATAGAACTAACACATAGATCAAATGATTTATTCATTTATCTATTCATTTCTTGAAAGATGACAAATGCATGTTCTTGAACACCAAATTTTATGCATGTGAGGTGGAAGAGTGTTCATTTTATGCTGGCTCTCTCTATCTGTGTGTGTGTGTGTGTGTGTGTGTGTGTGTGTGTGTGTGTGTGTGTGTGTGTGTGTGTGTGTGTGTGTGTGTGTGTGTCTGTCTGTCTGTCTGTCTGTCTGTCTGTCTGTCTCTCTTCTCTCTCTCTCTCTCTCTCTCTCTCTCTCTCTCTCTCTCTCTCTCTCTCTCTCTCTCTCTCTCTCTCTCTCTCTCTTCAAACTGTGCTACCAATGAGTTGTGTACAGCAATGAAAACTTATCTGGAGACAAAGCACAACAGTGTCCAGAACACAGACATTGTCAGTGTTGTTGTCATTATTCCAACATGGACATAACCTTGCTGTGGTCTTCATTATACTCTTTTCTTCGAGGATTGTCCAGGGATTATTCTCATAAGACATTGTCTTTCACTTCACGTCAAAACGTTACAAACAACAACAAAAGCATAGCGAAATTTCAGTATGTTAAGAACGTTACTCTTTCAGTTGATCAAGGATGAGGAAGAAGAGGACAACATGTCCTTGCTGAAATGCACAATCATGAAATTTAAAAGAAAAATTCAGATGGAAAACGCGAATTTCGAAGTTATTTATCAACATGAAATTTGTCGGCCCTTGTTAAGTCGGATTCTGCTTAGATGTCATAGTGTTGGCTCATATTGATACATTTTCGATATAAAAAATCAACCACTGCCAATTTGTCTTTGATTATTAAAAAAAAAAAAAAGAAAGAAAAAACAACAAAGTAAACAGTAGACGAAGTCTCAGACACGCGCGCACACACGCACTTACATACACACGCACGCGCGTGCGTGCGCGCGCGCACACACACATA
>CM060323.1:61828263-61838263 GCA_030674155.1 Stramonita haemastoma | reverse complement strand
GCAACAACAAGGAGAAAGCCGACAAGTGCCGTGCAAAAATCTTTACAAGCATAACAGAAGACAATTACACCGGTTCTGTTTTTCTCCGCTGTCAGCAACGAGAGAGAGAGATGTTCTTTCTCTGCTGTTCCCAGTCAAGCTGCTGTGGTCAGTGCTACAGTCCTGAGGATGAAGAAGTACGCTGTCTTCCTCAGTGCCTCCGTCAGTGTCCACCACTTCTCTGGGAGGTCCTCATCTTCAGGACACAGTGGACGTCTGACGTCTGGGTCAGCCGGCCATTCTTGAAGGATGGGGCCTGGAGTGTTAGATGTTGTGCCGCAGGAACGCTCTTTGGTACATCATACATAAATTATATCCAGGGGACGGGATAGCTCAGTGGCCAGAGCCCTCACTTTCCCAAGTTAACGTTAAGCAGCATTGAGCGTGGTTGCCAAGTGGATGGGTGACCGTTTGCGCACCTTGGCGTCAGTACAGTCCTCCAGTTCACCCAGCGTAAATGGGTACCTGCCCTCTTTAGGGTTAGGGAAGGTAAAGCAGCGAGGGAGGAGGGATAGGCATCTCCCTCAATATGCTGGCCCCTGGAGAAGCTGAGGTCCCTGACATCTCGCTCCCCTACGACCGCATAGGTTATGGGACACCTTTACCTTTACATAACTACAGCCTATATATGTAGGGGGGAGGAGGCTCGTGGTGACCAGTTCGTTGTGTGGGCGTTATCACTTAGTGTCACCGACTCCTGTTTGTTTCCGATCGGATATTGGAGGTTTCTCCACAGGATTGAAGAGAGTCTCCCTTTCACGATAAGACAATCAGTGAATAGTTCGTCTGATGCAAGATGACTTCTCTCTCTGACAATCTTGTCCGCTAACTCTGCATTTCCAGCCATGTCTCAATGAGGTGGGTAGACTCTACTGCACTGGTCTGGTTGGCTCAGTGAGTAGAGAGTTCAAGGCTGGGGGGTGACAGGTTCGATTCTTATTGTCGGCCTACCAGTTTGAAAGAGACTTTGGAGCTAACCGTTCTGTATTGAGATTCTGAACGGAGATTCTAGTCCCTCTCCAGTTGCTCGGATGACACTTAAAACAGATGTTCTGTGCGTGAACAAAATGTGGCATGCGCTGAAAAACACAGTAATACTTTCCGAAAAATAGCACACCATAGCGTGCTACAAGGAGTGGATGACAAAATTTTAAAAAGAAAAAAAAAACCTTCCCCAAACCACACGTGCGAGCGCGCGCGCGCGCACACACACACAAAACAACACGACACACACAGACACAGACACACACACACACACACACACAACTCACACACACACACGTTCCAATCCTATCCAATCCTGGTGTTTATAGCCTTGTGGACCACAAAGGCCATACCAGGGCTATCGCCTAGTTGATACGGTGCATGTTAGTGTCGTGTTTCGATGTCACCCTTCGCCTGAAACCAATCGTAGCGGCAGCGGTCACAGAATCTCTCGTGGCGTTCCATTTAGGAAACAAAGAAAAAGAAGACATCCACAGCAGGACACGAAATGGTTGTGATGCTCTCTTTACCCAGTCCCTCCCCAGTGTCTCTCAGCACCAGTCTGAAAATGAATGAGAATCATTAATAATAATAATAATAATAATAATAATAATAATAATAATAATAATGATGATGATGATGATGATGATGATGATGATGATGATGAATGATGATGATGATGATGATGATGATGATGATATAATAATAATAATAATAATAAATGAATAAAATGATAATAAAACATACAGAGATCAGTGCATTTTTTTCTTTGTTTCCTCAGCTAGAGCTCCAATGTTAGCCGAAGGTGAGATTTGTGTGTGTGTGTGATCGGTTTTGCCTACCGTTAAGATAAGTGCATTCAGACTTCAGGGATGATGTCAAAACACGACACCAGTGTGCATGCAGTATTTCTGTGATGTGTTTTTGTCATCCGTTCTTACCGGCACGAATAACCTACTTTTGCAAAAGGCAGAAGGGGTTTTAATGTGTTCCCAAGATGTTCAACGTGCGTTTGCACACAGGACATCTATAGCCTAACCTGAAAGAGAGTCGGAAGGATTTTCGAGTCAGTTACTGGTGTTAACTCCGAGGAAAAATCCTCTACAGAACAGACAAGCACAACACTGTCCACACATTATTATTTCAATCATTACTAGCATATCAATCACAGGACACATCCTTAACAGAGCTAAAAATCAATCTGAACAGCTGGGAAAACTAGCCTGTTATTCGCAGGATCATGGGCCATGCTCAAACAATGTATGCAAACCAACAAAAACTGAGAACTAGGGAACTTGATTTTGTAAAACATGGAATCATGATGTAACCTAAACTTTTCACGCTGTACAGAGCTTTAAAAAAAAACCCAACAACTAGAAAAACAAAAATACCACCACCACCATCACCAAAAACAGCAACAACAAACAACCTAGCAACAAGCAAAGAGGAACACGTTACTGTGATCTATAAAATGTCCAAAACCGTTCTACATGCAATCTTAAAAAAGCAACATCACCACCAAAACCAAAACAGCCGAGAACAAACAAAAGCAACCCCCCCCCCCCCCCCCCCGCCCCCTATCACCACAAAGGCCGAAAACAAAAGCAACAACGACGACCCCCCCAAAAAAACAACAACAAACAGCAAACAAACAAAAAAACTCACAAACAACCCCCCCCCCCCCCCACCCCCCCCCCCCCCCCACACACACACACAAAACCAGCAAAAAACAAAAAGAAAAAGAAGAAATTAAAAAAAAACAAACCAAAAAAAAAACGCACATGAAAATTCAAGATAGTATAGATAAATTATTGATGCCGACAAAGTCAACAGAAAGCTAACTAAAACAAACTGAACACTAAAAAATAATGTACAAACCCATCACATATCAATTAACCACCAATATTAACACCGAACTTATGAACTCGATATTGCCAGCAATGTGCCATCCTAGGCTCCAAGCAGCATTAATTAAATAAACAACACTTACTAACAAACCTGAACCAGATCTTAAACCATCACGTAACCAACCATACCAAAAGCGAGTCGGCTATAAATAATAAGCCACTACGCCATAAAACGTAAGTCAGCATAATGATACGTCTAATATGACTACTATTATGAAATGTGAACCAGCTGGGTGGTTTAGCCAGCCTGGTATCAGAACCGTGACCTAATTGGCAATCTCCCAATCATTCCTACTTAGCAGGATCATTACTTACAGACTTGACACTGTACAAACAAATAATATTTTGGGTCACGAATTCCAGTCGAACCACATTTTAGGTACATCGTTGCACTTTCTGGATGTGGCTAAACACACACACACACACACACACACACACACACACACACACACACACACACACACACACACACACACACACACACACACACTCTCTCTCTCTCTCTCTCTCTCTCTCTCTCTCTCTCTCTCTCTCCAGCGCGCGCGCGCGCGGCACTCACACACAACACACACACACACACACACACACACACACACACACACACACACACACACACACAACAAGCGCGCACGATGCTGAATTGTGCAATGCACGGCATGAATTGAATGTTGTAATTACTGTCGGATTAGCTTGATTTACTCTTCTCTCTCTCTCTCTCTCTCTCTCTCTCTCTCTTTCTCTCCTCTCTTCTCTCTCTCTCTCTCTCTCTCTCTCTCTCTCTCTCTCTCTCTCTCTCTCTCTCATTCAAATCAAATCATCACTGATTCTTACTTCTTATTAAATTTTCGTTTCTGAATGAGTGCCTTTTTTTTTTTTTTTTATAACATTACCTTAATATTGTATCTCTGTCTTATTTCTTACCTGTTGTTTGATACTTGGTATGTTTGCTCTTGGTAATTGGATCATTATAATTGTTCTTGTTTTAGTGAGGCTGTCTTTTATCTTGATGTTATCCTGAAAAGGCGGGGACAGGATGTAAAAAAGCACATGTGTGCTTATCTATTATCTCGAATAAAAGAATTTTGCTTGCCTTGCTTGCCTTGCTTGCTTCTCTCTCTCTCTCTCTCTCTCTCTCTCTCTCTCTTCTCTCTCTCTCTCTCTCTCTCTCTTCTCTCTCTCTCTCTCTCTCTGGGGTAATTCAGTGCAACGTCTAGCAACCATTACCCAAGAGAAGGAAAACAAAAAACAACAACAAAAGAGAGGAGAAAAACGGAGAAAAAAAATCTGATAGCAACAAACATCATTCTACGCAAAACTTCGCCTGCATTTTAAGTTAATTATAGGCAACGGATGAAAAAAGAATAGGTGGGACGTACTAGGGAGGAGGGGAGGGGCGAAGGGGTAATAGTCATGGGAAAACCGAAAGGTGCATTTCGCGAGGGAAGCTGAAAAATAGCAGACGACTTTTCTCAAAGCTGGTGACTGCACTAGCCTAGCTTACTAACACAATCCAGCCACTGACCTGGCTCCCGTAACACTGGGTTTCTTTCGTGTTACACATTATACTTTTTTCTCCTAGTTTCAGTCATTTCGGAACATTGAATACGCCGGAAAAAAACAGAGTTTGGAGATTTAATGCTATTAAAGCACACTCTTCGAAGCGCCCATCAGCTGTGCACTATTCAAAGCAATTATATAGAAGAAAATAGTTCGTGATTTGCATTTGTTTTGACGTAAGATCACGCGCACACACTGTCTTTAGTTTCTTAGCCATCTTCCTACTACAAGAAAGCGATACCTTTTTAAATGTTGTGTGATCGCAAACATTCTGTCAGCCCTAAAACATGACGGGAGCGGATGAATTTTGAATGCCCATGATGCAACGGAAACGGTGAATGGCGAACATTTTGGAAAGAGTTTGACAGCTGATAGACGCACCAAAGTTGTGTCTGAGCTCCATGTGCCGCGATCAGGTGGACAACAGCGCCAGTTACAACTCCTTATGTGTGTAAGGTACACTGGTGTGTTTTGCCAGCCTGTCTAAAGTGTGAGAGCTTCCTCCCAATCCACGTGTTGCGAGCAATCAAAACACTATTCTCCATCTTGATCCTGCCTTCGTGTTGTCGCAGGCGGAGTGTGGTGTGTCGGCTCGTTTCTGAGCCAGAGCCTACAGTTTACTGTGTGCCAGCAGGCGAGCAAGGAGTAACTCCACCCGCTTGCAAGGAACCGGATACTTGACTGGAAACTCGAAACGTTTTCTTTTCTGGTAAGTACCGAGTTTATTCTGTTCCAAACATTGATTACGAGTGGGTGGTTGTTTTGAAAACTGAAACTGGCCTCTACCGCGTGCTTCCAGGGGGTGTAGGTAGGCTTGGGGGTGGGTATTGTGTTATTCGATGCCGTTCGTGCTCAGTTTGCACGGTAGACATTTTCCTTGCTCCGCAGAAGTTGTGATGCTGGAACAGGAAGCGCGATCGTCTGTACATGTAGACAAGGCTGTTGAGAGGAACTGTGTACATGCGAGAGTGGAAGAGACGAAAGAGAGCGAAGCTCACACCCCCTTGACCCAAACACTAACAGCGGTGTCGTGTCACACGTGGGACCTGTCCATTTGATTCCATGGGGACATTTTCCACAAGATTTTTAGCAATCGTTTTTCTGTCTTTTTTTCTTCCGTGTGTGTGTGTGTGTGTGTGTGTGTGTGTGTGTGTGTGTGTGTGTGTGTGTGTGTGTGTGTGTGTGTGTGAGTAGTAGTAGTAGTAGTAATAGTAGTAGTAGTAGTAGTAGAAGTAGTAGTAATAGTAGTAGTAGTGAAAACAATTCTTTATTTATTTATTTATTTATTTATTTATTCTTTTATATGATTAGGCTAATGTGATAAACCAAAACAAAAAACAAAAACAACAGGCAGAATGAAACTATACCCACAGCCACCAGAAAAATACATAAAAAGAATCCCTCAAAATGTACTGTGCCTATAGGCTTATGCCTGTGCAAGTTTTCAAAAGTTGACTTTCTCAGTCTGTCCTGTGTATATGTGTGTGTGTGTGTGTGTGTGTGTGTGTGTGTGTGTGTGTGTGTGTGTGTGTGTGTGTGTGTGACTGACTGACTGTGTGTGCGTACACATGGACATGTGCATGTTACATTATTAGGTTGTTTTCAAAAGTTGACTATTTTTCATACTGTCATGTGCTGTGTGTGTGTGTGTGTGTGTGTGTGTGTGGTGTGTGTGTGTGTGTGTGTGTGTGTGTGTTTTGTGTGTGTATGGTTGTGTGTTTGTGTGTGTGTTTGTGTATACATGTATACATGTGTGTTGTGTGTGTGTGTGTGTGTGCGTGGTGTGTGTGTGTGTGTGTGGTGCGTGCGTGCGTGCGTGCGTGGTGTGTGTGTATGTGTGTGTGTGTGTGTGTGTGTGTGTGTGATTTTAAGTCATAAACTGTACATGTCAATATCTATGTCAGTATGTGTCAGTTTGTATGGGTTGCATGTGTGGATGCATTGAAAGTACATGCATTTTACATGTGAACTCATTCTATAACTACTGCTCCTGAGACACATGTGGCATGCATAAATTTATATGGAATAACTGACAAATAACTCTCAATAGCACTTTTGTATTTTATAAATTCATAAATTTATAAATAGATCAATCTGTTGTGTAATGAACAGTGAACTGAAGCATAAGTTGTTAGGAATGTATGCATGCATAAATTTGAACCTTTCCCAGTTCCTTTTGAGTTTTGTCTTTTTTGACTTATTCTAGATTTGGCCAGAGTAATCTTACAATTAGCACCATCAGCTAGTTGATTAATATGGCTTGACTTGATGGGGGGGGGGGCAGACAAGAATGAGTTTTTTGGTTATCAAGCTTTATTGCAGCACTAGAGTGTAGACTGTGGTGCATAGAATTAGAAGACATGGCTCCAACTAGTGTTTTAAAAGTTTAATTTTTGTTTTGTGGGAGTCTGTCTGCTGATATATATCATGACACGGTGCAGGTGACAGAGGTTGTGAAAAAGTTCCTATTTTATTTACTAGGCCCAAGAGAGGACTGTTGTTAACTTAAATATAATATAGAATTTGATCCTTGGAGTTCTAAAGTTGACAGTAGTTTGTATTGTAATATATTTAGAGAGGACTAGGTCGAGAGAAGATTCTTCAGGATGAATAATCCGAAGAGTCATTTAGATTTATGCCTATAGTCCACTAAACATGGATGACACATGTTATGTATACATGCAATATACATACATGTATGGATTTTGATGTGATTTCTAAAGTCATTTCACTTATGAGGCTTGGGAGAGGCTTTTGAGTTTTGTTATTTTGATTTCTATGTTTCATGGTCAGTCTTCTGTTCAAATCAGAAGCAGCTGGTAGTTTTGAATTGTACATCATGATGGTGTGTGCTTAGTTTCTTTGTTGTGGGTTTTGTTGTTGTTGTTGTTGTTAGTGGTTTCTATTCTATGATGTTTACACAGTACACATCATAGTACATGTATATTATATGAAGTGTTATGGTGTGTATGGTTGATGTACAATAATTTACTATTGTGCTGTGTTATAAAGAATACATCTTGCTGTCACAGTGTCAGAGAAATGAACTATTCTTTATTTTAATCTAAATTTGAAAAGTTATGTAATAAGCAAGATAGTTGTCAAAAATTTGCTTCCAAAGTCAGATACCCCCCCCTAAGTATTATCAGATTATCTTGTTTTTTTTTCTTTGGTATTTAAAGTAACTGAAAAGTGTATTTCAGTATTCAGTACAGATAAATTCTTTTCTTTTTTTTAAGTTTTTTTTTTTTTTAAATAAAATTTTTAACTGAAATGTGATATGGAGTGATAAAAATTATCATGATCATCATCATCATTATTATCATAATTAAACTATCATCATCATTATCATGATGATGATTATCAATTTATTATTATTATCATTATCATCATCATCATCATTATCATCATGATGGTCTAGATATTAAAATGTTTGTTTGTTTCTAAAATCCACCTGTCCCCAATACACTTGATAAAAACTTAAAATGGATAGGCAGCTTCCCTTTCCTCTGCCCACATAGTTAAAAAGACCAGACATAAGACCTGAGGGAAAGATTAAACTGGGAACTAGGAAGTGGTTGGGAAAGTTGTGACAAATTTATTCACACACAGACACAGACCAGACAGACTCACACACACACACACACACACACACACACACACACACACACACACACACACACACACACACACACAGACACACACACACACACACAGAGACACACACAGACACACAGACACAGACACACACACACACACACACACACACACACACACACACACACACACACACACACACACACACCACACACACACACACGTACGCGCACACACACACCACCACACACACACACACACACACACACACACACACACACACACACACACACACACACACACACACACACACAATCTTTGTTGTGTTTTTTAGAACAAGTGACCACTTGAAGTAAACCCTGTTACACTTAAAGAATGAAAAAGAATCAGGATGCATTCTAATTGAGCTCATCAGTTATCTTGTCAGCTGTCAGGAATGGCTGGATTTGTACTGCAGCTGCACTAGTATATTAAATGAGGTGTGCATTAATGAGAGTGAGCTTCTAAACTTGCATCCATGGATAATATATTTCATCATTAAAAAAAACAAAAACAAACAAATTGCAAAGAAAAAAGACCTTCCCTCCTCCCCCTGGAAAAAAACAACAAAAACCCCTGCAAAATATAAATCAAAACAAAATACACACACACACACATGCAGGCACACACACACATGCAGGCACACACACAGACACAGACACAGACACAGACACACACACACACACTACACACACACACACACACACACACACACACACACACACACACACACACACACCACACACCACACACACACACACACACTTACACAAGTTACAGTACACACTCAAAAAGGTTTTTTTGATTGAATCAATGTTTACTTTTGGTTTTTGGTTAGTTTTGAAATCAGAAAGCTTTTAAAAAACTAACATTTAATGAAACCCACAAATTTTTAAGGTCCCTGTTAGTATTAAAAACTTTTTTGTGCAGACATTTTTTTTATTATTAAAAAGCCGGTATTCATGTCAGTAAAACCATTAAGTGATTATGGAAGGTAGGAACATGTCTACATTAGTACATGTATACATGTACATGTCAGTTGTGGATTTTGTGTTTTTGTTGTTGTTGTTTTTGTTGGGGGGGGGGGGGGGGTGCACATAAATTATAGTACCTAATAATAATTCATGTCGAGAAATTATGAAAGGACTTTGATGGTGAGTTCAAACATCTGGTATACTATAGTATAGATGAAGAAGAAAACAAACCACAACCCCCATACCCCCCAAAAAAAACAACAACAAAAAAAAACACACAAAAAACAACAAAACCCAACAAAAACAAACAAACAAAAAACTTAAAGCAAAACAACTCCCCTACCCAAAACACACAAAAAAACCCAAACCTGGACATCCCCCCCCCCCCCCCCCCCTCCCCCCCCCAAAGAACCCAACAAAACAAAACAAGAAAAAACAACAACAAAACAACAGCAAACAAAAAACACAAGCATCCATACTGGAGTTAAAAGTTGATATTATTAACATCCCACAGCTTGTTCTGCTGCTTGTTTATGTTATTTGTTTAATTTAAGCTGTAAAATGTGCAGAACAAATGCACATTGTCAAACTTAGTGTTGCTGTTGTATGCATACACAGACAGATTTTTTTCACTCATGGGAGTCATGCTTAGTGGCATCCTTAGTGGCATCCTTACGCATGTATCATATACCACTACAATGCATGCACACATGCACCCATGCATGCATACATGCATACATACATACATTTACATGCGTTTAAACACACACAGACACACACACACACATGCACACACAACACAACACAACACAACACACACACACAAATACACACACACACACACACACACACACACACACACACACACACACACACACACACACACACACACACACACACACA
>CM060323.1:61812131-61828163 GCA_030674155.1 Stramonita haemastoma | reverse complement strand
TGTACATGTCAGTTGTGGATTTTGTGTTTTTGTTGTTGTTGTTTTTGTTGGGGGGGGGGGGGGGGTGCACATAAATTATAGTACCTAATAATAATTCATGTCGAGAAATTATGAAAGGACTTTGATGGTGAGTTCAAACATCTGGTATACTATAGTATAGATGAAGAAGAAACAAACCACAACCCCCATACCCCCCAAAAAAAACAACAACAAAAAAAAAACACACAAAAAACAACAAAACCCAACAAAAACAAACAAACAAAAAACTTAAAGCAAAACAACTCCCCTACCCAAAACACACAAAAAAACCCAAACCTGGACATCCCCCCTCCCCCCCCCCCCCCCCCCCCCAAAGAACCCAACAAAACAAAACAAGAAAAAACAACAACAAAACAACAGCAAACAAAAAACACAAGCATCCATACTGGAGTTAAAAGTTGATATTATTAACATCCCACAGCTTGTTCTGCTGCTTGTTTATGTTATTTGTTTAATTAAGCTGTAAAATGTGCAGAACAAATGCACATTGTCAAACTTAGTGTTGCTGTTGTATGCATACACAGACAGATTTTTTCACTCATGGGAGTCATGCTTAGTGGCATCCTTAGTGGCATCCTTACGCATGTATCATATACCACTACAATGCATGCACACATGCACCCATGCATGCATACATGCATACATACATACATTTACATGCGTTTAAACACACACAGACACACACACACACATGCACACACAACACCAACAACAACACAAACACACACACACAACAAATACACACACACACACACACACACACACACACACACACACACACACACACACACACACACACACACACACACACACACAGATTGATTAAGCCAAACAAACATGCAGGCCCACATTTAAACCTTAAAAGCATTGTATGAAATAATGAATGCAGAATGTACACATGACATACATGCATGATGCACACACTTGTGACATGCACATTGCACTTCAGGTGTCATGTGTGCAAAAAAACATGTATACATGAATTATTCAGGACTACAGGCATCATCCATGACACCTAGAAACTCAGTTCAGCAAAGGCACATGTATACATTTATATATTTAAAGAAATTACAGGATATCTTTTATTATTATTATTGTTATTATTGTTGTTATCATCATATCATTATTATTATTATTATTATTATTATTATTATTATTATTATTATTATATCATCATCATCATCATCATCATCATCATCATCATCATCATTATCATTTTTATTATTATTATTATCCCTTTCAATTTTATGCATATTTTCACAATGAGATGCATTAGACATGGCACGATATAATATCAGCTGTATTGAGCAAATAATGAAATATGTGTACACACACAGCAGTGATTGATAGGACCTCAATGCAGAACTGGAACATGTATGTTTACAAACTTACATGATAAATGAAAAGTTGAAGGAGATTGTTTTACCTCGGCCTCTTTCACCCTCCCATTCTTCCATCCCCTGTTAACTGTCTGTTTCTTTTAGATTCTCTTCTTTGCTGGATTGAAATGTTCCAAGTAGGCGTTTTGTCCACAGGTCTGAAACATCACGCACACTGTGAATATTAATTTACATATTGTTTATAAATAAATAAATCATATAAAATCTTCTTCGAAATTGAAAAACTGACTTCTAAACAGAACGTGCAGTAACACTGCTGTATCTATTTTCATGATCTTGTGCTTTTCACTTTTGTTTTTTTCCTTTCCAAAAGTTTGGTTTATGCAGTAGTGCAAACTTACTAGATCTACTTGTTTGAGCTGACCATAAAGAAATTCCTCTGAAATACTTAATAATACGCCAGTGGACAATAGGGTGTGAGTGCTGTTTCACTTACTAGCAAGTTTATTAAAGAGTGTCTAAAATTATAGTAATAATAGTAAAATTAAACCAGCTTGAGAGAAAAAAACAAACGGGCAGGCACATCATTTGCTAATTTGTGTGTGTGTGTGTGGTGTGTGTGTGTGTGTGTGTGTGTGTGTGTGTGTGTGTGTGTGTGTGTGTGTGTGTGTGAGCTTGGGGGCGCGCGGCATGTGTGTGTTTGAATGGCTTAAAGTTAGACTAAGAGTAAGAGTGAAATATTTTAGCTTACATTCTTCACATGTTTTTTAAAAATTTATCCATTGTTATTATTGATGTAGATGTTATTTAAGTATTCCATTTGATCAAATTCATTATTTTTAGTTTGTCGGTTGGTTTTCTGATCCAGTCTTGTGTTGAAGGAAGAAAGTTTCAGTATCTAGATCATATTCCTTGTACTTTTTATGTTTTTCATTAGTCCCTTTTAGGGACCTTGGTTGGCTGTGTGTGTGTGTGTGTGTGTGTGTGTGTGTGTGTGTGTGTGTGTGTGTGTGTGTGTGTGTGTGAGTGATAGAAGCTGCTCACTCTTGAAAGGCTGGTATTTTAATACCCCTGTATTATTTCATGATTGTTCTTGTTATTATAATTATTGCATGAAAAGTTAGTGACTATTACTGTATTACTGATAATGTCTATTGCTGTCATCACTTATATTGCTATTGATTACAAATATTACCCTAGTACAATGGTTGTAAAGCATAGTGGACTTCTGTATGAGAAGTTGTAGATTTGAACTGTATCGCTATCAGGTATAAATACAGAGAGAGAGAGAGAGAGAGAGAGAGAGAGAGAGAGAGAGAGAGAGAGAGAGAGAGAGGTGGGGGGGAGGGGGGGGGGAGAGATTGGGTGATGGTGGGTGCTGGCAGAAATGTTTTCCTTTTTATGTTGCTGCACATACTTATTTTGTGATCATTAGAAGCTGCAGTAGCCTACTTCAAAATATGTTAGGTGTTGTTGGGTAGATTAGATACATGAGTTTCTGACTTCTCTTTTGAATGTTTAGTGACTGCCAACTTCATTTCAACAAAAGCAAAAAAAAAGAGAAATCACACACACACACAAACAGAGAAAAAACAAAGGAAATTGTATTTAGCGGTCAATTGTCATTCTTCACAGCAAGCAGTTCTGTCTGGAGGCTGTATACATGTATGTTGATGCTTATGAAAATGACCACTCAGAAAAAAAAGGCTACTGTGCATTATGGTACAGTCTTTCATCAGTCACCAGTCACGGTTTATACTGACTGAGAGAGTTGTTTACCGTGTGGACGTTTATTGTATGGGGATTATGCATAATGTGATATTTTTTAAAACTACGGAGAGGAATAAATACAATGTATGCATGCATCATGATTTGTTTGCATTCACTAGGGCCTGTGCTGTGTGCATTTTTAATTAATGCCATGTAGGGCCTATGACCTGTAGAATATCTCATGAATTTATTTCAGTACGTGGGGAAAAACCCCAACCTTTCCCATTGCTGTCAATCAGTATAACCAGTTCATTTAAATTATAAAGGATTTGATATTTAATTTAAATTCACCTTTAGCTGATTCATCACTTATAGAAAAGGAGACAGGGTGTTTTTGCAAGCTACAAAGTCTGTCTCAGATCATACTCTTTTAAGCCAGCTTTTAGTGTTTTCTGGAATCATTTTCATTCAAAATAAGAAGAGAGCGGTATCTCTACTGATGGTTCAGAAAAGTACCCAGGTTCAAATATTTTCCAAATTTGGCCAAGAAACTGCAAAAGAATAGAGTTAATAATTAGAATGAATAAATTCATTGGAATGGAATCGCCTTACTTGCTCAGTAGTCATGCTGCTTTTGTCGCCACACAAACACACACACAAAAATCCGTAGCTAGTGAGATGTTACTTTGCACTTGTAGAGTTTTTTTTCTGTCAAAGTGACAGAAGAAAAAAGTGTTACTTTTAGGGTACAAGACTATACCACAACCCAACATCCGGAAACTAAAAGAGAGATCCCTAGTGTAAGCTTGGAGATTGGTGTGCTACATGTATGAACTGCAAGTCTGCATCCTGTCAACCCCTCAACTTGAAGCACGGAGAAGACAGAGAAGGGTCGTCAGCCCCCAAAGTTACCTGGTGGCATGATGTGAAGAATCAGAAGGCCAACATAGATCTAATTAGAAACTTTAGGAAACCCCACCTGAGGCCAAGTGGAACTGGCACGGGACAGTCAGGGGAGGTTAGTGAGCACATGTATATTAGCAGGGCAAGGCCATAGATCTATGCTTTTTTTATGTTAGAAAACTTTCCGGATTTGCTAAGCCAGGGTCTGAGTAACGTGCGAGGCAGCGATCGTTAACTTGCCTTACAGATGTGGGAGAGAATGCTATCTTTTAACAAGTCTTTCTTGGAAAAAAAAAAGAGGCTGAAGAATGGACCAAGAAGGCAAAAATAGACAAGGAAAAGGTGACCGGAAGAAAAGGAACAAGGCAGAAACTAAAGAGAGGGATAGAAAAGAGGGAATTGCTTGCACAGAATTTCCAGAAGGTGGGATGCTATTTATATTGACAGCCCCCCCGGAATTCCCTACGGGGGGAACTTGCGGAGATCAAAATAGACTTGGATTTTGCCCGAGAGTGACAGAGAGGTTGAAAGTCAATCTTGAGCCCGCAAATGACTCAAGCAGACGCCAGCCTCATGAAATGGCCATAGGCCAATGTTGTGACCCACTAAACGCGTGTTGCATGCATTATTAGGAAAACAAAACGCATGATTGAAAAGTCTGGCCAGAATGTTATTGTCGGCCCCTGTGTTTTCTTTCCCCCTACCCCTCGTCCAAATGATCAAACCATCTGTGAAGATGCAGGGGGAGAGAGGGATGGAGTGAGGGGCTGTTGTAAAAAAATGGCAGTTCCTTTTTCTGGAAGTTGTCTAAGAAACCTTTTTTTTTTATTTTAAAATCTTCTTTTGTTTTTCTTTTGTTTCCCTCCCCCCTTGCTTTATTTTTGAGTTTTTCAGATAAGGCGTTGGTGACATGACTTTGAATTTCGAAAACACTTTACATAGTTTAGCCAAAGCTGTGCTTCGAAGTATGATGAAGTTCTTTTTTTTTTTTTTTTTTTTTCTAATGATAGTTTTATTTTGTGTGGGCGTGTAGAGTGTTTATGAACGTATCTAATACTTAATTAATACAAGTGGAGAAGATGATCTGTAATGTGTAAAAAGTAAATGAGGAACAAAACGCGAGCCTCCTATAGTCTTTTCTTGTGGAACTACAATTATAACTCTGACATGGCTTGGAGTTCTTACCAAAGAAGACACTGAACATTTTTGGATATGACCACGACAGTTTACAAAACTAGTTTGTTGCTCAATCAGAGTTGTTAAGATAATCCCCTTGGACATTGATAGCTTGTATGAAAAATCGTTTTTTGTTTTTTTTCCATTTCGAGGTTGTCTCTCTCTCTCTTCTGTCTCTGTCTGTCTCTGTCTGTCTCTCTGTCTCTCTGTCTCTGTCTCTGTCTCTCTGTCTCTCTGTCTCCTTTCTCTGTCGTCTGTCTGTCTCTCTCTCTCTCTCTCTCTCTCCTCTCTCTCTCTCTCTCTCTCTCTCTCTCTCTCTCCCTCTCTCTCTCTCTCTCTCTCTCCTCTCTCCCCCCAGCAACTCAGCAAACATAACACTTAAAAGAGAATCCATGTTTGAGAGTGTGGGATTAAAGAGTGAAGTTTTGTTTTGGTTGTTGCTGTTTAGTGCACATTTTCTCATTAGTTGCATAAAGTGAGGCTTATTGCATGAAATTACTTTCTTGATTTGTTTCATTAGCAGTGTGTGTCGTTAGCTGGAGAATAGTGAATACGCTATGTACTTTGGTGTTTTGAATTTTTGGAGGCCTGTATGTGGGCACAGGACAGGGCACGTTTAACTGGGTGATTTATTTGACAAAGCCCTTGCTGCCAAACACAATGGAAGATAGATCTAAGTATTGAAGAAATTCAAGAAAAGAGCACCGACTCCTCTGCCCCCCCCCCCCCCCCCCCTCGAGTTTCTCTTTCTCCTGCGTGTCTGTCTCACAACCCCCCCCCCCCCGCCCCCTTCACACACATGCACGCACGCACGCACGCGCTTACATACACACGCTCGCGCGCACGCACGCGTGCGCGCATAACCCACACACACACACACACACACCACACAACACCACACACACACACACACACACACACGCGCGCGCGCGCGTCCCCGCGCCCCCCCCACCCCCACCCACCCGACACACAGTCACACACATTTAACCTGTGTGTTCTGCCACTTCACTGTACGTTTTTCCAGGCATGGGGAATAGATTTCCTGTGTTCAAAGAATAGAATAAAAGTAAAGTCTGGTTTTTAATTATGAAGGGAAGACATCATACATGTGTCAGTGCTGCAAGAGCCGCCGCCAGGTTGCATGTATCACGCATGTATGATGTATATGTCTATTGCTGGCTGTAAAGGCGGCAGAGCATTCTTAATTATGAACACAGATTTGAAGAAGAAAATGAATTAAAAGGAAAAAGGTCGCATCTGGGGCTCTGGAAACGATTACTCAGATGATGATTAATTATTTCAGAGCTAGCTACCTTTCTTCCCTCTTCGATGTATGTACGTGATATTCAGGGCTCAATAGGTCGCAGTGATTTATGACTCTATAGCATGGCGGATGTTGTTTTTTTTTTCACGCTTGATACGTCCTACACTGTGAATGCGCCGCTTGTGTTCGTTTTTTACCTCGGCGGAATAATGATTCATGAAGCCGAACTGTACAGTATCTAGAGATGGAAGAAAATTGTGATGTCTAGCTTCAGTTGTACAGTATGCTTGTTCTTTGGTGTGTATGCCTCAGAGAATTATTTTTATTTTACCTAATTTTTTTTTAGTTAAGTATCATGATTTCTGATTTGTGTGTGTGTGTGTGTGGTGCGCGTGCGTGCGTGGTGTGTGATGTGAGTGAGTGGTGTGAGTGTGTGAGTGAGTGATGTGGAGTGAGAGAGAGAGAGAGAGAGAGAGAGAGAGAGAGAGAGAGAGAGAGAGAGAGAGAGAGAGAGAGAGAATTCGTTTGTAAATAGTGTGTAGGACAGAGGAGACCAGTGTATATTATTTCCATTAACTCTTGGCTCTGTTTTATTTCTAAATCCAACAATTTTTTTTTATCACTTAGCCCTCTCCCATAACAACCCAGGTATTCTACTCAGAATAACATGCATTTCAACGGGAGGATTGGAGGGCCTAGTGTCGGTTGGGGTGGTGGGGTGGGGTGGGTGGGGGCTTGTTAGTGAAATGCACACGCTCAGGTAAGTGGTAGTGTACACTATAGGGGAAGATGGTAGGGAAGGAAGGAAAGTGAGGGTCATTGGAGTTTGGTACTACAGCAGCTGCCAACTTTTTGAGCACTGCATTCTCTGTACCTGGCCTGGGGGCGATGGATATGCCTGCCTGGCCGTCTGGTGCTTCTGAAACAGGTGCAATCTTTTCACATCAACGTGCCAGCCAGTTTAGCATGTTCTGTGCCCTCTGCTCATGGCAAAGTTCGCGGGAGAGATCTATCTGTGGAAGGGAGTTCTGACTTGTTCTAGTCTGTGTGGGATTCCTATGATAGTGTAGTTATTGGTCCCTTGGGTAGGGCACCTGCCTCCCTTTGCCCTCCACGATGGCTTGTACATGAATTTGTGGAACACATGGCAAACTAGTCTCTGGTATTTTTTGTTTGGTTTGTGTGTATGTACTATTTTATTTACTTGTTTTTAAAGATTAATGATATATATATAATATATATATATATTTAATCTATATTTGGTAGTTCATCTTTTTTAAAAAATGATTATTTTTTTAAACTAGTGTTTGTGTTTTTTCCCTCTGAAGTCAGAGTATATGGACTAACTTATGGCATTAAACAGTCATTCATGCAAACTTCTCAGTCATTTGCTTCTTTTCAATCTTCAGTGATTCCCTGATGGGATGAGTGAATCAGAGTGCACATTCTGGGTGACTTCCAGAGTGTTAAGTGGGGAACGCACAACAACATTTTTTTTTCTTTATCATGTTTGTTTCGAATTTTGCCCCACGTTAACCACCGTGATGATGCAGTCCGTAGCCCGCTGTTTATTGGATGCTTTCAGTTTTCTCTAATCTTCCTGCTTTCTTTCATTTCCTTCACTTTTTTTTCAGATTTAAACATGAAGTGGGTTTCTTGCATTTTTTATGTAGATCTAGAGGTTCTAAGTGCTTTGATTTGTTTTTGCAAGATATAGCGCTATATAAATTCCATTTTATTTATTATTAGTAGTATTAGTAGTAGTAGTAGTAGTAGTAGTATAGTAGTAGTAGTAGTAGTAGTAGTAGTAGTATCATTATTTGTTTGTAAAGCTTTTTAAAAAATATTATCGTTATTATAGTGTTTTTCCTTCCTTCTTGATAAACACCCCTTCCCCCCTTATCCTTTCCAATCACTTTTTGTTTTTGTTTTTAGTTTATTGTTGTGTTGTTCCTCTTTGCCTGGTGGTGTTGAGTGATTATCATATCATTGTATCATTATTATTATATTATCATTATTGTATTGTTGGTTCATTGACTATATTTTTGGTTTGTTGATATAGTATGGATATATATTTTTGGGTGTTCCTTTTTTTAATTTGTTTTTTGTTTATTATTTTTTTAAAGCATGACGTAAAAGAATGGGTGATATTGGGAACTCGATATAACTTGTTTGACTTTTTATGATTTTTTTTTTCAATCTCAGTTCGTGCATGTGCGCTCGCGTGTACGTACGTATGACGTATGACGTACGTACATGTGTGTGCGTCTCTGTGTGTGTACGTGCGCACGCGCACGCGCGTGTATGTGTGTGTGTGTGTGTGTGTTGTGTGTGTGTGTGTGTGTGTGTGTGTGTGTGTGTGTGTGTGTGTGTGTGTGTGAGTGAGTGAGTGAGTGAGTGAGTGCGGGCCCTTTAAGAAGACGAGCCCATCTGGCAGTGGAAGGTAGATTCTGATTGGTAGAACTGTAGAAAAACAACTGATGTTTACTGGATGGAGCACTGGCAGAATAGACTTTGTTCATTTTTATTATTTTTTTCGTTCCTCGGCTAGAGTTCCGAGGTTCACCAGTGCCGGCAATAGTGAGACTTATGCGTATGCGACCCCCCTTCCCCCATCCCATAACCATTTAGGTAGCCGCATTCCCACTTCCAGGATGGTGTCTTAAGCACGACACATGTGTGCATGCTGGGGTTTTTGTCACCCGTTCCTACCGGCACACGATTGCCTACTCTGCCGAAAGGCGGAAGAGGTTTTTAACGTGTGCGCAAGATGTTCTGCGTGCCTTCGCACACGGGGACTCGGTTTATAGTATCATCCGAATGACTTTGACATTCAGTTCGATTTTTTTCGTTTAACTGGGAAGAAAGGGCGAGGCTGGGAATCGAACCCAGAACCTCACGGTTTACTTGTTGGTATTGAACGTCTGAAATTAACCGCCCTTCTTGAAACATTTGGGATACAGATAGAGTGAAATTATGCAGTCTCTTGGGGACAAGGTGAAATGTATTATGACGGAGCATTTTGACTACTTTTTCAAGTACTTTGTAAGATTCCACAGTTCACATTACATTATTTACATTTTATGAAGAAGATCCCCAAGTTTTCTTGTGACGTTAACTTTTGCTAGGTTTAGTTCCTGATGTTCGCGTTTTCTTCACATTGTATAGTCCAGTTTGGGGGATGTACCTTTTTTGTTGTTGTTGCAAAAGCTGCTAGGCCCTATTGTGTCAGAAAATCTGACAGTGGAATGATTATGCTGCAGTCCTAAACAAGAGCTGCCTCTCCCAGTTTTCTTGTTTCTGCTGTGTTTTGTTGGAAATGGTGGTGGAAGGTACTTTTGCAAATTTTTGGTGATGACGTTAATTTTTTTTTTTTTTTTTTTTTATTGCAGTTAGTTTTTTTCGTTGTCGTTACTTTTTGAGGACTCTTGGTGAACTTTAAGAAAAGCCACTGCCAACTGTGTATTTAAAAATAATGTTTATCGATTTATTTATTGTTTAAAAGATAGTGTTCCAAGCTTACAGTTTTTTTTTAAAAGTCAATCACAGTTACATCTTATATTTGCAACCCCCCTTGACTCGCAATTTCTGTTAAAATTTCACATTTTGACATGATCCAGACACTACAGAAACAATGAGAGCTTCTCCCCCCCCCCCCCCCCCAAACCTCCCACACTCCCCCGAATGCCAAGCTGACACGCTTTCCCCGAACCTTGTGCCTGCCTTGCTTACCTAGCCTATAAGCTACCTGTAATGGCTTAGCTAGGCTAGGTAGTATATAGCGTTGGCTGCTGGCTGCCTCTTCACTCCTCTTGTCTTCTGCTGTCTTCTGCCCTTGCTGGTCCCCCTTTTGTGTGCTCTTTTACAGGCCGGATTAACAAAGAAGAAGCAGTGGAGTGTTGAAATAACTTAAGCCTTTTTATCACCCCCTAGCCATTGTGTGTGTGGGGGGGGAGAGAGGGAGGAAGGGAGCGAGGGAGAGAGAGAGAGAGAGGAGAGGAGAGAGAGAGGAGAGAGAGAGAGAGAGAGAGGAAGGAGGAGAGAGAGAGAGAGAGAATTTAGCATGGGCCTGGCTGAGCTACGGGCAAAGCCCAGCGCAACCCTATACTTTGGCTGTGTCTTTTGGTCCCTGTGAAATCCTAGATCTGAGCTTCCCCTTCCCCATTTTCCCCAACACACAGATACAGACGGACAGAAAGACAGACACACAGACAGACACACGGACAGGCACACACACATACACACACTGCATACGCGCGCGCGTGCACACACGCACACGTATACACACACACGTACACACACATACACAAACACACACAAAACACACACACACACACACACACACACACACAACACACACACACACTCTTTAAACAAATTTCCCGAATGTTAAAAAAGGATGTTTCTTACAAGAAGAGTCCGTCCTCGCGCGCGCGCACACCACGCACGCACGCACGCACGCGCGCGCGCGCACACACACACAACCGCATACATGCACGCACACACTGCATATATGCATGTACACACACACACACAACACACACACACACACACACACACACACACACACACACACACACACACACTTTTTAATATCCCGAATGTTTAAAAAAAAAAAAAAACAACAGAAAGAAAAAGAAAATGCTGTTTGGCACAAGAAGGTTAGAACTGTCCTTGTGTCTTTACTTTTTTTCTTGCTGTCTGCAAAGAGATTTTAGTCTATAACCTTTCTTTCTCTCTTAAAAAATCTCCTGTCTTTTTCCTAAATTGTTTTTTCTTTGGTATTCGTCCCAATTCTTCCTCGTGTTGTTTCTATTTAGTGGTAGTCTTTTTCCTCGTCTCTTGTCTCTCTTTCTGTTTGACTGTCATGTTGTCCATCTGTTTGTATGGTGTGTGTGTGTGTGTGTGTGTGTGTGTGTGTGTGTGTGTGTGTGTGTGTGTGTTGCACGCATGCGCGTATATTCATACTGTATTTTGTGCATGTATTTAATGCTCTCGTGTTCTCTCTCTGTGCCTCTGTCTGTCTGTCTGTCTGTCTGTCTGTCTGTCTGTCGTGTCTGTCCTGTCTCTGTCTCTCTCTGTCTCTTTTCTCTCTTCTCTCCTTTTCTTCTTCTGTCTCTGTCTGTCTGTCTGTCTGTCTGTCTGTCTGCTTGTCGGTTTGTTCGTGCACGCGCGCATGCGTGGACGTGCGTTCGGCCGTTCATTCCACCCATTTTTGTTGTTTGTTACATCCTGTGTGGGTGGTATTTTTACTGTGTGTAGGTGTGTGTGTGTGTGTTTTTTTTACGTTTCAGAAATCCTTTTCCTCTTTCTCTCTCTCTCTGTCTCTCTGTCTCTTCTCTCTCTGTCTCCCTCCCCCCCCCCCTTCCCTCCCTCCCTCCCCTCCACATCCCCGCGCCATTTTTCCCCCTTTGCCTTCTTTTTTCCCCCTGTATGACATTTGCCTTCTATTTCACTGTATGATGATTTTTTTCCCCGTCTTCGTTTGTCTTCTGCAGTGTTTCCAAAAGCATTCTGAAGCAGAGACAGGGGAGCTGGATGTTAGTGGCTAAGAAGCGGCAGATGTTTTTTGTTGTTTGTTTTTCTTTTTGGATGTGGGTATACTATAAAGCTATAATCATAATGGCTTTTTAGGAAAGAACAGCAGAAGAGGCCACTGTGTGGGCCATTATTGCCTATTGTATTGATTAGGCCCCTTTTCCGCTCTCATACTGTCTTCAGAATAGTGGGAGTTGTGGCCTGGAAGTGAAGCCCAGTTTTTGAAAGATGGTCAATTGAAAAGGTTCCTAAACAAGAACGGGATGGCGAGTGCGAACTCAGATGATCAATCAAAATAATGATGGCATTGAGTATGGTTGCATGGATTTGTATTATAAACGTTTTTAGATTTGAAGTTATTACCCAGAATTGGTCTTTAAACTTGTTTCACTTTTTGGAAGAGTAGACCTTTGTGTGCGGTGTAGGAACGGATGACAACATTTACAAAACGGCATGTATACAGGGACCTCATGATTGTAAAACAAACAAACCCCACAAAAAAGCCAACACCACAAAAAAAACACGAGTGCTTATTTTATTATCCTCAAAATGAAATGAAAATATATGAATAAATAGTATAAAATAGATAGTACGGCTGACAACAGTATACTCTAGTGTTTGCCCAACCTTTAGTTTGGATAGCTTGACATTTCTTTCAGTGTCCTCACAAGTCTCCGGTTCTTGTACATACATGTTGGTTTTTGTTGTTTGTTTGCTGGTGGGGGTGTTTGTGTCATTGGTCTGCTGTTTTCCTTTCTGACTATCAGCTTATCTGAACCTGCCGCGTGTTGTCTGTACGTCTGTGCTTGTATTTGCTTCTCTTCCTTTTTTTTCGTTCACTTTTTTTTTGATAGTGGAAGGGCAATGGACGCTAGTATTTTTCACTCATTGTTTTTTTTTATTATTTTATTATTATTTTTTTTTAGACAGACTTTCTGGGAAAACATCAGTCAGTCTTTATTATGTGTGAATGTTAATGCTGTTGTCATTCTGTGTAGTATTTCCTCACCAACCCCATCTTCTCTCTCTCTCTCTCTCTCTCTCTCTCTCTCTCTCTCTCTCTCTCTCTCTCTCTTCTCTCTCTCTCTCTCTCTCCTCTCTTGTGTTTTGCGGGTATAGTTTCCTGTTTTGGAGGGTGATCATTCTGTGGCTAGATGATCGATAACCTCGAGTGTTATCTTCTGTTTTTTTTTTTTTTTTTCTTCTTCTCCATTAAAGCCCAAAAGTTCATTATTTATGACTGAAAGACGTGCAAGGAATTGTAGTCAATAGTCATAGTTCAGAGAGCATCGGATACATCTATTTATGTTCTGAAAATATTCTAGAAATGGTTGGGTTGTGTGAAGAAATAGCATTTAGTTTTTTTTCTTCTTCTCCTACAATTAAAGGCCGTTAATTTATTGTTTAAGATGGCAAGGTATGCTAGAAACGTTGGGATAGTTCAGAGAGCATCAGAGACATTTGTTCAGAAAATACGATAGGAAGGGGTTGTGTTGTGTGAAAAATAGCATATTTGCGAAAACAAAATATAAAAAAGGAAAAACTGGGTGATGTTGGCTGTGAAGACCCTGTTAGCCTAGAGTCCCCACTAACTTGCAGATTGATTAGGTGTCTCTTGCGTGACCTCGGATTGGAAATTGCAAAGGTATGAGGGAAAAATATTCTTTCCGTGTAGCGATTAGCCAGTAAAAAGCGATCCCAGAGGCATTTCTTAATATGAATCCTGGATGGTTTGCAGTTTGCCGAAGAGGCAAGTCGATCGCGACGTCACGTATCACGTCGTCAACATGGCGGAGCCTGTAGCCTTTGGGAATTTCTTTTTTAGACCCTTCACTCTCCCCCCCCCCTCCCACACCTTCCTCCCGAAGCCAAAGACACGCGTTTACTTTCTAAGAAAACAAATCTAATGATGTAAAATGTTCCTGTAATGCCATAGTTATAGGATAATAACTAATGATGTAATAAAAAAAAAAATAATAACCCAGCCTTGTTCTTAATTATGAGATTCATTCTTTTATTCTTTGATATGCAAGCCTTTGCTCGTAACTTAATTTTGATTTGAATTTGAACCAGTAGTGCATGTCTTCTGCCCTGTTTAGATTCTTTGCTACTTGCTTGCTTGGGTGATCGGTTCATTGGTTGGTTGATTATTATTGGTGGTGGTGATGGTGGTGGGGGTAGTGTGTGTGTGTGTCTGTGTGTGAATGTGCCTGTGCTGGTGTGTGTGTGGACTGCATGCGCGCCCTCGCGCGCGCAGGCGTGTGTGTGATTGTGTGTCTACGTTTGATATGGCTAGTACGTAGTATTCACACAGTAGCAGCAGTATTTACTAATTTCAGAGCCGACATCCTAGCATGACGTAATGCTCTGTTCAGGAAATGCTGTCGTCTCGTTGAGGCGGGACATCGGGCTATTTTGGGATTATCTCCCCCAGGGTCAAGGACAAAGCACTCGATGCAGACGATAGGTGGACTATAACTGGAAGTGTTCAAAGACTCGTTGGGCCATGGGGAAACGCGGGCCCTTGAGCCCTAAGTACTTTCTTGTGTGGGGGTGGAGGAATTTCTCGTACGCTGGACACGCTGTCTGCATATATGCGGTTTTCCCAAGCGATCGAATAGGTTTGTTGTTTTGGTTCTAAAGTCCCTTCACGTGGAGACGGGATATTGAGTGAGAGGATGAGATGACGTCGAAGAACCGGAAGTACGTGTGTGTGTGTGTGTGTGTGTGTGTGTTGTGTGTGTGTGTGTGTGTGTGTGTGTGTGTGTGTGTGTGTGTGTGTGAGGTTGGGAGGGAGAGAGAGAGAGAGAGAGAGAGAGAGAGAGAGAGAGAGAGAGAGAGAGAGAGAGAGAGAGAGAGAGAGAGAGAGCGCCACCATTATCTGGTAATTCTTTGCGGGGTAAAATGTCAGTTTTAAATGGTTTAAGATCCTTTTTTCCTGCAACAAAGCAACTTTTTTTTTTTTTTTTTTTTTTTTTTCATTCATTTAAAAAAAAATCTGTTTTGCTGTGGTTTTGCTTGTGGGTTTTGTCAAAATTTTCTTATTTAATTTTTGCTATGGGATAGTTTTGAGGTGGCTTTTTGAAGTGATGAACCGTTAAACACAGTTTTAGCGATGGTTGTCGGTTCGTGTAGTCCACCTTTTAAAGAGGTGCTTCAATTTCTCAGCAGTTTTTTTTTCTTTTCACTGAAAAACTATGTCTTTTTTCTGCCTCATTTTCAGGTTCATGTCCTGCTATTCTCACGGCAATCATCTCACTCTCTCTGCCCCAGCCGTTCCTCGGGTCGTCGTGTCACACTTCCCGGGTCAGAAGTTTGCAGGGAGCTTATCGATGTTAGGCCGCCATGGAACCATCAGCCAGAGGTGGCCCTGCACCGCTGCTTGGTCACTTTGCTGGTATTTAGTGGTGCCCGTTTTGAGCTATAATTCGCAGGAAAGCTCCCTACAGACGACAATAGCTCAAGTCGCAGAGCGAGACTGAGTGAGAGACCCGTCCGGGGTGGTGACCACCACAAAATCTTCCCTCATAAACCTCCAGCCTCGAAGGCTTTGGCACAAAAGTGTATGGGAAACTAAAACTGAGGTCACCATGAGACCAGAACAACTGGGGCCACTGAATCAGAGACAATTTTATTTTTATTGTATGATGATCAGTAGGGATGAGGATGATGTAAAAATGGCAATGACAGTGTGGAAGCCCACCAGCTTTGAGACTACCTGACAGGGCTGTACTGCATGCTTCCTAACATACTATATCCTGACGTAAACTGGGACCCGAGAAATACAGACACATGCAGCCTTGGTCAAATGATTTGAGCAAGACTGTCAAAATCACGTCCCTAAAGTAGATGGAGTTCAACTGTGTGATCCCAGTCTTTCCAACGAGCCCACAGCAAAGTTACTAACTATAGATAGGAGCCGACCAGATTCGGAAACATGATTCTTTAATAGGATTCGAACCAGCAACTTTCCAGCCAGGAACCCAATGCACTAACCACTCCGCCATGGCGGCTGGTGTTACACTGCTGTCTTTGTGGCATAGGCGGCAAATAGTTATGGAC
>CM060323.1:61797131-61809631 GCA_030674155.1 Stramonita haemastoma | reverse complement strand
AACAACAGTCTAGGTTAAAAAGTGGGCGGGTGGGTTGGTGGGTGGGTGGGTGGTGGATTGTGTGTGTGTGTGTGTGTGTGTGTGTGTGTGTGTGTGTGTGTGTGTGGTGTGTGTGGTGTGTGTGCGTGCGTACGTGCGTGCGTGCGTGCGTGTGTGTGTGCGTGTGTGCGTGTGTGATGTCCAACGATTGTTGTAAAACGGTTTCAGTGTGCATCCTGTTTTTTGTGGTAGTAAGAATGGATCATACTGACAGTGGGGCCACGGTGGTTGGCTAAGCAGGAAACAAAGTTGAAATGGCATATATATAATAATATATATTTACTTTAAATTTAAAAAATGTTTTTAGAAAATTGAGAGGATTTTTGAAAACGCTCAGTGTGTCACATCAATTGTTGTACAGGTAATCAATTTGTTTTTCTTTCCCGTCTTTCTCCCCCTTTCTCTCTGACCCTCTCTCCCTCTTCTCCCCCTGTTAACTTTCTGTCTTCCCCACTTGCATAAAAGCTCAAAACCACCGATGTTTGTCATCAGAACGATACAGTTTATGTCGTATGATAAGTAACGAGTTAAGATGTGGAAATATTTTCCCGCCGTTACATGTACGTGTTTACTGTGCATGTCTTTATATTACTGATGATACACTGTACATGAGTGCCAAGCGTAGACTTCTTGTTGTTTTGAGTATTCTTATTACTGATGATAATGTAGAAGGTATTCTTATTAATGGAGTGAGTATTCTTATTACTGACGACAATGTACATATGTCATATTTGGCGATCATAAAACATGTTTTAACCAAGTCATGCAGTGTAAACCCCCTCCCCCAAAAAAACCCCAAGAAACAAACAAAAACATATACACACAAACAACAAAAACAAACGAACAAACCAGCTTCAGACACTTCCAAAAAAGAAAAAGAAAAAGAAAAGAGAGAGAGAGAGGAGGGTGAAGGGGAGAGGAATGTGGAGGTGCCCAGTTAAGGGTGGAGAGACAAGTGATGATTATAATAGAGAAAGAAAGAGAGGCCTGGGAACTGGGGAAAGTAGAGATCCAAGCCAGGGTTCCCCGCATACCAGGGCAGTACAGGGGGAGCCGCTCCCCCCTCCCCGCTCCACGGCCTCTGCTGCTGATTTACACCATTGCTGGCAAAGAAGAAAAAGGAATAAGATTTGTTGGCAGTTTTGAGCTTAGCGAAAGGAAGGAGGGGGTGGGGTGGGGTGGGGGAGTGCTGAAGAGAGAGAGAGAGAGAGAGAGAGAGAGAGAGGGGGGGGGGGGGGGCAGGGGAAGGGGGGTAAGAGTGACATTGACGCTGGGAGTAGCTTATTGTTATTGACATTGATGTCCTTTTGGCAAAATGCATGTGATAATTTATATATAAATTCCCATAAACACGACATGCGCTCGCTTGCGCATGTGTATGTGTGTGTGTGTGTGTTGTGTGTGTGTGTGTGTGTGTGTTGTGTGTGTGTGTGTGTGTGTGTGTGTGTGTGTGAGAGAGAGAGAGAGAGAGAGAGAGAGAGAGAGAGAGAGGAGAGAGAGAGAAGAGAGAGAGAGAGAGATAACGCCACAGCAAAGCAACAACAATGACTGTAACCAATAATGACAGCAGTAGTACAGTAGCAGCTGCATGCATGCTGTTGACTTAGTTTATCAACACCAACATCAAAAACATTTACTAGGGAAACATCAGAAACATTTCTGACGAAACGTCAAAAACATCACTTATAATGACAACAGCAGGAAAGGCAGAGACATCGGCAGAAATAGCAGGAGTAACAATAGGAACATCAACAGTTCCAACCGTGAAACCACTTGAGGTAAATCAGCAATGATGACAGTAAAAGCGAAGACATAGACCAGATATTTGCAAGAAAGCATCAGTCAGCAACTGCAGAAACAGCAGAAACATCGGCATAAATAACAGCTGTATCAACAGGAACAGACATAATCAGCAACCGTGAAGCAGCAGAGCATACATCAGCACTGATGCAGGAATAACATACGCTGATACAGACAGACACCTGCAGTAATGTCAGCGACAAATACATCAATGATGGCAATAACAGGAACATAAGAAACAACAACAGAAACAACAGCAGCATCAACAGGAACATGTATTAATCAGCAATCGTGAGGCAACAGATCATACATCAGCAGGGATGCAGGAATAACTTGCAATGATACAGGCTTGTAGACACATGCAGAAATGTCAATGACAATATAGTATACACACCAATGATGCAGAGGTAAAACAACAGAAGCATCGATAATAACACTAGTAGCAACAAACAGGGAGAACTTTCTACAAAGATATCAGCCATAATGAGACAACAGCAACAGTAAGCATCAGAAATGGCAGTGACAAGAACGACAGAGGTACAGCATTTCCTTTCTTTCTTTTCTCTTTTCTCTTCTCTCTCTCTGTCTCTGCCTCTCTCTCTCTGTCTCTGTCTGTCTGTCTGTCTGTCTGTCTCTCTGCCAGTCTGACTGTCTGCCTACTGTATGTCTGTGTCTATCTATCTATCTATCTCTATCTATCTATCTATCTATCTATCTATCTATCTATCTATCTATCTATCTATCTATCTATCTATCTATCTGTCTGTCTGTCTGTCTGTCTGTCTGTCTGTCTGTCTATCTATCTATCTATCTATCTATCTATCTATCTATCTATCTACTATCTATCAATCATTTTTCATTCATTTCATTCATTCATTCATTCATTCATTCATTCATTCATTCATTCATTCGTTTCCTTCCTTCCTTCCTTCCTTCCTTCCTTCCTTCCTTCCTTCCTTCCTTCCTTCCTTCCTTCCTTTCTTCCTTTCTTTCTGTTTAGTGAAAGAACAGGAGCAACTGTGGCTCAAGATGTCTTGACAACGACGACAAGAACGACGACAACAAAAAAGCAAAACAAAACAGGAGACAGCAGAGCAGAGGCAGTAACATCATCAGCAGCTGGTTTTGGAAACCAAATTTTTGTGTTTAACGATTGTTTTCTTGTTCTTTGGAATTTTTGTTGCTCTTTTTTTTCCAATGAGGAAACATGTTTATGACAAGTCCAGGGAGGGAGAGAGGGGGGGGGGGGGGGCAAGAGAAGAGAGAGAGGGAGAGAGAGAGAGAGAGAGGGGGGGGGGGAGGTAAAGGGTTGGGGTTAGGGCCAGGGCAAGTAGTCCGCTGCTATGAAGCCTGGTAAAGCAGTCAAGAAGCGAAAGAAGGTTTTTGTTTGTATCGCGGATGAAGGAAGACAACAAGCCTGAAAACAGGGGGGGGGGGGGGGGGGGGGGGGGGTTATGTCTTGAACACAGCATAACAAACAACACCACGCAACACAACACAACACAAAACAACAAAGGTGTCAGGAAGGGGCGCTGAAGAGCAAAACCACCAACCAGCGTTAGAAATGAAAACAGGACGAGGAAAACTGAGAAAGTTTCATCAGGGATTCAGTTGTGAGAGAAACGAAGTGCAGATGGTAATTTTAAGGAGCGTTGTTGATTAACATCTTGAACTTTTTTTTCTCCTCATCCCTACTGCGTGAGTGGTGTTGTGGTTACTAGTTTAAAGTTCGGATGGGATGATAAACCGAGGTCTTCTGTTCAGTTTGCATCTACGCACGTATAAGAAACCACAGCAGCATAAAGAGTAAGGTGTTCCAAGTAAAATTAAGAAAAAGAAGAAGAAGAGAAAAAAAGCGCCACTCTCGTAGGATAAGAAATGCACATGCAGACAGGATTTTGATTTTGGATTTAATGGATGGTGCTGAGCACTACACTTTCGATGGGGAAAGTAGCCCGATTTTCATTCAGTGAAATCTGCTGTGGCCGAGAGTGGTATATGATACATTCAGTGTATGGTTCTTGTAAATTCACTACCCATCCAACCATGGGGGATTATTAGGGCTAACTCTGCTTGCGGAACAATCTAACGTGGATGACAGACCCCATACCCGTGAATAGTGAAATTCCAGATCGTCCAAACCAAAGATTGAGCACTCACTTTGCCAGCGTGAAAATCCCCCGAGTTTCTGAAACCGAAAAAAAACCCCACAATCTATAGAAATAGCCTGTAGAAAAAGCCTAGCTTAGTGTGTGCTTTTTATCACTTAAGATTTAGTGGAGCCCCCCCTCCCCCTCTTGCCCACTCCCCATCGCCTTCCCCAGAACCAAAGCAAAACAAAAACGGTGGAAAACAAAAGCAATTTAAGAAAAAAAAAACCTCCAAGAAAAGTATCTACTAAATTTTGTGTACAACAATATTTACATAAAGTATTACTCGTCATAGACTTACATGTGCGAAAAAGGCTTTTAACAACAAAGTTTTTGTTTGTATATCCCTGGTAAAATATTTTACATCAAGAAGTGCCAAGTTATCATATAATAAGAATTTAGCAGTAAAATTTATATAATAAAGATGGGGGAAAAAAGAAGAAGAAGAAGAAGAAGAAGAAGAAGAAGAAGAGAGAGAGAGAGAGAGAGAGAGAGAGAGAGAGAGAGAGAGAGAGAGAGAGAGAGAGAGAGACAGACAGACAGACAGACAGACAGACAGACAGACAGACAGACAGACAGACAGACAGACAGACAGACAGACAGACAGACAGACAGACAGACAGACAGAACTATGTTAAAATATCTGGAAGGCGTAAGTGGAAAGCGAAAAGGAGCTGCTGACATGGCGGCATGCAGGGGACAGACAGAAGACAGAACCCCCTGGGCTCTTCACAATGCAGAGAGGGGGCCACGATGCGGTGCATCGGAATTTAGTTTTTGTAAGAAGCGTAATCAGTTATGGGCATAATATAGTTTTAGCTAGCTTGTTGGAACTATTTCAGGAATGCAAGGTTATCATTCATTAATCTGAAAAGAGCTTACAGGTCTGCAGGAGGCACCAAGGATAACCTCACCGCCATTTACCAGCAGCCACTTTGTGTAGAACCATGGTTATTGTTTTCTTGGGTTCAAGCATGGACATCTGATTTCTTTTCTTTCTTTTCTTTCTTTTTTCTTTATTTACTCCTTCTTCTCCTTCTTTTTTAAAAAAAAATAAATCATGATGAGTTTAAAAGCTTGAGGGTGGGCAGAAAGGAGAAGAGAAGAGAAAAGAGAGGAGAGGAGAGGAGAGGAGAGGAGAGGAAAGGATAGAGAGAGAGAGAGAGAGAGAGAGAGAGGAGAGAGAGAGGAGAGAGAGAGAGGAGAGAGAGAGAGAGAGAGAGAGAGAGAGAGAGAGAGAGAGAGAGAGAGAGGAGGAGAGAGAGAGAGAGAGAGAGAGAGAGAGCGGAGGAGAGCGAGCTTGGTTTTGAAAGGGAAGGGGTGAAGTTCTCATCTTTTGTGGCATGCAAGTGCTGCTGTTCTCACGCCGCTTATCCTAGCATGTGAGTCACAGGTAACCTTGATGTGGCAGCCTGCAGGCAGGCAGGCAAGCAAGTGGGCAGGCAGGCAGGTAGGCAGGCAGGCAGGTATATAATAATGTAAAGAGTCAGCAGTAGTCCACAAATAAAAGCGGTTACCACTGTTTGTTTTAGGTGCATGCACTGCTGCTGTCTGAGTCATTTCCTTAGGGCAGCTCTCCCCCCCCCCCCCCCCCCCCCCACAAAAAACAGAAGTGGGATTTAGAGTTTATTTGTTTCTTAAGAAATCACGAAGAATACAAACCACCCCTCTCACCTGTGTGTGTGTGTGTGTGTGTGGTGTGTGGTGTGTGTGTGCGTGGTGTAGTGTAGGTGGGTGGGTGTGTGGTGTGAATGTGGTGTGTCTGTCTGCTGTCTCTGTCTTTTTCTGTTGTGTTTGTTGTGTGTGTGTGTGTGGAGAGAGAGAGAGAGAGAGAGAGAGGAGAGAGAGAGAGAGAGAGAGAGAGAGAGAGAGAGAGAGAGAGAGAGAATATGATGACGACGACGATGCTGATCATAAAGAAACTGTAAGCAAAGAAGTTCGCGCTTCAGCACAGCGCAAGGAAAACTAATATAGAGTCACTGTCGTGTTATTATATAATTAGTGAAATCATTATGAAGCAGCGTGTAAATGTAACAGGAAGGCAACCTTATATATATATATATATATTATATATATATATATATATATATATATATATATATATATATATATATATATATATACCACTATTAATATCATGAAGCAGCGTGTAAATATAACAGGCAAGGCACACCTATATACCATTATTAATATCATGAAGCAGCGTGTAAATGTAACAGGCAAGGCAAGCCTATATACTATTATTAATATCATGAAGCAGCGTGTAAATGTAAACAAAGGGAAGGCATACCATATAATTACTATATAATTATAATATCATGAAGCAGCGTGTAAATTAACCAAAGGGAAGCAAACCCAGACAGTGTATGTACGCAGCAACTCAGATATCGCTAGATTAGGCCTAGTTGTAGGAGGAGGAGAGAGGAGAGGGGCGGCCCTGAAAGACATGTGATGATTACAGAGAGAGGCCTGGGAACTTTGGAAAGCAGAGAAGCCAGGGCGGCATTCCAAGGGCTCCCTCCCCAGGTGGTGATTTACACCACAGGCACAGGAAGCGTGGCATGGCATGGCTGCTGACTGTCGGATTTGGGGGCAGACTATATCATTGACTTGTTGGAGAATGGTGTTTTCAGCTGTTCTATTTTTGTTTAGAAAAAAAACACCCCCCCCCCAAGCATTCCCCAAACACCACCCCCCAAAAGCAAACAACAAAAAGGACCCCCCTCCCCTGGTAAATTAGAGTAGATCTTGGGGAAACTCTCTCTCTCTCTCTCTCTCTCTCTCTCTCTCTCTCTCTCTCTCTCTCTCTCTCTCTCTCTCTCTCTCTCTCTCTCTCTCTATTTGATTCACTTACTATAATGTTCGGGCCAGTTAGAAATTATGCGTTTGGTGAATATATATATACCTGTCTCTTTTGTTCAAATGATTGTCAATGTATTTAGTAGGAATTATGTTTTTTCAATGTATACCTGTCCCTTTTTAAAATCATTGGTCGATTTTTATTTTTGGTGGAGGTGGTTTTGATTTTTTTGCTTTATTTGCTGTTGGTTTGGATTTTTTTGGGGGTGGGGGGTGGGGGTGGGTGCTTTTTCCCTTACCAGGGCAAAGGCCGGATGAAAAAAAGTATGTGAATGCTTACTCTGTTACCTTTGGAAAATAAAGATTATTCATTCATTCATTCATTCATTCATTCATTCATTCATTCATTCATTCATTCATTCTTCTTCTCTCATTCTTCATCTCTCTCTCTCTCTCTTCTTCTCTCTCTCTCTCCTCTCTCTTCTCTCTCTCTCTCTCTCTCTCTCTATTCTCTCTTCTCTGTCTCTTTCTGTCTCCTCCTCCTCCTCTATATCTTCTCTTTCCGTCTCTTCTGTCTCTTCCGTCCTCTGTTCGTCTTCCCTTGTCTCTACCTGTCTACCTACCTGTTACCGTTCACTTTCTGTCTACCTACCTGTTTACCTACTGTTTACCGTTTCCCTTCGTCTACCTACCTGTTACCGTTCTACCTGTTCTACCTACCTGTCTACCTCCTGTACCTACCTTTGTCTACCTATCTTCTGTCTGTCTGTCCATCCATCCATCCATCCATCCTCCATCCATCCATCATCTATCCTATCTCTATCTATCTATCTACTATCTATCTATCTATCTATCTTTTCTTTTCTTTGTCTATCTATCTTCTTCTTCTTCTGTCTGTCTATCTTTATCTTTTCTTCTATCTATCTATCTATCTTTTATCTGCTATCTATCTTAGTATCTAGCAACAGCAGTGGTTCTATCGACATGCAGCATGCAGTACTCTTAGAACTACACCATCTGCACCAACAGAGCATCACTCTTGTCTCCTGAACCGAACGTTTCAGCAGGCTAGTAAAAGACATTTGTCAGGGACTTTGTGCTCTAGGCTTACGATCACAAAGCCTGAGTAAGTAAACACGGAGGACAAGCTGTTACCCATGCAGCAGATCCATCCCCCCCCCCCCCCCCCCCCCCCCCCCCCGGTTTCCACGTCACTGGAATGGTCCATTGGAAAAGCAATCGCCGATACGAATGGTTCCAGTGCCGTCGCAGGAGCCGCCAGAATTTTGCCATAAATTATGGGCCTACAGCAGTGAACCGCCCTGGGTCTCCAACTCCCCGATTTTTCCTCAGGGATGGTGTCTAAACACGACACACGTGGGTGCATACTGGTTTTAAAAAATGTTGTTATCCGTTCCTACCGGCACACAATGGCCTGGTTTTACGACAAATGGAACGGGTTTTTAACGTGTCCGTTCGACACACGGGGCCTCAGTTTATAGCCTCATCCGAAGGAGGTTAAAGTTTGTGATAGATGAATAATATTGAGATGTAATGATAGGGGGGGGGGGGGTGGAGGTGGTGGTGGTGTGTGTGTGTGTGTGGTGGTGTGTGTGTGTGTGTGTGTGTGTGTGTGTGTGGTGTGTGTGTGTGTGTGAGAGAGAGAGAGAGAGAGAGAGAGAGAGAGAGAGAGAGAGAGAGAGAGAGAGAGAGAGAGAGAGAGAGAGAGAGAATGAATGAATGGATGGAAAGTGTCAAGAAGAAGTAGATAATGCATGGAAAGGAGCTTTTTGAAAGATATGTGTGTTGATAAAACGGGAAGAAAAAGAATTGATATGTCTTGGTTTCTAATGGATTGCTCTGCCATTCTTTTTTCTTCTCGTTGTTCATTGAAATCATTGTAAAGATTCCACTCCATAACCTTTATGTACACAAGTCATCAGACCGTCTTGTGTAAACATAGTGAATATAAGGGAAAGGTTCTCATGAATATTGCGTCTGTTGTCTGTAGTCATATAAGATTAAGAGGTTCTCGTGAATATGCCTCATTGTCTGTCCATTAAATGTGTGTATGGTTTTGAGCGTTTTGATCCGTTATAAACTTTAGCATTCAGTTTTCTTCTCAACTGGTTTTTGTTCTGTTCCTTTTTCTTGATATAACCCCCGTTACAGTGTACATACAGCCTTGTTCAGCAGCACAGAGCTCCAGCAGACAACAAACACTCATTCACACAAACGTTGTGTGTGTGTTGTGTGTGTGTGTGTGTGTGTGTGTGTTGTGTGTGTGTGTGTAAGGTGTTCTATTGTTTTTAAAATCTTGTATTCAGTGTGTTGTTGGGTTGTTGTTGGTTTTTTTTTTAAATGTATGGGTTTGAAAACAGAAACAGCAATGTGCACTGCTTCTTCAATGTGCGCTCTGGAACTAAAGTTTGACTTTGAAAGTTGACTTTACTGACACAAGATTCAAGTTATTTAATTCCCTTAACCCTTTTTGGGGTTGTAGCATTACAAGTGCACGTAACAGGAAAATAAACACTCAACTACAATTTACTTAAAAAAGCAATCAATTATCAATTACCAACAAAAATGAAAACAAATGTTGAGTATGGAGGGAAAGAGAATATTCATGAGTGAAATGATTAACAAATGAAAATATACGCAGAGATTACAAAATATAAAAAAAAAAGCAACAACACCTTTACATCCACTTAAAAAATGAGGGACAATCCATGGTAAAATGAAATCCATCGATGTGGAATAAAAAATCTTGTCATAAATGGTTGAAGTTAGGGACATTCCATGATCAAAACAAAATACCTCGACGTGGAATAAAGTCTTGTAACCATTTGAAGCAAGGGACGCTCCATGATAAGAACTAAACTCATCGATTGTGTTGTACATAACGAAACAGCTTAGCAGAACCCTCTCAAGCGCCTGTGGAAGCTCCCTATCTGTACGCGAGCCAAACATTGAGTACGCGAGTGTGTGAGTGAGTGTGTGTCTGCCTGTTAAGTTCCCTCTGTCTGTTGTCTTGTTCTGTGGGCCCAGTGCCAGGCGCTCCAGGTCTAGCCTACAGGGTGCCAGGGTTCAGGCAGTAGGCGAGGGGAGTAGCAGAGCAGTAACACCAGTGCTGGCACCCGGGGGAGTGTGTGAAGGAATGACTGAGTGAGTGAGTGAGTGAATGAATGAATGATGGGGGAAAGGGAGGGGGGGATGAGGAGGGGGGAGGTGGTTGTGGTTGGTGGTTGGTAGTTGGTGGTGGTGGTGGTGGTGGTGGTGTGTGTGTGTGTGTGTGTGTGTGTGTGTGTGTGTGTGGTGTGTGTGTGTGTACGCGCGCGTGCATTGTGTATGTGTATGACACTGCGCGTGTGTGTGTGTGGAGGGGGGGGGGGGTAGTTACCTATGCTCAGTCGCAAAAAGGGAACATGAAGTTTGCGAGATGAGGAGCCGAGTATGAATAATGGAAGTGGGTGGAGGCTGTTTTTTTTCCCTTACGTCTTTGTTATGAAAATAAAGTGCAGTTTCCAGAGTGTTAGTCTCTCTCTCTCTCTCTCTCTCTCTCTCTCTCTCTCTCTCTCTCTCTCTCTCTCTCTCTCTCTCTCTCTCTCTCTCTCTCTCCTCTCTCTCTCTCCTCTCTCTCTCCTCCTCCCCGTCCCTCCCTCTCTCTGTGTGAAGAGAATACGAAGTTAATACATGATGTAAGAATTTGATCCCATGTTTTTTTTTGGTAATATATCTTTGGTGTTTCCGGCTATAGGTAAATCTCACCATTGGTGAACCTTGGAGCTGTAGCTGAGAATCGGCGGGAAGTATTTTCGTATTCGTATTCTTCTTGCCTGTACTTCTTCTCTAAGTCATTGTACACACATGTCATGGAACGGTAGTAATTTTTTCTAGGGTTGTGTGTGTGTGTGTGTGTGTGTGTATGTGTGTGTGTGTGTGTGTGTGTGTGTGTGTGTGGTGTGTGTGTGTGTGTGTTGTGTGTGTGTGTGTGTGGTGTGTGGTGTGTGTGTGTGTTTTAAACTCGGCCTCTGCCGCAGATGGGTGGGCGGGCGGTACTGGCGGCTGGCAGAAAGAATAATATAGGTCACGTGCCAGTCACAGTGTCAGCCGTACGTCATATTCTCTTTTGACAGGTCACCCCCTCCCTCCCTCCCTCCTCCCTTGTCGTGTGTTCTGGGGACAATGATGAAGGCCGGGTACTAGGCATTGTGGAGCTGGAGGCATCAGCAGCCTGCCCCTCATTCATGAGGGTAATAAGGGTGATGGTTTTAAGATGATGATGATGGGTGGTGGTGGTGGTAATGGTGGTGATTGTTGTGATGGTGGTGGTGATGATGATGATGATGATGGTGGTGGTGGTGGTGGTGGTGGTGGTGTGGTGGTGGTGGTGGTGGGGTGGTGGTGGTGGTGGTGTGTGTGGTGGTGTGTGTGTTGTGTGTGTGTGTGTGTGTGTGTGTGTGTGTGTTGTGTGTACTTGCGTGTGTGTACTTGTTGTGTAAGGGGTGGGGGGTGTAGGTGTGTTAGGGGGGGATAAGGATGGGGGATAGGGGTGGGAGCGTGAGGAGAGCAACGTATGTAGCGGTGGATGTTGTATACATTCTTGTCTTTGTGGAGCAAGTATCTGAGCGACTGGGTTGGATGTAAGAAAGTAAGTTTTCCCTCTGTGTGTGTTTAAGAAATTTTTTTTTTTGGTATGTTTTTTTTGATAACACAAACAGCTACCCTGAGTGTGGTGGGAGTTTTTGGCCGCTTAGGCTTCACCTTGTTGACGCTAGTTCTTCAGAATCAGCCTTGTTGTTGTTGGAGCTGGTAATACATGTATAGCAGACCATGAACAGCTTTCCTTCCTGTTGAATCCTGAATGACAGTCTGCACAGTGACCCTCCCCTCTGCTGCAGTCACCAGCTGTGCCTCCGGTTGTCCTTCATGGCAGCAAAGTGTTCTTTGGTCCACTTCTTCCACTCGGTTTTTTTTTTTTTTTTTTTAAATTGTTGTCCTCCATCAATTCTATGATATCTAGCTAGATAATTATATCAGGGAATGGTTCGAAGTTGTAACCTATCCATCGCCATTTGTTTCTTCAGCATTATTTTTTATGGTGGTGATGATGATGATGATGATGATTACTATTATTATTATTGTTGTTGTACAGTTGCTTGCTGTAGCTGTCTGTGGTTGACCTTAATATAAAAAAAAAGTACGGCAGGGCTTTGCCCCAAGATCAAGGGATGAGCTGGCTCCTTTAGGCTCAAGTTGTCTTAACTGCCGGTGTAATAAGCCAAAATCACTCTATGCAAAAAACACTACCATAGTCATTTTGGCAACGCTGAAAGTACTATCAGTAGTGTTTATAGCACAGGCCTACACGCTCAAAACACTATTTCTGGCTACGCCAGCTACGCGAGGCTGGGAATCGAACCTAGGACCTCATGATTTACTTGTTGGCAAGCGAACGCCTTAAACATCCTGCGACCCTCCTTCTTTGTATTTGATATATAAAAAAGTGTTTGTAAGCGGTAGTGTTTTAGCTTAGAGATAGTGTTCATAGTGTTCATAGCGTAAGCCAAAGTCACTAAGATAATTTACAGCATTTGCAAAAGTCACTACGGTAGTGGTTATGGCATGAAAGCCTTACGCCAAAACCACTACAATAGTCTTTTTTGCACGGTAGTGTTTTGAGCGTGTTACACCGGCCTAAAACATTCGGTG
>CM060323.1:61767131-61789631 GCA_030674155.1 Stramonita haemastoma | reverse complement strand
TTCGTATCAATCTGTATTTTGATAGATGTTTGATGTTTCTTATTGGTGTGTTCACTGTCTTAGAAGGAACTGTTGTCTGCGGCTCTGAACTGTTGTCTGTCTCAAACTGCTGAACGGTCTACTGTCCAGTTCTACACACTGTTCATCGCATTCTTTCACCTGATAATGATTGATGGTGATAATGATAATGATGATGCTGATAATGATGGTGATGATGACACTAGCGATTACGATGACGACAACGACGACGATCACCTTCACCAATCATATAACTATGTCATCATAATCACCACCGCCACCAACAACCACCAACCACCACACCACCACACCACCACCACCACACCACCACCACCACCACCACCACCACCACCACCACCTATCATCATTCTTGTCGACGTCGTCGTCGTCGCCATCATCATCATCATCATCATCATCATCATCATCATCATCATCATCCATCATCATCACCACCACCACCACCACCACCACCACACCACCACCACCACCACCACCACCACCACCATCATCTGTATTGAGCTGGTATGATAATTATGCTGTGTTAACGTGGTAAACAGCCAGCCAGCCAGCCAGCAAGCCAGCCAGCAGTCACTCTACTCACGCTCTCAACTCGCTCAAGTTTCTGGAGTCTTTGGGGCGGTACTGGCACCTTGACTGACGACCCCCTCCCATCCACATCTGTTCTCTGCCACTCTCTGGAAAACACCAAATGCAAACCTGTTCACTCACCAAAGGCATTGAGCTTCGAGTTCGATACTGCTGCTGGCCACAGAAACGTTTTGCACTGTAAAAAGATGGCCATGGATAAAGGCTTGTTTGTATTATTGTAGAAGTCTAGTAGACCGTAGGAGGCACCACTGAAGATTTTGCAACCAGCTTCCCCCTTTCGCAGAGTAACAATGGTAAAGAAGCTTCAACTTACATGGTACGGGCATGTCACGAAATCAACAGGACTTGCAAAAACAATACTGCTAGGCACTGTCCAAGGAGGAAGAAAAAGAGGCAGACCAAGAAAGGGATGGGAGGATAACAACAGCGAATGGACAGGCCTAGAACTCAACAAAACCCTGAGAAAGGCAGAACAGAGAGAGAGGAATGGAAGAAACTGGTTGTCATGCGTAACGCACCTGACAAGAAAGCGAAAAGTCCGGGTCGGAGTGTGCGGTGGTTCGAATCCCGTTTGGGCCCCAAACTTTCCCCCCATCCATTAGACCATGAGTGGTGGTCTGGGCGCTGGTCTTCCAGATGAGACGATAAACCGAGTTCCCGTGTGGGTTCACATAATTATTTAGCGCACGTAAAAGAACCCACGGCAACAAGAGGGTTGTCCCTGGCAAAATTCTGTATTAAAAAAAAAAAAAGCCACTCTGATAGGGAAACAAATACAGTTGCAGACAGGAAAAAGAAAAAAATAATAGGTAGGCGCTGCACTTGTGGCGACGTGTTCTCCCCGGGGAGAGCAGCCCGAATTTCACGCAGAGAAATCTGCTGTGACATGAAGTGGTATATATAAAAATGTCTTCGGGAGTGCCCCCACGGTCGTCAGACTACCGGATAGATAGATAGACAGACAGATAGATAGATAGATATGATAGATAGATAGATAGATAGATAGATAGATAGATAGATAGATAGATAGATCGGGAGAGAGAAGAAAGATAAATCGAGTGATATAATTATTAAGAGAGAGAAGAAGAGAGAGAGAGAGAGAGAGAGAGAGAGAAGGGTGGGGGGAGTGTGTTTTATTATTTATTCATTATTATTATTTATTTATTGATTTATTCTTTTTTAATCAGGTTAATGGAAAAATCACTCATGTGATTTTTTTTTTACATCAGTCCGTGTGTGTGTGTGTGTGTTGTGTGTGTGTGTGTGTGTGTGTGGTGGTGTTGTGTGTGTGTGTTGTGAGAGAGAGAGAGAGAGAGAGAGAGAGGAGGAGGAGGAGATAGAGAGATAGATAGAGAGAAGGAAGGATGCTGATAAGGTGATGGTGTGTTGGTGCAGACATTTTCTGGTTAATGCAGGAGGTAGATCTATAGGTCGTCAGTCACTTGTGGCACTTCTCGGGGCTCTTGGCATGACACGGCATGGCGTGGTGGTTGTGGGTTGTGAAGTAGTCAGTGTACTTCATTGCACCACGCAGGTGCATCTGTCGCCCTTTTTCTTCAACTACTGCACCCCCTCCCTTTCCCTTGTCTGTCTTTTCTGTCTGTCTGTCTGTCTGTTTGTCTCACTCACTCTCTATCTGTGTCTATCTCTCTGTGCCCCTGTCTGTCTGTCTGTATCTTACTCTGTCTCTGTCTTTCTCTGTGGCACTCTGTCTCTCTCTCTTTTTCTCTGTCTGTCTCTTCTCTCTCTCTCTCTCTCCCCTCTCTCTCTCTCTCTCTCTCTCTCTCTTCTCTCTCCCTCTCTCTCTCTCTCTCTCTCTCTCTCTCTCTTCCCTCTCTCTCTCCCTCTCTCTCTCTCTCACCGTGTCTCTCTCTGCTCTGTCTCTCTGTCTCTGTCTCGTGTCGCTGTCTCTGTCTCTCTGTCTCACTCTCTTTCTCAGTACAGTCTGTCTGCCCCCCCACCCCCACTCTTTCTCTGGCGTGGATGTGTACAACAGTGTACACAAATTACTTCTGAGCTTTCAATATTTCAAAAATTTCTCGCTTGCCTCTGCATGATCACTTAAACAACAACAACAACAACAACAACAACAACACACACACACACACACACACACACACACACACACACACACACACACACACACACACACATATGCCCGCCCGCACACACGCACACACGCACGCACGCACGCACGCACGCACGCACGCACGCACACACACACACACACACAACCATCAGTAACACATCGAGATAAAAAAAATGTTATGACATCATCTCTAGAGTTTGTTTTTGATTGCCCTAGAATGGTGACAGTTTTAAACAGCAGGGAAATAAACCCCCAATAATGAGGACATGAATTATTGTTAGAGAGGGAGCGGGAGAGGAAAGAAGAGAAGAAAGACAAGACAAGACAAGAGAAGAGAAGAGAAGAGAAGGAGAGAGAGAGAGAGAGAGGGGGAGGGAGGGAGGGAGGGGGAAGGCGTAGAGGTGGAGTTGTTGAGGGAGACAATAAGAATAGTAGCAAGGCGCGCAGGCAACAGTTGTTTCCCTTTAATCAGTCCCACGCTTGAAACTTGACAAGACAGGGACACCAACTTCATAGAGGTTTGTTTGCCTGCCGTTTCGAAGTTTCTCCCGAGAAGCGTTTTGTTTGTTTGCTTGTTTTGTTTTGTTTTGTCTTATTGTCATATTAGCGGTCTGAAATCAGGAGAAAGAAGGCCTTCTCGGGACATAGGTTAGTATACCTGGTCGCCAGAGCAAACCAACGCAGGCAAACGGTCACAATGACGGTAAAAAGAAGGAAACAAATATAGTTTAGTGTTCACATTTTCTTGAAAAGGAAACAGACGGACGCTTTATCCGAGTGGCCGAGACAGTTTGACTTCAATCCAATGGGTCCATAAAGTCGTGGGTTCGAATCTCGGAGACGTCTGGGTGAATTGGGGGGGGGGGGTGTAAATCAACTTGAGCTGCAGACCTGCCAGTACCTAATTCCCTTCGTGTAGCACGTTAAAGATCCCGTAACACACGTCAAAGTTCGGTGGAACATGGAAACACGAACATACCCACCATACATCCCTGAAGTCGGATTGCGGCTACCTTTATGATATGGTGGGCGAAAACGGTCGCATGTACACGCGAACTGTGACCATTGGTGAACTTTAGAGCTGTAGCCGAGGAACAAAGGGGAAAAGCAACACAGAGAGAGAGAGAGAGAGAGAGAGAGAGAGAGGAGAGAGAGAGAGAGAGAGAGAGAGAGAGAGAGAGAGAGAGAGAGCAGACACACACCACACACACACACACACACACACACACACACACACACACACACACACACACACACACACACACACACACACACACACACAGAAGAGAGATGGGTAGGTAGGTAGGGTTGGTTTCTTTTCTAGCACACAATTAATCCAGAAAGGTGGGTAAGCTATTGTTGAGGAATGTTGTGAAGTGTAACGTTTGTAATACAAGGTCTGTTCTGTTAGATGTAGTCTGCTAGTGTAGCCACTTGTGCGAACACTGCTTTTTTTTCTTTTCTTTTGGATGCTCCGTCCTTTAAAGCCACAAGTAGGTTGGCATTCATGTTCGTGTTGGTGTTGGTGGTTTGTTAGTTGATAGGAATAGTCCCTTAATCGGATAAGCTCGCTTGGTTGGGACTTGGTCGGTTTTAACGGTGTTATTTCAAGGGCGGGATTTAATAATAATGATAATAACAACAACAACAACAACAACAACAACAATAATAATAATAAATAATAATAATAATAATAATAATAATATAATAATAATAATAAAATAGAATGATAATAACGATGATGATAATGATGATAATAATGATATTTTATTATCATTATTATTATTATTATCATTATTATTATTATTATTATTATTATTATTAGAAGAAGATACTGCGAAAGGCTTGGGAGAGGGAGGAAAAGGAACCACTATTCAAGATGGAGTAATACAGAAAAGAGAGAATAAGGGCATGTGAGTGTACATAATGCTGTGTATTGCTGCTGCTGTTGTTCTTATTGGTGATAGTGACGATGATTATCACGTTTGGTGGTGATTATGATGATGACATGAAAAGTAATGGCCTAGTAATGATGATAACTATGTTAAAAAAAAAAGGAAGATGGTGATGACGAAGATGGTAGTGATGATGGTGGTGATAAAAATGATGATAATGATATTGAAGATTATGAAAAAAAACTTCTACTAAAACAACTGATAATGATGATGGTGATGATGATGACAATGATAATAATAATAATAATAATAATAATAATAATAATAATAATAATAATAATAATAATAATTTTGATGATGATGAGACGATAATAACAATACTAGTGATAATAACAATACTGATAATAACAATAACAATTGTAATAATAATAAATATATTTTTAATGGAGTAGAATGATGAAAGCACATTAAAAAAAAGAAAAAAGAATATGAACTTATGGAAAACCGCAGGTGTTTACAATTTACAAAGGTAAGCGATAATACGCATCGTTCCTTCCTCTTACTCGTGTAAATACATACATGCACACACCTTGCGCACATGTACCCACACGCGCACACACACACACACACACACACACACACCACACGCACGCACGCACGCACGCGCGCACACATACACGCATGCGCGCGCGCGCGCACACACACACACACACACACACACACACACACACACACACGCGCGCGCGCGCGCGCGCGCGCGCACGTGACTTTCCCACCCGAAAAGGCTGTAGGGCAAAGGATGAAAGGCATGGGAAAACTGCAGCATCAGAAAGAAGCCTATCCAGAACATTTGTAAAAACAAGGAGAAAAGAGCTGTGTGTGAGAGAGAGAGAGAGAGAGAGAGAGAGAGAGAGAGAGAGAGAGAGAGAGAGAGAGAGAGAGAGAGAGAGAGAGAAAATCAGTGAATGATAAATTTAAGAATTTTTTTTTCTGATCATAAGGAGTAAGGGTGAAGGTTAGTATGTACTGTATATTGACTTATCTATATGAAGTGCAGGCTAGAGAGAAACGGAGAGGTAGACAGACATTTAGAGAGAGAAAGAAAGAAAGAAAGAAAGAAGAGAGAGAGAGAGAGAGAGAGAGAGAGAGAGAGAGAGAGAGAAGAGAGAGAGAGAGAGAGAGAGAGTGCAGAAAGACAGATTGATAGATTGATAGATGAAGAGAAAGAGGGGAGGAAGGAGGTGGCGGTTAAAATGTGAATGACTTTTCCATGAAGTGCAGCCAGATGGTAGACTATAGACCTACCTCTATGTAGCTACACTACACTAGGCTAGTATACACAGTAGCAAGTCTTTTTCCTCCGCTAGGCTAATATCACGCTTGCCTCGCCTCCCCTCGCCTTGCCTGCCTCCCCTCTATCTCCAAGTGGCCCGTGTTGTCTTAGCAAGCAGGCAAATGCCAATCACCCAGTCAAAACACTTGCCCCTTGCTCCTTACACCAACAGGCAAATGGGGTTAGGGGCTTACGGGGCACACCAGGCGATGGGGAGGAAAAACAAACCAAAAAGAGATGTGGGGGGAAAAGAGGGGCCGGCTGGGAGTGGGGAGAAATACATGGGAGGGAGAAGGCGACTTCAAACTGTACGAAAAAATAAACTAAATTAGCCTGAATGGGCATACTGACGAGCACGTTTGCACTCGCGCCCATGCGCGCGTGCGTACATACACACCTACACACCTACACAGAGTAACTCTCTCTCTCTTCTCTGTCTCTCTCTCTCACACGCTCAAACACACCACACACACGCACGCACGCACGACCACCACCCACACACACCACACACACACGCCGCGCGCTACGCATGCACGCAGGCACACACACACACGCGCGCGCGCGCGCGCTATTTTCAATCACACAAACACAAGCTTCTTTCTTCAGTACAGTGAGATTCCTTCATATCCTCAGCATTGCCAAAACGTAGACACTGTCCCCCATCCCCCCAAATCCTAGTGGAGTTTGGGGGCTTTTTCCAGTCTCCTCCCATCCCCACCTCACCCACCGCTTTTCCAATTTGACTGGCAAACAATGTGCTGTTGTGTATGTACAGTGCGAAGTGCATGTGACTGGAACGACTAGACTGGATTCTTTTCTTCAATGGAGTAAACTTCACACCTCCAGTCAAGCTTTTTTTTTTTTTTCTCTTTGCGTCCGCCCCCTCTCTTCCTCCTCGTTCTTTGTTCCAATCAAAATCGCCCCTCACCTTCTTTTTTTCCATTCATTTTTTTAAATCTCTGTTCATTGTTTTTATCAGGGGCTCTCTCTGTCGTTGTCCTCAGTCTTCCCCCCCCCCCCCCCCTTCCTCTGTTACAGTAACTTCTTTCTCTTCATCATTTTCCTAGCCATGATTTGTTCATCAATTCACCTATGCCACAAGTAATGACCACGTTTCCACTGGCTAACCGAATTAATTAAAACCAAAATGAAAGGAAAGAAGACACCTCTAGACCCCCCCCCCCCCCAAAGAAAAGTTAAAAAACAACAAAATAAAACAAACAAAACATAAACCCCAAACCCAAACAAACAACAACACATCCTAACCCTCGCCCTCCCCAACTTTTTTCTTGTAACATTTTTTCTGTAACACCCTCCCTCCCCCTCATTCTTTTGGTCATTTTTTGTTTTTGCTTTCTATTCATTCGGCATTTCCTTAATGAATCAATCTTTTTTTTTTTTTTTTTTTTAAAATCTAGTATTATATAGACCACACACACACACACACACCACACACACACCCACACACACACACACACACACACACACACACACACACAGAGTGTAGATCATCTAGACTATTCGGAAACGCGCTCACCCAGTTGGATATCGCAATAACATCGAATGAGCTAGATTTCTTAGAGTCGTTATTATTTTAGCAAAACAATTTCTTAAACGCCAAGATGAAGTGTTTATGATTAAACCTCCCGAAAATTTTGCTTGTTTGCTCGCTCTTGTGTGTGTGTATGTGTGTGTGTGTGGGGCGCGCGCGCGCGCGTGCGTGCGCGCGTGCGTGCGCGCGTGCGTGCGTATGTTTATGTCTAAGTGTGTTTGTATGTGTGTGTGTACGCGCGTGCGCGTGCGTGCGCGCGTGTGTATGTAATATGTGGACGAAACTCTGCTCTGTGCTGTTAGTCAAGTCACCTGACTTGTGGAAGCTGAGAGGCAGAGAGGAGGCAGCAGCTCTGGAGGCAAAGCATCCCAGGGGAACAAGAGATTGCCTCTTTGTTTGTTGCTTTGTTTTGCCCAGCTACGGGGAGTCCGATTCCTTGTTCATAAACAAAGAAGCACGATGCTTATGGAGTTACACGACGGGGGAAAAATAATATAGATATAGAATTGTCGACTAAAACACACACACACGCACGTGTGACTGTGAGGCGCGTGTGCTCTGTCCGTCTGTTTGTTTGTCTGTCTGTCTATCTCTGTGTCACACAGACACACTTACACACACACACACACTACACACACACACACACACACACACACACACACACACACACACACACACACACACACACACACAGAGTACACACACACACAGAATACACACACACACAGAATACACACACACACACACACACACACACACACACACACACACACACACACACACACACTTGCAAACACATACATACGCACACTTGCACATGTATACATACATACACACTTGCACACACACACATACATACACGCATGCACACACGCGCGCCGCACGCACACACACACAAACACACATACAACTTCTTTAATAAAAATTTTGAACTTAAACTGTCTCACATAATGAAACAGTTGATCAAATGGTCGGTTAGTCATCTACCCTTCCATCCATCCATCCATCCATCCATCCATCCATCCATCCATCCATCCATCCATCCATCTCATCCTCTTCATCCATCCATCCAATCCATCCATCCATCCATCCATCCAACCACCTCCATCCACCACCACCATCCATCCATCCCATCCATCCCATCCATCCATCATCCATCCATCCATCCATCCACATCCATCATCCATCCATCCATCATATCCACTCACCCCCTAAAGTGTGACCACAGGCGACCTGGCCTGCGATACGAGAAAAAATTATGTAAATAACTGCAAAATCTATGTACATATCTCGCCTTCCTGGTTTCCAGTTTGTTTACACACACACACACGCACGCACGCACGCACGCACGCACGCACGCACGCACGCACGCAAACGCACACACGAACGCGCGCACTCGTACACACGAACGCACACTTTATTTCTCGCTCTCTCCCTACCTCCCTCCTCTCTCTCTGTCTTTGTCCGGCTCTGTTAGTGTCTGTCTGTCTGTCTTGTCTGTCTGTCTGTCTGTCTCTCTGTCTTTGTCTGTGTGTGTTGTGTGTGTGTGTGTGTGTGTGTTGTGTGTGTGTGTGTGTGTGTTGTTGTTCTTCTCTCTCTCCTCTCTCTCTCTCTTTTCTGTATGTCTGTCTGTCTGTCTGTCTGTCTCTCTCTGTCTCCCCCCCCCCCATACATGCACGCGCGTACACACACACACACACACACACACACACACACACACACACACACACACACACACACACACACACACACACACACACACACGTACCTACGAATACATAATCTAGTGGCTAAGACCAGCGGCTTAAAAAAAAACTCCCAACAACAAAAAAAAAACCAACTACAAAAACGCAACTCCCTCAAATCCAACCTCAAGTCGCTATCTGCCAGACCCGGTGGCGATGAGGTTTTATCAGCCGAGAGAGATGAAACAGAGGTGGGCTGGTGAGGGTGCTTTGAAGACTGCTGCTTTGCGGGCTGTGGCGCTGATATCGGGCATAAACCCTCATCCAGCCATCCACCCACCCATCCATCCACCCATCCATCCACCCATCATCCATCCATTCCAGCTCTTACGTTACTACACTTTCTACAGGGTCAGGGTGATGGACTGGTAATGCAGAGGTCATGTGGCTGCTAGAAAACCGAGAAAGCGAGTAGAAGTGAGGGAACTTAGTAGTAACCACTTCAAGCAAGTCGAAAATGTAGCGCAAGCAAGCAATCTCGGAAGTTGGTAGCTTTTACAAAATGTTGCAATCGTGCAATTCTGCATGTGTGTCACAGAAAAGTATTTTCATGGGTTTTTTTTTTTGTAAACAAGTACAAAAAGCTAATTTTCCCCTTTTTTCTTTTGTTTATTCAAACGGTGTTTGTGCATTTCCATAGAGATCTATTCTCTTTTTTGTTAAAAAAGTCATTCCATGGTGATACAAAATTTCTTCTCATTTGCCTATGGTATGCATACTCTGTTGGACTGAATAATAAATAAAAAAAATGTTACACATGCATGAAAAGCGTTAATCTCTCTCTGTCTCTGTCTCTCTGCCTCTCTGTCTGCCTCTCTCTGCCTCTCTCTGTCTGTCTGTCTGTCTGTCTGTCTGTCTGTCTGTCTGTCTGTCTGTCTGTCTGTCTGTCTGTCTGTCTCTGTCTCTGTCTGTCTCTCTCTCTCTAAATTTCTGACCGTTAGACTGTCTCTTCGATCAGCTATTATCTCATTTCGTTTTGGTGTGAATGAATGAACTAAGCGTTTCTCAACGTTTTCTAGATGTTTCCACACTTGCCATTTGTTTGACAGATGAAGATGAAATGATATATATATATATATATAATTATATAATATTTATAAAATATAATAATATATATATATATACACACGTATCGCTACTTTCTCAGATCTATACTGATTTAAGACCAAGAAATACGTGTCCAGACATATATGCGGTATAACAAAAAACCAATTCACGATCTTTGTTCCATTATTTATTTTTGTACCATTATTACAGATGTAACAATGTCTTTTTTTATATGTTCTAAGACAGCACAACATATGATGACAATCATAGCATAGAAACAAGCAAAGCTCCTATCATCATTTTTCTGTCTTTTTGTTTTTCTTTGCGTTGTGTCCTTATATTTTTCACGTGTTTTTTTTTTCTTGGTGTGTGTGTGTGTGTGTGTGTGTGTGTGTGTGTGTGTGTGTGTGTGTGTGTGTGCGGCGCGCGCGGCGTGTGTGCGTGTGTGTGTGTGTGTGTGTGTGTGTGTGGTGTGTGTGTGTGTGTGTGTGTGTGTGTGTGTGTGTGTGTGTGTAAGTCTTCAATGTTAACGTCTTTGAAGACTTACACGCACACACAGGCACATTGTGTGTGTGTGTGTGTGTGTGTGTGTGTGTGTGTGTGTGTGTGTGTGTGTGTGTGTGTGTGTGTGTGTGTTTATGCGTGTATCACTGATATACAGATGGGTGTCCCTACATTAAAATTCAGTTGAGCCTGTCTCTTCCCTGTATCTTATTTCCCCTATATACACCCAGACACACTCACGCACGCATGCACACTGATGCGTAGACAAGCACGCACACACAGACGTCTGCACGCGTACGCACTGGGATATAAAACCGCAGAAAAGACACACACACATGCACGCACGCATGCACACACACACTACATACACACACTCACACTCACACTCACACACCACACACACACACACACACACACACACGGATAAAAACCGAGAAGACACACACATGCACGCACGCATGCACACACACACTACATACACACACACACCACACACACACACATGCACGCACGCATGCACACACAGACACACTTACATACACACATCACACTCACTCACACACACACAGTGCACTTGTGTGCGCACGCACTCCCATGCACACACACACGCACGCATGCACGCACGCACACACACGCGCGAGTGTTCTCGCTGACTGCCCCAGCAGCCTCCCATGTGAACCCTATAATATATCTAATGCATTAATTTCCAGCTGAAAATCACGTTCCACTTAGTATAGCTTACCACAGGGAGAACGACAGCTGCTGGTCACCGCTCCTTTGGAGTCAAGAAACAACGAGAGAGAGAGAGAGGAGAGAGAGAGAGAGAGAGAGAGAGAGAGAGAGAGAGAGAGAGAGAGAGAGAGAGAGAGAGAGAGTATACAATAGAACAAGAAGTCATGAACAGAATAGATGATAAATATATTATGACAGTCAGACAAGACAAGCGTTGCGTGTCCTAGAGGACGGAACAGCGCTTGCTATTGCATAACTTAACCAAAAATACAATACAATAAATACAATACAGAACAATACAATGCTATAGGCCTACATTACAACACAGCTTAAATACATAACACAGTAAAGCCTTCAGCCCTGGGCTTTATCACAGTTCTGGATTAAACCATTGACGCTGGGGGCAACAACAAAGTGAGAGGCTGTATGATCAGTGGCTTTCCCATACAACATGGATTTCTACTTTACAGCTTAGTCTTTGTGATCGACTGTGACTCTCTGACTAGGAGCAAAGATCTTTGCTAGGAGGCTTGACTTGCACAGTCCTTGTGTGCTGCAGCTCCGGGGGCTAGTTGGCCTTTGGAGATTATCCAACGCTGACTGTCCTTATGCCCTCTTGGCCGAGGAGTGGGGGTGTACTGTGGGCAAGGCATCTCCACTGTATATCAAATTTCTGCCCAATTTCCAAAACAGCAGCTGCCTCCTCTGCTGTTTTGGGGGTCATCGTCGAAGACGACGGACAAGCATATGACACGGTAATTTTAACTTAGGGAGAATGATTCCCCCCCCCCCCCCCCCCCGTAATGGGGATAATTCATTCATTCATTCATTCATCCACTCATTCATTCATTTGTTCTTTCTTGTGTGTGGTTTTAATTTTTTAAAATATTCTTTTATATCGAGGATAATGGGTAAGCACTCTGCTTTTATTATTATATTATTATTTTTTTTTATTTTTATTAACATCCAGTCCCCGTGTGTATGCAGTTTTGTAAATGTCATCTGATCCCACCAGGACACGATGGCCTACTCTTACGAAAAGCGGAACAGGATTTAACGTGTGCGCAAGTACGTGTGTGTGTTGTGTGTGTGTGTGTGTGTGTGTGTGTGTGGTGTGTGTGTGTGTGTGTTAATTAAAGTAAATGTAGTTGGAATGATTCATTCTTTCTTTCTTTCTCTCTTGGGAGTGTGGGGGGGGGGGGGGGGAGGGTGTGCGCGTGTGTGTATGCGTATGTGTGGCGCGCGCATGAGAATGGAAATGTGAGTTAAGTGTTTAATGTGCAAGTGAGTGGAATGCAAGCAAGGCTATTGAATAGTGTGTAACAGCATGGAACTGGGACTGTCAACACTTGAACTTGATTGATGGCAATCTGATAGACAACACTCTGACCCTCATTGCACAATCCTCTGCCGTTTGGGTTTTAATGTGGGGATTTTGGTTGTTTGTTGTTTTTGTTTTTTGTTTGTTTGTTGCTGGGGTTTTTTTGTGTTTTTTTTGGGGGGTGTTGTTTTTGGTTTGGTTTTTATTTCTAGTGAAGATGTTTAGAATGATGATCGGGTTATCAATCATGTCCTTTCTTTTCTTTCAATCTTAAACAGTTTTTCGTTGGGGAGGAGTGGAGGGGTTGTGCAGTGGTTAGAGCGTTGAGTTCGGGACCTGACAGCCTGGGTTCGAGCCAACACAGAGACACCTCATCGAGGGAATCCATTCCTCAACCCCCCCCCCCCCCCCCTCTTTCCCTCGGAATTGACCATGTGTATAGACTGTACTCCCCCTAAAATCCATCGGATAAACCGAGGTCCTGTGTACGAACGTATGAAGAACATCACACACACACACACACACACACACACACACACACACACACACACACACACACACACACACACACACACACACACACACACACACTACACACACACACTACACATTTATACACACAATACACATATATATATATATATATATATATATATATATTTTGTGTGTGTGTGTGTGTATCTGTTTATATATGATATATATTGTCTGTTCATTCCTTTATTTCGCCTATTTTAATCAAACGTTTCACCAAACCACAACTGTTGTGTTGCAGATGATGATGATGCTGATGACATGACACGAGCAGCGTAGCAAGAAGCGGCACCACACCCCGAACATCCATAGAGCCATCACCCCAAGTCCGCGACATTGTCATCCTCCTTCCTTTCTTTCTTCAGCCACCTGGTCATCCTTATCTTCTCGTCGTCATCTGGCCATCATCGTCATCTGGCCATCATCGTCATCGTGTGTGTCTTCGTTTTAACGTCTATTTACTAACAAGTGATTTTAGACTGGAAACCGAGGTCCTGTGTACGAACGCACACACATCATCGTCATCGTCTTTTGGCCATCATCGTCTTTAGGTCACTCATCATCGTGGTGGGTGGTTAGCGGTCAGTGTGGCCCCTGGCACTAGTGACCATGGCGAGCGGCGCCGAGAGGACGGCGACAGACAGCGGAGAGGGCAGCAAGAGAGAGCTGTCCCCCGAGTCTGATGCTGACGTGGAAACGGTGAGTTTCTCTGGCTTGTAGATGTGTGTGTCTTGTTGGTTTGTGTGTCTGTCGGTGTTTGTCTGTTTGTGGTTTTTGTGTGGCTGCTGTCTCTTAGTCTGCTTGTCTGGCTGTCTGTCTTTCAGTCAGTCTGTTTCACTTTGTGTGTATGGACGTTTGTCTGGCTCGCTGTCTGTCTTTTAGTCAGTCTGTTGCACTTTGTATGTATGGACGTAGACACACACACGCACCAACTCTTGTGTGTTGTTGTGTTGTGTTGTGGTGTGTTGTATTGTACACCACTTTCAGCCATGGCCGATTTCTCTGCGTGAAATTTGGGGCTGTTCTCTTTGGGGAGCGCACGTCGCCACAATCAGTGTCTGTCACCCATCATCAGTTTGTTGTTAACTTTTCCTGTCGGCGTGTGTAATTGTTTCTTTCTGAGAGTGGCTTTTTTCTCCATAATTTTGCCAGCTTTGGACAGCTCTTACCTTGTCGTGGGTTCTTTTACTTGCACTGAATGTATATTGCACGCGGGACCGTGGTTTAAAGTGTCATCCAAAAGACATATTGTACGCGGGACCGTGGTTTATAGTGTCATCCAAAAGACTATCTCCCAAATCAGCTCTCCAGGCTGCAGGTGTTGTGGATTGGAGAGGGGAGGGGAGAGGGGGTAATTTGGGCTGAAATAGGGGATCGAACCTACCCTTTTCGCTTTCTTGACGAGTGTGTTACCCCTAGACAAGTCTGTGTGTGTGTGTGTGTGTGTGTGTGTGTGTGGTGTGTGTGTGTGTGTGTGTGTGTGCGTGCGTGCGTGTTTTTGGATGGGCGCAGTAGTTAAAAGAGCATTTGGCTTGGATCCTAATACATTGAAATTGAAACTTGTGGTTCGAATCGGGTTAGCACTAAACGATGCTGAACTAGGAGAAGAAGAAGAAGAAGAAGAAGAAGAAGAAGAAGAAGAAAAAGAAGATGAAAAAAATGTGGCTATTGTCTGAAAACCTGGGAAAATGTGGATACTACACCAATAAGCGGAAAGCATCTTGGGATGCGCTTACTTGTAGTAACAAAATGCACATGCTGTGGAACCGGTCCACTCGAAACAACAATATCCATAAACCCCTTCCCAGCCCCCCCCCCCCCTCTCCTCTCTCTCTCTCTCTCTCTCTCCTCTCTCTCTCCTCTCTCTCTCTCTCTCTCTCTCTCTCTCTCTCTCTCTCTCTCTCTCTCTGTCTCTCCGGAAACTGCGATTTCAAACTTGAAAAATTCCTATATAGTATATTCCATTACTAGCAACGCAAAACAAAGGAAAGAAAGCAATGAGACATTGCCTCTAGTAGCAGTGACAGGCAGGCTTCTCCTGTCGTCTCCGGAGACAATGGCCTGCAGAACAAAGGAGGCACAACAAAGCAAGGAAACCCCAAACAAGCACCCACCTGAAGCCTTCGCTTTTTTAGGTACACTATACTATCATACCAAGACCTCCCCAGGTTGAAGATAGCTGCAGCAGCAGTGATCTTTAAATCACACGGTCTGTTTGCCGGCTTTGACAGCTCCCGTCAGTGTTCAGGAAGAAAAGCTTCAAGCCTCGCCTGTCTGCAGTTAGCCCGTATTAGTTAGAGAAAGGGGTTAGAGCTACCTCCTTGTTTCACACAGTTTGGGTCTTGTGGTACTGGTAGTGTGAGTGAAGAAAGGGTGGGGAAAGGTGGGGTGCGTGGTAATGGTGGTTTTGAATGTGTGTGTGCAGGGCGAGGGTGGGGGTGGGGTTGTTCGTGTGGGTGTGGGTGGAGGTAAGTGGGCAGGGTGGGTGGGTACTGTGTGTTTTATGTTATTTTGTGTTGTGTGTGACTGTGTGTGTGCGCGCGCACGCACGCACGCACGCACGCACGCACGCACGCACGACGCACGCACGCACGCACGCACGCACGCACCACACACACACACACACACACACACACACACACACGAGGGGAAAAACATGGAAACAAAACACTGCAGAAGTAAACCACTATTCCCACCCCCCACTCTCCACCCCACCTCAACTGTACCCCCCCCCCCCCCCTAAAAAAACCAACAAAAGAAAACCGACCAACCAAACCAAACCAAACAAAACAAAGCAAAGCAAGCTCTCTATAACAACTTAGAGGAAAGAATCTCACATAACCCCATAGGGCAGGGACCCCCCCAAAAAAAAAAAAAAAAAAAAAGAAATTGTTAAAAAAAAAATTCCCCCTCAAAAGAAAACCCAACAAACAAACAAAAATAAACAGGAAAAAAAAAAACAAACCCGAAAAAACTGGAGATGAAGGTTCCCTATGGTTGATTTGACAGACAAGGAGGAAGAACATATATAATACCTGCAAGAGGTGGTTTAGGTTAGTCGTGGGTGAGGTTGTGTTATGGTGTTCCCTGAAGAGGCAATAGAAAAAGAAGAGGATGGGGGGGGGAGTGGGGGGGGGGGGGAGGAGAGGGGGGGGGGGGGGGGGTGGAGGAAGAGGAGGAGGAGGCAGAGGAAGAGGAGGAAGATGCGGCCTTCGAGAGTGAGAAAGCGGAGACAGGGTGGATGGGTGGCTGTGGTGACAGGTCACCGGTGGTGCCCTGTCCAGGTGCGTCTTGACTTCAGCCAACCAGCGTGCGTTCGGCACTAGCAGGTTTTGGTTTTCTTCTGGGGTTTGGTTTACCTGGCTTTACCTTTCTGTCTCTCTGTCTCTCTCTGTGTCTGTCTCCCTCTGTCTCGTCTGTCTCTCTCTTCTCAGTGTCTCACTCTTTCTGTTTCTGTGTCTGTCTGTCTGTCTGTCTGTCTGTCTCTCCCCCGATCCTCTCTCTCTCTCTCTTTCTCCTCCCCCCCCTCTCTCTTTCTCCCCTCTGTCTCATCTTTTTCTAAGTCTGTCTCCCCATTTTTTCATCTCTCCCCCCCCTCTCTCTCCCCCCCTCCACCTCTCTCCTCTCTCTCTCTCTCTCTCTCTCTCTCTCTCCTCTCTCTCTCTCTCTCTCTCTCTCTCTTCTCTCTCTCTCTCTCTCTCTCTGTATTGTACCCTTTGTTTCATCACATCTCTCGGGTAGCCTAGTTGGGTTATACCCTTCTGACTCGACACCCCTTTGACTCTACCTTTTTACTGTCTGTGCTCTCCCCCCCCCCCTCCGCCCCCAACCCCCCTTCTCGCCTAACCTTTTATGTGGGCTAGCTGTAACCCCTGTCACAAATGGCTACAGTTGCAGATGGAGGAAGCTCTGAGAGAGAGAGAGAGAGAGAGAGAGAGAGAGAGAGGGGGGGGGGGGGGGGCTTTGTTTCCGTTTGTTGCCCAAGCCGGGCTTCACGCCATGGGTGTCCGATTCCAACCCCCCTTTTTTTTGGTTTTTGTTATTTTTTTGTTTAATTTTTTATTCAAAGCTTGGGGGTAAAGTTTTTGCTTTTTGCCATTTCTGTCTCTGTCTTTGTCTGTCCCTGTCTTTGTCTGTCTGTCTGTCTGTCTCTCTCAGTCACCCCGGGTGGTTTGGTGTGATTCTTTCTTCCTGCGTCATCCCCCACCTTTCCTCGCAACACACACACACACACACACACACACACACACACACACACACACACACACACACACACACACACACACACACACACCCTTTTCAAGAGAGGTGTGATGCAGTGTTTTCAGCGTGGTCATCTCTCACCACCAGCCGTGTTCAACTTGATATGAGAGTCAGATGAACCTCCACCTCCTCCCTGATTCCTCAGACTTCTGTCAGGCCAGGCCTAGTGGCTAGATCTCGATACTAGAGGTTTCAGCTCCTGCCTCTCCTCCCCCCTTTCACCTTCCCTCTCCCTCCGTCTCCAAACCCCTCCTCCACCCCACCCCCTCTCCCTCCCATCAGGGTGAAGTGGCGATAATAGTGGTGAAGGTGGTTCGGGCATCATAACTGACACCTCGCCATGTTTTGTCAAGGGACGCCATCGTCGTCTTCGACACTTATTATTGCTGCATCCAACGTCACATAGAAGGGGTTTCTTTGTCTCGGTCTTTCTCTCTGTTTCTCTCCTCTTCCATCTCTGTGTGTCTGTCTCTGTGTCTGTCCCTCTTTCTCTGTGTTTGTCCCTCTGTCTCTGTGTCTGTCTGTCAATCTCTATCTCTGCTCTCCCTCTCTCTGTTCTGTCAATGTCTGTCTCTGTGTCTCTCTGTGTCTCTCCCTATGTCTGTCTGTCTGTCTGTCTGTCCGTCTCTGTGTGTGTGTCTCTCTGTCTCTGTCTCTCTTTCTATCTCCCCCTCTCCCCCCTCTCTATCCCTTATCTCTCTCCCTCACTCTCTTCCCCCCCTCTCTAAGTCCAGGTGTGCCAGGAGTGGAAGATGACCATGATTAGCCCACCTGGCTGGCTAAATTTAACTGGCTTAAAAAAAAAAGAAGCTGAAGACAATTTCAAACAAACAAAAAAAAAAGAGCACAAAATACGGCAGAGAAACTTGAGCAAGAACAGAAAGAGAAACGTACTTGGCTAGTCCGTGGTCAGCCATCGTGCGATATAAAACTGACATTTGGTTTTCACAGAGTGGTTTATCTCATAATTCTGTTTATTCATTCTTTTATCTCGAAGATAATGGAAAAAGCACTTAAGTGCTTTTTTATTATCCAGTCCCCGTGTGCATGCAGTTTTGTCAATTTTGTCATCTGTGCTTTTTGAGAGAGAGGGAAAAGAGAGAGAGAGAGAGAGAGAGAGAGAGAGAGAGAGAGAGAGAGAGAGAGAGAGAGAGAGAGTTCTTGACCCTTTTCAGTCCGGTACTATCCATATCTCCTGAAACGAATTTATTTTACATATGAATGATGTCTTGTGGAAACAAATTTAAATAGATTAATCTTTAGGCTGTTATTTATCTAATTCTATCTATCTATCTATCTATATCTATCTATCTATCTATCTATCTATCTATCTATCTATCTATCTATCTATCTATCTGTCTGTCTGTCTGTCTGTCTGTCTGTCTGTCTGTCTATCATCGATCGATCGATCGATCGATTCGATCGATCGATCGATCTGTCTGTCTGTCTGTCTGTATATCTAGACCTATACATCCATCGATCTATCTATCGATCTATATGTCTGTCTGTAGGCAGTCTTGCCATCTATCTATTTTGTCTATCGACCTTGTCTATCTGTCTATCTGTCTATCTGTCTATCTATCTATCTATCTATCTATCTATCTATCTATCTATCTGTCTGTCTGTCTGTCTGTCTGTCTGTCTGTCTGTCTATATCTATCTATCTATCTATCTATTTGTCTATCTTCTTCTTCTTCTTCTTCTTTTCTTTCTTCTTTCTTTCTTTCTTTCTTTCTTTCTTTCTTTCTTTCTTTCTTTCTTTCTTTCTTTCTTTCTTTCTTTCTTTTCTTTCTTTCTTTCTTTCTTTCTTTCTGTTTGTCTGTCTGTCTGTCTGTCTGTCTGTCTATGGAGTGATCTGTCTATGGAGTGTATATATATCTTTTTTTTTTCAAAGAAAAAGATGCCTGAAGTTGTTGGATTCTTCCTCCATAAAAACATTCAGACTGTGAGACATCTGACCATGTCCTACAAGGATCAGAAAACCACAACTGGTCTAGATTCGGGTCAGGAATTTAAAAGAAAATACATTTCTTCCAGCATTTTTTTTCTGACTTTTCTCCGTTTTCTGAGAGTCACAGAACACTGCACTGGATTTTTGCTTTCTAGTATCAAAAAAAGCTACACGTTTTTAGTTGTATCTTTTTAAGAATTATCCACGATGTTCTTTTAGGCCAGTGGGGTTTTGTTTTTATTATTTTTTTGTTTGGTTGTTTTTAATCTTTTGCACTTGCATTTTAATATCTGTCAATGTATTTTTTTCGCCTCGTGGAGAGAGCTATGCGTTTGTAGTTCGTGGTGTGGTGGTTCTTTGTAGCGCTTGGAGAGGTCGATCTTTTGTCTGAAATGGACAGCAGGGTTTTGCATTGTCCGTTCCTGAATCTGCAGGCATTGTGTTTATGTTCAGTTTGTAGGGAGAAAAGGAAAGGCACTCTGGGACGCATGTGCTCCCCCCCCCCATCTCTCTCTCTCTCACTCTCACACACACACATACATACACACAGACACACGTGCACACGCGTGCACACACATAGACCCCCCCCCCCCCGACCTCCAACATACACATACGCTCTCTTTCTCTCTTTTGCTCTCTGTTTGTCTCTGTTCCGTCTCTCCTTCTGTATGTCTGTCTCTGTCTCTGTCTCCGTTCTCCCTCTGTTCTGTCTTCTGTCTCTGTCTGTCTGTCTGTCTGTCTGTCTGTCTGTCTGTCTTCTCTTCGTCTCTCTCTCTCGTCTGTCTTCTTCTCTCTCTCTCTCTCTCTCTCTCTCTCTCTCTCTCTCCTCTCCACATTCACCCATTCACTCTCTTTCTTATCAAATGCAGCGTTTTTCAATAGCTTTGGCAGTTTTGTGTCACATGTAGCTTGGTTTTTGGGGTTGGTTTTTTGTTATTGTTGGTGGACACGAGTTTTGCCTTACCGCCAGTAAGTGAGATGAACATGCGGGGAAACAGGAGGACTATTGTTGCCTGGGCTGTGCAGGTAGTGTGCCCTGCAGTTCAAAGGTAAGGAAAATACACTGGCCTTTTTCTTTGGGGAAATTTGCGCGTATATTCTTACACACCACACACACACACACACACACACACACACACACACACAACACAACACACACACACACACCACACAACACACACAACCACACAGCACACCACATCACACACACACAACACTTTCAGACCGTGCAACTTTTTTTCAATAGCTTTTGCAGCGTGTGTCACATTGACAGTTTTTAAACATTTGTGTGTGTGTGTGTGGTGTGTGTGTGTGTGTGTGTGTGTGTGTGTGTGTGTGTGTGTGTGTGTGTGTGTGTGTGTAAAAGTGGGTGTATGTATGTAACCTGGAGAAACTCCCCGGAAAGAGGAGACTGGCTGTGGCCTTACTGCATGTAGTGAATGTAGCCAGCATTTCCAAAGGAAACAGCAAAAGAAGATAGTGACCTTTGCCTTTTCCTTTTTTTAAAGCTCACGTGAGTGTGCTTGCTTGTCTAGTTTGAGTGAGTGACATATACACATGTATATAATGCATATACATATACATACATGTGTCCGCTTGCATATACGTAAACTAAACACACACCCACACACACATACCCCCCCCCCCCCCCACACACACACACACGAACGATAGTTATATAGTGCACGTACGCACTAAGCGCGCGCGCGCACCACACACACACACACACACACACACACACACACACACACACACACACACACTCTCGCATGCACGCCCGCCCGCACGCATCTGTAGGTGGTGTTGGTGGGTCTATTACTCTCTCTCTCTAATAAATAAATAAATAAATAAATATATATATGTATGTATATATATATATATATATATTGTGTGTGTGTGTGTGTGTGTGTGTGTGTGTGTGTGTGTGTGTGTGTGTGTGTGTGTGTGTGTTTCTGTGTGTATGAAGAGAGAGAGAGAGAGAGAGAGAGAGAGAGAGAGAGAGAGAGAGAGAGAGAGAGAGAGAGAGAGAGAGAGAGAGATGCTCAACAAGAATCAGCATCAAACCCACTCTGTAGTTTAAGAAACCTGAAAGATGCAAGCATATAAACACCCTGTTTAACAAAACCCCAACAGAACAAAACCCACACGTACACAAACCCATCAAGACAGCACAACAACCCCACCTTTTACAAAACCCACAAAACACAACAAAACCCACGTGTTATACAGGAAACCACAACAGAACAGCAACATAACCCCCCACGCACTTGTGTTTAGCATGATCTCCATCAAGAATAACAAAAAAAACACCTTTTAATAAAAACAAAACAGAAAAAACATGTTTTTGTGTTAGAAGAAAAGACAAGAACAGAAGAACGAGAAAAAACCGAGAGTTACAGAAACCCATCAAGAACAGCAACAAAACCCACCTGTTTACAGAAACCCATCAAGAGCAGCAACAAAACCCACCTGTTTACAGAAACCCAACAAGGAACAAAACCCACCTGTTTACAGAAACCCACAGAACAGCAACAAAACCCACCTGTTTAGAGAAAGTCTGATGAAAGGACCGCCAAGGCATTGTTCTTTTCCCATCACCGTGCATGTTCATTTTCAGAAGAAAAAAAGCTGATAGCGGAACTAACGACAGTTTTCCTTCCCTGGGAGACTCACTGCACTGTGCTCATTGAATGGAAACTCTGGCCTAGGCCTTAGTCAACGTGTTCTTTCTGACTGTCGAAAAGTTCGAGTGACAAAAAAAAGCAAACATCCTCGACTGTCTGATAATGCCATTTGCCACTTTCTTCGTATGTGACTTTAGGGTCGCTTTGCTTTCTCTTGGAAAATAAGGGTGGCGGTGGGTTTGTGGCGACCTGCTCTCTCGTCCTTGGGAGAAAAGAGCAGTACAGG
>CM060323.1:61749631-61762131 GCA_030674155.1 Stramonita haemastoma | reverse complement strand
TAGAAGATGCATTGTCCTCTATCCAAGTGCAGAAGATACATTGTCCTCTATCCAAGTGCAGAGATACATGAAGACATTGTTGTCTATCCAAGTGCTGAAGATGCATTGTCCTCCATTCAAGTGCAGAGATACATGAAGACATTGTTTGTCCTCTATCCAAGTGCAGAAGATGCATTGTCCTCTGTCTAAGTGCAGAAGATGCATTGTCCTCTATCCAAGTGCAGAGATACATGAAGACATTGTTTTCTATCCAAGTGCAGAGATACATGAAGACATTGTTTGTCCTCCATCCAAGTGCAGAAGAGACATGAAGACACTGTTTGTCCTCTATCCAAGTGCAGAAGAGACATGAAGACACTGTTTGTCCTCTATCCAAGTGCAGAAGGTACATGAAGACATTTTTTGTCCTCTATCCAAGTGCAGAGATACATGAAGACATTGTCTTCTATCCAAGTGCAGAAATACATGAAGACATTGTTTGTCCTCTATCCAAATGCAGAGATACATGAAAACATTGTTTGTCCTCTGTCCAAGTGCAGAAGGTACATGACATTGTTCTCTATCCAAGTGCAGAAGATGCATTGTCCTCTATCCAAGTGCAGAAGATACATGAAGACACTTGAAAGTAAAATTGACTGTAGTTTTAAGCCCTACAATAAGGGATTCTTCTCTCTCTCTCTCTCTCTCTCTCTCTCTCTCCTCTCTCTCTCTCTCTCTCTCTCTCTCTCTCTCTCTCTCTCTCTCTCTCTCTCTCTCTCTCTCTCTCTCTCTCTCTCTCTCCCTCCCCTCTCTCTCTCTCTCCCTCTCTCTCCCCCTCCCCCCTCTCTGTGAGTTTTAGTGCGTGCTTTCCTCCCCTTTCTCTCAATAACTAAAAACAAAAAACACACACAAAACTTTGATTTTTTCCTCCCGGAATTTCTCATTTTCTTTCTACGCGTGCTATTTGATCCACAATGATTACAAATGCAGAACTTCAGGTTTCATTTTCTTTGGTGTTTGCTGTTGTTTGTTTTCTTTTCTTCATTTTATGTGTTTTTTTCTTCTTCCTCTCTTCATTTTATTTGTTCTTTTTCTTTCTCGTGGAAACGCTTGGCAAATGTGGCTGGTGTCGCGTTTCCCAGCTCTAAGAGATGAAGACAATGGAAGGATCTGGGTTTTTGTGGAGTTGTTCTTGTAATCAGGAATCGGCGTGGACCCAAGCCATTCTTAGTCAGGGTCGCTGCAACCCCTTGGAATCAGTTTACCAGCGTGTGAAGGGAAATGAAACTCGCCCAGGCCAGAAACAAGTGGTGGATGTAGAATGAAGATTGGTTTGTGGATAGATTGGTTGTTTCTGGTGAATTAATGTTGCTGATGTTGGTGGACATTGTCATTGTTGTTGTGAATGCAGTTGTTTGCAATGAGTGTGGCCATGGAGTGGGTGGCTGACGAGTTTATATTTATGATTTGATTCCTGGTTCTCTTGTTGTTGTTGTTCTTCTTCTTTTTCCTCCTCCTCCTCTTCTTGTTCTTGTTCTTGTTCTTCTTCTTCGTCTTGTTGTTTTGTCTTGTTGTTGTTGTTCTTTTTGTTTTCTTTTCTTCTTTCTTCTTTCTTCTTCTTCTTGTTCTTCTTCTTCTTCTTCTTCTTCTTCTTCTTCTTCTTCTTCTTCTTCTTCTTCTTCTTCTTCTTCTTTTCTGCTTTGTTTTCTTCTGTTGCTATCACGTCTGGTGCTTTATCTGTGGGTGTTTGTTTGTTTTTTTTTTGTTTTATCTAGCCCCTCTTTTCCCTTTTCGTTTTCTCAGTCACTGTCACAAACAAGTCAACTTTGAAATAACTCAAAACACATCCACAGACATTAGCGACAAAAAAAATTAGACATTAGCGACAAAAAAATTCACTCACATGTTTTTTTGGTTTTGTTTACAGCGCTGTAAGATAAGTGCATGGTAAGGGGCTGGGGTATGTTTAGGAAAAGCATTGCCATTAAGATGATATAAGACAGAACACATTCACAGACAAATTAACAACAAAGAAATTCATTTACATTCCTTTCTTTCTTTTTCTTTCTTTCTTTCTTTCTTTCTTTCTTTCTTTCTTTCTTTCTTTCTTTCTTTCTTTCTTTTTCTTTCTTCTTTTTAATTTTTTTTTTTAACAGCGCTACAAGATAAGTACATGGTAACAGGGAGAGAGAAATGTGTTTGGCAAAATCAGTGCCATTAAGATGATAGAGAAACAAACAGGCCAAGAGTCTGCCTAAATGTGTGACTTATTGTCGACAGAGGCTGGTTGAGATGACCGGTGTGATAGGGGGCTGACTGGGTCCATTATCAGCGTTTGTCAAACCACTTAAGGACGGTTTTATCGTCTGGGAACAGGTGTGGGGGAGGGGGGACTTTCATTTCCCCTCTACATATGTATGAATGTCATCAGAGTTTTGTTTACCAGCTTTTTCTTGATTGACGTGTGTGTCTGTACATTGCACTGTCCTGGTGTGTGTTTGTCTGGATTTATGTCTGTCTTCTGTTTTCGTCCTCTCTCTGTCTCGTGTTTCTTCTCTCTCTCTCTGTCTCTGTGTCTCTGTATCTGTAGCTTTCTCTGCCTGTCATCTTCTTTATCTTTTTTGTCTCCGTCTGTCTTTGTCTGTCTCTCTCTGTGTCTCTGTCTCCCTGTCTCCTCCTTCTCTCTCTCTCTGTCTCTGATCTCTACTTTTTCCTTCTGATCTCTGTCTCTCTCTGCCTGTCTCGTCCCTTCTCATCTTCTCTCTCTCTCTTCTCTTGTCTTCTCCGTCTATCGTCTCTCGTCTCTCTCTCTCTCCTCTTCTCTCCCTCCCCCCCCCCCCCCCCTCTCTGATTTTGCGTGCTTCTTTCCCCTTTCTCTAAAAAACAAAACACAAAAAACCTGATTTTTTCCCTCCCAGAATTTCTCATTTTCTTTCTACGCGTGCTATTTGATCCACAGTGATTACAAATGCAGAACTTGGAGTTTCGTTTTCTTTGGTGTTTGCTGTTGTTTGTTTTCCTTTCTTCATTTTTGTGTTTTTTTCTTCTTCCTCTCTTCAGTTTATTTGTTGTTTCTTCTTCCTCTCGATTTTTTGGGGTTGTTTCTTCCTTCTGTCTTCATTTTATTTTTGTTTTTCGTTCTCGTGGAAACGCTTGGCAAATGTGGGAGGTGTCGCGTTTCCCAGCTCTAAGAGATGAAGACAATGGAAGGATCTGGGTTTTGTGGAGTTGTTCTTGTAATCAGGAATCGGCGTGGACCCAAGCCATTCTTAGTCAGGGTCGCTGCAACCCCTTGGAATCAGTTTACCAGCGTGTGAAGGGAAATGAAACTCGCCCAGGCCAGAAACAAGCGGTGGATGTAGAATGAAGATTGGTTTGTGGATAGATTGGTTGTTTCTGGTGAATTAATGTTGCTGATGTTGGTGAACATTGTCATTGTTGTTGTTAATGCAGTTGTTTGCAATGAGCGTGGCTACGGACTGGGTGGCTGGGGAGTCATTATTGTCTGATTCCTGGTTTTGTTGTTCTTCTTCTTCTGTCCTTGTCCTTGTCCTTGTCTTGTTCTTCTTCTTGTTCTTCTTTTCTTCTTCTTCTTCTTCTTCTTCTTCTTCTTCTTCTTCTTCTTCTTCTTCTTCTCTTCTTCGTTTTTCGTCGTTTTCCTCCTGCTGCTACAACGGCTGGTTATGGGTACTTAAGCTCCTTTTCCCCCTTTAACTTTTCTCTGTATTTTTCCTCTGTCATCCTGAGTCTCCTGTGCACATTGCAAGAATAATTTGGTGTACTGATAACCCAACTTCTCCACATTTTGTGTAGGAATTTCCGGATTTTCATGGCTATCTCTGTGTTTGAATTTCTTGTTTCATTCTTTTCTTTTCTTTTTTTCTACTCTATATTTTTGCTTATTTGTTTTGCCTGTCCAGTTCATTTTCTTCTTTTTCAATATTTTTTCTGAGCAGTAAGTATGTGTCCCAACCTCTCATTTTCTTTTTCACACACTCACACGCACGCACGCACGCACGCACGCGGCGGCACTACACATACACTTGCACACCACACATATACACACACACACTCACACACACACACCACACACACACACACACACACACACACACAAACATTTATAAAATATATATATATATATATATATATAATATATATATATATAATATTATAATATACATAATTATGTAATTACATATGTATACATACATAATACATACATACATACATACATAATCATACATACATACATACATACATAATATAGTTTTATCAAATCAGAAAATAATAATTTAAACAGAAGGGAAACAGATGTCCATATCTGATGTGTTATTCTGTGTGTTTTGAGTGTGTGGTGTGATTGTGTGTGTGTGTGTGTGTGTGTGTGTGTGTGTGTGTGTGTGTGTGTGTTGTGTGCTCGCGTGCGTGCGTGCGTGCTTCAAGTAAATTCTAAACCATGCATATTCGTGGAAACTGCATTCAAGAATGTTTTTAAAAACAAACTCATTAAACTTGTTCAGTCAAAGCCTAGGATAGGCCCTTCGACCCTCACACTCTTCACCTTCTCCTGTCCCATAGTCTCACGTACGTGGAGGCACCACTGAAGATTTTGCAACCAGCTTCCTCCACCCCCACGGCCTCGCCCTCCGCCCTCCGCAGCAATCGCTCCTCCCAAGGCCCTGTCCACTCTCTGATGTTGTCTTCCCATCGTTTCCTCAGCAGAGGAGAAATGGAAAATAATAGAGGTACAATACGTAAAGAACAGTGTAAAGAAAAGTACATCACCGGCTGAAATAAGTATAGGAACACGTAGCTGACTCAGACAGAAGACTACAGAAGAAAACTACGTAATGTAACGTAAGGTAGCGACATGACTTGGTTCACGTGAAACAAAGCGTGCAGTAGCTCCAGTGTCGACAGAAAATCCGGGGTAGTTTGGGAGGTTACGGAGGTTGGCTTTTGTGTGTAGCTGTTGTGTGTTCTGTTGTTCTTCTCCTTCGTCGAACGCTCAGACAGCAACTATTGTTGTCTGTCATATGAGCGAAAATACGTTCCGCGCGCTACCGTTAAGCGCCCGACAAGCCAGGCCTAGCGCATCGGACTTCGGCGTGATGTGTTTTGTTGAAACCAGACGATTATCTTTCTTAAGTCAGAGATGTGATTGTACGGTAATTCTGTACAACTGACACTCCCTCTTTGTGTGTGTGTGTGTGTGTGTGTGTGTGTGTGTGTGTGTGTGTGGTGTGTGTGTGTGTGTGTGTGTGTGTGTGTGTGTGTGTGTGAGTGGAGAGAGAGAGAGAGAGAGAGAGAGAGAGAGAGAGAGAGAGAGAGAGAGAGAGAGAGAGAGGTCCAAAGCGGAGCTGACAGAAGCGCTGTTAGAAAGCAACGAAATAATGTACTGTTGTGCCACTAGATGTTAGTTTTGATACAACCATAATTTGTGTGAACCTCGTCACTCCCACCTAACACATTACTGTACAAAATAGATCCCCCCCCCCCCCCCTGTTTTTTATATAAAAAAGACCAATATGCTTGTTTGAGTAGCCAAGGAAAACGTAGAAGATGAAACAGAAACTAAACACATTTACAGACAAGTTAACTCTAAACAAAAATAACTTACGCACATCCACACCGTTAATGACAAAGCAGCTTGTTCACAAAATAAGAAGTCGAATGCGGCTACCTTGATGGCTGAAGGCAAAAGGGTCACGTACGTAAAGCTGGGACCTGTAGCCGAGGAATATCACCAGCAACAACAAGAATCACGAAGACATTTTTATGGCGCTTGAAGGTGCGTTTTAACAGGGAAGAAGAAAAGGGCTTTGCAGATCAGTGCTCTGAAGATGATAGAGAAAGAAATAAACAGGCAAAGAGTCTGAAATCATGTGTGATTTATCGTCAACGAGAGACTGTTGGAGGTGACTGTGTGTGATGAGGGGCCTGACTGGGTCCATTACCAGCGTTTGCCAGACCACTTAGACATTTTCATTTAATCGCCCGGGAACAGGTGTGGGGGAGTGGCTTTCTTTTTCCTTTCTCCTGTGTACATATGCAATTAATTTTCATTTATGCCATCAGCTTTTTCTTGATTGATGTGTCTGTTTGTATGGTTTGGATTGTCTACCCAGGGTGTTTGTTGCCTTGTGGGTCTGGATCTATTTGTCTGCCTGCCGCCTTTCTTCTCTGTCTCTATCTGTCTGTCTGTTTTCTGTCTCTGTCTCTGCTCTCACTGTCTCCCTGCCTCCCCCTCTCTCTCCCTCTGTGCTGTCTCCCTCCCTCTGTGCTCTCCCTGTCTCCCTCCCTCCATCTGTGTGCCCTCTCTGTCTGTCTGTCTGTCTCTGTCTGTCTGTCTCTAGCTGTCTCTCTCTCTGGTTTTGTCTGGATCTCTGTCTCCCCCTTCTTCCCCATACCTGATCATTTTGAGGGGGACATCACAGCTATATATATATATACTATAGCTATAGGTCTAGCCCCTTTTTGGCCCGAGGTAGGGTCGGGGAAAGAGCCAACATGTTCAGGGAGGAGTACAGGAGGGAGAGAAAGAGAGAGCGGGGGAGAGGGAGGGGGGAGAGAGAGAGAGAGAGAGAGAGAGAGAGAGAGAGAGAGAGAGAGAGAGAGAGAGAGAGAGAGAAGGATGGGGAGACAAGAGACCCAGAGAAAGACAGACAAACAGATAGACTCGGAAACAGACAAAGACAAACAGATAGACTCGGAAACAGAGGCAGAGAGAGAGAGAGAGAGAGAGAGAGAGAGAGAGAGAGAGAGAGAGAGAGAGAGAGAGAGAGAGAGACACACACACACACACACACACACACAGACAGACACAGACAGACACACAGACAGACACACAGACTCAGAAACAGAAGCAGAGAGACAGATACAGACAGAGACAGAGACTCAGAAACAGAAGCAGAAATACACAGAGATCGATCGATAGATAGATAGATAGATTATAGATAGATAGATAGATAGATAGATAGATAGAGAGAGAGAGAGAGAGAGAGAGAGAGAGAGAGAGAGAGAGAGAGAGAGAGAGAGAGAGAGAGAGCCCATCAGGAAAAAATGAAACGACCAAGCTTTCCTCAGGAAAACGTACTTGGCTTGATGGAATCGATTCTACCCTTCACCCTCAAACCCCCCACCTCCCTACCCTCACCTTCTCTCTAGGCAAAACCTTTCGGCTCTTCTTCGTCTTTTGGGTCTCTAAAGGTAATCTTGAATGAGGACAGTGAGGAGGAGAGAGAGAGAGAGAGAGAGAGAGAGAGAGAGAGAGAGAGAGAGAGAGAGAGAGAGAGAGAGAGAGAATGGATGTGGAGAAAGAGAGAGAGAGAGAGAGAGAGAGAGAGAGAGAGAGAGAGAGAGAGAGAGAGAGAGAGAGAGAGAGAGAACAGAGAGAGATGGAATGGATGTGGAGAGAGAGAGGGGGGTGAGAGGGGATAGAAAGTGGGGAGGGACGGCGCGGGGAGGGGGGGGGGAGGGGGGGGGAGGAGGCATCTAGCTAATGATTTCTTTCTTGGGCTCACTGTGTGGAGCGTCGTTGGAGGCTGTTTCCACTGGCGGCAGTCGTTGATGAAACGTGTCGAGTGTCAGCCTGTTGGAAATTAGCTTTTCATTGTCAGGCACTTTTACCTTCCTTACCTTTTTTTTCTCCTTTAATCAGTTCCTTCTCCTTCCCTCTTCCTTCCCCCCCCTTCTTCGCTCTCCTTCCGCCCGTTTCCCCCCTGTTTAGTTTTTTTTTTTTTTTTTTTTAAATCTTTTAATTTTTCCTTACTACCAGTATCCATCCAACCTTTTTTTTTCCGTCCCTGTCCCTCGTATCTGATCGGGCTCGTGTCTTCATTCTCTGTGTGTGTCTGTGCATCTGCCTGTCTTTTTCTGTCAGTACCTCTCTGTCTTTGTCTCTCTTTCTCTGTCTCTCTCTGTCTCTGTGTTCCACTCTCTGCTTCTCTGTGTGTATATCTCTGTCTCCTCTCTGCATTCCTCTCTTTTCCTGTCTGTCTCTTTTCCAGTATATGTCTTTCCCTCCATCCCTTAACCCCCCTTCTCTCTCTCTCTGCTTCATTATGTGCTTATCGGTCTGTGTTTGTCTCCCACTCTTTTTCTCTCTTTACATAGGTTTCTGTCTGTCTCTGTCTGTCTGTCTGTCTGTCTGTCTGTCTGTCTGTCTGTCTGTCTGTCTGTCTGTCTGTCTCTCTCTCTCTCTCTCTCTCTCTCTCTCTCTCTCTCTCTCTCTCTCTCTCTCTCTCTCCTCTCTCTCTTCTCTCTCTCTCTCTCTCTCTCCCTCTCTCCCCCTCCCTCTCTCCCTTTCCCTTCTCCCTCTCCTCTCCTTCTTCCTTCCCTTCTTCTCTCCTCTCCTCTCCTTTCTCTGTTCTTCTCCTCTCCCCCCCCCCCCCCCCACCTCGCTTTTTCTTTGTTTTGTTGAATCCTTCCAAGAAGAGGTTTTTGTTGTGTGTTGTGTGTGTGTGTGTTGTGTGTGTTGTGTGTGTTGTGTGTGTTGTGTGTGTGTGTGTGTGTGTGTGGGATTTTGTTATGTGTATTGTGTTTGAATTGGAAACCTAACGCTTTTCACGTCTTCTGCTGGCTGTTTTGTGTTCTTAAAACAAAAAAAAAACCGAACCCAAACCAAAACAACAAAAAGAAAAAAAAAGGGAGGAATTTTTGCCCGTGTGTATGTACTTTGACATCTTTTGTTGTTGGAAAATCGTTTCATTATGGTCGTCTAGTGGACAGGAGTGTGTGGTCATTGGCTCTTAAAGTTACGGAGCTGGTAGTCGAGAGTTGTTGCTAAGGGACATTGAAAACTAAGGTAGGGTAGTCTGTTGTTTCCCCCCCCCCCCCCCTTTTTATTGTTTTGTGTTTGTTTCTTCCTTTTGTTTATATTTTCTTTTCTTTTCTTTGGGTTTTATTTCTTTGTGTATTAAAAAAAAAATTGGTTTTTTGTTTTCTTCGTTGTTGTTGTGGTGTCTGTATTTTCTTTTTTTTAAATATTTTCTTCTCTCCTTTCTTTCTTTTTTAATTCTTTTTCTCTTTCCTTTCTTTCTTTCTTCTTTCTTTCTTTCTTTCTTTCTTTCTTTCTTTCTTTCTTTCTTTCTTTCTTTCTTTCTTCTTTCTCTCTTCCTTTCTTTCTTTCTCTCTCTCTTGTCTTTCTTTTTCCCTGTCTTTCGGGTTTTTTTTTGTTTTTGTTTTTTTAAAATATCCTTTTCTGTTATACACTCTTTGTTGTATAAGGTTTAAGACTGAAAACTAGGCAAAAAGGAATTGATAGATAGATAGGTAGGTAGATCGATCGGTACATAGGTAAATATATCGATTGGTCAATCAATCGATCGATCGACCGATAGATAAATAGATAGATAGACGGATAGATAGATAGATAGATAGATAGATAGATAGATTAGCTTTTTTAACAACCACGCACACTTATTTCAATTAGTATTTTTTATCAAGAAAGAAAAAGAAAGAAAAGAGGAACACGAAAAGCTTTGTTAACAATAAATACGCAAACTCCTTTTCATTGCCCATTCTTGGGGTGTTGAAAAGAGATAGGGCTGGAGTGTATGTATGTATATATAGCAGGGGCGTTTGTGAATAAAGGAGATGGTCCTTGTTGAGCAGTTAGCTTACAACTGCCATGTTTTCTTATCGCTTCAGTTGTAATGGAAGCAGTCTGATTTCCTTCTCTTACTGTTGTAGAAGTTGTATTGTAGAGCCGGCCGTTTTTAGAGGAATTAAGCTGGTGTTGCTTACATTTTATTAGGTGCACGATATTGATCAGGTGTTTATGCACTTGCTTCTTTTTATTTCAAAAAGCCAGATTTCGGGAGGGGGGGGGGGGGGGTGAAGCTAAATAACTGGCTTTGAAACCAGACGGTTGTTGATAGCATGCGACTGAGAGAGAGAGAGACAAGACCGGGGGGGAGAGGGGGGGGGGAGCGAGAGGTTTGGAAGAAGTAAGTTTCAGAGAAAAGTTTGATTGGATGCTTAGATTGGAAATAAATCCCTTAAAGGATGAAAGGCCTATTTCACATGCTCCAAAAAGAAGAAAAAAGCCTGTATTAAAAAGTAGTTTATTGTTCGAATTTCAGTTGTTTTGCCCCCATTTTGCATTTTGTAAAGAATGGAAATAATTACAGCTTTGGTGATGTTCACAGAGGGAGGAGGGAAATGTGGGGAGGGGAGAGAGAGAGAGAGAGGAGAGAGAGAGAAGAGAGAGAGAGAGAGAGAGAGAGAGAGAGAGAGAGAGAGAGAAGAGAGAGAGAGAAAGAAATGGTAGGGAGTGTACTTGTCCTATTGAATGGATTAATTCAGCACTTTCTTTCTTATTGGGTGGTGAAATAAGGACGGGGATAGGGGGGGGGGGGGAGACAGGCAAAAGATAAAGAGGGAAATGGGGGGGGGGGAGATGGGGATGGGGGAAGGGAGAAAGGCAAAAGATAAAGAGGAAAATGAGGGGAGAGGGGGAGAAGGGCAGGGCATTTACCTAAATGACTTTCTTTTCTTTTCTTTTTCTTTTTTTTGTTTTTCATCTAGGTTGTCGTTTTGGCGTGGAGGCAGTTTCATTTAGCGGCAGTCGTTGATGATGAAACGTGTCGAGTATCGCTTGTGGGGGAAATTAACTTTTCATTGTCCTTTTTTCTTCTTCTTCTTTTCCTAATTAGGTTTTTTTCTCCGCTTCTCTGTTCCTCACTCTCTTGGGTTTTTTTTTTCCTTCTGTTTCTGTTTCTCTACCTGTCTGTCTGTCCATCTGTCTGTCGCTCTGCACGCCCACTCACAAACAGACATGCATGCACGCACAGTCCGCATGCAAACACGTAGATATGCATAGATACAGACACACAGATTGTGAGATTGTGAAACACCACACCACACCACACCACACCACACCACACCACACCACACCACACACACCACGCCACGCCACATTACACCACACCACACCACACCTCACCTCACCACATTACACCACATTACACCACACCACACCACACTACACACACACCACGCACGCACGCACGCACGCACGACACGCACGCACAACACCAACCACACACACACACACACACACACACACACACACACACACACACACACACACACACACACACACACACACACACACACACACGCCGCGCGCGCGCGCGCGCGCGCATGCTCGCACGCACACGCGCACACTCGCATGCACACACATTCAGTCGAAACTTTCTTGACGACTTGTCAGTCAGTGTGTCCGTAATATGATTTTCATGAAGGCTTTTTTTTCCCCCAAATGCCATTTGGTTTTAGGAGACTTTCAAAAGTTTTTGCATTTAATTTCTCTAACGATTGAAATGGAAACCCCAAACTTTTCTTTGCTTTTTTCTTCCTCTTTTATTTTTGTTGTTCTTTTTCTGGTGTGTATGGTTTTTGTTTAGTTGTTTTCTTATTGTTCTTAAGTTGAATACGTTTTCACAACAATAATGAGGGGTTTTGTTTGCTTGGGTTTTTTCTTCTTTTTTTCCCCCTTTGCTTTGGTGCAGTATTGTGTGCATGGGTTTCCAGCAATTGGATATTGTGTTACGTTTATTTGTTTATTTTTTGTCGATTTGGAACGTATAGTGTCTATTAGCCTGTGTTACTTGTTTCTCTCTCTCCTTAGAACTTGTGAATTATTTTCAGCGCGGAATTGGATAATGTTGTACTTTGTCAGTACCTCTCGCTTCCTGCTCATTTGTAACAGTAGTGGTCTGAGAAGGAACAGCGAACAGAAACTTTGGCTGTGTTGAAGAACTTGACGGTAGTGAAAAGATGGAGAAAGAAGGAGAGGAACGAAAGGACGGAGGAGGAGCAGAAGAAGAAGAAGAAGAACAAGAAGAACAAGAAGAAGACAACAACAACAACAACAACAACAAAAAGAGGAGGAGGAGAAGAGAGAGAGAGAGAGAGAGAGAGAGAGAGAGAGAGGAGAGAGAGAGAGAGAGAGAAGAGAGAGAGAGAGAGAGAGAGAGTTCCCCGTGAGTATTGCAACACGACTTTTAGTGCTAGAACAAAATCAAAATTGCAGGTTGATTTCTGGGATTAAGAACTTAATGTCCGCCTCTTCCACGTGCCAGGATATCGTATTCTGTATAGCAGGACTAGGCAGTGACGTTTCTAAAGCATGAAAACGCGCAGAAAACACATGTGGAATGGGGTTTCTGGCTGACTAGTTGAAAATCCTTGACTGTTGTATGGAAAAAGACACGACCAGAGCAAATTTGACCAAGCTCTAATAAATTTTGTATTTCATTCTTTTTGTAGCCGTTCATTCGGATTTGAATCAAATAGTATTTTCTTGCAGAAATAGATAAAAGGTAGGGCTATGTGTTGAGTGTACATATCGAATCCTTGTCATGTATCTAGATTTGATCAGGAATCGGTTGGTATAGTTAATCTACGCATATGACTTGTGACTTTAAACATTGGCCACATTAGATTTGTGTATACATGTATATCAGCCTAGACTTTTTGTTTGTTTTTCAAGAGCATCTCATCAAAGTTGG
>CM060323.1:61742131-61744631 GCA_030674155.1 Stramonita haemastoma | reverse complement strand
GTCTTGGGTGTGTGTGTGTGTGTGTGTGTGTGTGTGTGTGTGTGTGTGTGTGTGTGTGTGTGTGTGTGTGTGTGTTTGCATGCATGCGTGCGTGCGTGCGTGGTGTGTGTGTGTGTGTGTGTTTGCATGCATGCGTGCGTGCGTGCTGCGTGCGTGTGTGTGTGTGTGTGTGTGTGTGTGTGTGTGTGTGTGAGGAAGTTGACCATGTGGAGGGGTGGTGGAGAGTGGTTGTACCCGCTTAACTCATATATGCACCCGGCTAAGCAGCCAGGTGATACCATATTTCTGGTCTCTTCCTTACGAACAAAGGAGGCTTTGGACCGCCTTGTATTGCTAGTTTACTGTGTGTGTTTCAGTCCTTATTTGTAATGTTTTCTTTATTCTTATTGTTGTTGAGTCTTCTTTTGTGTCTTCTTTTTTTCCCCTTCTTTGTTCTGCTGTTGTTTTCTGGACTTTTCCTCCCTTCTCTCTCTCTCTCTCTCTCCCTCTCTCTCTCTCTCCTCTCTCTCTCTCTCCTCTCTCTCTCTCTCCTCCTCCTCCTTCTCTCTCTCTCTCTCTCTCTCTCTTCTCTCTGTTATTGTGTGTGTGTGTGTGTGTGTGTGTGTGTGTGGTGTGTGTGTGTGTGTGTGTGTGTGTGTGTGTGTGTGTGTGTGTGTGTGTGTTTATTTAGAAAGACGTAGCTAATAAACACGCCTTTTTGTGGAACAGGCTTTGTATGTACTGTCGCATTCACTGCTACCAGCGTATTAGAGAAACTGTTTTTTAAAGTTTTTTTTCGGGAGGGGGGTGGTGTGTGTAAAAGACAAAGAACAGAAACACCTTTAACTGAACAAAATAGTGACATCAGAAAGGAAACAACAAAGAGGGGAGAGAGAGAGGGGGGAGAAGGGGGGGAGAGAGAGAGGAGAGAGAGAGAGAGAGAGAGAGAGAGAGAGAGAGAGAGAGAGAGAGAGGAGAGAGAGAGAGAGAGAGAGAGAAAATTGAGTGTGGATATTTGAGAGTTCAGAAAGAAAGATAATTGTATGCCTTTTCTGTTCATAATCCTCCCCCCCCCCCCCCCCCCCATATTTTTTTCTTTTAAACTATTGTCGTCATCATTTTGTAAGATTGTCATATGTCATGCATATGAATTCACCGGCTTGTGCATATAGGTCAGTTTGTCAGTGTTCTGGTTTGGCTTTTGTATGTTAGTTTATTAGTTGTTTTATTTTTCTGGGTATAGTGTTGGTATTTTGTGTTGTATTGAAGGTTGACATCGTAGATTGCATTTCCATATCAACCTCTTTTTCATATAAAAAAGGTTATTCTAATAACACTGTGTATTTTAGAAAATGTCTCCCCGCGCGCGTGGTGTGTGTGATGTGTGTTGTGTGTGTGTGTGTGTTGTGTGTGTGTGTGTGTGTGTGTGTGTGGTGTGTGTGTGTGTGTGTGTGTGTGTGCGCGCGCGCGCGTGCCTGGTGTGCGCCACATGTGCAAATAAGGTAAACAGTCACTTTGTTCTTCAGAGAAAATGTTTGTTTATTCAGCAATGATGTGAATATTGTGTACTTTTTTGTTTGTTTTTGTTTGTTTTACTTTTTACTTGGGGGAGGGGGGGGGGGTGATATTCATTTCGTTTTTATTGATAGAAAAACATCATGTTAATCAAAATTTTAATGAGAATGGTTTTGTTTTTATTGAAAGAAAAAGGTAGTAGATAAATATTATTCTGTTTTCAACACTCGTGCCCCTGCCTGATTTTCCTCTGTGGCAATTCCCTTTGTTAGGAAACAGGTCCGGGGAAAAACACAGCAAAGAAAATTGAGAGAGAGAGAGAGAGAGAGAGAGAGAGAGAGAGAGAGAGAGAGAGAGAGAGAGAGAGAGAGAGAGGAATTTTTTAGTTTAACCCTACCCCTTCAAAAAAAAAAAACACCAAAAAGAAATTCATCCCCCCCCCCCCCCAAAAAAAAAGAAAAAAACCCAGACAACAAATACCAAAACAAAACAAAAAGCCCCCGAAAAAACCCAAACAAATTTTTTTTTTAAGCCGGAAGAAAAAGGAAAACACTTTTAGATCTATATCAAGAAGAAAAAAAAAGGAACAAAACGAGAACAAGGAATTGAAAAAACAAACAAAACGAGATGAAAAAACCCCACCCCAACCAACCGTATACAAGAAAAAAGAAGTTATGTCATGCACTCAGAACCAAAAAAATCCTGCGCACTGGACTGTCTCCGTATCTTCTTCGCTGCCGTCAAACCCAGCACCTACGATTGTCATCTTTGCATGTCTTGCGTTGGCACACCTGCTCGCTCGCGTCAGTCTGTCTGTCTGTCGGCAGGTTTGTCAGTGTTGTGGATATATTATGTGTATGTATGTTGGGGTTATCGTGGCAGGAAAGAGTTAGGGGGCGATGGTACAAGTGTGAAGTTGTGGCCTTGTTGTGTGGAGAGGCTGATTGATGGTGCACTTAGATGACAGTGCAAGATTCTTGAAGCGTCAAGAGCTTCACGACGATGG